>CM038141.1:39949215-40684215 GCA_021437245.1 Aegilops speltoides
ACTATATTCTAGCTCTTGCCTTGGAAAATAACTGCTTGCTCAAAAATTATATCAAAGATGCTCCATACCTTATAGCAACATGAAACCAAGTCTGTCTAGTTCAGAGTTCAATTTGCATAGCACTGTAGTTGGTCAACAGTGTTTCCTCGGCATCATTGTGACATGTGACAGATTGCATGGCTGGAAGTGTGTTTCCTCCCATAGGCTGCTTGGGTCGTCTGAATCTATTACGTCAGGTTAGTTTCCTAAGTTAAATTAGAGAGGACAAATAGAAAACTGCTTATAAGACTGTCCTGCAAACTATAAATCTACTCTTTACATCCTAAGTGCTATTTATATACTGTACTTTGTAACCTGCCCCTGTAATTGTACCGAACCGAGATTAATACAAAGTAAACGACAGGAGCGACATGCTCCCGTGGCGATCCATATCGGCGTTGTCTCGTGAGTTGTTCAAGTCTTGATTGATTAGCAAGCCGGCGACTTGTTACTAAGTACGTGCATGTGCTAGCTTTGCGTAGGAATCCATCGAGCTGCTTATGTACTACTTGTGTACGCGAGTTTCCCGACCGGCTGGAAAGTAATCGGCGGCCGATAGCTTGTACGTGTTGACTCACTGAAAACTACACGGGCCTGCCAACAATAGACCTAGTTTTGTTGAGTCGAGATTAGAAATTGTCTTTGAGGGGAGAATGCCATAGTTTAGCCAGTTCAGTGGACCTCAATCAGCCCCTGTAGGAAATCTTACCAGTACAAAGATTGAACCATGTGCATGTGTAAAATCCATCCAGCTGCTTATGTACTACTTGTGTACGCAAGTCTCCCGACCGGCCGGAATGTAATCGGCCGCCGATAACTTGTACGTGATGACTTGCTGGAAAGTACACGGGCCTGCCAATAATAGACCTAGTTTTGTTGAGTCGAGATTAGAAATTGTCTTTGAGGGGAAATTGCCATAGTTTGGCTAGTTCAACGGACCTCAATCAGCCCCTGTTAGGAGATCTTACCAGTACAAAGATTGAAGCATGTGCATCTGTAACCTTCTATGATGAATCTTGAGGATTCCCCTGGCGGCTGGCACATAGATCTGGGCATGACCGTCCAACATCATGTCTTCTTGCCTGATGCAACCAACCTGCCTGCATCATTGAATCCCTTCCACGTAAAAATTAGATAGGAGACTAAGGTGAAGGTGCGGAGGGCATCTTGAGGGGCTTCAGCTAGGAGCTTTGCGGCTGAGGAATACAAAGATATTTGAGGAATAATTTTCTTAGGGATGGAGGAAGAAAGAAGGACGTGGGAAATTCTTTTGTATAGCTTTAGTTTTTTTTGTATATGGCATCATGTACGAAAGGTTTTTTCATTAACAATGGCAATGGTGGGTAATTTTTCGGTGTAATCTTATCGAATGGCTATAAAATTTTAGGATGGTAAATAAACGGTCTGATGTTTCTAATTTTTGTGGTAATTTCCTTCTTATTTCTCTTTTTCTGGTAACCCATCAAGTACTTTTTATATATAAATAGATTAGGGTCATTGAGAAAGATGCTGAAGAGAAGAAATTAACTATGTATAGTTTATTCTTTTTGTACCAGGAACTATTTTAGTTTATTATTTATTGTACCAGGGAGGAATATAACAATCTTTTTTGGTATATATATCAGGTTTTGGCTGCATTTGCAAATGCATTCCATGTACTGCAACCCTCGAGAATTCCTAGCATGAGGTTTGTCCATCACTTTTGGCTCACTTATTAATCTACTCATCCTATGTCAATATCCACATGCTATGTCATCAGATGTTCCCGAATCATTGTAGTTTAGGCACCATACAAGATTGTTAGTTCAGTGTGCTTTATATCCTAGTTATACTACTGCAGGAAAGGAGGATCATCATACACATATATATGTATAGCAATTGACAGGAGCTTCATCATTTTTAGTAACAACAATACATATATAGCAATTGGAAGCAAACAGATGTACACATAAGATAGAAATGTAGTGCTGAAAGTTTAATGCTTACAAAAGACTTGCTGAAATAGTGAAAAATATGGAGTCACCAAGCTGGCTAAGAAACTCCCAAAGTCCACTAGCAAATCCAAGATCTAATCCTGTTACACACATCATAACAATTTAAGATAATTAGGATAAGGATAGTAGGAAATGAAAAAGAAAGAGCTCAAAAAACAATCACAACAGAAAAGTAATAAAAACCTAGTCCTAGAAGAAAATAAATCCTAAAAGAAAAAAATCCTAAAATCTGGAGCAAGTCCTAGCAGTAGTAGTCCAACTAGATGGCCACCACTACTACTCCTATCTCTGTTTAGCATCATCCACATGATAGTCCTAACTCTGTGAATTTCAAAAATAAAATAGAAGTCATGTATATAGTTCAAAGTTTGAAACATAAGGCAAGATAGTCCCAATCTTTGAGACTTCTCTTATGGTATATATATACTGATTAATTACTGAATTTGAGCATGTTGTATGACCCGCGGATTATTACGCGGTCGCGATGATGGAGCTGGGAGTGCATGGCAAGCAAAGAGGAGAAGGTGATGTGAGATAAATAATAATCATGAGCAAATTGCAGGGCATATGAGTTGGCCATTGGAATTTTGTTTGACACAGCTGAACAGCAAAGAAGGTGCCGTAGAAGCAGCTTCTACTGCTAGCTCCCTACTGCTTGAATGGGCACAAGGACTTTGTGTGGATGCACATATCTCTTCCTGATTTGTTTGGGCACAAATCATGCTGCTGCTGCCAAACTGTCCATGACAATTGACATCATGGAAGGTGGTAGACATGTCCACTACATACATACTAGCCACTCTAAAACTACATCAAAATCAATGGGAGATGTATTCATAAGCAAGTTAAGCCCTGGAAGGGCACAAATGTACAAACAAGAACAAGGCATAACACATCAAAATCTTCATGAGCCCTAAAACTACATCAAAGTCATATATCATAGGAGATCTATTAAGCCCTGGAACGGCGGAGACAAGGGCATGGAGAAACGCACCTTAGTGGAGAAGAACCGGGAGGGCCAAGGGGAGCGGGAAGCAGAGATCTTAGGAGCAGAGACCTCCACAGACGGTGAGGCCGCGGTGGCCGGAGGTGGAAGAAGGCGCAGACGCCGTAGATGGTGGAGGCGTCGATGTCGTAGAGGCGCCGGAGACCTTGCCCTGCGAGACAAAGAGGGGGCCATCAGCTGCGCAGGCGGGTGGTAAGGGGAGGAGGAGGGGGGGCAAGGGGAGGAGGAGGGTCGGGGGTGTACGGTGCTGTGTCGCTGCTCGGCACCGATGGCGAGGAGGAGTCCGCGAGGGTCGGGGGCAGGGGTGGGGCGGGGCGGGGGCGGCTGGGGTGGGGGCGGGCGGCAGGGGGGGTGGGGGGGGGGGGGGGGCGGGGGGCGCGGGGCGGCGGGGTGTGGAGTCCGCGAGGGTCGGGACGGCGGGTGTGGGCGCGGGGCGGAGGGGTGGAGTCCGCGAGGGTCGGGTGGCGCGGTGGGGCGCGGGGGCGGGAGGGAGTCCGTGAGGGTCGGTCTTGGCGTGTGGTCGGGCAGCGTGGGTGGATTTGGTGGCGAGGGAGAGAGGGTCGAAGGGGATCTGGCGAGGGAGAGAGGATAGCTAGGGGGAAGCTTACTAATGGCGCCCCACCCCTCGGTGCGCTATTAGAAATCTTTTTTTAGATAGCAATGGCGCACCCCGCAGTGGTGCGCCATTAGAATGTTTTTTTATCACAGTTCGAGCACAGGTTATATTGCACCTAACCCAATCCACATCAGAACCCGCCCACTAGCCCGACTGGTCAGCACGTAGGACACACACCAGGATGTCCTGGGTTCAATTCTCGGGCTCCGTAATATATTTTTTTGCATTTTAAATGTTGTTTGATATTTATTTGTGTTTAAATATGTTCAAACTTGTTTAAATCATAAAAGTAATATATTTTTTATAAAAACAGTAATAATTTTTTAAAAAATATGTTCAAATTTGTTACTTGAAAATATCATCAGCGGCGGCGGTGGAGCAGGGGAGGTTGTGGGGGTGCCCGTTGGCGGTGGAGCGGGGGAGGGTGCGGGGGGCCGGGTGCTCGTCGGCGGCGGTGGAGGGGGATCGAGATCGAGTGTCCTCATGAATTCAAAAAGTGCTCGTGAAATTTAAAAATATTCATGATATCAAAAAGTGCCCATGAAATACAATCGAGAAATGAAGACTATGATTTAAATACAATCGATCTTAGCTAGCTATCTGTTCACAATCTTCTTGCCCTTCTTTTTCGCAAATGGAGTTCTTCTGTGGAACGGACGTCCTTTAGGTAGGGTGGTCCTGCTTCTTCTTGTGTTGTGTGCTGCTACTTCATCATCGTCATCATGTTTGATCTTCGGGTCGCCGTACTTGTCGAAGTCTTGCTCATTGCCAACTCCATCCATTCCGATGATCTTCCTTTTGCCTCTCCTCACGACAACACGATTGGGCTTTGACGGGTCGGTAATGAAGGAGCATTGGTCCACTTGGGAGGCCAGTACCCATGGCTCATTTTTCGGTGGTGACGTTTATGCCGCAGATCTTGGATTTGGCTTCGGTATAACCATGGTGGTGAAATACGGTCTTCTTTTAGGACGCTCTTGGCCCATCGACATGGAACATCGGGACCTTCTCTCCAGTAGCTCAGCTCCCAGATCTCCTCGATCCTTCAGTAGTATCTGCCTTGTTGTTACGGTGTAGGATTCCATCGTTACCCGGAGTTCGATAACCATCGCTCTTCATGTCCTTGTTCTCGGTGTAGAATGTGTAGCCATTGATATCGTATGCCTCATAGGTCATCAGGTTGTGCTCAGCGCCCTGTGACAAGGCAAATATGAGTTGTTCTTCCGCGGAAGAATCCTCATGTAAAGGGTATGACAGAAGCTTCTGCTTGAACCAACGCGTGAAACATGAGTTGTGCTCTTTGATTATATCTCCGTCCGTCCTCTGTTGGCCTCGGTCATTGTATGTCTTCTCAATAAAGGTTTTGTGCTCTACCACCCAAGGATCGACCACGTCTATGTGTTGTAGCGCGACTAGGTTTGCTCTTTCAAAGTCGGCGAGTCGACCCTCGAAGTCGACATGCATTTTGCGGCGACCCTCACGGTGACCCCATCCAGCGAGCCTGCCGAGGTGCCTGTTGACGGGCACACCAACGGGGTTCTCGATGCCTAGATAATTCGTGCGAGGGAGATGCACTCTTGATCGAAAAGCCCCGGCTATACTTCCCTCTCGGGCGTGACATGTTGCGAACGTATCCTTTGATGACACCATTCATCCTTTCGAACGGCATCATGCTGTGCAGGAACGTCGGCCTGAGTTGGATGATATCCTCCACGATATGGACCAGCAGATGCACCATAACGTCGAAGAATGCGGGCGGGAAGTACATCTCAAGGTCGCATAGTATCACCACAATCTCTTCCTGTAGCCTTCTGAGTTGCCTCACGCCAATCGACTTCCGAGAGATGACGTCTAAAAAGTTGCATAGGCCAAATAGCATTTCACAGACGTGCGCGTCCATGATCCCACGGATTGCAACTGGAAGTATCTGCTTCATCAGCACGTGGCAGTCATGAGACTTCATCCCGCTGAACTTCTGCTTCACTGGGTCTAGGTATCTGCTTATCTTCCCCGCATAACCGTAAGGAAGTTTTACTCCTACGAGGCAGGTGAAAAACTGCTCGATCTCCTCCTGACTTAGAGTGAAGCACGCGGGAGGGTAGTCACTTCCGGTCTTCTTGGCCTTTTTGCCTTTGCGACAAGCTTCTGTGTCCTGCTTCGCCTCATCATCATCATCATCATCATCATCATTAGCGTGAAGCTCCTGCCTGATGCCCATTGATTTCAAGTCTGCCCTTGCTTTGGGCCCATCTTTGGTCCTCTCTGGCATGTTGAGCAGGGTACCAAGCAGACTCTCGCACACGTTCTTCGTGATATGCATGGCATCAAGGCTGTGAGGCACACGGTGGATCTTCCAGTACGGTGAGATATCCGTAACTGAGATATTCGTAACCCAGATAGTCGTGCACCTTCGTGAGCAGTGCTGCTCTCATAGGGAAATATTCTTTCTCTGAGGCGTCCCACGTATTGGCTGGCGTTTTCCACAGCGTGTCTAGCTCCCCTTTCAGCAGCCCCAGATATAGATTGATGTCGTTCCCTGGTTGTTTCGGCCCTTCAATTAGCATACTCATGTGAATGTACTTCCTCTTCATGCACAACCAGGGGAGAAGGTTGTACATCCACACAAACACAGGCCAGGTGCTATGTGTGCTTCTCTGGCTGCCAAACGGATTGACTCTATCGGTGCTCGCACCCAGCACGATGTTCCTTGGATCCTTGCCAAATTCTGGGTATTCGAAGTTCAACGCTTGCCACTGGCTTGCATCCTTAGGGTGACTCAGCATCTTGTCTTTTTTATTTATCTCCGGATCATTTCCGTCATCTTCCCGCTTCTGCTCCTCCCTATCCGCGTGCCAACGCAGGAGCTTTGCTACCTTAGGGTCCGCGAAATACCGCTGCAGACGAGGAGTGATCGAAAAGTACCACACCGATTTTCGAGGAGCTTTCTTCCTCTTCTTGTATCGAGTGACGCCGCACACCGGACATATGGTAGACTCTGCATGCTCGTCCCGATAAATGATGCAATTTTTCATGCACACATGGTATTTCACGTGTGGTAAATCCAGAGGAGACACGATTTTCTTCGCCTCCTCTAAACTGCTCGGGCACTTGTTCCCCTTGGGAAGACGTTCGTGCCAGAATGACATGTTCTCGTCGAAGCATGCATCGGTCATTTTGTGTTTTACCTTCATCTCCAGAGCCATGAGCGTTACTTTCAGGCGGGTATCCTCGGGCCTGCATCCTTCATACAATGGAGTAACCGCGTCTATCTCTAGTTGATCCAGCTTGGCTTTCTCTCGGGCGGCAGCTCTTGCGTTATCCGTCTGCTTGAGAAGCAGCTCTTGAATATGAGGGTCCTGCACCCAGCCTCCATCGTCGTCTGCTCCGGCGTCCTCATCTTCATGATCATGCCCTTCGTCTTGATCTTCCTCATCATCATGTACGACATCTTCTACATGATGACTGTGTACAGCATCACCGTCGTGATCATGTCCTGGAGATTCTTCGTCTTCTCGCCCGCCCTCGCCGCGGTGGTACTTGTCTTGTGGCCCTTCCTCATTTCTTGCCCGGCCCCCATGGACGACTTCATGTTCATCTTCATCACCTTGCCACCGATAGCCATCCATGAAACCATGCAAGAGCAGGTGGTCCCGCACCTGCCCGGAATCCGGGTCCGCAATAAGGCTCTTCAGCTTGCATCTTCGACACGGACATCTTATCTCCGTCTCGTTCTTTTGACGCATCTCGGCCTTCATGAGCTCAAAACCTATTCACGATGCCTTCGGTCATCGTGCGGACCATGGTCGCTGCGGGTAGAGCAAAACGATATTTTAGAACCAAGAAAAATTTGGCATGACCTTCCTAAAAATAGGACCAAAAGAATGCATAGTGCCAAAATTCTCACTTGAACGGAAATGAATCAACATTCCGGCAAAATATTGGCAACTATCACATTTCAAATACCGGTACCTGCAAACACAAACATATATGCAACACCACAAACATACATAGATCTAGCTAGGCCACAAAAAGTGCATGTGCACGTTGTTGGAGCGAGCTAGGGAGAAAAAAAGTAGATCTACATCATGAAGATAGCTTTCCCTTACTTACCTATCAAAAAGGTAATTTCACCACATAATTTTGATGAATCTATGGTGGAAATGAGGTGAGGAGGAGGAGGCAGCCGAAAGCTTGGAGAAGGAGGTGGAGGGAATGAAGTGGGGAAAGTGAGTGGGTAGGTGTGGCTGTCCAAAATATCTTGTTGGGGTCCCAGGTTACTAATGGCGCACCACCTGCAAATGCGCCATTAGTAACCTGAGTTACTAATAAGCGCACTGCAGTGATGCGCCATTAGTAGTTTTGAAAAGTAAAAAATATATATATATATATATATATATATATATATATATATATATATATATATATATATATATATATATATATATATATATACACTAATGGCGCACTATGAGACGGTGCGCCATTAGTAGTTTAAACTAGTACTGGCGCACTCCTTGTCTGGTGCGCCATTACTAGTTAGAACTAGTAATGGCGCACTTCGGTCGGATGCACCATTGGTATGTATGTAAAAATGAAAAAAAATTATCACTAGTGGCGCACCTTTTGTCTGGTGCGCCATTAGTGTCTTCCACACTAATGGCGCATCACCAACTGGTGCGCCATTAGTATATTGTAGTGGCGCACTACTTCCATGGTGCGCCATTAGTGTCAATCCTATCTATAGCCCATTTCCTAGTAGTGAGTTTATGAAGCGATTCACGACAGATCTTTGAATAAAAAGCATGATTGCAATGATTTTACTATAGATTCTCTTGATGTCAATTGTGCTAATAATATGCAAAACCCTAAGCTTAGGGATGCTATTTGCTATGTCTACTACTTGTTGCAATGATCATGATTGGGGTGATTCTTCTTATAATCTTGAAAATTTATTTAAGCCCCATGATGAATATGAGATTGATAATAGTGTTGCAATAATATTGAAAGTGGGTTTGGAAGAGTGTCAACTTTAGATCCCACATATTTGGAGTATGTTCAATCTTATGATATTTTTGATAAAAGTGGGTTCGAAAATGTCATGACTTTAGTTAATGTTAATCCCACTATCTTGGAAGAGTGTCAACTTTGCATGTTTGTGGATCATGTTGAGAATATGTTTTGTGATAGCTATTTTGTTGAATTTTCCTATGATCCTACATGTAATTATTATGAGATAGGAAAATATGGTCGTAGAAATTTTTATCTTATTAAATTACCTCTCGTCATGTTGAGATTGCTATCGTTTCTTTCTTCTTCCTTGCGTATACTAGTTTTTTCTTGCCTTGCAAATTTGTTTGCTTATAATATGCCTATGCATAGGAAGTATGTTATACTTATATGTGTTTGTCACGTGTTTTATGATGCTCTCTTTGTGCTTCAATTCTTGTCTTTCATGTGAGCATCATTGAAATCTCAATGCCTAGCTAAAAAAGGCTTTAAAGAAAAGCGCTTGTTGGGAGGCAACCCAATATTTTTCCTTGCTGTTATTTGATAAATCTTGCATCTACCTTCTGTTTAGATGTGTCTTTATCTTTTAGTTAGTGTTTGTGCCAAGTAGAACCTATAGGATAACCTATGATGATAGTTGATTTGATTCTGCTGAAAAACAGAAACTTTGCGCGCACGAATATAATTTTTTTTAAATCTCTGGAACGTGATTTTGCGTTGATTATTTTTGCTGCTGATCAATAAACAAATTTTCCAGGACTTCCTATTTTGGTAGGATTTTTAAAGTTCCAGAAGTTTGCGTTAGTTACAGATTTCTACAGACTATTCTGTTTTTGACAGATTCTGTTTTTCGTGTGTTGTTTGCTTATTTTGATGCATCTATGGCTAGTAAAATAGTTTATAAACCATAGGGAAGTTGTAATACAGTAGGTTTAACACCAAAATAAATAAAGAATGAGTTCATTATAGTACCTTATGTGGTGGTCCTGTTTTCTTTCACTAACGGAGCTTATAAGATTTCCTGTTGAGTTTTGTGTTGTGAAGTTTTCAAGTTTTGGGTAAAGCTTTTATGGACTATGGAATAAAGACTGGCAAGAGCCTAAGCTTGGGGATGCCCATGGGACCCCAATATATTCAAGGATAGCCAAAATTCTAAGCTTGGGGATGCCCCAGGAAGGCATCCCCTCTTTCATTTTCGTTCATTGGTAACTTTACTTGGAGCTATATTTTTATTCGCCACATGATATGTGTTTTGCTTGGAGCATCGTGCATTATATTAGTCTTTGATTTTCAGTTTAACACAATCATCCTTGATGTACACACCTTTTTGGAGAAGCCTACTTGATTAGGATTTGCTAGAATACTCTACGTGCTTCACTTATATCTTTTGAGCTTGATAGTTTTTGCTCTAGTGCTGCACTTATATTTTTTAGAGCACGGTGGTGTCTTAATTTTTGAAGAAATTACTAGTCTCTCATGCTTCACTTATATCATTTTGAGAGTCTTGTAGAACAGCATGGTATTTGCTATGGTTTTAAAGTTGGTCCTAGAATGATGAGCATCCAAGTTGGGTATAATAAAACTATCATAGAAAAAGAATTGGATGCTATGATCAATATGATGCTTGATAATTGTTTTGAGATATGGAGGTAGTGATATTAAAGTCATGCTAGTTGGATGATTAAGAATTTAAAGAATGCTTGTGTTGAAGTTTGTGATTCCCGTAGCATGCACATATGGTGAACCGCTTTGTGATGAAGTTGGAGCACAGTTTTATTTATTGATTTTCTTCCTTATAAGTGGCGGTCGGGGACGAGCGATGGTCTTTTCCTACCAATCTATCCCCGCTAGGAGCATGCGTGTAGTGCTTTGGTTTTTGATGACTTCTAGATTTTTGCAACAAGTACATGAGTTCTTTTGACTAATGTTGAGTCCATGGATTATACGAACCCATTCACCCTTCCATCATTGCTAGCCTCTCTTGTGCCGCGCAACTTTCGTCGGTGCCATACACCCACCATTACCTTCCTCAAAACAGCCACCATACCTACCTATTATGGCATTTCCATAGCCATTCCGAGATAATTGCCATGCAACTTTCCACCGTTCCGTTCATATGACACGCATTACTTTTTTCATATTGCTTTTGCATGATCATGTAGTTGACATCGTATTTGTGGCAAGGCCACTTTCATAATTTTCATACATGTCGCTCTTGATTCATTGCATATCCCGGTACACCGCCGGAGGCATTCATGTAGAGTCATATCTTGTTCTAGCTTTGAGTTGTAATTTTTGAGTTGTAAATCCATAAAAGTGTGATGATCTTCATTATTAGAGCATTGTCCCAGTGAGGAAAGCATGATGAACATTATGATTCCCCCACAAGTCGGGATGAGACTTCGGACTTTACAAAAAAAAAAGAGAAAAAGAAGGCCAAAAGAAAAAAAAAGTTGGCCAAAGAAAAAAAAAAGAAAGAAAGAAATGAGAGAAAAAGAGAGAAGGGACAATGCTACTATCTCTTTTTCCACACTTGTGCTTCAAAATAGCACCATGATCTTCATGATAGAGAGTCTCATATGTTGTCACTTTCATATACTAGTGGGAATTTTTCATTATAGAACTTGGCTTGTATATTCCAATGATGGGCTTCCTCAAAAATGCCCTAGGTCTTCGTGAGCAAGAAAGTTGGATGCACACCCACTTAGTTTATTTTGTTGAGCTTTCATACATTTATAGCTCTAGTGAATCCATTGCATGGCAATCCCTACTCACTCACATTGATATCTATTAGTGGGCATCTCCATAGCCCGTTGATATGACTAGTTGATGTGAGACTATCTTCTCCTTTTTTGTCTTCTCCACAACCACCATTCTATTCCACATAAAGTGCTATGTCCATGGCTCACGCTCATGTATTGCATGAAAGTTGAAAAAGTTTGAGATTATTAAAGTATGAAACAATTGCTTGGCTTGTCATCGGGGTTGTGCATGATTAAATACTTTGTGTGATGAAGATAGAGCAACAGCCAGACTATATGATTTTGTAGGGATAACTTTCTTTGGCCATAGTATTTTGAGAAGACATGATTACTTTGTTTATTATACTTGAAGTATCACCATTTTCATGTTAATATGAACTTTTATTTTGTATCATTTGGATCTGAACATTCATGCCACAATAAAGAAAATTACATTGAGAACTATGCTAGGTAGCATTCCACATCAAAAATTCTCTTTTTATCATTTACCTACTCGATGACGAGCAGGAATTAACCTTGGGGATGCTTGATACGTCTCCAACGTATCTATAATTATTGATTGTTCCATGCTATTATATTACCCCTTTTGGATGTTTATGGGACTTATTTTACACATTTATATCATTTTTGGGACTAACCTACTAACCGGAGGCCCAGCCCATATTGCTAGTTTTTTTGCCTATTTTAATATTTCGAAGAAAAGGAATATCAAACGGAGTCCAAACGGAATGAAACCTTCGGGAGCGTGATTTTTGGAACAGACGTGATCCAGAGGACTTGGAGTGCAAGTCAAGAATAGCCGAGGCCTCCATGAGATAGTAGGGCGCCCACCCTATAGGGCGCGCCCCCTGTCTCGTGGGCCCCTCGGGCGTCCACCGACGTATTTCTTTCTCCTATATAAGCCTACGTACCCCGAAAACATCCAGGGGGCAGAAGAAACACAATTTCCACCACCATAACCTTCTGTATCCGCGAGATCCCATCTTGGAGCCTTCGCTGGCGCTTCGTCGGAGGGGGAATCGACCATGGTGGGCTTCTACATCAACATCCTTGCCCCTTCAATGAGTTGTGAGTAGTTTACAACAGACCTACGGGGTCCATAGTTATTAGCTAGATGGCTTCTTCTCTCTTTTTGGATCTCAATACAATGTTCTCCCCCTCTCTTGTGGAGATCTATCCGATGTAAACTCTTTTTGCGGTGTGTTTGTCGAGATCCGATGAATTGTGGGTTTATGATCAAGTTTATCTATGAATAATATTTGAATCTTCTCTGAATTCTTTTATGTATGATTGAGTTATCTTTGCAAGTCTCTTCAAATTATCAGTTTGGTTTGGCCTACTAGATTGATCGTTCTTGCCATGGGAGAAGTGCTTAGATTTGGGTTCAATCTTGCGGTGTCCTTACCCAGTGACAGAAAGGGTTGCAAGGCACGTATTGTATTGTTGCCATCGAGGATAACAAGATGGGGTTTATATCATATTGCTTGAGTTTATCCCTCTACATCATGTCATCTTGCTTAATGCGTTACTCTGTTCTTATGAACTTAATACTCTAGATGCAGGCAGGAGTCGGTCGATGTGTGGAGTAATAGTAGTAGATGCAGGCATGAGTCGGTCTACTTGTTGCGGACGTGATGCCTATATACATGATCATGCCTAGATAATCTCATAGCTATTCGCTTTTCTATCAATTGCTCGACAATAATTTGTTCACCCACCGTAATACTTATGCTATCTTGAGAGAAGCCACTAGTGAAACCTATGGCCCCCCGAGTCTATCTCTTATCACATTTGCTTCCAATCTACTTTTATTTGCACCTTTACTTTTTGCATCTATATTATAAAATACCAAAAATATATTTATCTTATCATTTTATTTCTATTAGATCTCACTTTCGCAAGTGTCCGTGAAGGGATTGACAACCCCTTTATTGCGTTGGTTGTGAGTTCTTTGTTCATTTGTGTAGGTGCGTGAGACTTTTGAGGAGCCTCCTACTGGATTGATACCTTGGTTCTCAAAAAACTGAGGGAAATACTTACGCTTCTATTGCTGCATCACCCTCTCCTCTTCGAGGAAAGCCAACGCAAGCTCAAGATGTAGCAGTATCCAGATTGAGACTTAGAGTCACCTGGATCGGTGTAAAAGCTTGCATTGATGTATCTTTTTACAACAAACTATTTTATCACCTCCATAATCGCGAAACATTTCCTTAGTCCTCACTAAGGATATTCTTGACCAATGTCCAGTGATCTACTCCTAGATCACTATTGTACTCCTTTGCCAAACTCAGGGCAGGGTATACAATAGGTCTGGTCCATAGCATGGCATACATTATAGAACCTATGACTGAGGCATAGGGAATGACTTTCATTCTGTTTCTATTTTCTGTCATGGTCGGGATTTGAGTCTTACTCAATTTCACACCTTTGCAACACAGGCAAGAACTCTTTCTTTGACTGTTACATTTTGAACTATTTCAAAATCTTGTCAAGGTATGTACTCATTGAAAATCTTATCAAGCGTCTTGATCTATATCAATAGATCTTGATGCTTAATATGTAAGTAGCTTTACTGAGGTCTTTCTTTGAAGAAATCCTTTTAAACACTCGTTTATGCTTTCCAGAAAATTCTACATCATTTGTTTTCAACAATATGTCACTCACATATATTTATCAGAAAGGTTGTAGTGCTCCCACTCACTTTCTTGTAAATACAGGCTTCACCGCAAGTCCGTATAAAACCATATGCTTTGATAACCTCATCAAAGCGTATATTCCAACTCCGAGATGCTTGTACCAGTCCATAGATGGATCACTGGAGCTTGCACATTTTGTTAGCACCTTTCAAATTGGCAAAACCTTCTGGTTGCATCATATACAATTCTTCTTTAAGAAATCCATTAAGGAATGTAGTTTTGACATCCATTTGCCAAATTTCATAAAATGTGGCAATTGCTAACATGATTCGGACAGACTTTTAAGCATCGATACGGGCGAGAAAATCTCATTGTATTCAACACCTTGAACTTGTCGAAAAACCTTTTGCGACAAGTCAAGCTTTGTAGATAGTAACACTACTATCAGCGTCTGTGTTCCTCTTGAAGATCCATTTATTTTCTATGGCTTGCCGATCATCGGGCAAGTCAATCAAAGTCCACACTTTATTCTCATACATGGATCCCATCTCAGATTTCATGGCCTCAAGCCCTTTCGCAGAATCTGGGCTCATCATCGCTTCCTCATAGTTGGTAGGTTCATCATGGTCTAGTAACATGACTTCCAGAATAGAATTACCATACCACTCTGGTACGGATCTCACTCTGGTTGACCTACGAGGTTTGGTAGAAGTTTCATGATCAATATCATTAGCTTCCTCACTAATTGGTGTAGGTGTCACAGTAATAGATTTCTGTGATGAAACACTTTACAATAAGGGAGCAGGTACAGTTACCTCATCAAGTTCTACTTTCCTCCCACTCACTTCTTTCGAGAGAAACTTCTTCTCTAGAAAGGATCCATCTTAGCAACGAATATTTTGCCTTCAGATCTGTGATAGAAGGTGTACCCAACAGTTTCCTTTGGGTATTCTATGAAGACGCACTTCTCCGATTTGGGTTCGAGCTTATCAGGTTGAAACTTTTTTTCACATAAGCATCGCAACTCCAAACTTTAAGAAACGACAACTTAGGTTTATTGCTAAACCATAGTTCATACGGTGTCATCTAACGGATTTAGATGGTGCCCTATTTTAACGTGAATGCAGCTATCTCTAATGCATAACCCTAAAACGATATTGGTAAATCGGTAAGAGACATCATTGATTGCACCATATCAAATAAAGTGCGGTTAAGACGTTAGGACACACCATTACACTATGGTGTTCCAGGTGGCATGAGTTTGTGAAACTATTCCACATTATTTTAACTGAAGGCCAAACTCGTAACTCAAATATTCATCTCTACGATCAGATTGTAGAAACTTTATTTTCTTGTTACGATGATTTTCCACTTCACTCTGAAATTCTTTGAACCTTTCAACTATTTCAGACTTATGTTTCATCAAGTAGATATACCCATATCTGCTCAAATCATCTGTGAAGGTCAGAAAATAACGATACCCACCACGAGCCTTAATACTCATTGGTCTGCATATATCAGTATGTATTATTTCCAACAAGTTAGTAGCTCGTTCCATTGTTCCGGAGAATGGAGTTTTTAGTCATCTTGCCCAAAAGGCACGGTTCACAAGCATCAAATGATTCATAACCAAGTGATTCTGAAAATCCATCTTTATGGAGTTTCTTCATGCGGTTTACACCGATATGACCCAAACAGCAGTGCCACAAATAAGTTGCACTATCATTATTAACTTTGCATCTTTTGGCGTGAATATTATGAATATGTGTATCATTACGATCGAGATCCAACAAACTATTTTCATTGGGTGTATGACCATTGCAGGTTTTATTCATGTAAACAGAACAACAATTATTCTCTGACTTTAAATGAATAACCGTATTGCAATAAACATGATCAAATCATATTTATGCTCAACGAAAATGCCAAATAACATTTATTTAGGTTTAACACTAATCCCGAAACTATAGGGAGTGTGTGATGATGATCATATCAATCTTGGAACTACTTCCAACACTCATCGTCACTTCCCCTTCAACTAGTCTCTGTTTATTCAGAACTCTGTTTGAGTTACTAATCTTAGCAACTGAACAAGTATCAAATACCCAGGGGCTACTATAAACACTAGTAAGGTACACATCAATAACCTGTATATCAAATATACCCTTGTTCACTCTGCCATCCTTTCTATCCACCAAATATTCAGGGAATTTCCGCTTCCAGTGACCATTTCCTTTGCAGTAGAAACACTCAGTTTCAGGTTTGGTCCAGTTTTGGGCTTCTTTGCAGGAGTGACAACTTGCTTGCCATTCTACTTGAAGTTTCCCTTTGTTTCCCTTTGCCCTTTTATTGAAACTAGTGGTCTTGTCAATCATCAACACTTGATGCTCTTTCTTGATTTCTACCTTCATCGATTTAATCATTATGAAAAAGCTCGGGAATCGTATGCGTCATCCCTTGCATACTATAGTTCATCACGAAGTTCTTCTAACTTGGTGATGGTGACTAGAGAACTCTGTCAATCACTATCTTATCTGGAAGATTAACTCCCACTTGATTCAAGTGATTGTAGTACCCAGACAATCTAAGCACAGGCTCACTAGTTGAGTAATTCTCCTCCATATTTTAGCTATAGAACTTGTTGGAGACTTCATATAACTCGGGTATTTGCTTGAAATATTAACTTCAACTCCTGGAACATCTCATATGGTCCATGACGTTCAAAACGTCTTTGAAGTCCCGATTCTAAGCTGTTAAGCATGGTGCACTAAACTATCAAGTAGTCATCATATTGAGCTAGCGAAACGTTCATAATGTCTGCATTTGCTCCTGCAATAGGTCTATCACCTAGCGGTGCATCAAGGACATAATTCTTCTATGCAGCAATGAGGACAATCCTCAGATCACGAACCCAGTCCGCATATTTGCTACTATCATCTTTCAACATAGTTTTTATCTAGGAACATATCAAAAATAAACATAGGGAAGCAACAACGCGAGCTATTGATCTACAACATAATTTGCAAAATACTATCAGGACTAAGTTCATGATAAATTAAAGTTCAATTAATCATATTACTTAAGAACTCCCACTTAGATAGACATCCCTCTAATCATCTAAGTGATCACGTTATCCAAATCAACTAAACCATGTCCGATCATCACGTGAGATGGAGTAATTTTCAATGGTGAACATCACTATGTTGATCATATCTACTATATGATTCACGCTCGACCTTTCGGTCTCAGTGTTCCAAGGCCATATCTGTATATGCTAGGCTCGTCAAGTTTAACCTGAGTATTCCGCGTGTGCAACTGTTTTGCACCCGTTGTATTTCCTATCACACCCGATCATCACGTGGTGTCTCAGGAAGAAGAACTTTCGCAACAGTGCATACTCAGGGAGAACACTTATACCTTGAAATTTAGTGAGAGATCATCTTATAATGCTACCGTCAATCAAAGCAAAATAAGATGCATAAAGTATAATCATCACATGCAATCAATATAAGTGATATGATATGGCTATCATCATCTTGTGCTTGTGATCTCCATCTTTGAAGCACCATCATGATCACCATCGTCACCGGTGCGACACCTTGATCTCCATCCTAGCATCGTTGTCGTTTCGCCACCTATTGCTTCTATGACTATCGCTACTGCTTAGTGATAAAGTAAAGCAATTACAGGGTGTTTTCATTGCATACAATAAAGCGACAACCATATGGCTCCTGCCAGTTGCCGATAACTCGGTTACAAAACATTATCATCTCATACAATAAAATATACCATCACGTCTCAACCATATCACATCACAAAATGCCCTGCAAAAACAAGTTAGACGTTCTCTACTTTGTTGTTGTAAGTTTTACGTGGCTGCTACGGGCTGAGCAAGAACCGTTCTTACCTACGTATCAAAACCACAATGATAGTTTGTCAAGTTAGTGTTGCTTCAACCTTCTCAAGGACCGGGCGTAGCCACACTCGGTTCAACTAAAGTTGGAGAAACAGACACCCGCTAGCCACCTATGTGCAAAGCACGTCGGTAGAACCAGTCTCGCATAAGCGTATGCGTAATATCGGTCCGGGCCGCTTCATCCAACAATACCGCCGAACCAAAGTATGACATGCTGGTAAGCAGTATGACTTGTATCGCCCACAACTCACTTGTGTTCTACTCGTGCATATAACATCTACGCATAAAACAAGGCTCTGATGCCACTGTTGGGGAACATAGTAATTTCAAAAACTTTCCTATGCACACGCAAGATCATGGTGATGCATAGCAACGAGAGGGGAGAGTGTGTCCACGTACCCTCGTAGACCGAAAGCGGAAGCGTTAGCACAACACGTTTGATGTAGTCGTACGTCTTCACGATCCGACGAATCAAGTACCGAACGCACGGCACCTCCGTGTTTAGCACACGTTCAGCTCGATGACGTCCCTCGAACTCTGATCCAGCCGAGCTTTGAGGGAGAGTTTCGTCAGCACGATGGCGTGGTGACAATGATGATGTTCTATCGACGCAGGGCTTCGCCTAAGCACCCTACGATATTATTGAGGTGGAATATGGTGGAGGGGGGCATTGCACACGGCTAATAGATCTCAAGGATCAATTGGTGTGTCTAGAGGTGCCCCCATGCCCCTGTATATAAAGGAGCAAGGGGTAGGTGGCCGGCCTAGGAGGAGGGCGCGCCAAGGGGGGAGTCCTACTCCCACCGGGAGTAGGACTCCTCCTTTCCTTGTTGGAGTAGGAGAGAAGGAAAGAGGGGGAGAGGAAGAAGGAAAAGTGGGCTGCCCCCCTTGTCCAATTCGGACCAGAGGGGGGGCGTGCGCCTCCTTCCTTTTGGCCTCTCTCCTCTATTCCCATATGGCCCAATAAGGCCCATATACCCTGGCAAATTCCCGTAACTCTCCGGTACTCCGATAAATACCCGAATCACTCGGAATCTTTCCGATGTCCGAATATAGTCGTCCAATATATCAATCTTTACGTCTCGACCATTTTGAGACTCCTCGTCATGTCCCCGATGTTATCCGGGACTCCGAACTACCTTCGGTATATCAAATAACTCATAATATAACCATCATAGAACTTTAAGTGCGCGGACCCTATGGGTTCGACAACTATGTAGACATGACCGAGACACGTCTCCGGTTAATAACCAATAGCGGAACCTGGATGCTCATATTGGCTCCCACATATTCTACGAAGATCTTTATCGGTCAAACCACATAACAACATACGTTGTTCCCTTTGTCATCAGTATGTTACTTGCCCAAGATTCGATCGTCGGTATCTCAATACCTAGTTCAATCTCGTTACCAGCAAGTCTCTTTACTCGTTATGTAATGCATCATCCCGCAACTAACTCATTAGATACATTGCTTGCAAGGCTTATAGTGATGTGCATTACCGAGAGGGCCCAGAGATACCTCTCCGACAATCGGAGTGACAAATCCTAATCTCGAAATACGCCGACTCAACATGTACCTTCGGAGACACCTGTAGAGCTCCTTTATAATCACCCAGTTACGTTGTGATGTTTGGTAGCACACAAAGTGTTCCTCCGATAAATGGGAGTTGCATAATCTCATAGTCACAGGAACATGTATAAGTCATGAAGAAAGCAATAGCAACATACTAAACGATCAAGTGCTAAGCTAATGGAATGGGTCAAGTCAATCACATCATTCTCCTAATGATGTGATCCTGTTAATCAAATGACAACTCATGTCTATGGTTAGGAAACTTAACCATCTTTGATTAACGAGCTAGTCAAATAGAGGCAAACTAGTGACACTATGTTTGTCTATGTATTCACACATGTATTATGTTTCCGCTTAATACAATTCTAGCATGAATAATAAACATTTATCATGAAATAATTAAATAAATAATAACTTTATTATTGCCTCTAGGGCATATTTCCTTCAGCGTTGCAGCTGGGTACATGTCCTGTCAGTACCCCCATTCCTCGCCATGAGTGGGCAGAGGCCGTCAGCGCCGTACTTGCCCCAAAGGCCGGCCGCGCCGTACTTGCACCGGACGCCCACCGTGCCGTTAGCCTTGTCCACGGGCCGCTCGATGCCAATGTGCTGCTTGCTAGGCTCGACCGCCTCCTTGGCCCAGGTGTCCACCTGGGTGCAATAGAGGAACATGGCCATCACATCCTTGAGCTGGTGATCTTCGATGAAATAGCCAACTTGGAGCTCGAGATTGCGCTCCAGATGTACCGCGAGCGTGTCGACCGCTTGGACGAAAGCCTGCACGAGTTCAGGCAGAGCCAAGAGCTATCGTAGGCAAGGGCTGCTGGTCATGGTCTCATGGACGCGTTTTATTCCGTTGAGTTGTTTCAATGTGGATCGCTATGTACTCACAACAATCATAATATTGCTCTGTTTCAAGGTGTGTACTCTATTTTCCATTCTTATATGTTCTGTTTCAATGTGTGTATATATGCTTTCCATTCTGTATATATGTGGATAATAATAGCTAGATACAAATTAGTATACGAAAACAGATAGAAAGTGAAATTCATAATATATATTAATTGTTCATTAGTTCATCATAGAATATATATATATATATATATAACGTCATCACATATATGTGATGATACTTAACTACTAGGTACAATGCATAAAATTTAAAACGAACAATACTAGAACTAATTATCCCCCCTGGGGGCAGTATTCCGGCATCCCCTTGCCAATAGCTGCCTGGTGCGCGACGTCTTCCTAGCGCGGAGGCAGTACTCTGCCTCCTCCGCCTCGCAGCGCTTGACGTACTGATCTCCCTCTTGCTAGTGGACGAGTGCGAACAATTTTGCCATTTCGTTGGGCGCCCACCGAAGCTCCTCATCGGTGGCACGCTGGAGCTTATCACTCCACCTCCACACAACGATGAGGCACCTAGCGCCTTTGACCTTCCTCGTGAAGTACCCGTCTTCGTACACCTCCTCCGCACGACGACACGCCTGCCCCTAAAGCTCCACCACCTCATTTTTCCAAGCGGCATCACGGGCTTCACAGGCCACCTGGTATCTGGCTTCCTCCTTCGCCATCTCCTTGTTGAACGCCACTTGACTAGCTTTCTCAGCCGGCGGCAGCGACTTCCACAGACAAAGATTGTATGGGCCCCAAAACCACTCCAAAGTCGGGGGTTCAGCGCAACCTTGTTCGACGGTGTGTAGGGAGCCTCCTCGTCACTGCTCTTCGACTGAGCGTCCTCGGGGGGCGACGCCTCCTCATCAGTGCGTCGGCAGATCGGTGATGCAATGGCAGAGATTTGTGTGTGTGAGAGAGAGAGGGCGAGTGAGGGGAGGATGTAGATAAGAATGCAGGTGGGCCGATGTGAGCAAGGTAGTATTTATTGGTGGCTAGAATCTAGATCGACGGGAATAGTACACACGCCGGTCGCTTGAATTTGCAAGTACTGTAGTTTGAATTACAGACGATTCCCATAGCAAAAGCCGTGTGTGAACTTAGTAGCCGATAGTTTCCAATATAGTACCACGTTTGATAAATAACCCCCACCACTCACCTTCCACACCTCGAGGCACGAAATAGAGTGCCAATCGTGTGGGGGACGGTTGTCTTGAAAGATCTTTACATTTTCTTTATTGAACACCAGCTATTTACATCGTCTGATCATTTTTTATTTTTTGGAATTTAAATGCCATGGCACTCCATGCATGTGTCCATGCCGTAACACCAATATGTTTGAAAATTCGTTTCAATTTACTGCACATGGAATGACCGGTTTAAATTTTGACTATGGTCATTAAATGGCTAGAAAATCACTTAAATGTCTTAAAAAGGTCAAATGACCTCTGAAAATTTCCAAATTTTGACATGACAGTTGTATTAGTGCACGTTAACTTTAGAAAAAATTTGAAGGCCATAAGAGGAAGCTATCGTTGATTCGTCATCAAACATGCATTGTTCCCTCTCAGAACCACGAGCCTTCTAGTGAGTCGCTCCGGTTTGTGAGGGGTGTGTGTCCAAACTTCTGTTAAACAGGCCAATTTTTTTACCACATCATCTTGGTGGCATATCATTCTGTCAAGCAAGGTTTCATGTGTTTGTGATCATTCTTTTAATTTTTTGGAATTCAAAAGCCATGGCACTCCATGCATGTGTCTAGGACGTGACACCATTGTGTTTGAAAAGTCCTTCCAATTTACTGCACATGGAATTAACTTGCACACAAGTATACAAATATAATTTTCAAACTGTTATGGTTAGGTATTGCATGTATATGTAGTTCAAATTTGAATTATGGTCCCTAAATGGTTAGAAAATCACTTAAATGTCTTTAGAAGGTCAAATGACCCCTGGAATTTTCCAAATTTTTACATGACAGTTGTATTACTGCACATTAACTTTAGAAATTTTTTGAAGGCCATAAGAGGAAGCTATCGCCCGTTTGTCATCAAACATGCATTGTTCCCTCTCGGAACCACGAGCCTTCTAGTGTGTTCAAACTTTCGTCAAACGTGCCAATATTTTTACCACATCATCTTGGTGGCATGACATTACATCAGGCAAGGCTTCATGTGTTTCTGATCTTTTTATAATTTTATGAATTTAAATGCCATGGCACTCCATGCATGTGTACAGGCCGTGACGGTGAGCTAGAGGAGATCAGCGGCGGGGCCATGGATGAGATCGACAGCAGTTGAAGCCGAGGGGTTGGGGTGGGCCACTTAACCCGTGACATAGCCCGCGTCAGGCCATCGCTATCGGCGACCTCGATGTCATAGCTGGCGTCCGTGACATACCCGCATACTCTAGCCCATTGATTGAGTGTCTGCAGCCTATAATGGTCATCAGCTTCCTCGGTGATGTCAAGCGAAGAGACCACGATACACCTCTTTTGGGCCAGTCGCTCCTCGAGGTCCATGGTAAGTGTAGCCGGGCTTAGGCTACGACGCTCTAGAGTGGGGGATGGGGATGGGGATCTATGGGAAAGGGGGCGTTTGGCAGGCGTCATCTAAGAAACTCAGGGCGACCTGGGTATGGAGATCGGTGGGTAAGCTGCACGGGCAAACCGACAGATGTTGACAATGGAGGCCTTGCGGCGGCGGCAGTGGCGACGACCTTGCTAGAGTTTCGAGCGAGGGAGGGTGTGTGCGTGTGTGTGTGTGTGCGTGCGCGTGCTCGAGGAGTTTTTGGTGTGTGTGTGTGTGTGGAGGGGTAGTGTGTTTGAGGAAATGACGCGGCTACTGAAAAGTTTACTACGCGGGAGTCAAACGCGGGAGTGAAATGCCGGGGCTATTGAAAATTTGGATGATGGTGCATCACACACAGTCCGGAAATAACAACCGTATGTTATGAAACAGAAAAACCCTCGAGGCGGGTAGATATTTTGGAGGGATGCACGGGGGAGTGGGAACAAGAAACATCACACATGTTCGAAACATAATAACCGTGTGTTATCAAATATAAAAAACCTGTAGGCTGGTAGATATTTTTGAGAGGGGAAGCCCCATGGAGCCCAATGTACTGTGCGGATGTGCGTGACAGGGGCACCGGCATGGCACACGGTAGCGTGAGTGAATCATGTCTGTTGCGTCATCTGACTTGTCTAATGTTCATAAATTTGGCAAAAAATGACACGGGAGAGGGTCATAACACGAACACACTAGCATGTGGACCACATATATGTATGAAAAGGGTGGTTTAATGTTCAAATACCAAATGCAACTTCGATATGGCACCTATCTCGCAAAGCGCATGGTATTGCTTGCCCCCTCTTGTGTCGGCAAGAAGGGAATCCTAAGCTATGAATGCATGCCCCCCACGGAGGTTCACCTAGCAAAGTGCAAAGTAGCAGCCCCCCACTCACTTTCAGTCGGCGGGCCAGAGAGGGCATCTCACCAAGATGGATTGTAAAACAGACAAGAAATAACCCACCTTGGTTATTGTTGTTGTTAAAAGTAATGGCCATCCATGCCACCCTGGAGATGGGCTAGCTCGCCAATAATCACGCAAGTAGCTAGTCCCCGAAGACAACAACTGCCTGCATGTGTCCCAAGCATATGTATGGAGATGTTTGTTTGAATACCCAATGGAACTGTTGGGTAACGCAGTAATTTCAAAAAAAATCCTGTGATCACGCAAGATCTATCTAGGTGATGCATAGCAACAAGGGGGGGAGTGTGTCCACGTGCCCTCGTAGACCGAAAGCGGAAGCGTTATGTAACACGGTTGATGTAGTTGAACATCTTCGCGATTCAACCGATCAAGTACCAAATGCACGGCACCTCCGCGATCTGCACAAATTCAGCTCGGTGACGTCCCCCGAACTCTAGATCAACCTAAAGCTGAGGGAGAGTTCCGTCAGCACGACGCGCGTGGTAGTGGTGATGATGAAGTTACCGATGCAGGGCTTCGCCTAAGCACTACGACGATATGATCGAGGTGAAAACTGTGGAGGGGGGCACCGCACACGGCTAAAGATCAACTTGTGTGTCTATGGGGTGCCTCGCTCCCACGTATATAAAGGAGGGAGGGCGGAGGAGGCCGGCCAGGGGTGGCGCGCCCAAGGGGGGGAGTCCTACTCCAAGTAGGAATCGCCCCCCTATCCTGTTCCCAAAAGGAGAAGGGGGAAGGAGGAGGAGGAGAGAAGGAAGGAGGGGGGCACTGCCCCCTCCCCTTGTCTAATTCGGACTATGGCAAGGGGGGCACATGCCACCTCCTGGCCAGCTCTCTCCCTTCTCCACTAAGGCCCATGAGGCCCAATAGCTTCCGGGGGGGGGGTTCCGATAACCCCCGGTACTCTTGTTTTATCTGAAACTTTTCCAGAACATTTTCGATGTCCGAACATAGCTGTCCAGTATATCAATTTTATGTCTCGACCGTTTGAGACTCCTCGTCATGTCTGTGATCACATCCAGGACTCCGAACAACCTTTGGTACATCAAATCTCATAAACTCGTCATACCTATCATCATCGAACGTTAAGCGTGCGGACCCTACAGGTTTGAGAACTATGTAGACATGACCGAGACACGTCTCCGGTCAATAATCAATAGAGGAACCTGGATGATCATATTGGTTCCTACATATTCTATGAATATCTTTATCGGTCAAACCGCATAACAACATACGTTGTTCCATTCGTCATCGGTATGTTACTTGCCTGAGGTTCAATTGTCAGTATCATCATACCTAGTTCAATCTCGTTACCGGAAAGTCTCTTTACTTGTTTCGTAATACTTCATCCCGCAACTAACTCATTAGTCACAATGCTTGCAAGGCTTATAGTGATGAGTATTACCGAGAGGGCCCAGAGATACCTCTCTGAAACACGGAGTGACAAATCCTAATATCGATCTATGCCAACCCAACAAACACCTTCGGAGATACCTGTAGAGCACCTTTATAATCACCCTTTTGTGTTGTGACGTTTGGTAGAACACAAAGTGTTCCTCCGGTATTCGAGAGTTGCATAATCTCATAGTCTGAGGAACTTGTATAAGTCATGAAGAAAGCAATAGAAATGAAACTGTAACAATCATAATGCTAAGCTAACAGATGGGTCATGTCCATCACATCATTCTCCTAATGATGTGATCCCGTTCATCAAATGACAACACATGTCTATGGTTAGGAAACATAACCATCTTTGATTAACGAGCTAGTCAAGTAGAGGCATACTAGGGACAATATGTTTTGTCTATGTATTCACACATGTAGTAAGTTTCCGGTTAATAGAGTTCTAGCATGAATAATAAACATTTATCATGAAATAAGGAAATAAATAATAACTTTATTATTGCCTCTAGGGCATATTTCCTTCAGTATCCCACTTGCACTAGAGTCAATAATGTAGATTACATAGTAATGATTCTAACACCCATGGAGCTTTGGTGCTGATCAAGTTTTGCTCGTGGAAGAGGCTTAGTCAACGCGTCTGCAACATTCAGATCCGTATGTATCTTGCAAATCTCTATGTACCCTTCCGACACTTGATGATGGATGGAATTGAAGCGTCTCTTGATGTGCTTGGTTCTCTTGTGAAATCTGGATTCCTTTGCCAAGGCAATTGCACCAGTATTGTCACAAAAGATTTTCATTGGACCCGATGCACTAGGTATGACACCTAGATCGGATATGAACTCCTTCATATAAACTCCTTCATTTGCTGCTTCCGAAGTAGCAATGTACTCTGCTTCACACATAGATCCCGCCACGACGCTCTGCTTGGAACTGCACCAACTGATAGCTCCACCATTCAATAAAAATACGTATCCGGTTTGGGACTTAGAGTCATCCGGATCAGTGTCAAAGCTTGCATCGACGTAACCGTTTTCGATGAGCTCTTTTTCACCTCCATAAATGAGAAACATATCCTTAGTCCTTTTTAGGTATTTCAGGATGTTCTTGACCACTGTCCAGTGCTCCACTCCAGGATTACTTTGATACCTCCCTACTATGCTTATAGCAAGGGACACATCAGGTCTGGTACACAAGATTGCATACATGATAGAACCTATGGCTGAAGCATAGGGAATGACCTTCATTTTCTCTCTATCTTCTAAAGTGGTCGGCATTGAGTCTGACTCAACTTCACACCTTGTAAATCAGGCAAGAACCCTTTCTTTAACTGATCCATTTTGAACTTCTTCAAAACTTTATCAAGGTATGTGCTTTATGAATGTCCAATTAAGCGTCTTGATCTATCTCTATAGATCTTGATGACCAACATGTAAGTAGCTTCTTCGAGGTGTTTTATAGAAAAACTCTTATTCAGGTATCCCTTCACTACAAAAAAACACATCCGTGACATTTTGGGCCGAACAAAATTTTGTTGTCATACTTATGACATTTCTATGACGATAATTGTGACAAAACCCGGTATCATCATAGATGTGGTGGGATCCTACTTCTATGACAAAAAATCATGGCAGAAAATGGGCTTTTCGTCTTGGGCGGGACGGAGACGCATCTGCATGCCATTCTTTGGGCCGTCCATGATGGAAAAAACCGTGGTAGAAGCGACGGTGAGGAAAATATCGGGGAGTTCCCGGTTAAGGTGGGTGGTCGGGGGCCGAGTGATGCGCGTTTCTCTCATACCATACACGCATGGGTGCGAGACGTTGGGATCTAACTGAACCCGAGCGAGGCGTCGCCTAACTGAACCCGAGTGATTGCACTACAAGCTACGCGTTACTGAACCCGAGCGATTGATCGATGGCTGTTAACTGAACCCGATGAGCGATTCCTTTGCTACGGCTGCTAACTGAACCCGATCGATGCTGCCTCTGGATGAACAGTGAGTGCTGCAGGGGGGTTTGGATGAACAGTGAGCGGTGGGGGTGGATGAACAGGACCCCATGGTGTTGCCTCTGGATGAACAGGACCCCGATCGATTGAGCCGGTTGGGGCTGGATGAACAGGACCCCATGGAGGGATGGATGAACAGGACGACCCCGTGGAGGGTTGGATGAACAGTAGACGGTGGAGGGTGGATGAATAGTAGCCCGTGGAGGGGTGGTTGAACAGGAGCCCGTGGAGAGGGGTGGTTGAACAGTAGCCGGTGGAGTAGCGCGTGGTGGAGGCTGGAGGAGGTCGATGGTGGATGAACAGTAGCCCGTGGAGGTTGGAGGAGGTTGCTACCTCTTGAGCACTGCGTTGGATTTCCCCGAAGAGGAGAGGATGATGCAGTAAAGTAGCGTAAGTATTTCCCTCAGTTTTTGAGAACCAAGGTATCAATCTAGTAGGAGACCACACACAAGTCCCTCGTACCTACATAAGACGATAGCAACTCGCAACCAACGCTTAGGGGTTGTCAATCCCTTCACGGTCACTTACGAGAGTGAGATATGAGAGAGATAATATTTTTGGTATTTTTGATAGATAGATGCAAAGTAAAAAGTAAAGGCAAAGTAAAAACAAAGCAAGTAAATAAAGTGATATAGATTGATATGATGAGAATAGACCCGGGGGCCATAGGTTTCACTAGTGGCTTCTCTCAAGAGCATAAGTATTCTTACGGTGGGTGAACAAATTACTGTTGAGCAATTGACAGAATTGAGCATAGTTATGAGTATATCTAGGCAATAATCATGTATATAGGCATCACGTCCAAAACAAGTAGATCAAAACGATTCTGCATCTACTACTATTACTCCACTCATCGACCGCTATCCAACATGCATCTAGAGTATTAAGTAAAAACAGAGTAACGTCGTAAGCAAGATGGCATGATGTAGAGGATAAATTCATGCAATATGATAAACACCCCATCTTGTTATCCTCGATGGCAGCAATACAATCGTGCCTTGCAACTCTTTACATCCTTGAGTAAGGACACATAAGATCGAACCCAAAGCTAAGCACTTCTCCAATTGCAAGAACTACCAATCTAGTTGGCCAAACCAAAAGATAATTCAAAGAGACTTGCAAAGATAACTCAATCATACATAAAAGAATCCAGAGAAGAATCAAATATTTTCCATAGATAATCTTTGGATCATAAACCCACAATTCATCGGTCTCAACAAACACACCGCAAAAAGAAGATTACATCGAATAGATCTCCACGAGAGAGGGGAGAACATTGTATTGAGATCCAAAAGAGAGAAGAAGCCATCTAGCTACTAGCTATGGACCCGAAGGTCTGAAGTAAACTACTCACACTTCATCGGAGGGCTATGGTGATGATGTAGAAGCCCTCCGTGGTGGATGCCCCCTCGGTGGAGCTCGGACAGGCCCCAAGATGGGATCTCGTGGATCTGAGAAGGTTGCGGCGGTGGAATTAGGTTTTGGCTCTGTTACGATCGTTCGGGATACGTGGGTATATATAGGAGGAAGAATGCGTCGGTGGAGCTCAGAGGGCCCACGAGGTGAGAAGCGCCGGGCGCGCCGCCCTCCCTCGTGACCTCCTTGGAAGATTCTTGCAGAGGGTCCAAGTCTCCTAGATCACGTTCGGTTGGAAAATCACGATTCCGAAGGTTTCATTCCGTTTGGACTCCGTTTGCTATTCAGTTTCTTCAAAATCTTGAAAAAGGCAAAAAAGCAATTATTCAGGCTGGGCCTCCGGTTAATAGGTTAGTCCCAAAAGTAATATAAAAGTGGAAAATAAAGCCCAATATAGTCCAAAACAGTAGATAAAGTAGCATGGAGCAATAAAAATTATAGATACGTTGGAGCGTATCGGGCCCCGAGCTTAATTCCTGCTCGTCCTCGAGTAGGTAAATGATAAAAAAGAATTTTTGATGTGGAGTGATACATTGGCATAATTTCAATGTAAATCTTCTTAATTATGATAGGAATATTCAGATCCGAAAGATTCAAGACAAAAGTTCATATTGACACAAATATAATAATACTTCAAGCATACTAATCAAACAAATCATGTCTTCTCAAAATAAAATGGCCAAAGAAAGTTCATCCCTACAAAGTCATATGGTTAGGCTATGCTTCATTTTCGTCACACAAAGATGTTCCCAACTTCTATATCCCCGACGACAAGCCAAGCAATTATTTCATACTTAAATAATCTCAAACTTTTTCAACTTTCACGCAATACATGAGCGCGAGCCATGGTTATAGCACTATGTGTGGAATAGAATATGATGATGGTGGTTGTGTGGAGAAGACAAAAAAGGGAGAAAGTCTCACATCAACTAGGCGTATCAACGGGCTATGGAGATGCCCATCAATAGATATCGATGTGAGTGAGTAGGGATTGTCATGCAACGAATGCACTAGAGCTATGAATGCTCAAAAAAAGAAAACTAGTGGGTGTGCATCCAACTCACTTTCTCACGAAGACCTAGGGCATTTTGAGGAAGCCCATCATTGGAATATAAAAGCCAAGTTCTATAATGAAAAATTCCCACTAGTATAAAAACACAACTTATGAGACTCACTATCATGAAGATCTTGGTGCTACTTTGAAGCACAATATATGTGTCGGTGTACTAAGGTAGGGGTACCTCAATACCCCAACTTGTGCACGGGCAGTCGCAGCTCCCCGCGGCAGGGTTTACCACGTGCTCACCGGGGGCCCTCTTGCTCCATATCAAGCCATTCAAGAACAAAGTATACAAGACAGAAGATCGAGACCCCGGCAAGAGGAGCTTGCTGGGAAGGCCGTTCCAGGCTCAAGGTTACATCACTCACGCAAGGCCCTGGCGAGAGGAACTTGCCAGGAAGACTAGAAGATTGCATCATAGAAGACACGCCTCGGCGCTATATGCGTCCCGGCGAGGGCCCGGGGAGCGACAAGTTACAGAGCCCGACAAGCTCCCGGGTCCGGCAAGATCAAGACACCGCAAGGTACTTGCCGGAGAGTTCTGCCAGGTGCCGCGCCACTCATCGGCCCACGCGTCGCCCTGGGGCCTTTCCAGGGACGCGTGGCGGATGGCTGCGCAGCACGGGGGACACGGTGGCACTTCACGGTGATGGATCCATCGCCGTGGCAGACGGAGACGCAAGGGCGTGAGCTTTTGGGGTCGACGGCGACGGGCATTAAATGCCCTTGTCCCCCTTGTCAAAGTAGGTAGAAACCACTGTTCAAGCAATCAGAGCACCACTGTTCCCTTTTATTCCAACTACCACCTCTTTACATTTTACCCCTTTCTCCTCGTTGACACTGTCGGTGACCCTTGCACTATAAAAGGAGGCCCATGTGCAACATAGAGGGGGTTCGGTTCGAATCCTTTGCAACTCTCGCGCTCGGGTAGCTGCTACTGTAGCTCTCCAAGCTCCCGAGCAAAATACAAACACAAAGCAGCGAGGGAGTTTTATCTCTCCGGAGAGCTCGGCTGGGTAAAATCCGCCCGCGTGCTCGCCTCGATCTGCTCTCTGTGCTCCCTCCGCCCTCGTACCGCTCAGACAAGGGGCTCCGGCCCCATAGGTGTTCGTGGCGGGCAGATTCTCCCCCGACATCTTTGGCACGCCAGGTAGGGGGCGTCGAGGTTGTGCGGACCTGATCCGGCGTTCGCGCGGGCGCGTTCTTCATCAACCTCTCCAAGTTTCGTCGGCAACTTCATCGACAACTGCGCCATGGCCCCGAAGACGAGGGCTTCGAGGGTTGCAGACCCATCTGCATCTCACCCGCCGCCACCGGAGCCAACGGTGGGCGGAGGAGACGCCGTCGAAAGGGTGGTCGCCAGCGAGGGCGCTCGCGGCGCCACCAGATCTAAGGACAAGGCGGATGACCGCGCCACGGTCTCCGCGGACACGCCGCGTCCATCTCAGCACAACAACCCAGCAGCGCCATACCACGGGAGGTGGTATCCGCCTGCTGGGGCAAGAACACGCCGGAGGCTCGCGGGATGCTCCGGACCACCGTCCGTGCATAAGCAAAACGAAAGTGCCGGGGGAGGACCCTGCTCCTCCTAACGCTGTTAGGAGTCCGAGCATATCCCGTCCCTCGCGCCGCTCGCCCCGCTCCCCCTCCACTCCGGCAAGCGCGTCTCCCTGGAGCGCTACACCGCCGTCGAGGACGCGCCATCGAGCTCCAAGTCCGGCAGGGACAGCTCTGGTGCCCACTCCAGCAAGCGCAGCTCCTCGGAGCGCTCCAAGTCCGGCGAGGACAGCTCTGGTGCTCGTTCCGGCAAACGCATCTCCCCGGAGTACTGCGCTGCCGTCGAGGACGCGCCATCGAGCTCCACCGGCAAGTGCGAGGAAACAAGAAATAGAAAAGCTAAGTTGTTCGAGCTTTTTGTGCAGAAGCACTCCTTAGTTCCATGCTTTTTTATGTTATATCCCTCGTGCGTTCATCCTTTGTACGCAAAACCTGTGCGCGGAGGAGCCTGCCCGTGGATAGCCGCACCCTTATCTTGCTTGAGCACACTCAGCGAGTTAAAAGTGAGCTGCGACAAGCTTGGCGCCCTTGTTTAGTTTTGAGTCCGCTCGGCAAGCTAAGTCGCGCCGCGACTAGACGCAGCAAGGTTGTTGCTTGGGAAGCAACACCAGCCAGCGGACTCTTGATGTTCCGCACTCGAGCAAGTGTGTTAAGCACCGCAAGTTCCTAGAAGCGTGGGGTAAAAGCGCACAAAGGGTGTAAAGTAGAGGTATAACGTGGCAAGCCCTGCCGTGAGATGCCCTTCAGTATGAGAGACTTGTCTTGAGAGAGAGCCAAGTCGTGGCCCGATTGCACCCTTGGTTTGTTTCGAGTCCGCTCAACAAACACAAGCGCTCTGCAGCTGGCCCGGCAAGGTGGCTTGCGGAAGCAACACCGCCAATGAACTGCTGATGTTCCGCACTCAGCAAGTGTGTTAGCACCGGCAAGCTCCCCGAGAGCGTAGAGTATAAACATACGAAGTGCAAGGCACGGCATCATATTGCAAAGTCGCGCAGAAAAGATTTGTATACATATACATGTAAAATATGAAGCTGTTGCAGATCTATCTCAGCTGCTTTCATGGCTGAAATTGCAGCAACAAGGAGAAACCAGAAGAGCACACCAGCACCTGGGCCCCGGCAAGCCAGAGTTGCCTGGGGCTGCGAGTGCCAAGAATCGTCTCCGGCAAGCCAGAGTTGCTGGGGGCTGCGATATCAGATAAGTTTTTCATCCCTCGTCATGCATCCTCTTATGGACCGGGGAAAGCGGGGCTGCGTCTTTGAACGAGCGTGTCTTGTAAAACCCGTGCACAGGAGGAGCCAAGTCGTGGCCCAGTTGCGCCCTTGGTTTGTTTTCGAGCACGCTCAACGATTTAAGTGAGCTGCGACAAGTTTCGCCCTTGTTACGTTTTTCGATCGCTCAACAAACACAAGTCTTGCTGCAATCGCCGCGACAAGGTTGCTTGCGGAAGCAACACCGGCCAGCGGCTGCTGATGTCCCGCTTTTCAAGAAGCGTGTTCGCACCGCAAGCTCCCGAGGCGTGGGTAGGAACATACAAGGCACGAAGTCAAGACTCGGTCCGGCAAGCTTTCCCCTCTTTTCATTAAAAACATCCTAGCTTAGTACAAGTCCATAGAGGATGAAAAACATGATAGAGAGGATTACAAGTTTTTAAATGCAGCTAAGGCCCGAAGGCTTACAAGTTAAAAAGATAAGATGCCCGTAATCCTTCTCCTGTTTCTCTGTTTAGGAGTTCAGGAGGTAGGTCAAGGAGTCCCCGGCAAGAGAAGCTTGCCGGGGAGGGCGAAAGGGGCGCCTAGGAGAGCTACGGGTGCCAGAAGACACCAAGAGAGCTCCCCGGGGGCCGGCCAGGAGCTTGGCGGAGACGAAGGCGTCGGAGGCAGAGCTTGAAGACGGGGTGGTGGGACGTCAGCACGCTGACGAGGGCACCTCGCCCTCGTACTCCGACATGACGGCCTTGCCGCCACCCCTCTTCCTCTTCCGCAGCCTCCCTACGCCAGCCGCCCAAGGAGACGGCCCCGGGGAGTTCACAAGGCTGGCGACCTGGATGACGGGGTCGCCGGTGGCGCGCGAGGCAGCGTCCGACGCCTAGTCGGACCCGCCATCCTCCTCGTCGCCGCTGTCGCTCCCCTCCTCGTCACTCTCGCTCGAGGAGGGACCTTCGCTATCGGAGGAGCTGTCCACACAGCATCTCGCCCGGGTCCCGAGTCCCGAAGACCTTGGCGGCGAAGGTCGCCCTCCATTAACTTGAAATGGAGGGTAAACCCCGCCGTCAAGCTGTGGATCCGGCGAACGTCTTCCACCCTCGGTCGAAGTACATCATGCCGGGGCTGGGGACACGACACTCACTCGAGTGCCGCTGATCCCACAGCCCCTCATCGCAACTCCATCACCTCGGGCGGATCCGGTTCCATTGCGCTCATGAACAGGGCCGGCAGCCGGAGGCGGCGACGAGGCGCTCGGCGCAGCTTGATGAAGAACTCCCGTGGATCGTCTCAGTATGGACCGCCTCGAGAAAGGAGCGCGGAGGAGGCGGGAGGCGCCTCGCCACGACCGCCTCTCCTGACCGCCTCGACCACGCCCTCGGCCTCGCTGCCCGCCCCTCCCTCTCCCTCTCGTGGCGGCTCCGCCTGCCACGGTGCAGGATAGGAGAAGTGCGCTGCCTAGAGGCGACCCTCGCTGCCACCGTCGAGGAACCAGGATTTCCTCCTTCCATGGCGGAAAGAAGAACAGAAGCTGAAGACGAAGGGAGAAGAGGAAGTGTGAGGCCATTGCGCTCCCCTTCCGCCCCTTTTAAAGGGGCGAGGTGGGGGCTCAACCGCCCCGCTCGGCCAATCCGGAAACGAGGAGGGCAGAGGAGCGGGGCCGACTCTCCATCTCCGCCCGTGACGGCTCGGTCTCCCACCTTCGCCGCCCACGACCCCCGTGCATGAGGGCCGCGTGGCGAAAAGGCGGAGCCGGAGCGACGGGTGAGGTGACCTCGCCCTGCACCACGATCACGGGGTGGATGCCTTAAAGACTGCACGCGCCGCCCACGTCTCCCACGACACCGCAATCGACGCGTGCCGTTGCGGGGGGATGCGGCAGATGCGGAAGTAGATTCGGCGCACCGTGGGCCGCGTGTGCCCGTGCACTGTCTTGGGCCTGGCCCAACAGCGCTCGGCACCATGTGTGGCCCAGGCCCGGGGGCTCCTGTCGGTGTACTAAGGTAGGGGTACCTCAATACCCCAACTTGTGCATGGGCAGTCGCAGCTCCCCACGGCAGGGTTTACCACGTGCTCACCAAGGGCCCTCTTGCTCCATATCAAGCCATTCAAGAACAAAGTATACAAGACAGAAGATCGAGACCCCGGCAAGAGGAGCTTGCCGGGAAGGCCGTTCCAGGCTCAAGGTTACATCACTCACGCAAGGCCCTGGCGAGAGGAACTTGCCAGGAAGACTAGAAGATTGCATCATAGAAGACACGCCTCGGCGCTATATGCGTCCCGGCGAGGGCCCGGGGAGCGACAAGTTACAGAGCCCGACAAGCTCCCGGGTCCGGCAAGATCAAGACCCCGGCAAGGTACTTGCCGGGAGAGTTGCGCTGTGTGCCCGCGCTCCAGCTCATCGGCCTGCGTCGCCTCAGGGCCTTTCGAGGACGCGTGGCGGATGGCTGCGCAGCTGGGGACACGGTGGCACTTCACGGTGATGGATCCATCGCCGTGGCGAGGAGAGACGCAAGGGCGTGAGCTTTTGGGGTCGACGGCGACGGGCATTAAATGCCCTTGTCCCCCTTGTCAAAGTAGGTAGAAACCACTTGTTCAAGCAATTGTAGCACCACTGTTCCCGCACTATTCCAACTACCACCTCTTTTACATTTTTACCCCTTTCTCCTACGTTGACACCTGTCGGTGACCCCTTGCACTATAAAAGGAGGCCCATGTGCAACGTAGAGGGGGTTCGGTTCGAATCCTTTGCAACTCTCGCGCTCGGGTAGCTGCTACTGTAGCTCTCCAAGCTCCCGAGCAAAATACAAACACAAAGCAGCAGTAGGAGTTTTATCTCTCCGGAGAGCTCCGAAGCTGGGTAAAATCCGCCCGCGTGCTCGCCTCGATCTGCTCTCTGTGCTCCCTCCGCCCTCGTACCGCTCAGACAAGGGGCTCCGGCCCCATAGGTGTTCGTGGCGGGCAGATTCTCCCCCGACAATATGAGACTCACTACATGAAGAACAAAGTGCTACTTTGAAGCACAAGTGTGGTAAAAGGATAGTAGCATTGTCCCTTCTCTCTTTTTCTCTCTTTTTTTTTGTTTTTGTTTGGGCCTTTCTCCTTTTTTTATGGCCTCTTTTTTTCGTCCAGAGTCTCATCCCGACTTATGGGGGAATCATAGTCTCCATCATCCTTTCCTCACTTGGGACAATGCTCTAATAATGATGATCATCACACTTTTATTTTTCTTACAACTCAACAATTACAACTTGATATTTAGAACAAAGGATGACTCTATATGAATGCCTCCAGCGGTGTATCGGGATGGTGCAATGAATCAAAAGTGACACGTATGGAAAATAATGCATGGTGGCTTTGCCACAAATACGATGTCAACTACATGATCATGCGATGGCAATATGACAAAATTAATGTATGTCATGATGATGATGATGGAAGTTGCATGGAAATATATCTCGGAATGGCTATGGAAATGCCATGATAGGTAGGTATGGTGGCTTTTTTGAGGAAGGTATATGGTGGGTGTATGGTACCGGTGAAAATTGCGCGGCATAAGAGAGGCTAGCAATGGTGGAAGGGTGAGAGTGCGTATAATCCATGGACTCAACATTAGTCATAAAGAACTCATATACTTATTGAAAAAATCTACAAGCCATTGAAAACAAAGTACTATGCGCATGCTCCTTGGGGGATAGATTGGTAGAAAAAGACCATCGCTCGTCCCCGACCGCCACTCAGAAGGATGCACAAGCCACGTACACTTCATGTTTCAAATTTGTTACACAACTTTACCCATACGTGCATGCTACGGGACTTGCAACTCCAACACAAGTATTTCTCAAATTCACAATTATCAACTAGCACAAATTTGATATTATTACCTCCATATCTCAAAACAATTATCAAGCACCAAACTTATCTTTAGTATTCAATTTACTCAAAAGAAAGTTTCATATGTCTTGAACACTAAGTATATTAACATTAAGCAAACTACCATGCTATCAATGACTCCCAAAATAATCTAAGTGAAGCATGAGAGATCAATAGTTTCTTTAAAACAAATCCACCACCATGCTCTAAAAGATATAAGTGAAGCACTAGAGCAAAAATATCACGCTCAAAAGATATAAGTGAAGCACTATGAGCAAAACTATCAAGCTCAAAAGATATAAGCGAAGCACATAGAGTATTCTAACAAATTCCAATTCATGTATGGCTCTCTCAAAAGGTGTGTACAGCAAGGATGATTGTGGTAAACTAACAAGCAAATACACAAATAATACAAGACGCTCCAAGCAAAACACATATCATGTTGGTGAATAAAAATATAGCTCCAAGTAAATTACCGATGGAAGTGGACGAAAGAGGGGATGCCTTCCAGGGCATCCCCAAGCTTTGACTTCTTGGTGTCCTTTGATTATCTTGGGGGAGCCATGGGCATCCCCATGCTTAGGCTCTTGCCACTCCTTGTTCCATAATCCATCAAAAGAATTCACCCAAAACTTGAAAACTTCACAACACAAAACTCAACAGAAATCTCGTGAGCTCTGTTAAAGAAAGTAAACAAAAGACTACTTCAAGGTACTGTAATGAACTCATTATTTATTTATATTGGTGTTAAACCTACTGTATTCCAACTTCCTTATGGTTCATAGACTGAATTACTACCCATAGATGCATTGAAATAAGCAAACAACACACGAAAAACAGAATCTGTCAAAAACAAAACAGTCTGTAGCAATCTGTAACTAACGCAAACTTCTGTAACTCTAAAAATTCTACCAAAATAGGAAGTCCTGTAACATTTGTTTATTGATCAGAATCAAAAAGAATTAATGCAAATTCACGTTCCTGTCATTTATCATAACTAAATTCGTGCGTGCAAAGTTTCTGTTTTTCAGCAGAATCAAATCAACTATCATCGTAGGTTATCCTATAGGTCCTACTTGGCACAAACACTAATTAAAACATAAAATCACATCAAAACAGAAGGTATATGGATTATTTATTCCTAAACAGAAGCAAAAACACAAAAAACACAAAATAAAATTGGGTTGCCTCCCAACAAGCGCTCTCGTTTAACGCCCCTAGCTAGGCATAAAAGCAAGGATAGATCTAGGTATTGCCATCTTTGGTAGGCAATTCATAAGTGGCTCTCATGATAGATTCATATGGTAATTTTATTTTCTTTCTAGGGAAGTGTTCCATACCCTTCTTTAAGGGAATTGGAATCTAATATTCCCTTCCTTCATATCAATAATTGCACCAATCGTTCTAAGGAAAGGTCTACCAAGAATAATAGGACATGAAGGATTGCAATCTATATCAAGAACGATAAAATCAATGGGCACATAATTCCTATTTGGAACAATAAGAACATCATTAATTCTTCCCATAGGTTCTTTAATAGTGGAATCTGCAAGATGCAAGTTTAGAGAGCAATCATCAAAATCACGGAAACCTAGCAAATCACATAAAGTTTTGGGGATAGTAGAGACACTAGAACCCAAATCATACAAAGCATGAAACTCAAAGTCTTTAATTTTAATTTTAATAGTAGGTTCCCACTCCTCATAGAGTTTTCTAGGGATAGAAACTTTCAAATCAAGTTTTTCTTCATAAGATTGCATCAAGGCATCAACAATGTGTTCGGTAAAGGCCTTATTTTGACTATAAGCATGAGGAGATTCTATCATGGATTGCAACAAGGAAATACAACCAATCAAAGAGCAATTTTCATAATGAAATTCCTTGAGATCCAAAATAGTGGGTTTAGCAACATCACGGTTTTTATCTATTTAAATCCCACTTTCATCAATTTCATCATCAAGATCTAGAAACTCTGAATTCTTAGAACGCCTTCTAGGTAAAGGAAGATAATCTTCAGATTCATCAAGATTCATATTGCAAAACAAAGAATTAATGGGGGACACATCAATAACTTTTAGATCTTCATCTTGATTTTCATAGGGATTGGAAGAACACGCTTTAATAAAAGCATCTTTGGAAGCACGCATCCTAGCGGTTCTTTCCTTGCACTCATCAATGGAAATTATCATGGCTTTGAGAGACTCATTGATATCATGCTTAGGAGGAATAGATCTAAGCTTTAAAGAATCAATTTCAAGAGAAATTCTATCAACTTTCCTAGCAGAATCATCAACTTTAAGTAATTTCTCTTCAAGCAAAGCATTAAAATTCTTTTGTGAATTCCTAAACTCTTTAACACTACTCTCAAATTCAGAGGGCATCTTATTAAAATGTCCATAAGAGTTATTGTAGGAATTTCCATAATTATTAGAAGGATTACTAGGTTAAGGCCTAGGATTAAAATTCCCTCTATAAGCGTTGTTTCCAAAACTATTCCTACCAACAAAATTCACATCCATAGATTCATTATTATTATCAAGCAAAGTAGATAAAGGCATATCATTGGGATCAAGAGGAGTGTTCTTAGGAGCAAACAACTTCATAAGTTCATCCATCTTTTCACTCAAAACATTAATTTCTTCTATAGCATGCCCTTTTTTACTAGAAGATCTATCGGTGTGCCAATGAGAATAATTAGCCATAATATTATCAAGCAATTTGGTAGCATCCCCTAACGTAATTTCCATAAAAGTGCCTCCCGCGGCCGAATCTAAAAGATTTCTAGAAACAAAATTCAATCCGGCATAAAAAATTTGTATGATCATCCATAAATTCAAACCATGAGTAGGGCAATTACGAAGCATTAATTTCATTCTTTCCCAAGATTGGGCAACATGCTCATGATCAAGTTGTTTAAAATTCATGATATCGTTCCTAAGAGTGATAATCTTAGCGGGAGGAAAATACTTAGAGATAAAAGCATCTTTGCACTTGTTCCAAGAATCGATACTATTTTTAGGCAAAGATGAAAACCAAACTTTAGCACGATCTCTAAGTGAAAACGGAAATAACTTCAATTTGACAATATTCTTATCTGTATCTTTCTTCTTTTGCATATCACATAAATAAACAAAATTGTTTAGATGAGTAGCGGCATCTTCACTAGGAAGGCCGGCAAATTGATCTTCCATAACAAGATTCTACAAAGTGGTATTGATTTCACAAGACTCATCATTATTAAGAGGAGCAATTGGAGTACTAAGGAAATCATTATTATTGGTATTCGAGAAATCACACAATTTGGTATTATCTTGCGCCATGGCAACAAGTAATCCAACACACAAGCAAACAGAAAGGCAACGGGAAAAAGGCAAACGGGAAAGAGAGGAGGAGATTGGGAAAGAGAGGGCAAATAAAATGGCAAGGGTAAAGTGGGGGAGTGGAAAACGAGAGGCAAATGGCAAATAATGTAATGCGAGAGATAGGGATTGCGATGGGTACTTGGTATGGTTGACTTGCTTGCGTGAGCCTCCCCGGCAACGGCGCCAGAAATTCTTCTTGCTACCTCTTGAGCACTGTGTTGGATTTCCCCATAGAGGAGAGGATGATGCAGTAAAGTAGCGTAAGTATTTCCCTCAATTTTTGAGAACCAAGGTATCAATCCAGTAGGAGACCACGCACAAGTCCCTCGTACCTACACAAAACGATAGCAACTCGCAACCAATGCTTAGGGGTTGTCAATCCCTTCACGGTCACTTACGAGAGTGAGATCTGATAGAGATAATATTTTTGGTATTTTTGATAGATAGATGCAAAGTAAAAAGTAAAGGCAAAGTAAAAACAAAGCAAGTAAATAAAGTGATATAGGTTGATATGATGAGAATAGACCCGGGGGCCATAGGTTTCACTAGTGGCTTCTCTCAAGAGCATAAGTATTCTTACGGTGGGTGAACAAATTGTTGGAAATATGCCCTAGAGGCAATAATAAAAGTATTATTATATTTCATTGTTCATGATAATTGTCTTTTATTCATGCTATAACTGTATTATCCAGAAATCGTAATACACGTGTGAATACATAGACCACAATATGTCCCTAGTGAGCCTCTAGTTGACTAGCTCGTTGTGATCAACAGATAGTCATGGTTTCCTGACTATGGACATTGGATGTCATTGATAACGGGATCACATCATTAGGAGAATGATGTGATGGACAAGACCCAATCCTAAGCATAGCATAAAGACCGTGTAGTTCGTTTGCTAGAGCTTTACCAATGTCAAGTATCTCTTCCTTCGACCATGAGATCGTGTAACTCCTGGATACCGTAGGAGTGCCTTGGGTGTATCAAACGTCACAACGTAACTGGGTGACTATAAAGGTGCATTACAGGTATCTCCGAAAGTATCTGTTGGGTTGACACGGATCAAGACTGGGATTTGTCACTCCGTATGACAGAGAGGTATCTCTGGGCCCACTCGGTAATGCATCATCATAATGAGCTCAAGGTGAACAAGGTGTTGGCCACGAGATCATGCATTACGGTACGAGTAAAGTGACTTGCCGGTAACAAGACTGAACAAGGTATTGGGATACCGACGATCGAGTCTCGGGCAAGTAACATACCGATTGACAAAGGGAATTGCATACAGGGTTTTGATCGAATCCTCGACATCGTGGTTCAACCGATGAAATCATCGAGGAGCATGTGGGAGCCAACATGGGTATCCAGATCCCGCTGTTGGTTATTGCCCTAGAGTGGTCTCGGTCATGTCTGCGTGTCTCCCGAACCCGTAGGGTCTACACACTTAAGGTTCGGTGGCGCTAGGGTTGTATGAATATGAGTATGCAGCATACGAATGTTGTTGAGTCCGGATGAGATCCGGACGTCACGAGGAGTTTCGGAATGGTCGAGGTAAAGAATAATATATAGGAAGTGGTATTTGACCATCGGGAAAGTTTGAGGTCTCCGGTAATGTCTGGGACCACCGGAAGGGTCCCGGGGGTCCACCGGGTGGGGCCACCCATCCCGAAGGGCCCCATGTGCTGAATTGGGAGGGGAGCCAGCCCATAGTGGGCTGGTGCGCCCCCCTAGGCCCACCCCCTGCGCCTAGGGTTGAAACCCTAGGGGTGGGGGGGGCGCCCCACTTGGCTTGGGGGGCACTCCACCCCCTTGGCCGCCGCCCCCCCTTGGAGATTGGATCTCCAGGGGCCGGCGCCCCCCCATGGAGGACTATATAAAGGTGGGGAGGGAGGGGGGCTGCTGTACCCTTGTGCTTGGCGCCTCCCTCCCCCTGCTACACCTCGTCCTCCTCCCGTAGTCGCTTGGCGAAGCCCTGCCGGAGTTCTGCTGCATCCACCACCACGCCGTCGTGCTGCTGGATCATCATCAACCTCTCCTTCCCCCTTGCTGGATCAAGAAGGAGGAGACGTCTCCGTCCGTCACGTGTGTTGAGCACGCGGAGGTGCTGTCCGTTCAGCACTTGGACATCGGTGATCTGAATCACGTCGAGTACGACTCCATCATCACCTTGCAAGCTTCCGCATGCGATCTACAAGTGGTATGTAGATGCAAACTCTCTCCAATTACTCGTTGCTTAGATGAACTCATAGATGGATCTTGGTGAAACCGTAGGAATTTTTTTTAATAATCTGCAACGTTCCCCAACAGTGGCATCATGAGCTAGGTCTATGCGTAGTTCTCTAATGCACGAGTAGAACACAATTTTGTTGTGGGCGTGGATCTTGTCAACTTACTTGCCTCTACTAGTCTTTTCTTGCTTCAGCGGTATTGTGGGATGAAGCGGCCGGACCAACCTTACGTGCGCTTACGTGAGACCGGTTCCACCGATTGACATGCACTAGTTGCATAAGGTGGCTGGCGGGTGTCTGTCTCTCCCACTTTAGTTGGAGCGGATTCGATGAACAGGGCCCTTATGAAGGGTAAATAGAAGTTGACAAAATCACGTTGTGGTTATTCGTAGGTAAGAAAACGTTCTTGCTAGAACCCAATCGCAGCCACGTAAAAGATGCAACAACAATTAGAGAACGTCTAACTTGTTTTTGCAGCGATTGATCATGTGATGTGATATGGCCAGAAGTTGTGATGAATGATGAATTGTGATGTATGAGATCATGTTCTTGTAATAGGATTCACGACTTGCATGTCGATGAGTTTGACAACCGGCAGGAGCCATAGGAGTTGTCTCTATTTTTTGTATGACCTGCGTGTCATTGAAGAACGCCATGTAAACTACTTTGCTTTATTGCTAAACGCGTTAGCCATAGAAGTAGAAGTAGTCGTTGGCGTGACAACTTCATGAAGACACGATGATGGAGATCATGATGATGGAGATCATGGTGTCAAGCCGATGACAAGATGATCATGGAGCCCCGAAGATGGAGATCAATGGAGCTATATGATACTGGCCATATCATGTCACAACTATATAATTGCATGTGATGTTTATTATGTTTATGCATCTTGTTTACTTAGGACTACGGTAGTAAATAAGATGATCCCTTACAAAATTTCAAGAAGTGTTCTCCCTAAGCGTGCACCGTTGCTACAGTTAAGTCGCTTCTAAGCACCACGTGATGATCGGGTGTGATGGATTCTTACGTTCACATACAACGGGTGTAAGACAGATTTACACAAAAAAACACTTAGGGTTAACTTGCGAGCCTAGCATGTGCGGACATGGCCTCGGAACACGGAGACCGAAAGGTCGAACACGAGTCGTATGGAAGATACGATCAACATGAAGATGTTCACCGACGATGACTAGTCCGTCTCACGTGATGATCGGACACGGCTAGTCGACTCGATCGTGTAACACTTAGATGACTAGAGGATGTCTAATCTGAGTGGGAGTTCATAATTTGATTAGAACTTTATTATCATGAACTTAGTCTAAAACCTTTGCAAATATGTCTTGTAGATCAAATGGCCAACGCTAATGTCAACATGAACTTCAATGCGTTCCTAGAGAAAACCAAGCTGAAAGATGATGGCAGCAACTATACGGACTAGGTCCGGAACCTGAGGATCATCCTCATAGCTGCCAGGAAGCAATATGTCCTAGAAGGACCGCTAGGTGATGCTCCTGTCCTAGAGAACCAAGACGTTATGAATGCTTGGCAAGCTCGTGCTGATGATTACTCCCTTGTTCAGTGCGGCATGCTTTACAGCTTAGAACCGGGGCTCCAAAAGCGTTTTGAGCATCACGGAGCATATGAGATGTTCGAAGAGCTGAAACTGGTTTTTCAAGCTCATGCCCGGTCGAGAGATATGATGTCTCCGACAAGTTCTACAGTTGTAAGATGGAGGAAAACCGTTACACGGTGAGCACATCTTGAAGATGTCCAGGTTGCACAACCGTATGACCCAAATGAACATTAACCTCCCGGATGAGGCGGCCATTGACAGAATCCTCGATCGCTCCCACCAAGCTACAAGAGCTTTGTGATGAACTACAACATGCGGGGATGGTGAAAACCATTCGTGAAGTGTTCTCGATCTTTGAAGTCAGCAGAGGCTGAAATCAAGAAAGAACATCAAGTGTTGATGGTGAATAAGACCACTAAGTTCAAGAAGGGCAAGGGTAAGAAGAACTTCAAGAAGGACGGCAAAGATGTTGTCGCGCCCGTAAGCTTTCTTCGGGAAGAAGTCAAAGAATGGACCCAAGCACGAGGCCGAGTGCTTTTATTGCAAGGGAAGGGTCCTTTGAAGCGGAACTGCCCCAAATACTTAGCGGATAAGAAGGCGGCAATACCAAAGGTATATTTGATATACATGTAATTGATGTGTACCTTACCGATTACTCGTAGTAACTCACCGGTATTTGATACGGTGCCATTGCTCATATTTGTAACTCACGGCGAGAGCTACGGAATAAGCGGAGATGGCGAAGGGCGAGGTGACGATGCGTGTCGGGAATGGTTCGAGTTGATGTGATCACCGTCGACACGCTGCCTCTACATTTACCCACGGGATTAGTTTTGAACCTTAATAATTGTTATTTAGTGCCAAGTTTGAGCATGAACATTGTATCCGGATCTCGTTTAATACGAGATGGCTACTCATTTAAGTCGAGAATAATGGTTGTTCGATTTATATGAGAGATATGTTTTATGGTCATGCTCCGATGGTCAATGGTTTATTCTTAATGAATCTCGAGCGTAATATTACACATGTTCATAGTGTGGATGCCAAAAGATGTAAAGTTGATAACGATAGTCCCACATACTTGTGGCACTGCCGCCTTGGTCACATTGGTGTCAAGCGCATGAAGAAGCTCCATGCTGATGGACTTTTAGAGTCTCTTGATTATGAATCGTTTGACACATGTGAACCATGCCTCATGGGCAAAATGACCAAGACTCCGTTCTCCAGAACAATGGAGCGAGCAACCAACTTGTTGGAAATCATACATACTGATGTGTGCGGTCCAATGAGCGTTGAGGCTCGCGGAGGATATTGTTATGTTCTCACTCTCACTGATGACTTAAGTAGATATGGGTATGTCTATTTAATGAAACACAATTTTGAGACCTTTGAAAAGTTCAAGGAATTTCAGAGTGAGGTAGAGAATCAACGTGACCGAAAGATAAAGTTCCTACGATCAGATCGTGGAGGAGAATACTTAAGTCACGAATTTGGTACACACTTAAGGAAATGTGGAATCGTTTGACAACTCACGCCGCTGGAACACCTCGGTAAACGGTGTGTCCGAGCGTTATGTCGCACTCTATTGGATATGGTGCGGTCTATGATGTCTCTTACCGATTTACCACTATCATTTTGGGGATACGCTCTAGAGACAGCTACATTCACTTTAAATAGGGCACCGTCTAAATCCGTTGAGGCGACACCGTATGAATTATGGTTTGGGAAGAAACCTAAGCTGTCGTTTCTAAAAGTTTGGGGATCGATGCTTATGTCAAGAAACTTCAACTGAAAAGCTCGAACCCAAGTCGGAAAAATGCGTATTCATAGGATACCCTAAGGAAGCTGTTGGGTATACCTTCTACTTAAGATCCGAAGGCAAAATCTTTGTTGCTAAGAATGGATGCTTTACGGAAAAGAGTTTCTCTCGAAAGAAGTAAGTGGGAGGAAAGTAGAACTTCGATGAAGTACTACCTCTCGAGCAGGAAAGTGGTGCAGCTCGGAAAATGTTCTGTGATGCCCACACCAACTCAAGAGGAAACCAATGATGATGATCAAGGTACTTGGATCAAGTTGCTACTAAACTTCAGAGGTCCACAAGGACACGTTCCGCACTGAGTGGTGCGCAACCCCGTCACGGAAATCATGTTGTTAGACAACGGTGAACCTTGAACTATGAAGAAGCGATGGCGGGCCCAGATTCCAACAAATGGCTTGAAGCCATGAAATCCGAGATAGAATCCATGTATGTAAACAAAGTATGGACTTTGACAGACTTGCCCGATGATCGGCGAGCGATAGAAAACAAATGGATTTTTAAGAAGAAGACGGACGCGGATGGTAATGTTACCATTTATAAGGCTCGACTTGTCGCTAAGGGTTATCGACAAGTTCAAGGGATTGACTACGACGAGACATTCTCTCCCGTAGCGAAGCTGAAGTCCGGCTGAATCATGTTAGCAATTGCCGCATACTATGACTATGAGATATGGCAGATGGACGTCAAAACGGCATTCCTTAATGGACATCTTAAGGAAGAGCTGTATATGATGGAGCCGGAAGGTTTCGTCTATCCTAAGAACGCTAACAAAGTATGCAAGCTCCAGCGATCCATTTATGGACTAGTGCAAGCATCTCGGAGTTGGAACATTTGCTTTGATGAGATGATCAAAGCGTTTGGGTTTATGCAGACTTATGGAGAAGCCTGCGTTTACAAGAAAGTGAGTGGGAGCTCTGTAGCATTTCTCCTATTATATGTAGACGACATACTCTTGATGGGAAATGATATAAGACTTCTGGACAGCATTAAGGCCTACTTGAATAAGTGTTTTTCAATGAAGGACCTTGGAGAAGCTACTTATATATTAGGCATCAAGATCTATAGAGATAGATCGAGACGCCTCATAGGTCTTTCACAAAGCACATACCTTGATAAGATTTTGAAAAGGTTCAAAATGGATCAGTCCAAGAAGGGGTTCTTGCCTATGTTACAAGGTGTGAGATTGAGCTCAGCTCAGTCACCGACCACGGCAAAAGATAAAGAAGAGATGAGTGTCATCCCCTATGCTTCAGCCATAGGATCTATTATGTATGCCATGCTGTGTACCAGACCTGATGTAAACCTTGCCGTAAGTTTGGTAGCAAGATACCAAAGTAATCCCGGCAAGGAACACTGGACAGCGGTCAAGAATATCCTCAAGTACCTGAAAAGGACGAAGGACATGTTTCTCGTTTATGGAGGAGACGAAGAGCTCGTCGTAAAGGGTTACGTCGACGCTAGCTTCGACTCAGATCTGGATGACTCTAAGTCACAAACCGGATACGTGTATATGTTGAATGGTGGAGCGATGGTGGTGCAGCAGCGCAAGCGAGCGTCATGGCGGGATCTACATGTGAAGCGGAGTACATGGCAGCCTCGGAGGCAGCGCATGAAGCGATTTGGGTGAAGGAGTTCATCACCGACCTAGGAGTCATACCCAATGCGTCGGGGCGATCAAACTCTTCTGTGACAACACTTGGAGCTATTGCCCTTGCCAAGGAGCCCAGGTTTCACAAGAAGACCGAGCACATCAAGCGTCATTTCAACTCCATCCGTGAAAATGTTCAAGATGGAGACACGAGATTTGCAAAGTACATATGGATCTAAATGTCGCAGATCCGTTGACTAAACCTCTCTCATGAAAACATGATCAACACCGAGAACTCTATGGGTGTTCGATTCATCACAATGTAACTAGATTGGTGACTCTAGTGCAAGTGGGAGACTGTTGGAAATATGCCTAGAGGCAATAATAAAAGTATTATTATATTTCATTGTTCATGATAATTGTCTTTTATTCATGCTATAACTGTATTATCCGGAAATCATAATACACGTGTGAATACATAGACCACAATATGTCCCTAGTGAGCCTCTAGTTGACTAGCTCGTTGTGATCAACAGATAGTCATGGTTTCCTGACTATGGACATTGGATGTCATTGATAACGGGATCACATCATTAGGAGAATGATGTGATGGACAAGACAATCCTAAGCATAGCATAAAGATCATGTAGTTCGTTTGCTAGAGCTTTACCAATGTCAAGTATCTCTTCCTTCGACCATGAGATCGTGTAACTCCCGGATACCGTAGGAGTGCCTTGGGTGTATCAAGCGTCTGGCGTGGCGGGTGACTATAAAGGTGCATTACGGTATCTCCGAAAGTATCTGTTGGGTTGACACGGATCGAGGCGGGATTTGTCACTCCGTATGACGGAGAGGTATCTCTGGGCCCACTCGGTAATGCATCATCATAATGAGCTCAAGGTGACCAAGATGTTGGCCACGGGATCATGCATTACTGATGCGAGTAAAGTGACTTGCGATAACGAGACTGAACAAGGTATTGGGATACCGACGATCGAGTCTCGGGCAAATAACGCATACCGATTGACAAAGGAATTGCATCTGGGGTTTTGATCGAATCCTCGACATCGTGGTTCAACCGATGAAATCATCGAGGAGCATGTAGGGAGCCAACATGGGTATCGGATCCGCTGTTGGTTATTGCCCGAGAGTGGTCTCGGTCATGTCTGCGTGTCTCCGACCCGTAGGGTCTACACATAAGGTTTGGTGACACTAGGGTTGTATGAATATGAGTATGCAGCATACCGAATGTTGTTTGGAGTCCGGATGAGATCCCGGACGTCACGAGGAGTTTCGGAATGGTCCGGAGGTAAAGAATAATATATAGGAAGTGGTATTTGACCATCGGAAAGTTTGGGGTCTCCGTAATGTCTGGAACAACCGGAAGGGTCCCGGGTCCACCGGTGGGGCCACCCATCCGGAGGGCCCCATGGGCTGAAGTGGGAGGAACCAGCCCATAGTGGGCTGGTGCGCCCCTAGGCCCACCCTGCGCCTAGGGTTGAAACCCTAGGGGGGGGCACCCACTGGCTTGGGGCACTCCACCCCTTGGCCGCCCCCCCTTGAGATTGGATCTCCGGGGCAGCGCCCCCTCGAGGCCTATATAAAGGGGGGAGGGAGGGGGGCTGCTGTACCCTTGTGCTTGGCGCCTCCCTCCCCCTGCTACACCTCGTCCTCCTCCCGTAGTCGCTTGGCGAAGCCCTGCCAGAGTTCTGCTGCATCCACCACCACGCCGTCGTTCTACTAGATCATCATCAACCTCTCCTTCCCCCTTGCTGGATCAAGAAGGAGGAGACGTCTCCCGTCCGTCGTGTGTTGAATCGGAGGTGCTGTCCGTTCAGCACTTGGACATCGGTGATCTGAATCACGTCGAGTACGACTCCATCATCACCTTGCAAGCTTCCGCACGCGATCTACAAGTGGTATGTAGATGCAAACTCTCTCCAATTACTCGTTGCTTAGATGAACTCATAGATGGATCTTGGTGAAACCGTAGGAAATTTTTTTAATTTTTGCAACGTTCCCCAACACAAATTACTGTTGAGCAATTGACAGAATTGAGCATAGTTATGAGTATATCTAGGCAATGATCATGTATATAGGCGTCACGTCCAAAACAAGTAGATCAAAGCGATTACGCATCTACTACTATTACTCCACTCATCGACCGCTATCCAAATGCATCTAGAGTATTAAGTAAAAACAAAGTAACGCCGTATGCAAGATGACATGATGTAGAGGATAAATTCATGCAATATGATAAAAACCCATCTTGTTATCCTCGATGGCAACAATACAATCGTGCCTTGCAACTCTTTACATCCTTTGAGTAAGGACATCGCATGATTGAACCCAAAGCTAAGCACTTCTCCCATTGCAAGAACTACCAATCTAGTTGGCCAAACCAAAAGATAATTGAAGAGACTTGCAAAGATAACTCAATCATACATAAAAGAATTCAGAGAAGAATCAAATATTTTCCATAGATAATCTTTGGATCATAAACCCACAATTCATCGGTGTCAAAAACACACACAGAAAAAAGAAGATTACATCAAATAGATCTCCACGAGAGAGGGGAGAACATTGTATTGAGATCCAAAAGAGAGAAGAAGCCATCTAGCTACTAGCTATGGACCTAAAGGTCTCAAGTAAACTACTCACACTTCATCGGAGGGGCTATGGTGATGATGTAGAAGCCCTCCATGGTGGATGCCCCCTCGTGAACTCGAACAGGCCCCAAGATGGGATCTTGTGGATCTGAGAAGGTTGCGGCGGTGGAATTAGGTTTTGGCTCTGTTCTAATCGTTCGGGATCGTAAGTATATATAGGAGGAAGGATGCGTCGGTGGAGCTCAGGGGCCCACGAGGTGGGGGTGCACCTGGGGGTGGTCGCCCTCCACCCTCGTGACCTCCTCGGAAGCTTCTTGAGTAGGGTCCAAGTCTCCGGGATCATGTTCGGTTGGAAAATCACGATCCCAAGGTTTCATTCCGTTTGGACTCCGTTTGCTATTACATTTCTTGAAATCTTGAAAAAGGCAAAAAAACAGCAATTCTGGGCTGAGCCTCCGGTTAATAGGTTAGTCCCAAAAGTAATATAAAAGTGGAAAATAAAGCCCAATATAGTCCAAAACAGTAGATAAAGTAGCATGGAGCAATCAAAAATTATATATACGTTGGAGACGTATCAGAGGTCGATGGTGGAGATGAAAAGTATCCCGTGGAGTCCTGTTTTGCGGTACGCTACACCCCTCCTGATGAACAGGACCCCCGTTTTGACTGTAATTCTCCAACACAAGTCTGTTTTGTCCGTTTTGCGGTACGCCACACCCCTCCCGATCAACAGGATCCCGTTTCGCCCATAGGAGGTCCAACACAAGTCCGTTTTCTCCGTTTTGCGGTACGCCAGACTCCTCCCGATGAACAGGATCCCATTTCAAACGTGGCCGGTCGAACACAAGGCCGTTTCCTCCATTCTGCGGTACACCAGTCCTTGTTTCCATCGGCTATTCCGTCCAAGCCGGTTGGATCACACGCCTTCCGTTGCCTCGCATGAACACAATGCATTCCGTTGCCTCCCGATGAACACGACGCATTCCTTTGCCTCTCCATGAACAGGACGGCGCAGTTTCTCCGTTCCAACCCAGCCATATACACGAGCCCTGGCTGTACGTATGCGCGAGTAGTTCGAGACCCCGCCCGTATGTACGTACGTGGCCGTATTTTCTTTCTTGCACACTGGTCGCTGTATGTACGTGTACATGCTACGTGGCGCCTCTACTATGACACGTGCGCGCCTCTACATCGACCAGTATGTACGTACACGTTTGCGACCAGAATGACAATGCTACGTGCGCTTCGACCAGGTGGGTCCCAACTGTCAGGCACTTCCTTGTGTGTGAAGATGTAGCTGGTGGGTCCCAACAGTCAGGGGGTGAATCATTTTTTTTCGAACGCACTTCCTTGGGTGCGAAGATTTAGCTGGTGGGTCCCAGATGTCAGGGGGGAAACGTTTTTTTCACGAAATATGGTGGCCCGCCTGGTGGGTCCCTTCTGTCAGGTGGAGGAATCATTATTTTCCACGTAATAAGGAGACACTTCCTTGCTGCGGCCATGGACCCAGCTGTCAGCCTCTCCACGTATAGTCCATGTCCGATCGAAGTCGTTCCTTGACCACGTTGACCACGCCGCGCCGAGAGCACCAGGGCGGTGGACGACAGCGAGGCCTAGGAAGGGGACGACGCGGAGCTGGGGAAGACGCGGGAGTGGAAGCCCACGCGGAGAGCAGTACGAGGGTTCACTGGTTCGCCAGCGGTGTGAGGCTACCGCCGCCGCAGAATAACAAGGGGTGTGGGTGAGTAGAGGGATGGCCTGGCCAGCAGTGGTAGTAGTACGGGGCGGTGAGGCCTCCGCGGCATCACAGCCGGCCACGGGAGGCAGGAGCACGCAGCATGACCGATGCTGCTTTGGCGGCTGGAGCAAGAAGACCAGAGCTTGAAGAAGCACCACGACCGTTGGATGGACATCGTATGATCACTGCACCTAGAATCATTTATATTGACTAAGTTGACAAAGCCCTTGGTACGCGTCAACTTAGTAGGCCCACAAGTCATCCTCTGAAATGGTGCACCCCAGATGTCAGGGGGAGGAATCATTTTTTGGGCGGCTGAAGAAAAAATATCCGAGATTGAAGAAGAAGCACGACATCCGTTGGATGGACATCCAACGGCCACAGCTGCTAGAACCGTTTGTTGTCGACAAAGGATTGCATACGCATCAACTTAGTTTTTTTTAGGGGACGCGTCAACTTAGAAGGCCCACAAGTGTGTGGCAGAGAACATATAGCCCATTTGCAATTTGTAAGAATGTACAACCCATTTTCTAATTCTAATGGAATTTACTAAAGCCCATTTACAGTTTGTTAAAAGTACAACCCAACTTCTAGCTAGGACAACCATTAATAATTTCAACCAACCGCTCAAAACAGAATTCAAAAAAATTTCCCACATTTTGATGGGATCCGAAATATTTTTATCCGAAATTTCTAGTCAGAGTAAATATAATTTCAAAATAATGTTGTATTACATTAAAATCCAAGGAAATATTGTGCGCGCAACAAGTAATGAAATTAAAATTTTCAAATTCCAAAAATAATATATTTTTTAAACTAATTACGCGTTTGGTGCATTTTTTATAGTTACTACCCAGTTATTATAATTACATCCCATTTATTATTTCTTAAAGTCCATTTTCTTGTTAAGCCTAATGCATACCTCCTAGGAAAGTTTGCAGCCCAGCGGGGTGAAGAATAACAAGTTGACTCGGATATTGTGTACAAATGTCGGTCTAGTTGCATTGCTGATGTTGAAAAAAAGGCCTGTGTAGTACAGTACAGCCTAACATGGCTACTCAGCCCATATTCAGCGACGCTGGAAAGGCCCAACAAGGCTTCTATACAGCTTTTTGAAGTCACTGAGCTCAATTAATAACTTAAGAAAAAGTTAGATTACAGTGGAACCTAATTAAAAGTTGTCATGAGAAAAAAAAATAATTCAATGGGTCCCACTTGTGCGTGTGTGCGTGTGTGTGTGTGTGTGTGTGTGTGTGTGTGTGTGTGTGTGTGTGTGTGTGTGTGAGAGAGAGAGAGACCCATCGGTCGATGCTCGTAAATACATCTTTCAGCCATATGCATTGCTGATGCTCAGTAAAAACTTATATAGTTGACACAATCATATAGAACACCATAGCACACTGAACTTGCATACAAAAATTTCATGCAGGCGGCATAATCAGGATGGAAGTAGTGGATCACTACGGGTAGGGCTATGTTGAAACCAACAAACTCGTACATAACGGTTCATCGTCTTTATCAATGACGGGGAAATATCTTGAATGCTCTGCAAAGAAAATAGACAGACAACACAATAAGTTCTCTAGCACGTTAAGTTGACGTACAACCCTTTGTAAAAAAAGTTCAAGTACAAAATTAGAACATGTCACAATCAAATGTACTGGCACATCAGTGCTTCACACCCATAGCTCGGATTTAACTAGTATATGACAAGATTCAGTTGTTACCTCAAATTAGAGCACATCCAGGCAGCCAGCCATGCCTCTTCTCCCAAAGAAGCAGTGGCCTCCACCGCGCGATGGAGTAGGCCCTGTGCCATCCATCGTTCCGAGCAACACGGGGAAAGTCTAACGTTGACTCCTGTAATGGACGTCGTTAACAGACCCTGGCACCAGCGGCGGCAGCAGGACTTCGATTGATGGATTGACCACTTCTTCGACATGCACGAACACTTGATACAGGTACATCCCTAACGTTATCCGCGGCGGCCTTGGTATCTCAACACTAGTATCTCAACACCAATCACCTTCGGTATGGTGGACGGCTTCTTCATCCATGCCATAACCATCAGAGCCCAGCTGTATGGAGGAACAAACGTACTTACGAGCTCACCTCCAAGGTCGTTGATAAGCTCATTCAGGGACTCGCTTTTCCAAGCACGTCGAGGCATGCCGTGGAAGGTAAGCTTTGTTAAAAACTCAAGCTCAGAGGGCACCCAGCCCCATCCTGGGTGCCATCGATCAAAGATCACCAGCATGCCATCGCAGAACAAACGCCGTGAAGATTCAAACACATGACCGTAGTCGAAAGTTGTCTGGAACCTGACGAATAAATAAGCCGGTGGCGGACAGACTTCGACGAGCAAGTCACTTATTTTGATGCCATGCGCGATGCCAAGAGCTTTGACAAGGTCATCCGGCGAGACGGGAGGTCAGTCGCCGTTGATGGTTACCATCAACACTTTGCCGGAAAACTGGTCGTCAAGCGCCGCCATGCCATTGTTGAGCGACAACACGCAACGAACGAAGACAGGACGAACCTCAGGATCTCCGGCTCAGAGATCCGCGTTGACTGGCGACATGATAGTGCGCTTGAGTACAAGAAGTACAGGAGGGAGATTTGGGGGAACTGGAGTAGGAATCGAGATTCCATAGGTGGGTGAGGGGCAGGAGATTGCACTACAAAAAAAAGACACATCCGTGACATTTTGGGCCGAACGAAAAAAATTTCTGTCATACTTATGACACTTTTGTGACGATAATTGTGACAAAACCCGGTATCATCATAGATGTGGTGGGCTCCTACTTCTATGACAAAAAATCATGACAGAAAATGGGCTTTTCGTCCTAGGCGGGCTGGAGATGCAGCTGCACAACATTCTTTGGGCCGTCCATGACGGAAAAAACCATGGTAGAAGCGAGGGCGAGGAAAATTTCGGCAAGTTCCCGGTTACGGTGGGTGGTCGGGGGCTGAGTGATGCGCGTTTCTCTCATACACGTCGCTGCTGTGTGTGCGGCGTTAGCTCTAATCAACCCGCGGGCGTTGGGATCTATTTGAACGGGCGATTACTGCTGCGATCTACGCGTTCATCGAACTGGCGATCGATCGATGGTCGTTAATCGAACTCGATCGGCGATTCGCCGCTACTACTGCTAACTTATGCCGATCGATGTTGCCTCTGGATGAGCAATGAGCAATGCGGGGTGGATGAGCAGTGAGTGGTGGGGGTAGATGAACAGGACCCGTGGCGTTGCCTCTGGATGAACAGGACCCGATCGACGAGCGGTTGGGGCTGGATGAACAGGACCCGTGGAGGTTGGATGAGCAGGGCGACCTGTGGAGGGCTGGATGAGCAGGGCGACCCGTGGAGGGTGGATGAGCGATAGATGGTGGAGGGTGGTTGAACAAGAGCCCGTGGAGAGGGTGGTTGAGCAATGGCCGGTGGAGTAGCGCCGCGGTGGAGGCTGGATGAGCGAGGGCTGTCTGCGGTGGAGGAGGTCGATGGTGGATGAACAATACACTACAGGAATCAGCTACTTTGCCATCTGCCATGGCGGACGGCAAAGGCATGGATGGCGGACGACAAAGGTCTTTGTCGTCCGCCGCGGACGGCAAAAGTGGACGGCAAAGTACGGGACGGCAAAGAGCTACGTTGCCGTCCGCTTCGGGCGGCTGACGGCAAAGGGGCCTTTGCCATCAGTAGCCGACGACAAAGAAGAAAGACGGCAATAAATGCGCTGTTACTCCGTTTGGTCGTTAACGGCAAGCCTTTGCCATCGGCCGCTGACGGCAAACTTCGGAAGGCCTTTGCCGTCTGCCGGATGATGTCAGCCGATGTCACTACACGGCAGGCCTTCGCCGTCCGCCGCTGTAGGCAAAGTTTTTTTCTCTTTGCCGTCAGCCACTGTAGGCAAACTGACCAAATTGGTGAGCCTCCCAGAAGCACAGCTTGCTGCCACGTGGCCTCTTTGCCGTCCATCTGCCGATGGGAAAGAGCCCTTTTGCCGTCGATGGCATACAACAAAAAGCTGCATATTGGCTTTTTTCCTGTTTTTAAATCCAACAATTTTCACAGCAAATATATATGACATATATAGATATATTTAGAGGGCTATTTAACAACACATAAGTTTAAATGCATACATACATATATAGTTCCATCCACTCATACATAGCAAGTTGCACATACACATAAGTTGCAACCATTAGGAAGTTGCACATACATATTACAATGCAAAGTTTCATCAAGATAGCAAGTTCCATCGTAGCAAGCTAGAAGAATACTAGAAGAGAATGAAATAAAAAACAAACACTCCATCATAGCAAGCTAGCTTCCGAGAAGTGAATGAAATCTGCAAAATGGCAAATAAGAAAGTTAGGAAAAGGTGACTAGAAGAAGAAGACTAGAAGAAGAAGCACACCATCGTTTCTCATAGGGTTCAGTGGCATCAACATGTGGAAGGCCACCTTTATGTAATCGGTCAAGCATTGAGAGGTCGTCCGCAGCAGTAACCTCTTCTTGTTCTGGCTCTTCTTGTTCCTCCTCTGGGGTGATGTGGGATTCACTGTCGCTGTCTACTTCAATGTTTTGGGGTGAAGTATACCGGTTCTTGAAATGCTTTTGGAAAGACGTGTCTCTTGGAAGAATTCTCCTTCATATGTGTCTAGGTTAATGTGAGGTTCATAATCCTCTTCCTTTCGGGGAGATAGTCTAGCACGTGGCGGCACTTCAAAAACGACATCCCAACCTTTCAGATTTGGATTAGTTTGGCAGGCCCATGGTAGATAGAATACTTGGAGTGCTTTGTTGAGCCATAATATAGACATCGGGAACATCTAAATGGGTGCTTTGGTTGATTTCAACTAGCCCTATATGTTCATGAGTCCTTCTAGTCTCCTTCATTTGAAACCAATAACATTTGAAGACTATGACATTCGTGGGTTTTCACCATAGAATATAAGTTCATAAATTGCTTCAACTCTCCCATAATACTCGATACCTCCTTCACGATAGCGTATACACAACAATTTGTATACTTTCGATTAGGCCATAGGTAGCTCTTTGCCATAGATGCGAAAATGATACCCGTTGATGTCGTATTTGTCAAATGAACGGACCTTATAGTCAAAACCATTAGCGACTTGTCTCAATTCGGCGTACATAGACTCTGAATTAGGCTACAAGTTTAATATGAAAGGATTGTTGCATTACACACAAATTAGCGAATGAAATGAAATTGTCTAATAGAATTTACCGTTTGTTTGAACCAAGAGATGAAACCGGGATAGCCGCCTCCTTGCTTTGCGAGAACCTCATACTCTTCGACGGAATCCTTTTGGATCACCGCTCCATACGAGCATAGGGCGACGTATCGACTATATGAAATATCCAGGAATAAGAGCAGTTCAAAGGAAATAGAAGTTGCGAAACAATGTACCGAGAACTTACTGGATGTACGGCCGCACTTCTATCAGGTTGTTGAAGATATAAAACGAAATGGTCCGCCATTCTTCGTTATCCAAAGATCTTGGATTTGAAACAACGGCTGGTGCGAGATTCCCTTTGAATAGGCTGAGGTTGGATCCACCCTTTTAGGCTCGTCGACATTGTACCGAGGCTTGGATTATGCAAATGGCGATTTTGGTTTCAGTAGTGTGCTGTCACGAAGTTTGCCGCCTCCTCGATGATGAATGCCTCAGCCATAGGCGCTTCAATTCTCGTTTATTTTGCATTTTTCTCGGCGTCTTACGCATCCTCTCGGTTAGGTAGCACCAGCGATTTTGCAGGCCCCCAATCTTGCCTCGGTCGGAGATGCAAAATCAAATGCTGCATTGGATTAAAGAAGCCTGGTGGAAAGATCTTCTCTAACTTGCAGATCAACTCTGGCGCCAACTCTTCCATTTCTTCTAGCACACCAGGCGATAGTTCTTTCGCACAAAGAACACGGAAGAAATAGCTGAGTTCTGCCAGTACTAGCCATTCATCCTCAGGGATGAAGCCACGCAACATCACCCGCATTACCCGCTCAATCCATATGTGCCAATCATGACTCTTGAGACCAAATATCTTCAATTTATCAAGACTCGCTCCCTCTTTAGATTATTTGCATACCCATCGGGAACATCAACTGCATTTTCACCCACAAGATAATTTCCCTCGTAGCTGGCCTTCCAAAATTGAACCATGCCTTTGGCTTCGTCCAGTTCTGCTTTCCTTTCGGTTCTTTCATGTTTTGCTATAGGCGTCGTATGTCTTCAACCCATTATCCCAGGCTTCTTGCAATTCGTACTTAAGCGGATGCATGTACACATTCATATTTTACCCCGGGTAGTTGGGCCCTGGAATTATCAACGTCAGGAAAATGTTCTTTCTTTGCATAATCTGTCCGGGGGGAGATTGAGTGGAAAAGACAAATCACGACCCAACAAGCTGTATTGGGCTGCCGTCATACCAAACACACTGAACCCATCGGTGTTGATGCCGACTCGAGGATGCCTCGGATCTGCCGCTTTGTCAGCATGTAATTCATCAAACTTTTTCCACACAACACCATCCGATGTGTGTACCGTCATCAGATTCCCATCTGCATCTAGTTCGGTTCTTTTGCATGTTTTGTGCCATGTCATCTGTCTGGCCGTCTCTTCGACCATGAAAATACGTTGAAGTCTTTGTACGATTGGCATATACCGAAGAACACTAACAGGGATTTTGGTCTGTGTCTTCTCACCCATACCGTTGTCTACCACAATATACCTGGAAGACTTGCAAATGGGACAATAGTTTAAGTCCGCGTAGTCAAGCCTAAATAAGGCACATCCTTTCTCACAGGCACGTATCTTCTCATAGGGCATCTTCAGTGCACGGAGGATTTTGTCCTACTGGTACAGGTTTGCAGGCATTACATGGCCTTTGGGTAGAAAGCGTCCAAATACTGTCATAATTGCGTCATAGCATTCTCTGCCCAAGTTGAGCCGAGCCTTCAAAGCCATTACTTGTGAGATGGCATCCAACCGACAAAGCTCGGTGTGCTCGTGGAAGCGGGCGTTTTGAAGACTCAACATTTCATTGAAGGCCTTTGCAGATTACTCCATCTCCTCGTCCGAATCCTGAGCATCATCATAGTCTTGCACCATGTTTTCAATCCGGTACCATGCTGCGTCGGTGCGGCGATGATCCACCTCAGCTTCGGTCACGTTGGGCGACTTAAACCATGAAATGTCCACACCATATAATCGGCGTAAAACCATTCTTACGCAGGTGTTTACCCATTTCAGCCTCTGTCCTCTTTTCCCAATTGCCGCGCCGGAAGCAGGGCGCCAAGTTTTCCTCGGCCATTTGCAATGTCGGCTTGCACAAACCCTTGGTTTTGTGAACCATTCAGCACTCCATTTGTTACGACCCGGTGTGACGGTATACATCCATGCACGATCACTCATCTTGACTTTCGAGCTCTTGGACACACAACAATTATATATATAATTCACCATGTATATATTCATCAGTTGATCTACTTTGTCAATTTTATTACGTCCATGCAACCTACACTCTAATAGGTAATGATAGGTCCTAATCCCACCGAGTATGTGTAGATTGGGTTCATTTTCCCATGCTATGCTCGGATCGGCCCTTAAAATTTGGCAGCACCACCTGTTGTTCTCTGATACGTCTCTACAATAAACAGAGAGGATGTGTACCCGGAGAACAACAGGGGAGGCACTGACGAAATTTATGTGTCGGATCCGGAGCAAAGCATATGGAAAAACGAACCCAATCTACACATACTCGGGCTGTCCATGGATAGCGCTAGACAAATCGAAAGAATCAGGGTTATAAATATGCAAATGCATGCATATTTATAACTATGACGCTTTCGAATGGGAGACACATATTGGTTATGCATACAGATGATTAAAGACACATATATAGCTAGCTATCAAGTTTCATCGGCACAAACACCGGAACAGAGCAAATAATTAATGGGGGAGGAGGACATGTCATTTGTGCTCACCCATGAACGAAGGGGAAGAGCTCGTCAAACGCACGGCGAGGTCGTCGAACACCAAACCTCGCAGTGGTGAAACAACTGCACATTTAAATCAACCTGATCAACACAATTATATATATGATGTTTTTCATAACAAAATCGAAAAATATATGACCTAACTAATAATTCACAAATATAAGACCACAATCGGCCTCATGAAATCGGGTGTCGAGGTGTCGAGGTGTCGTGTCGGGAATTAGGGTGTGGTGTCGGGGTCGGGGTGTCGGGGTTAGGGGGTCGGGGTGTCGGGGTCGGGGTGTCGGGGTCAGGGGGGTCAGGGGTTTTTCCTTCTATCCTTCTTCTTCTTTCTTTCTCTTCTTCTTCTTCTTCTTCTTTCATCTTATTTCTACTTTTTTACTTCTATTCGTTTCTTCTTTTCTTCTTCTTCTACTTCTTCTACTTCTTTTCTTCTTCTTTTTTCATCTTTCTACTACTTCTACTACTTCTACTTCTTCTACTTCTTCTAATTCTTTTCTAACACTAATACTAACACAATCTAGCACTAACAATTAAATAGCAAAAAAATGAAAAAATAGAAGAAGAAAAAAGTAGTAGTCCCTCACTTGAGCAATGGGGCCGATCGGCGGGGGGCACCGGGCGGCGGCGGCGACTTTGTCTTGGGGCGGCGGGGCGGGCGACAGGCGTCGGCGAGTGGGGTGGGGGGTGGTGGGGCGATGGGCCAATGGTGTGGGGGGGCGGCCTTGGCGTGGGGGCGGCGCGGCAGGGCGGGGCGGCGCTGGGCGGCGGGTGGCGGAGGTGGTGGGCGACAGGCGTCGGCGGTGGGGCGGGGCGGAGGGTGGTGGCGTGGGGCCAAGGGTGCGGGGGGGGGGGCGCCGAGTGGCAGGGGCGGGGGCGGCACCGGGCAGCGGGTGCGGCGGTGGATCTAGCTAGGGCGGGGCGTCGGGGAGGAGAGAGGAAGAGAAGGGAGAGTAACGGGCGGGGGGTGGCGTCCGTTAGTTACTCGGCTCTTTGCCGTCTGCCACTCTTTGCCGTCCGCCATTATCTCTCTTTGTCGTCTGCTAGCGGACGGCAAAGAGGTGGGGGTGTTAAGTTTTTTTTTAAACGGGCGGGTGGGTGGGGGCCACCTCCCTCTTTGCCGTCAGCTGGCTGACGACAAAGATTCTTTGCCGTCAGCTGGCGGACGGCAACGAAATGGCGCATGGCAAAGAGCATCTTTGCCGTCTGCCGTTTCTTTGCCATCCGCTTTTCGGTAGCTGATGGCAAAGAGCTTCTTTGCCGTCCACTAGCGGACGGCAAAGATCTGGCAGATGGCAAAGTAGCTGATTCCAGTAGTGGTAGCCCGTGGAGGCTGGAGGAGGTCGACGGTGGAGATGAACAGTATCCCGTGGAGTCTCGTTTTGCAGTACGGCACATCCCTCCCGATGAACAGGACCCCCCGTTTCGACCGTAACACTCCAGGACAAGTCCGTTTCGTCCGTTTTGCAGTACACCACACCCCTCCCGATCAACAGGACCCTGTGTCGACCGTAGGAGGTCCAACACAAGTCTGTTTCCTCCATTTTGCGGTATGCCAGACACCTCCTGATGAACAGGATCCCGTTTCGAATGTGGCCGGTAGAACACAAGGTCGTTTCCTCCATTCTGCGGTATGCCAGGCCTCATTTCCATCGCCTGTTCCGTCCAAGCCCTCCCGATGAACACGATGACGCATTTCGTTCCGACCCAGCTGGTTGGCTCCCCATGAACACGACGACGACGTAGTTTCTCCGTTCCGACCCAGCCATGTACACGAGCCCTGGCCGTACGTATGCATGAGTAGGCATTCGAGACCCCGCCCATATGTACGTACGTGGCCGTATTTTCTTTCTTGCACACTGGCCGTTGTACGTATGTGTACAAGCTACGTGCGCGCCTCTACATCCACCAGTATGTACGTACACGTTCGCGGCCAGAATGACAATGCTATGTACGCTTCGACCAGGTGGTCCCAACTGTCAGGCACTTCCTTGCGTGCGAAGATGTAGCTGGTGGGTCGCAGCAGTCATGGGGCGAATCATTTTTTTGCCCGGACGCACTTCCTTGCATGCAAAGATGTAGTTGGTTGGTCCTAGTAGTCAGGGGGGAAACATTTTTTTCACGAAATACAGTGGCCCGTGTGGTCCCTGCTGTCAGGTGGAGGTATCATTATTCTCTGCATAATAAGGAGGCACTTCCTTGCTGCGGCCGTGGACCCAGCTGTCAGCCTCTCCACGTACAATCCACGTCCGATGGAAGTCGTTCCATGGCCACGTTGACCATGCCACGCCAAGAGCACTACGGCGGTGGATGATGGCGAGGCCTAGGAAGGGGACGACGCGGATCTGGGGAAGACGCGACAGTGGATGCCCATGCAGAGAGGAGTACGAGGGTTCACTAGTTCGGATCCGGTGTGAGGCTGCCGTCGCCGCAGAATAATAGGGGCTGTGGGTGAGTAGAGGGATGGCCTGGCCAGCGGTGAGAGTAGTATGGGGGCGGTGAGGCCTCCGCGGCAGCACAGCCGGCCACAGGAGGCAGGAGCAGGCGGCACAACCGGCGCTGCTTTGGGCGGCTGGAGCAAGAAGACCAGAGGTTGAAGAAGCACTATGGCTATTGGATGGACATCATACGGTCACTTGAGTATTGACTAAGTTGACAAAGCCCTCCATCCCCATCAACTTAGTAGGCCCACAAGTCAGCCACCCACTATGGTGGGTCCAAGCTAGCAGGGGGGTATTCATTTTTTTTGTGTAATAAGGAGACACTTCCTTGCGTGCAAAGATATAGCTGGTGGGTCGGACCTGTCAGCGGGGGGAACGTTTTTTTCACGAAATACAGAGGCCCTTCCGGTGGGTCCCAGATGTCAGCTGGAGGAATCATTATTTTGCGCGTAATAAGGAGGCATTTCCTTGTGTGCGGCCGTGGACACAGCTGTCAGCCTCTCCACGTACAGTCCACGTCCGATGGAAGTCGTTCCATGACCACGTTGACCACGTCGCGCCAAGAGCACCAGGGCGGTGGACGACGGTGAGGCCTAGGAAGGGGACGACGCGGAGCTGGGGAAGACGCGATAGTGGAAGCCCACACGGAGAGGAGTATGAGGGTTCACTGGTTCGGCTGCGGTGTGAAGCTGCAGTCACCGTAGGGCCTGGCTAGCGGTGGGAGTAGTAGGAGGCGGTGAGGCCTCAACGGCAGCACAGCCGGCCACTGGAGGCAGGAGCAAGCGGTCTCACCGGCGCTGGTTTGGGCGGTTGGTGCAAGAAGAGCAGCACTTGAAGAAGCAGCAGGACCGTTCGATTCAAATTCAACGGTTACTGATGTTACAATCGTTTGTTGACTAAGTTGACAAGCCCTGCGTACGCGTCAACTTAGTAGGCCCATAGGTCAGCCTCCCAACCGGTGCGCCCAGATGTCAGTGGGAGGAATCAGTTTTTCTCGCATAATAAGGAGGCAGTTGATTGCGTGCGGCCAGGCCAGCGGAGAATGCGGTGGGCAGGGAAGCTGGGCGGCATCACATCTGGCAGACCTAGAGGAGGGAGCAGAAGTCCGCGGCGCTAGTTTAGGCGGCTAGAGCGGAAGATCGAGAGATTGAAGAAGACGTCGGCCGTTGGATGGACATCCAACGATTCTTCTTTGCTAGAATCGTGTGTTGGTGACAAAGCCTTGCGTAAACAAGTCAGCCTCGAAATCTGTGGCGTGTACAATCCATTTGCTATTATTTTTATAATTTTTACTCATTTTCTAGTTCATATGGAAATTATTGCAGCCCGTTTTCCATTTTTAGAATTACTGCCCATTTTCTGGTCAGTCCCAGGGTTAAAAGAATTAACTAAATATGTGCGAAATTTTGAAAATTCACAAATTTTGGCTGGGGAACAAAATATTCTTTATCCAAAAATGAGTAGCCATACAAAAACAAATTTAAAAATAAATTAGTACTATGTCATTTTAAATCCAATGAAATACTATAAAATATCAGTGAAGAACAAAAACAAAAAAAGAAACTAATATCCCATTTGCTATATTTTTTTGGAATTTTCAACCCCTTTGATATTACTTTTAACAGACACTGGCCATACTCTTTGGCCAGGACGGAATCCATCCCTCCTCGTCTTGAAAGATTTTCAGCCCAGTAAGTCGAAGAAAACAAATAGGCCTAGCTTGGGTATTTTTCAAAAAGAAATACTGGGCTACCTATTTTCCCAAAGAAAAACGTGTTGGGCTGGTCATGTTGTTAGACGGGCCACAGAGACCACACAACCCAGTTTATAGCCTGCTCCTCCGAATTACTACTCAAAAAGAAGTTGTGCAAATCTGTCGTTAATTGACTATACGTTAAAAATGATGTGGGTCCCGGATATCAGCAGGGTGGATTAGAGTAAAAAAAACGAGGGTTGCATCTGAGTAGTAAAAGAGGCGCTTGCTTGTGTTCGGGAGTGGACCTGGTGGGTCCGTACTGTCATACTCACAACTACAGTTCTCTCCTGATTCACTATGTTGACAGGGCCGGACGGCGGCGCCGCGGTGAGCGCACCAAGGCGGAGGATAAAGTGTTGTCGCCAATGTGCTGGGCTGGGTTGGACATTCTTATTGAAAAATAAAAATGGACCGGAACTATTTACGACGTTGACTACGATTCGCATGGGTCCGCTGGTTGCAGGAAGAAAATGCTGGGAGAAAGAAGATTGGTCGCTATCTTTGCCTAAGAATAATATCGACTGAATGTCACGACACTATCATAGGAAATAATATCCTAGTTAAATCATGAACTTAAAGAACTGGTGCATGAGCATTTAGCTTTATTTATTTATTTACTTATTTATGTTTAGGGGACCATGAGCATGTACCTGGGCCGGATTCATGTGAGACGTCCCTTCCAGTTAGTTATGGGCTCCTCTATTGGGCCTTCATCAGTGGGATGCATGTTATCAACAAGTGGAAAATGTGTTCCATACAAAAAATAATATGCGTTACGTACGGTACGGGACACTAAGGATCGAACCATGCAACGACTTCCAAAACATTGTGTTTGTCGTTCTACAACACATTTATTCAACCAACAGACGAAATATACTACTGATTGTACACTGAAAACAGCAACAACAGCAACCAGGGCTGGGGGTGCAACAGAAGCAGTAAGCAGGCCAGAAGAGTGAACACACATCTCTCTCTTCCAAACCAAACATCAGCCATTATTACAAAAGGGCTACCAAAAAAGAACAAGTGTATGCATCAAACTAAATAAATATCCTACTACACCAAGTGTGCGCATCTAACTAAGCGGCTCGGTTAGATGTTACTATTTATTAAGTCAGGAGATTGGTGGCGACTTGAACCAGATGGGTGCTGACGAGAAACTCGGTCGGCGAGTCAAAATCGATACTTGCGACCCTCTCTCCTACTTTGGGTTGCGAGAGCGTGGCGGCACATATCGGGTATGGTGCATGCGAGACGCATGGTATCTTTGTGTACACATAGTTTTGCTCGATGAACGAAACCGCGCTGCCATCATGATCCTTCTTGTCGGTGTCAAAACCAGCGGATCTCGGGTAGGGGTCCCGAACTATGCGTCTAGGCGGATGGTAACGAGGAGACAAGGGACACGATGTTTTACCTGGTTCAGGCCCTCTCGATGGAGGTAAAACCCTCGTCCCGCTTGATTAATATTGATGATATGGGTAGTACAAGAGTGGATCTACCACGAGATCAAGGAGGCTAAACCCTAAAGCTAGCCTATGGTATGATTGTTGTAATGTATGTTGTGTCCTCGGACTAAAGCCCTCCGGTTTATATAGACACGGAGGAGGCTAGGGTTACACAGAGTCGGTTACAATGGTAGGAGATCTACATATCCGTATTGCCAAGCTTGCCTTCCACGCCAAGGAAAGTCCCATCCAGACACGGGACGGAGTCTTCAATCTTGTATCTTCGTAGTCTTGGAGTTCGGCGGACGATGATAGTCCGGCTGTCCGGACACCCCCTAGTCCAGGACTCCCTCAGTAACACCTGAACCAGGTTTCAATGATGATAAGTCCGGCGCGCATAATGTTCGGCATTGCAAGGCGGGTTCCTCCCTTGAATAATCCAGAGAAGATCATGAACACCATGATAGTGTCCGGCTCTACAAAATAAATTCCACATTCCACCGTAGAGAGAAATAAATGTACACAAGTCCAATCTGCTGACGTATTATGCGGCATGACATCACACCGCTACCAGGCTTTTACTTGAATCATTTTTTATTATACCACCTCAGCACGTTTAGCGAAGCGGTTTCCTTGGCACGTCTTGTCGAAGCAGAGATCATGTTCCCCTTATTCCGGGATTCCCATCAATACGGACGTGGGTAACCCAGCCGCGCCATTGATGGTGGCGCTTGGGGGATAAGCGAGTTTTACCAGGCCGGTGGGGGACGCATAGTCTCCGTCCGCCTATATATAGGGGATAAGGATTTACCTTCTCACCTACGCCTTCTTCCTCCTTCGCTTATCCATCTCCGCGCACTCAAGCTCCAACGCCCAAGCTCGCGCATCTCGCCTCGACCTTCCCCGAATATGTCCGGAGCGGGAGGCAAATGGTTGGCCTCCATCGTTAAGGAGGAGCACATCACCAAGCTGCGCGGCGCCGAATACCTCTCCGGCGATATCGCGCATCGGCTGCCCGACGAGGGGTAGCTCATCCCTACCCCAAGGCCCCATGAGAGGGTCGTCTTTCTTCCCCACTTCCTCCGCGGACTGGGCTTTCCACTCCACCCATTCGTCTGGGGGCTCATGTTTTACTACGGCCTGGATTTCCACGATCTGGCGCCGAACTTCATCCTCAACATCTCGGTGTTTATCGTCATGTGCGAGGCCTTCCTCTGCATCCGGCCCCACTTCGGCCTGTGGCTCAAGACCTTCAACGTCAAGCCAAAGGTTGTGAAGGGCACTCAAGCGGAATGCGGAGGCGCCATGTTGGGTAAGTTGTCCAACGTCCTTTGGCTCGAAGGGGCCTTCGTGGACTCCGTCAAGGGGTGGCAATCGGGGTGGTTCTACATCACCGAGCCGCGCGAGCCCAGATGGGCGGCGGCCCCCGAGTTTAGATCTAGCATCCCCACGCAGCTCACCTCCTGGAAAGAGAAGGGCTTGCTGTGGGGCAATCCGAAGGAGCTGACGGGACTCCGAGCCTGCATCCAGAAGCTGGTGAGCAATAAGCTCAGGCTTGTCGACGTGGTCCAAGTCATGCTCGTCCGCCGGATTCTCCCATGCCAAGAACGGGCATTCAATCTGTGGGAGTTCAATCCGGAACAGCACCAGGCGCTAAGCGGGCTCTTCGATACGACATATGAAGGCGCCTGGAGGGTGCTGTTTAAGGGCGCCGAAGCCCCCGCATCTGCGACGGAAGATCGCGGATTTTGCTCGCAGCATCTGGCTGACGAGGTAAGTGATTCAACCCCTTTACGGGACACTTATGGTAAATAGATTGATTATAAGAGGGTTTCAACCTCTCTTTTCCTTTGACATGAATGGATGGAGAAGGCCGAGCAGCTCATCAGCCCGGCTCCCATGCCAGAAGACCCAGTGAACGCCCGTCTAGCAGGGCTGCTGGTTCCGGCATCGCACTTGGTGCCGGAGAAGAAGGCCAAGAATGTGGCCACGGGGACTCGAAAGAGTTCCCGCAATCAGGCGTCCGACGACGAGGCGAACTCCTCCCCCGAAGACGAGGAGGAGGAAGAAGACTCTCTCCCGGAGGAGGGAGAGAAGAAGAGGAAGGCTTCCCCAATAGGGGAGGCCGAAGGGTCCAAGAGGGGGAGAACTATCCCCCCCGGACAGTTTCGCTAACACCATCGTTGGCGAGGAGGAGTGGCCTTTAAGGGCCAGGCGTCCGACAAGACCGTAAGTATCTGGATCCCTGATATGCAATTTCTTTCGTGTCGCGTAGTGTCCTTCTAATGTCGTATACTGTCCGTAGTCCGGCCGATGATGATCTCCCCGCTTCATCGAGCGGGTCGTTGACCCCGTCGGATGTGGATTCACTTCCGACTGCCTCCACTCCCCGTGCGGACGAGAACGCCGAGGTGGGATCGAAGAGGACCCATCGGGAGGAGGCTCGGGCGCCGCAAGGCAGCCTCCCGGACTTTGCACCGGACTCTACGTCGGAACCTGCAATGGTTCTAGAGTCCGGCGGGCGGCCCCTTCGAAAGAAGGGCAAGAACATGACACCGGTGGCCTCCATCCAACCGCAGGCGCCGGACAACTTGTTCGAGGCGCTAAAAGGCGCTTCCATCGAGGAAGAACACCGCACTATCATGAGTGCGGTGATTCAGAAGGTTCAGCTCGCCAAGAGCAGGCTGACTGAAGCCTGCAGCAGCCTTCTAATAGGCTTTGAGGTAAGAAGTTAAGGTTATGTAATGTAATACCGCATAGACATTAGCCCATGATGCTTAGTTTGGTGTTCGGAAAGAAAAGCCGGACTGAGGATCTAATAAGATATACACAGGGTTGCTTAGAATATGTCCATATGGGTTTGCGAGTTGCGCTTTGACCTCTGACCGATCTGCGGAGGTCGTTGCATTGAAGCGGATCTCGGCGGTCGAGCAAGAGCTCGGCCATGCCAAGAAGCAGCTCGAGGACAAAGAAGGTGAATAACACCACTTTGAATAGTTACCTTACAGAAAAGGATTTTGGTTGCAATAAAATTAACAAGGATAATATGGTATTGCGGGGGCCACAAATGAGGTGGCAGCCACAGAAGGAGTCTGTGTCCACAGACGAACGCAGCAGTCTTGCATGAGCAGGCCGAGCGAGAAAAGCAGGAGGCACAGTGGCGGAAGTGCGGCAAGAGCTCCGTGCTCTCATGGAGAAGCATGAGAGGTTGGAGCGTGACTCCAAGACTCGAGAGTCCGAGCTTGCCTCGTCTCTCGAAAGTGCCAAGTCCGCCAAGGCCGAGGCCCGTAAGGCCCTTCAGGAGGTTGAAGATGTAATGAAGATAGCGGCGGGTAAGGAATTTTTCATGCAAAGCAAGCATGTTAATGTAAACTACCTTACACTTACCCGCATTCGGAGCTCTCCAGGGGCGTTTGCAGATCTGCCACGTAGTGTGTCCGATGCCGCCGCATTCTATCATGGCGAGGAGGGGAGCTCGACGGAGAAGGTCTTCTGGTCTCAGTACGCTGAGGCCGGCCATCCGGTGCCCCCAAGCGACCAGCTAAAGCAGCTGGTCGAACTCCACAAGGTAGCTGAGGAGGCCATGAAGGGCCTTATAGTCCGGCTGTGGCTGGACAGGCCATGCCGGGAGCTACTTGACCTCGTCGCGGCGGCTGGTGGATCGTGCCCTCGGGTGGAGGTCATCAAGCACTCCCTTTGTATTGAAGGTGCTCGTCGGGCCCTTGCCCGCACAAAGGTGCACTGGGGCAGGCTGGATGCGGAGAAGCTTCTCACTGACCCGCCGCCACCGGGCAAGGAGTATCGTACGCCCGAGATGTATTATAAAACTGTCCTGAAGGGAGCCCGCGATATTGCGGATGAATGCCCCAGAAATGTAATCTTTGAGTAAACTTGATATGTATTATCCTGTGCGCTGAAAACTTTGTTCATGTGCGCATTAAGCAATGCTTGTTTAATTTAAAATATTACCTTCTGTGCGGCCGTTTATAAAATCTGAGAGATGGCAAGTCGTTGGCTTCAGCCCCCAAGCCACGAAAGTGCCGGGTGTTCGGGATAAACTTGAGCACTCTTGTTCCCATTTTTTGGGTCCATCTAGGGAGGCGCTCAACACAACGAACAAGGCAACCGGACTTATAATGCTTGAACACTCTCACTTAGCCATAGAATTCTATAATTTTAAATTTCGGCGAAGCCCCTGGTATTCGGAAGACCGAATCCGGGGCGCTATCCACGCCTTCGTCGGACATTTATCCGGAACTTCGCTCGAAGCGGCGTGAGTCTTTAAGGACTCGAAAGGACCTCTCGAACAGCGACCAGTCTCTCGCCTTTCTCCACTGAGGCGCTCGCCCGGCTGAACCGGGGCGCAATCGCAGTGGTTCTCCAGGCTACCTTAGCCGCCGAGCGGGCGTAAGGCACCAAACATGGGGCCGGGCAAACCCAACTATTGACCCAAGACATGATTCGAGCCGATTCATATAATGCTATAAGTTGAGGTGCCGCACTTATGAAAGTGTTCGGACTTATCACACCATAATGTAGGGAACATAAGCCCACAGTGTATTATACCGTACCAAAATATACGGGTGCAAGATGTCATGCAATGAACATATATATATATATATATATATATATATATATATATATATATATATATATATATATATATATATATATATATATATATAAAGTAATGCAATTACCGTCGAAAAGTGCTGCATTATTTATTTAAAGAAGGTCATTATGAGTCTTGACTGATACAAATAGTGCGGTAAGCAAGGTTTGGACTAATTAAACAGGTCCCCCTCGAGGATGAGCTGCGGACTTGGTGTATGTAATCGAATTTAATGCTCGTAATTGAGACCACACGAGTGTTAAATGCAGCCTTCTTTCTTCCTGGCTGTTGCATCATGTGTTGGCAGGTTAGCGCCACGACAGGGCCTCTGGTTAACGGAGTCCTGTGTACACAAGGAAGGAAAATAATAATAATAAAGGAGGCACACTTGCGAGCCCCTGGTGTGGTCGAGCCGCACTCTGGGTCCATTGTGATCGTGCCCCTTCCCCTGCGCCCATGGTATCTCCAAAGCGTAATGATGTACGCGAAGAGTTGTTCTTGCAATCATGCGAGGGCGGGGGTTAGGGCCGCATTGCTAAGCGTGCTCTGATCGTGCCAGGTAGTCTTCGTTGGTATTGCTTCAGGCGCGTTTTGCTGTATCCGGCCGTTTAACAGCCGGACTCGAAAATTGCCTTAGAAGGCTACTCTGTACTTCTGCTGCGAGAGCCGCTGTATGTTCCTCCGTTCGGAGGGAGCGTTCCGTATTTCCGTTGACCGTGATGACTCCACGAGGTTCTGGCATCTTGAGCTTTAGGTATGCGTAATGCGGCACCGTGTTGAACTTTGCAAACACGGTTCGTCCAAGCAGAGCGTGATAGCCGCTGCGAAATGGGACTATGTCGAAGATTAACTCTTCGCTCCGGAAATTATCCGGGGATCCGAAGACCACTTCCAATGTGACTGAGCCCGTAAAATTGGCTTCCACACCTGGTATGACACCTTTAAAGGTTGTCTTTGTAGGTTTAATCCTTGAGGGGTCTATGCCCATCTTGCGCACTGTATCCTGATAAAGCAGGTTCAGGCTACTACCGCCGTCCATCAGGACTCTCGTGAGGTGAAATCCATCGACGATTGGGTCTAGAACCAATGCGGCGAATCCGCCATGGCGTATGCTGGTCGGATGGTCTTTTCGATCGAAAGTGATCGGACAAGAGGACCATGGATTGAACTTCGGGGCGACTGGCTCCATCGCATAGACGTCCCTTAGTGCGCGCTTCCTCTCCCTCTTGGGTATATGGGTTGCATAAATCATGTTCACCGTCCGCACTTGTGGGGGGAAGCCCTTCTGTCCTCTATTGTTCGGCGGTCGGGTCTCCTCCTTGTCGTTGTTGTTTAGCCCCTTGTCATTATTTTCGGCAATCAACTTGCCTACCTGCTTGAACACCCAGCAATCTCTGTTGGTGTGATTGGCTGGCTTTTCGGGGGTGCCATGTATCTGGCATAAGCGGTCGAGTATTCGGTCCAAGTTGGATGGACCTGGAGTGGTTCTTTTGAATGGCTTCTTCCGCTAACCGGGTTTAGAGCCTCGGAATCCGGCGTTGACTGTCGTATCCTCCTTATCATCACCGTTAATGCGGCGTTTGTTTTTGTTTCGACGTGACCTGCCGTTGTTGTCCTTAGTATACGGACTGCCAGGATTTTTACGGAGATTATTGCTGCGAGCTAGCCAGCTATCCTCTCCCGCGCAAAAGCGGGTCATTAATGATGTGAGGGCTGCCATCGATTTTGGCTTTTCCTGTCCCAGGTGCCGGGCTAGCCACTCGTCGTGGATGTTATGTTTGAAGGCTGCAAGGGCCTCTGCATCCGGACAGTCGACGATTTGGTTTTTCTTTGTCAAGAACCGTGTCCAGAATTGTCTGGCCGATTCGTCCGGCTGCTGAATGATGTGGCTTAGGTCATCAGCGTCTGGTGGTCGCACATACGTGCCCTAGAAGTTGTCGAGGAATGCGGCTTCCAGGTCTTCCCAACACCCAATTTACTCTGCGGGCAAGCTGTTGAGCCAATGCCGAGCTGGTCCTATAAGCTTGAGTGGGAGATACTTGATGGCATGGAGATCGTCACCGCGGGCCATATGGATATGGAGAAGATAATCTTCGATCCAAACCGCGGGGTCTGTTGTGACATCGTAGGATTCAATGTTTACGGGTTTAAACCCTTCAGGGATTTGATGATCCATTACTTCGTCAGTGAAGCATAGCGGGTGTGCGGCGCCTCTGTATTGAGCAATATCACGACGCAGCTCGAGAGAGCGTAGTCTGCTGTGTTTGGCCCGTCCGGGGTTATTGTATCCGGCGCGACGGTATTCGTCATGGGTCGTGGGGCGCCCACGTAATCCGTAGAAGGATCTGGATTGCCTTGCTTTGTCCTCCAATATATCTTGCAAGTCCGACGCGTTCCCTCTTGGCTTCGTACTTTTGGAGCAATGCCGGGGTACGGTCTTGGTTGGGGGCCTGGATGCCTCTCTGTCACGACCACGGGTTGGTCGGTCAGCCGTATCGTGCGCTGGTGATGGAGGTATGTATGCTTCCTCCTCTAATCGGGGGAGCAGCTTGCGTCTTGGGTAACTTTTGGAGGGGCGTTCGAGTTTATACTCTTCGGCCGCGAGGACCTCGGTCCATCGATCAGCCAGCAGATCTTGATCAGCTTGAAGCTGCTGCTGCTTTTTCTTTAGGCTATTTGTCGTGGCGATAAGCCTGCGTTTGAAACGCTCTTGTTCGACGGGATCCTCGGCACGCAATTAAATCGTCGTTGAGGCTTGCCTCGTCTTACGAGGGAGGTGTATAGTTATAATCCTTGACCTCTTAAATCGCCACCCTCTCGTGAGGGCTTGCTTCGCATCCTACATGGCTGAGTCTTCTTTGGAGGGCATTATCTTGACACTCTCGGGGTATTATTATCTCCTGTGCGGAATCTCCATTCTTCTTTGTGGCGGGATTTAGAGCGGCGCCCTTGGACGCCGGCGCTTGGGCTGCTTCTTTAGAGAATCGCCTCCAGCTTCTTCGCCGTCCCCCTCTTTTGGGGTGTCCACCATGTATATGTCGTATGACGAGGTGGTCTTCCGATGCCTCTGTAGGCGCTGGTTCTGATAAATCTCCAGCGTAAATGCGTCCATAAGCGTCAATGTCTTCGGAGTCGTAGTCTAGCATGTCGGTTAGATCGTCGACAGTGGCTACAAAGTGGGTGGTGGGTGGGCTCTGAATTTCTTCATCGTCCGTATCCCAACCATCCTGGCCATAGTCCGGCCAGGACTCTCCTGATAGCGAGAGATGCTTTAGCGAATTTAGGATGTCGCCAAAGGGTGAGTGTTGGAAGATGTCCGTGGCGGTGAACTCTATAACCGGTGCCCAATCCGATTCGATTGGTAGGGGCATGGCAGGTCCGGAGTCCGGCAAGGGGTCCGGTACCTCGGAATCACAAGTTTCACGAGGGACAATATTAGTGTTCGGCTCCATCACCGTGGAAGTTGAAGCCCCCGAGGCGGTGTCCATCCACCGGTCCTCGATCTGGGCGATCGGCTCCGGACTAAGGGCCAAAGCGGATTCGTGTGCGGCCACCAAGGCACTGTTCGGCGGCAGAGCTAGATCATACCCAACGCAACAGTGCGGCGCGCTTGGCTTTGGCTCGAGCCCGTCGAAGATCAAGTCCCCGCGGGCGTCGGCTATGAAGTTTAGGCTTCCAAACCTGACCAAACGGCCAGGGGCGTAGCTTTCGATCTGCTCCAGATGGCCAAGCGAATTAGCCCGCAGAGCGAAGCCGCCGAATACAAAGATCTGTCCGGGGAGAAAAGTTTCACCCTGGACAGCGTTGTTGGTTGAAGATGCCATCGAGCCTATCGGTGACGACACAGAGGAACTTTCAATGAAAGCACCAATGTCGGTGTCAAAACCGGCGGATCTCGGGTAGGGGGTCCCGAACTGTGCGTCTAGGCAGATTGTAACAGGAGACAAGGGACACGATGTTTTACCCAGGTTCGGGCCCTCTCGATGGAGGTAGAACCCTACGTCCTGCTTGATTAATATTGGTGATATGGGTAGTACAAGAGTGGATATACCATGAGATCAAGGAGGCTAAACCCTAAAGCTAGCCTATGGTATGATTGTTGTAATGTATGTTGTGTCCTACGGACTAAAAACCTCTGGTTTATATAGACACCGGAGGAGGCTAGGGTTACACAGAGTCGGTTACAATGGTAGGAGATCTACATATCCGTATTGCCAAGCTTGCCTTCCACGCCAAGGAAAGTCCCATCCGGACACGGGACGGAGTCTTCAATCTTATGTTTTCGTAGTCTTGGAGTCCGGCGGACGATGATAGTCCGGCTGTCCGGACACCCCTAGTCCAGGACTCCCTCACTTACTGTCGGTTATCTCCTGGTTAATCGGGTAATTCTGTCCAACAAACAGAGAGTATGTACCAAGGCAACTTACCAGCCTCCAGTCAAAAATTCCTAAAGGCCCAGAGAAGCTGGGATCCTGTTCAAAGACCTTGCAGTGACTGTGATTGTATTCCGCGAAACAACACGTCCGGTACGTGCGAACGATCATCAATCGTTCGCCATCGTCTGATCGAGCCAGGAACCACCTGCAACTGGCATGCCGCTTTTCTTTGGAAGATTCTGGGATTAGGAAGGGTAGGGACACCAGGCGGCCTACAACATCATATCAAGTTGGAGTCAAATAAAAAAGGGCTCTTGATGTAGTCAATCTTAAGAACAACATGTTATGAGCATGAATATTTTTTCAGTAAATGTTGACAGTAATATAAGCAAGCCATCATGATATCATAGGAAAGTAACATACTGCTGTAACAGCCGATTGTGGCGATGACTGGAGTAGGCCAGCAATACATCCAGCCATAGAAGGAGTCGACATCGTAAATGAAGCCCTTATGTTCAATGGCATCAGAGAACTACGGAGGATGTATGATCCTGCGATGGACGTGCAGATTTATCCACTTACCGCAGTGACCTGTCAGATAGGCGAGACCGTGGTTGAAGAACGCAATTAGCCTGAAGTCTTTATAATTCGCAGATCTTGTGGGCACTTGCAAGATTACAACCTTGAGCAAATCAAACTTGGTATCATGTTGGCTATTGTAAGATTCCGAGTATTCTGGGCCGCGGTGCCAAAGCAGTGCAGTGTTAATCGAGGGAAGGGGGATCAATCGACGGGTGTAAACCTCCATGAGCATCCAGCTGCCGCGACCGTCAACAAGCACCATCCAAGACGTGTTCATGCCGACCCAGTACATACCGTTAATGTAGTTGAGGGTGACGGGGATCGGATCGCAGTCAAGGGGGTTGATGCTCGCCACCCTACGATCTTATGTTGCGTGACACGCCGTTTCTGAAGATCAGGCGGCATCAGCAAGCAAGGAGTTGGCTTAAAAAGCTTCGGCCTAAGGGATTTGAGTAAATGGTACAACCCCGACGAGCACGCCGTGAGCAGCATGGTATTGAGATTGTCCACACACGAAACAATGAGCTTGATTACCTCTGTGGGGAGTGAATTCCAGCCACTCTTTCAGCGGACGCTGCTCGGTTCTACCATTGTTAGTGCTTGGGTTTTGGACGAGGGGGGAGGCGCCTTAGCGGGGATGGAAGATTGGATGAGATTATGTTCCGACAAAGATGGAGAAGCGAATATGTGTTGTGGGAAGTGGACAGGTGATGATGACTAGAACACCCCGCTTGACTTATGAGACACATACCAGCAGTGTAGCGTCATATCGATGCCAGAAAACTTGCTTGAGTGATCACAGTACTGGTAATCCCTACAGTACCTACTACTATGCCCTAACTTGCTTGAGTAGAGTAGTAGAGTAGGACTCTGCTCTACTACTAGCACCGGAGGAGTAGTATATTCTAATCTAAAATAGTTACAAACTTCAATGCCCGAGCGTGGAACGACTACGAACCGTGCTCAAAGACCTTGTCTACGTGGTGTTTGGAATTATATGCAAAAAAATAGCAAGATGGTCGTGCATTGCATGGCACTCCATTATCACCAACTCGGTTTTTTCTCTACTCCTACTCCTATAAAAGAATCAGTTGGTGATGATGGAGGCGAGGAGGCGTGTTCAGCCAGGCGTGCAACGGACGGCGCAGTACTATTCGATTTGTTATAAAAAACAAAGAAAAGTAGTAGAGATAGAGATAAGAGTAGAGATACAGACTTAGGGAGGAGCACGGGGTTGTGGGAGATAAGGATGAACGAGGCAAGGCCTTATCTGTAAATGTGGAGAGAGGTGCATGTATCTTTTGTAAAGTTTTCATAGTTGGCTTTCTATCCGTCACATATAGATCGGACGGTCCATATTACAAGATGGCAGGCACACCATCATCACCAACTCGGTTTTCTATAAGACTAGATAGATAGAGACTAGGGAGTACTAGTAAGGACACCATCTACTGCTTCGTGTGCTACTCCTGCGCTCCATTTGGCGGCCGCAAAGTCCCCTACAACCACTCCCTCATGCGCTCCATTCGCCGGGCGTTGTTGAAATTTGGGGAGCGCACTCTCGCGACTGTTGACAGACACGACTTCACGGACGACGACTTCTCCCCGACCTAGGCAACCTCTTCCTCAATGACATGGGCGACAACCTCAACGCCAACGGTGCTGCTCCCGTTGCATCGTATGTGTTTCTGTCCTTCCTGTACGAAATCGTGGTAGAATTCATGTTTCTACTCTGTATCCTACTACTATGCTAGTCCACATGACTAGTTTCATCTCTGTTATAGCCCTCATGATTTATTTTGTGCTTATTCGGATTAAATCTCATAGTAACTTGCTCATATATTCAACTGGCGCAACATCCCCTACAGCCACTCCCGTTTCATGGACGGCCTGGTCGATGCCTCCAAGGAGCCCTTCGTCTACTGCTCAGAGTGCCCGATGCCGTTTTGGGGCTCGCCAGCGGACATGGTGCATCACCTCACAGATGCGTGCAGCGGTCACTACTGGCCCTTGGAAGAGAACATCAAGTACGAGACGTGCTACCTGTTCACCATGCCGGAGTTGCTGGAGGATCACCACCGCCTGCTAGTCTCAGAGGAGGATGGCAGTGTCTTCCTCTTGATCGTGGGAACCGGCAAGTCCCGCGCAGGCCGCCGCCCCGTCTATGTAGTGTGCGTTAGGGGTGACACCGCTGACGCTAACACTGACATGAGGCCGATGTACGGGTGCGTGCTCAGTGTTACTACCCCTCCGGGTCACGTGGCCGGCGACACTGGCTACATTGAACGGACTTGGACTCTACGGAGCTGGGACTTTCCCGTTGATGTGGACTAGGAAAACCCATGGTCTTCTTTACCCGGCAACGCGGTGCACGGAGACTCCAAGGAGGTTCACCTAGACATACGCATTATCAAGTTAAATGTTGATCATTAGTCTTCGCTCAATGTAATCCCCTGTTTAAGCATGTGGAGACTTCCATGCATGATCTTGCTCTATTGGAGTATCGCGCATGAATAAAAGTGTATCCGTTTATGGTTTAGTCTAGAATCTTCCATGTATGAACTTTTACTACAGTACTGGTGAAAGACTTACTATGAACCATTTCTTACATCTCCTCTGCCCCTTCCAAGTCATCCTGATTTAAGCCCTCCGTCTAGGTGTATAAGGGCATGGTTAATACTTGATAGTATAGCCAACGGTTGACTAAAAGAAAGTGACATGTCATCTGTAGCCAACATGTATAATAATCGATACTCAAAAACTAATTCCTAAAGCCAACGGTGCTGCTCCCGTTGCACCGTATGTGTTTTTTGTCCTTCCTGTTTGAAATCATGGTAGAATTCATGTTTCTACTCTGTATCCTACTAGATTATATCTGTTCATCTTGTTCATCTACTATGCTAGTCCACATGATTAGTTTCATCTCTATTATAGTCGTCATGATTTAATTTGTGTTTAATCGGATTAAATCACGTAGTAACTTGCTCATATTTTCAACTGGCACAACGTCCCCTATAGCCACTGCCGTTTCATGGATGGCCTGGTCGATGCCTCCAAGGAGCCCTTCATCTACTACCATGAGTGCCCGATGCCGTTTTGGGGCTCGCCGACGAACATGGTGCATCACCTCACGGATGCGTGCAGCGGTCACTACTGGCCCTTGGCGGAGAACATCAAGTACGAGACGTGCTACCCGTTCACCATGCTGGAGTCACTGGAGGATCACTGCCACCTGCTAGTCTCGAAGAAGGACAGCAGCGTCTTCCTCTTGATCGTGGGCACCGGCGAGGCCCGTGCAGGCCGCCGCCCCGTCTCTGTAGTGTGCGTCAGGGGCGATGCCGCTGACGCTGACATTGACATGAGGCCGATGTACAGGTGCGTGCTCACTGTTACTACCCCTCAGAGGTACGTGGGCGGCGACACCGACTCCATCATGCTGACTAGGACTGTGTAGAGCTGGGACCTTCCCGCTGATGTGGACATGGAAGACTCATGGTATGATTTACCCCACAACGCGGTGCACGGGGACTCCAAGGAGGTTCACCTGGACATATGCATTACCAAGTTAAATGTTGATAATTAGTCTTCGCTCAATGAAATCCACTGTCTAAGCATGTGGATACTTCCATGCATGATCTTGCTCTATTGGAGTATCGCTCATGAATAAAAGTTTATCCACTTATGGTTTAGTCTAGAATCTTCCATGTAAGAATTTTTACTACAGTACTGGTGAAAGACTTACGATGAACCATTTCTTACATCTCCTCTGCCCCCTTCCATGTCATCCTGATTTAATCCCTCCGTCTAGGTGTATAAGGGCATGGTTAATACTTAATAGTATAGCCAACTGTTGACTATAAGAAAATGCCATGTCATCTGTAGCCAACATTTATAACAATCGATACTCAAAAACTAATTCTTAAAGATCATTTCTTGCAAAGCACAATAAGTGTTATTTCTTCAGAAGTTTTGATGCATGCTGAACAGTTGAACACTTTTGTTTGCAAAAGATACCTTTTTATCTATTTCACCTGGATGTTTGTGAGCTCTAGAGATGAAATAATATCCGAAGAAACCTATCGATACCCGTTACACATGAGATGACCCCCACATCCTTTGTCAAAATAAACAACTCCCCGATCAATGCATTTCACTCTTCGGTGCAACACACGGGCACCTTACTACTATAGATTAGTACGACCAAAAATTGAACTAACATTATATATAGTACGATAAATGCTGATGCATGTCACCTAAAATTATATCATTCAAAACTATGTTCAAATACGAATCCAACGATATAGTTTTTGTTGACATGCACTAACATTTTGTTAGTTAAATCTTCAGTCAAATTCAATGGGGGATTAATAAACCACGACCGATGTGGTACAAGTGTAGAGGGTGGCGCTGCACGGGAGTCTCACCCCGCTTGTGGCGCGGCAGTAAAGCGTCATATCACAAAACCCAACCACTGCCAGTAATAAGTGGCCTGGTAAAATAAACGAACAAGCAACCATCACATCCCTCCGTCTTTTTTGCATTTCATCTCTCTGCATTTACTTTCTCCGGCTCATCTCGCACACTCGATCCCTGGCTACTACTCCTAGTATCCCAAGCTACTACTCCTAGGGCCAGTTCTTTAGGTGGCTTAAAAAATAAGCCGTCTCTTCCCCAGCTTTTCCCATAAGACTAGTCATAGTGGAGAGTAACATTAAGGCGCCTCACTCATTTATTTGGGCTTCTAAACTACTACGTCCGTCCTGGTTTATAGGTCCCCTTTGTAGTTTGTGCCAAATTTTGACTAAAGATTTAACTAACAAAGTGTTAATGCATGTTAAGAAAAATTATCTCATTGGATTCGTATTTGAACATAGTTTTTAAAAATATAATGTTTGGTGACATGCATGAACATTTTGTTAGATTAATCTATGGTCAAATTTTGGCACAAAATACAATGGGGACCAATAAACCCGGACGGAGGTAGTTCTAGTACTACTAGTACTCCCTTCATTTTTATATACAAGGCCACAAACTCAAATTACAGGTACCAAGATAAAAATCAATTTGTGCTTTACAAGTCAATTTATTTTTTCGTTTACCGGGTTAATTAATAGGGTGCATGCACATTAGAAGAAATTGAGTGGCCGTGAGAGAGGAAGTAGATGAGTTTGTCATTATCATCCACTACATGCATGCTAGTAATTAAGCCATGGGTTACTAGTATGAGGAAACATCATTAATATTTGTCTCGATTACTGTTGGTGGCCTTGTATAGATGCAAAATGTATTTTTTATAGTGGCCTTGTATACAAAAATGGAGGGAGTACCTCCGTCCTGGTTTATTCGTCACCATTGTAATTTGTGGTAAATTTTGACCAAAGATTTAACTGATAAAATGTTAGTGCATGTGACATCACAAACATTTCATTAGTTAAATTTATGATCAAAATTTGACACAGATTACAATGGGGACCAATAAACCAGGACGGAGCTAGTAGTAAAGGGATTACTACTGATCTAGAAGCCTAAACGAACTGGCCCCTGGTACTCCTACTACTAGTACTAGTACTCAAGTTGGAATTCCAATTGCACGGCACAACTTGTTGGGAAAAAAATTCGATACAGGGTGTAGGAAGCGGTTTGGGAATTTGCATGCCTTTCCGACCAGTGAGATACTCAGTACAAAGTAGGACAGAGAAATAACCACGGAGAAGGAAGCTAAAAGTAAACAATCAAACGAGCATTTTTGCATTTGTTTTGCATTGAATCGTTTGACAAGCTTGACTAGTGTTGTTTTTCTACTTTTACAAAAACCGCATCGTAATGTTAAAACATGCATTTACCCGTACATAAGTAATAGTAGTACTCCCTCCGTCTAGGTGTATAAAGTCTTCCCTCCTACTTGGTCACAGTGCACAACCAAAGATGACTTATTCAACTGGACGGAGGGAGTAGCACAATCTGCAAGCATATATAGAGAGAAACGTGTAGTGCGATAGTATATAGTACTAAAGTTTGTGCTGTATGCACCTACTTACAAAATTCATACGGATACACAAGGTTTCCAAACTTTCCCTCTTACATACTTAATTAAGGACGCTAATAATTCCCGAATGTTTGGGATTTATCATTTGCGTCCCAAAACTAATGAGATCACCTTATGAAACTAAATTATACTCCCTACTAAAAGCCACGGCGCTCGCAGGAGCGCTTGCGGCGCGCCACGAGTGCCCTGGTGCACGACCGTTTCCCAGCGCACCGACACAACGCCTCTTCCTCAGCCGCGCAACTCACGAGGTGCTGATTGGCGGCTTGCCGGTGGGCGAGCGAGATCTCACCGGTGTGGTGATCCGGCGCAAGAAGGTACTCCTCCTTGCTAGAAGCGTGCACCCGGTCCACGTACCGCCAAGCGTAGATGAGGCGCTTGGGCCCGACTACACTCATGGCTTTGGCACGGGCGTCATCCGCCACCATCACGGCCCTTGCATGAGCCTTCTGCCAAAGAGCCAATTGCCTGACTCTCTCGGACGCGACATAGACCTGCCAGGTAGCTTGCCCCGTGGAGCGCTTCTCTTCCTCGGCCTTCTTCTCCGCCTCTATTTTGGTGTGCTTTGCCGGCGGCAAAGCCTCCCACATAGCGACATCCATTTCTTTCCAAAGCTCCTCAAGGATGGGGGGGGCTCGGCGGGGGTGTTCTCCTCATAGCGGGGAGCCGACGCATCCTCCGACGCACATGGCAAGATTGGGAACGCCGACGCGTCCACCTCGACGCATCGCGGCGAGGAGTGAAACATCGACGCGTCCTCCTCGACTAGTGGCGGCGAGGAACGGAATGGCAACACGTGACCGTCCGTGCGATGCAGCGAGGGGCGCTTAGGGCTTTGGAGGGGCGATGCCATGGTGGTCGACATGAGAGGGAGGGGGAGGAGATAGAGATGAACATGAGCGTTCTTCTGAATGCCGTGGGAGGCGCTGTATTTATAGCGAGCAATGGCACACCTACGTAAGATATGGACTGAGCTGCACCGACTTAACTGCAGGTCCAGTTGCATCACTGACATGTGGGCCAGACCCTTGTTGGGCACATATGTCAGTGACCCAATGCACCTGCAGTTAAGTAACTGAAGCAGCATCCCGGAAGATATGTTGCGTGATTAACGTAACAACTATGTGGACATATTTGTTGGAGTAAATTACAGGGGAGGGAAGGGGTGGAAATATTGCTAGTCACAACGGATTGGACGAGCGTGGGGGGAGGAGAGTCATGCATGCAGATTTTTTCACATGGGGTGGAGTGGTGGGACCGCCCGAGGGAGAAGGAGAGTCTGGTAGGCATATTGTTTCCACACATGGAGAGGAAAAGATTTGGAGACGAACGGGCTTCCTACAGGTATGGGGAACGGTGCATAATAAGTCATCTTGCATGCCGGGCTTGGTATAGTCTCAAGTCATTAAAAACATACACGCCCCACACATGTTCATATTTCAAGGTGCACTAAATTATTGCATGCGATGATTAAGACTAGCCATAATGGTGGTATCTTAGCTGGTACCATGCACACAGGAATAGCAAACATGCTGATGTGGCAAAGAATTAAAGAAGAGAGGGGGGTTAGAGTAACTAGTGTTCATGCATGCATTGGTAAACACATTTTTTTGTGAAGAATGACAGCATTAGTTGAGTACTTTTGCAGACTTCAAAAACTATTCCACCGCCTCTACTATCTTGCTAAGAGTAGGTGAAATTTTTGAATCGAGCCCTTCAAACTAGAAGGGAGGTAGTAGTACTCTAATAGCTAACCTTGTTGTGATGACAAGATATGACATGGCACACAACTGGACGGAGGAACTAGTCTGCATTGTGCATTTAAGTTTTGTCTGAAGTCAATGTACCTCTACTTTGACCAAACTTATAGGAAAATGTATCAACATTCACAATGTCAAATCAATATTTTTACACTCATTATAAAACATAGTTCTTATACTCATTTTAATCAGTATTGTAGATATTGATATTTTTAGTATAAATTTGGTCAAACACTTTGCAAACGGTTGACAGGAGTAAAAAAGTCCAGAGGGAGTATCATGCATGCGGAGTAGGCAAAAAAATTGCTCATTTATAGCCAGTCGAAGTCTCAAAGGGCGCGACCGCGCAAGGGAGGCGAAGGTCGTGGGAGGCGTGAAGGTTGAAGGAATTAAGTGAAGTTACATCCATGCCCGGCATGGCATGCAAACAGGATACCGTCAGGCCTACGATATGGGTCTAGTAGACATGACATCTAGTGGGTCCCGCATAGTTCTCGAGAACTCTTTGGGGGCTTGCAGCTGTTTATCCACTGGGCAAGCCAGCAACCCCACGCCGTTCGCACGCCCTACTCGTCCCCATCTTCTACCTTACAACAGTTTGGTCCCAGTCGTCCCGTCCTTTCACATTAGTTCGTTCCCAGTTTTTTGGCGGGGTACAACAGTTCAACTTCTCCTAACCCCTCCTTCAAAATCCATGGCCTCCCAAATCTCCATGGTCGCTGATGAGTACCAGGTTAGAGCCATCACCGGCGATGAGTTCATCGTCATCTATACACGTGGATCCGTGATGGTGAAAGCATGGCTTGCTCGCTTCCTACGCACGTTCAACAGTTCAACGGATGAGTGGGTCGTTGGGCTAGATGTTGAGTACACCACAGTCCTGGAAAGAGAGAAGATACTCACGGAGGCAGAGAGGAAGAAGCCTGCCGGGATCCAGGTTTGCGTACATAACATTTGCTTGGTCTACCATATATGCCATGCCGACATTGAGTGCCAGCATTTTAAGAACTTCCTCAAGGACAAAAGGGTGAAATTCGTTACTATAGACTTTAAGAACGACAGGGATGTCCTGCGTCGGATAGGTCTCATTGTAGGCCAGCCCTTCGATCTCCAGAAGGCGAGCCTGGTGTCTTCCTCTCAACCTTCAATGCTGACCTTGGCAGCAGCCATGATTGGTCCTTCGTATGCTAAACTGAAGAAACCTCATCACGAGTTTCATCATGCATGGGAGTCGCAAACATTAGATGAAGATCACATCCTGTACGCAGCAATGGATGCCTACCTTTGTTTAAATATCTACAAGGGTTGGATGAAGAAGCAGAGCCTAGTGTTCGGTTCAAGCAAAGAAGCGTAGGCGAAGAGGAAGAGGAAGAAGGACGAGGACGAAGTCAAGGACGTGGACTCGGACTCCGAGTAGGTGGCAGTGTCGTCGCTCATGCTGGTTCTACTGCAGTGTCAAGCGGACTAGTTGCTTAGTTTATTTTCAAGGGTGTGTTGTGCTGAGGCCCCAACAGAACTATGTTTATGTTCTTTCTCGCTATTTGAACTCTTTAGTACGTATAGTAGTACTAGTACTATGTATTACTACTGTTCTTCTTGCAGTTGGTACTACTGCTCGTATCTTCGTGTTCCTACTGTACTTAATACGTTCGTACTAGTAGTATAATTTGGGTCAGTCGATTTGTGAAAGAAGTTTGATGGAGTGAAGGAAGAGGACAGTAGAAAAGGTGGAAGAAGCCCTTCTAGCCATCCATGTTGCATCAAATGGCTCACAAGAGTCGACTGACCCAAATTGCTCCTTAAGATTGTAGGATCCACGTGGCATTCAAGGTCTCGAAGGTAGATTCCACGTCCGCACCCGGTTTGCGGGCTCGATGCGCGTGCGACCGGCTTCCGCCGTGACAGCCACCATGCGCGCCTCCTCCGCGCGGGCAGAGACGACAATGACTCTCTAGTTCCTCCTCGCCAGCGTGATGTAGCACGCGCTCGTCCTCCTCTTCACATGCTGCGTGCATAGACGCGGCTCCACCAGCTGCTCGCGTGCTTGGCAGCGCAGTGGCATCGCGAGGAGGGACTGCAGATGATGTGAGCAGGCGAGCCTTCGGCTTCATGTTACAGGGATGGTGGCGACACGACGGTGATGGGCGAGAAATTGTTGGCCGGAGCAGGCGGGCGCCAGCATGTGCAACGGCGGCGGCGGCATATTGATGAGTGCGCGTATGGGAGCTTACTTTAGTTTTATATAAGGTTGGTCAAACTTAAAAGAAAACCGTACTAGTACACGTAAACATTAGACTTAGGCAACGCTTTTATTAGTTAGTACCATAGCCACGATGCGGAATCCTGTGCAAGTGCGTGCACCGCGGCCGTGTGGTCGATCGAACGGTGCGTCACCGCGTCGCGCTCGAAGTACATCCGCCGAACCTTTTTGTGTGTGTGAAAACACTCCCCGAATATTACTCAACTTTTTTTTCCTGGAAAAGTTCTTGACGCTGCAATATTTCCATATATTTGAATTTAGGTCCAGTTCGTGTTTACTTGGATTTGGACGCTTTAGGTGCGCCCCAGTTTTTTTTAATACTGATTTTGTGTGGGTGACTGAGAGAGAACGTGTGTATGTGTCCATATGTGTGTTTTGGCGGAAGGGTAATGTGGAGACGGTGTGCGTGTGATACAGACATAGAGAGGTGTGAATGTGCAAATGATCATGCATGAGTGAGACATAGACAGATGCCGATATGTTGTGTATACATGAGAGAATGGTCTTCTAGTTTACTTGTGTGTGTGAGAGAGAGAGAGATAGAGAGAGGAGCATTCGTAACACAACAACCATCTCTCTCGATTCGTCCATCCCTCGCGCGATCGCATTTAACACATGCATCAACGCGAGACATAGACAGATGCCGATACGTTGTGTATACATGAGAGAATGGTCTTCTAGTTTACTTGTGTGTGTGAGAGAGAGAGAGAGATAGAGAGAGGAGCATTCGTAACACAACAACCATCTCTCTCGATTCGTCCATCCCTCGCGCGATCGCATTTAACACATGCATCAACGTGCACATTTTGACACCCTCACCCGGCCCCTGCCCACATCAAGGCCCGCACAATCTCTTCGTGAATACCCATTTATCTCTTAGGTTTGTTTTCTCTCAATATCTGACACACACACACACACACACACACACACACACACACACACACACACACACACACACACACACAGCACAGCACAACACACACACACACCCTCCTCCGAGCACACAATTCATCCCCATCCAAGGTTATACGGCGACCACTCTCGCTTGTGCTTCTTTGCACCCCAACATGCACAACACCTCAATCTTCAAAGATGGCATCGAGGAGATCGAAGACAGCGACCACACTGTACTAGAGAATGCGGAGCCATTTGGAAGCAGGATTATGTGACGACGGCTGACTGACTCCTCCGCCCCACCCTCTCTCTCGCACAAAATTACCAATCCCTCTCTCCCCCACACAAAATTATCAATCCTTCAACCCACGAGATCCTTCCCCTCTCGTCCATGTTTTTCCAGCTCTCTCATCAAACATGTTGTCTCTTCTCCTTCCGCGTATACAGAATTCGGATGCACAGGCATCTCACATATATTACATGTCTCCATCTTTCTCACAGACCTAACTTCTTCCTCTCTCTTTCTCTCTCTATCTCTCTCTCTCTTTCTCGTTAGGTTTGTCTCCTACTCTCTCGTCCACATACGTACAATCTTTCCCGCCCTATCTGCTCCATCTTTGCAAGCTCTCTCTGCACGTTTCATTCACACATTGGGATATGTTCAAAATGTTGCTTCTATAATGGCTGACGTAGAGTTATGGTTGGTTTTGTTGCATCCTACAAAGTAATAACTATGAAATGCATTTAGATTCTCATTTGACTGGGATTATGTGAGTTTGAGCATGTTGTGAAGTACTATAGACCTTGTATACATCTTGGGATTCGACAATGATTGTAACTATTGAATTGTATAGACCATTACATTCGAAGTCAATAGCCTAATATATTTATTTCACAATTTCAACAAATAATTAGTTCACTACAAACTAAGAAAACAAATGTGTACTCCCTCGGTTTTTATTTAAGTCCATGTATTAGCATTGGTCAAAGTCAAGTTTTGTAAACTCTTAGAAAGCTTATAACAAAAAATATTAACATATACAATAACAAATAAATACCATTAGATTAATTATTGAATGTACTTTCACATCATACATATTTGTTATGGTAAATGTTTATATTTTTCTATAAACTTGGTCAAACTTTAGGAAGTTTGACTTTGGTCAAACCTAATATGCGAAGTTTACTACTACTACTCGCTAGTTGCTTAGCTGAATCACTCAACATGCCACAAGGTGAGTTCAGTGTCACAAAATTTTGAGGTCGGCGGGAAAATCTCCGCGAACCTGATTCAAGCAGTGGGAAGTTACCATCATAGCCTTTGGAACAGGCCTACGGATGACGCTTGGTAGGGGGCTGTTTTCGTAACTTCAGGTTCACCCTACCCAGCCAATCCCACCCCGGCACCCAGAGTAGTACACATGAATACTCCCCATTTTCTGTCCCCACCGCAAAATAGACTTCTCCACGGCACCGCAGCCTTCGTGCTCCTCCCCTTCATATCGGCGTAGTTGTCCACTGCAGCACATCTGCCTCATCGACGGCCTCGTACGCCGCACTGGAGCCGGTCCACCATCGTTGTCGTACACGGAGCCTCTTCCCTGGCATCGTCTTCCACGGTCTCGGATCTGCTTCCCGGAAGCCGACGCCAAGCGCAGAAGCACCACCGTCGTGGACAATGAACTGACTCCCATTGCCGACCATGACTCATAGAGGCCGCCGCGACCATCATTCTCCTCCTCGATTGGTAATGTGTGTATTGAATCAATTAGCAGTACATGTGCAGTTCCAATTTTGTTCATACCTACCCTTCAAATTTCCTGGGTGATATTGTTCGCGTAAAATTAATTGGTTATTGCCTCCATTATCCAACAAAATATCAGCTTGTAATTGTGCGTCGCAACTATATCGCGTTGTGCTTGGGTAGGTTTTTCATCTGCAACCAGTAGTCTGGCAACGGATGGAAAGTTTTTTAGAACTAGCAAGATGCCCATGCATTGCACACATCAAGATGCATTTGTATGAGTAGTTTATCTTGTGGGAGAAAAGGATGAACGAGGGAAGGCCTTATTTGCAAATCTGGAGAGGGGTATGGGTATCTTTTTGCAAAATTCCCATTGTTTCCTTCCTATCTGTCAGATATAAATCGGACGGCCTATATTGCAGGATGGCAGGCACACCATCATCACCAACTCTTTTTTTATAAGAAAAAAAAGTATAGAGAAAAAAAGTAGAAAGTAGAGAAGTAGAGATAAATATTAAATATAAAATATAAAATAAATATAACAGTAGAGAAGAGAGTAGAGATAGCAGAGAGGTCAGGAAAAACCGGCCGGGCGTGTGCTAGTTTTGGCGCGCGGCGTTCGGCGTGCTTTATAAAATCCAACGCCCTCCCACTGCTCTGTGCCTTGCCACCGCTCTCTCCCCGCTCTGTGCCTCGCCACCGCTCTCTCCCCACTCTTTCTCACCTCACTGCCGCCGCGCCACCATGCCGCCGCATCGCTGGGAAACTTGGGGATACCATGGCGTCTGCGCGTGCCCCTCCAGCGGCTTCTCCGCCGAGATCTGGCCGGTTCCGCGGGATGCGCCTCGGCCTCGGCAATTTTGACACCACCAACGAGGCCGCCCGCGCGTACGACGCGGCGGCGTGGCGCCTCCGGTGGCCTCATAAAACATTGAATTTCCCCAATGTGTCGACACAGGAGCGGGCATAGGAGCTCGCGCCGCTGCCGCGGCTTAGCACCGACAACGATCGTCGCGACAACCGGAGGCGGGAGCACCGTCTCGGCATCGCCGAGATGGACGAGGAAGCCATGGCGCTGTGGCGCCAACACTTCCCGCAGGACATCATCAACGAGCGTGAGTTCTATGCGCAAAGGAGAGTGGAGAGGGATAAGAGGATGGCGGAGTGAGCCACCTATCGCGAGGACAAGCGTAGGCGAAAAGCGGACGCTCAATTCAACATGAGGCTAGGAGCAGCGTCGCCTTGGGAATCCAATGACGATCGGTATCTTCACACCTATAGTCAAACGTCGGAGGAGGACATACCCGAGGAGGAGTCGGACGATGAGGAGTAGTTGAATTATATATTTTTTAATCTATCTATGCTGAGAACTATCCTCTACTTTCTAGTCTCTACTCTCTATCTCTACTTCTCGATCTCAGCACTATAACGCTTTTTTAAATTGCCGCGTGTTGCGATTCTGTTGGAGATGTTCTAACATGGCAGACGAGTGCTTTAATGTTGCCCACAAGATGCGCGAGTATTACTAGTAGTATATTTTATTTGCCATGTTGAGATTTTCAAACCACGAGTGCGAACATGCAGAGGAGCAATGAAGACCAAACATGGATATTGGGGACATCTTCAAGGAGCATGGCAAGTTAAAGAGGAGCTGCACCGAACCTGTAAAACGAGCTTTGGTAAGTAACACCCTTTCAATTACTTTCGTTTAGCCTCGTGTTCTTCGATGTGTATATATTGTAGTTTCTGTTTCTCTTAAGCTTGGTGTTCTTTGATGTGTAATAAGAAGAGTCTTAATCGTCCTAATGCTTTCATTTTTAGCTTGATGTAGGAAGTGGGTGTTCTGACCTTGTAGTCTGTTTTTATTTTTTATTTTCCTGTTCAATTCACTTCTCCGAGTTCTGTTTATCTGGCTTCTACTAAATGGATCTAGATTGCTCTGAGTATTGATCTAGAAAAGAACTTCATGTCAAGATGCATTCCTGTGAGGAGGGAAGTATGGTCAACCTCGAGATCATGTTTCCAAAATGAGGTTGGATTACACACAAGGTGCCAGTTCCCTGATGATGCTGGATTAGACACAAGGTGCAAATTCCTAGATGATGCTAGATTACACACAAGCCAGGTGGAGTCGTCAGATGTTCGTGTCCACGTGGCTCTAGTAAAGGCTGAATGAAAGCGTGCAACAGCCCTTGTGACTGTAGCTGAGTTCCTGAAGAAGCGAGAAGAGCAATCAGATGCTCTCTTCACCCAAGCCAAAGAAGAGATGAAAGAAGCCAGAAATAAGCTAGCAGAGGGAGAGCAGGCTAGGCGTCTCCTGCTATCTAAAACTGTTGTCAATACAAAATTTCCTTCATAATAGCTAGGTTCAAATGTTTATCCCGTCAGCATGCCTGTTTTGATGTCCGTGCATCTACTGATGTGGCACAAAATATATTTTTTCGGGTCATGTAGTAACAGCAATTACTTTCCAAACAATAACAGACGAAGCATTGGACATGGTATAGTTCACATGCAAGGCTGACATTCCAAGTTCAACTTCCACATCAAACTCATGTTCACAGACATCTGCACATTCATACATAATGTCCACAACCATGATTCACTTCAAAGCCAAAAAATGTGAGGAGAGTTATAAATAAAGAAAAACCTCTACTAGTTCCTGCTACCAGTGCGAGCACAACAAGTCAAGACCATGCGTAAGTTAATTATATTTTAGTCATTTTTTGTGTTCTAAAATGCCTGCCGGCTCGCGGAAGGACGTGTTGCCGGCACACACGCAGATTCAATGAACGCAGGCAAGGAAGTCTTAAGCTAGTTGCACGCAGCGAGGAGGCGTGCTCAGCCGGGCCTGCAGCGAGTGGGGCCCTCTTGGCTGGCGCGCCGGTTCAATGCCTGCGCTATGAGAGGTCGCGTCCATGTCAGAGCAATCACTCCCTCCAGTCCTTTTTTGTTTGGGTATAACAAAATCTCGTTTTCCATTCACATTTTACAAGTAAAATTCATGGACAAACTTTGACCCAAAATACGATGGGGACTAGTAAACCAGAATGGAGGTAGTAGTTTTTTTAATCAAAGAAGGGTTTCCCCTTCCGATTTTCATTACTGAAAACCAGCATCTAAATCTAAACCATAGTATTTGCCCTAGAACTACCAGGTTCAACATCTCGCAACATAAACCCATAGAACCATACGCCAAGGAGGTACGTAGTACTATGAATTCCATTTTCGCTCCATACCAATCGTTCTAAAAACTACTTAGTACTTATAATGCGCCATTGAAAATCAGAACTCTTAGCCCCGCTAAAAAAATGATATTTTAAACGTGGCTACTCGATCTGTGGCAACTGGCGAGCCACCACGCTCCAAGTCATTCACCTGTGGTCCCGACCATCAACTCCTACATATCAAATTATCACGCGAGCTGTATTCCTACAAAGGTGCTCCACCACGTACCTGGTACCTGCGAATGCAGCAATCGTGCACCTAGGCTTTTAGGGTTTATTTGTTAACGTCACCTTACGTAACACTCATGTGTGCGAGACAGCAAGAGACCGACTGCATGCGTGCGCCTCTTCTCTTCATGTATGTACTCCACCGTTTCTCTGGTGTCCAAAAAATTAAAATAACTACTAGCAATGTGCCAATGCGTTGCCACACGATCAAAGTAGATTAATACATATTCACCGATTTGATAGAAAAAAAGTCTAGTTTTGAAATACGTATATCACTAAAAATATGTTATGTTTCATTCAAAATATATTCCTTTCGTGGTTTTGATGAGATAAGGGAGGAATGTTGTTGGTTTCAAGATTCGAGAAGTGGTATATGTCTAATTTCTACTCTTACTAGCAAGATGCCTGTGCGTTGCATGGAACATCAAGATCTTGTGGGAGAAAAGGATGAACGAGGGAAGGCCTTATCTGCAAATGTGGTGAGGAGTGCGGGTAAATTGCCATATTTTCCTTCCTATCCGTCAGATATAAATCGGATGACCTACATTGCAGGATGGCAGGCCCACCATCATCACCAACTCTGTTTTTTATCCCTACTCTTATAAAAAGCATTGTCGGTGATGATCGTGTGCCTGCCATCCTGCAATATAGGCCGTCCGATCTATATCTGATGGATAGGAAGGAAACTATGGCAATCTGGCAAAAAGATACCCACACCCCTCTCCACATTTGCAAATAAGGCCTTCCCTCGTTCATCCTTTTCCCCCATAAGATAAACTACTCATACAAATGCACCTTGATGTTCCGTCCAACGCATGGGCATCTTGCTAGTTGCTACAAAAAGCCCATGTGTGTGTGAGAGAGAGGGAGAGTGGAGGAGGACGGAGTGCATGTGTGACAAAGACACAAGGAGTGTGTGTGCGATAGGTATCTGCTTGAAATGAGGCGATAGTGTGTGTGTGCACGATCGAGAGGGCGTGTCTCAAGGGAAGAAAAATCTACATAGATACAAGGAGCGGGAGAGAGACATGTATGCGATAGTGGAAGCACGAGTGTGAGGGTGTATAAACCTATCTAGAGGCTAGTCGATAAATGTTTGTGAGAGAAATACGAGTCGGGGTGCGAAAGCGAGAGTTTTGTGTGTGACAGAGAGAGACGGTAGTCGGGAAGGGGAGTGGAAGCAGGAGTTGTGAGTGTGTGTCTGTGAGAGAGAGGGGGGGGTTGTCTGATTGGTAAATAAATGAATAATGTCAGTCTGGGATGGAGACGAAAAGGAGACCGCAACAAATGTTGTGTCTACAGTAGAGAGAGAGTAATTTTAGTGGTATGAATCATATGTAGAGACATATAGGGTGTGTGAGAGAATCCCATAGAGAGAAAGACAAAGTGAAAGACGAGTGGAGACTGTGTGTGTGGCGGTGAAAAAGAAAGCTTAGGTACCGAGTGATACCAGAGATGGGCATGTTTGCGAGAGATAATGAAAACCGTGTAATGTATAATGATAGGAAGAGTGTGACACTTCTCAAGGGAGACGTCGAGAGACCATGTTTGCAAGGATAGGAGAAACATGAAGTGAGCGTGCGGGTGAGCTGGAGAAAAGAGAGTGATAGCTACATGAAGGAGCATGCATGCGATAGAGATGTGTGAGGGAGTCCTGGACTAGGGGGTGTCCGGATAGCCGGACTATCATCATCGGCCGGACTCCAAGAATATGAAGATACAAGATTGAAGACATCGTCCCGTGTCCGGATGGGACTTTCCTTGGTGTGGAAGAAAAGCTTGGCAATACGGATATGTAGATCTCCTACCATTGTAACCGACTCTGGGTAACCCTAGCCCACTCCGGTGTCTATATAAACTGGAGTGTTTTAGTCCGTAGGACGAACAACCATTACAACAATCATACCATAGGCTAGCTTCTAGGGTTTAGCCTCCTTGATCTCGTGGTAGATCCACACTTCTACTACCCATATCATCAATATTAATCAAGCAGGAGTAGGGTTTTACCTCCATCGAGAGGGCACGAACCTGGGTAAAAACATCGTGTCCCTTGTCTCCTGTTACCATCCGCCTAGACGCACAGCTTTGGGACCCCTACCGAGATCCACGGTTTTGACACGACATTGGTGCTTTCATTGAGAGTTCCTCTGTGTCGTCACCGATAGGCTCGATGGCTCCTTCGATCATCAACAACGACGCAGTCCAGGGTGAGACTTTTCTCCCCGAACAGATCTTCGTATTCGGCGGCTTTGCACTGCGGGCCAATTCGCTTGGCCATCTAGAGCAGATCGAAAGCTACGCCCCTGGCCGTCAGGTCAGATTTGGAAGTCTAAACTTCACGGCTGACATCCGTGGGGACTTGATCTTCGACGGATTCGAGCCACAGCCAAGCGCGTCGCACTGTCACGAGGGGCATGATTTAGCTCTGCTGCCGGACAGCGCCCTGGAGGCCGCACACGAGTCCGCCCCGACCCTTAGTTCGGAGCCGACCGCGCAGATCGAGGACGGGCGGCTAGACACCGCCCCGGGGGCTGCAATCTCTATGGCGATGGAGCCGAATACTAACCTTGTCCCTTGTAAAGCTCGTGACTCCGAGGTGCCGGACTCCTCGCCGGACTCCGAACCTCGTGCGCCCCTACTAATCGAATCCGATTGGGTGCCGATCATGGAGTTCACCGCCACGGACATCTTTCAGCACTCACCCTTTGGCGACATTCTGAATTCGCTAAAGTATCTCTCGTTATCAGGAGAGCCCTGGCCGGACTGCAGTCAGGACGGTTGGGATGCGGATGACGAAGAAATTCAAAGCCCACCCACCACCCACTTTGTAGCCACTGTCGACGATCTAACCAACATGCTAGATTACGACTCCAAAGACATCGACGGTATGGACGACGATGCCGGAGACGACCAAGAACCAGCGCTTACGGGGCACTGGAAGACCACCTCGTCATATGACATATACATGGTGGACATCCCAAAGGATGGGAACGACGAGGATGCAGCAGAGGAAGGCTCCTCCAAGAAACAGCCCAAGCGCCGGCGTCAGCGACGCCGCTCTAAGTCCTGCCACAGCAAAAATGGAGATTCCGGCACCGGAGATAATAACACCCCAGAGAGTGCCGAAGATAACCCCCTCCAGCAAGATTCAGCACAGGAGGACGGAGAAGCCAGCCCTCACGAGAGAGCGGCAGACGAAGAGGTAGAGGATGATAATTACATGCCTCCCTCCGGAGATGAGGCAAGCCTCAACGACGACGAATTCGTCATGCCAGAGGATCCCGTCGAACAAGAATGCTTTAAACGCAGGCTCATGGCCACGGCGAACAGCCTAAAGAAAAAGCAGCAACAGCTTCGAATTGATCAAGACCTGCTAGCCGACAGATGGACTGAAGTCCCTGTGGTCGAAGAGTATGAACTCGAACGCCCCTCCAAAAGCTACCCCAAACGCAAGTTGCTCCCTCGACTAGAGGAGGAGACATATAAACCTGCATCACCAGAGCACAATATGGCTGACCGACCACCTCGTGTCCGCGACAGAGAGGCCTTTAGGCCCCCAATTAGAACTGTACCCCGGCATCGCTCGAAAAGCACAAGGCCACAGGGGAACTGTCGTGGATTGGTCACGGCAGGTGTCCTAGTGAAAGGACTTAGTCGTGGAGCCATTGCTATGGGTTAACTTGAAGGGGTTAAAGCGGACACAAAGACACGAGGGTTTATACTAGTTCGGCCCCTTCGATGAAGGTAAAAGCCTACGTCTAGTTGTGATGGAATTGATGTGGTCTCGATGGCTAGGGAGCAAACAAGCTTCGCCTAGGCTCGAGTTGTGGTTGTCTATCCTGAACCGCCGCCGGGTCGTCCCCTTATATACACGGGTGATGCCCGTCGGTTCTTGGAGTTCCATACCGGTTCATATACGTATCCCGGTTGGTCTCTCTCTCTATTCCTAACTTACAATACAAGCTTACATATCATGCCGGTTTACGGCTAGAGTTTCTAAACCGACTACAGGCCTTGGGACTTCATCTACTTATACTACTACTGAAGTTAACCTAGCGCAGGTAGGCCGGTTTACGCCCGGTGGTAATATCCCCAACATTAGGCCCCAGATTGATTTGAACTGGTTCATGTCAATCCTTCACCAAATCTCTGTCTTTGACATCTTCTGGTAATTGGTAAACCGCCATGTCGTCATCATTTCTGGTTGCTGTAAACCGGCATGACGTCATCACGAAGTTAACACTTATGACGCCTTCTTTCATTAATAGATCTGCGATACCCAAGTCATCAGCTCCACTTTCGAAATTTTGGCTCCTGGATTCGCGCGCCTGACCCACGTCTGTTGCCTTATAAATAGGACCGAAGGGTCATTTCCTTTTCTCCTCTTCGTCTCTTTCTCTTCATCTTCCTCACGTCGCCAGGCTCGGAGCTCCGCCGCCGCCGTCGACCTCTGCATCGTCTTGGGCCGCCACATCGACCTGAACGCACCAGAGCACTGCGGTCGCCTTCCGCGTCTTCTTCGTTTCTAGTAAGCCTTCTATTCTTCTTGACATAGATCTACTCTTAGGGTTTCTTGTTCTTGCCGCGTTCATCGCTTGTTCATGCTCGTACCCAGACTCCTGGATAAATCTGTGACCCCCTGCCCTGATTAGCAGTAGCCTTTTAGCATCCGCCTATAGTTTCACGCTTAAGTCCATAGATCTCATCTACATATCTGCCCCTTGGTTTACTTCCGTTCTGTCTTTACCCTTTTGAATATCTTCTGTTTTTCTGGACTTGCTTCAGATCCACCGCTACAATAAGACTTTGCGAAACCTGTTTCTGCATACTTAGCCATCCAGAATCATAGCACCCTTCAATGTTTAGATCTAGCAGTTTAACTCAACATAGAAAAAGTTGATAAACCGGTATATACCATTAGTCCCCTGGTTGAACCGCCGAAATTCTTTAGTCATATGATGCCACTTCATAGAAATCCGGTTTAAATATATTGCCTCCGGTTTAGCATTGCTCATACCAGCGCCTTCCTTTATTCAATATGTTCTTGAACCGGAATCACCTATTTCTTGTAGATCTCATCATGGCCAAACAAGTATATGAGTGCAATTGGGTTCCTTCTCGCCACGTAAACTCACCGGCGATTTAGTCTTGAACGGCGCTTTAGACAGCAAAGATACGATACACTGGAGGGTTCTTGGAAATGAATGTCCTCCCACACCTCAAGAGGGAGAGGTTGTGATCTTTGCAGATCATTTAGCCGGGATGTACTAGCCAATTTTCAGCTCCGCCCGCAAGATATTGGCCCCAATTCTGTTACCAATCTATGTCACTTACAAGTGCTCTCTGAGGTATACCTTCAAGAGGAGCCTTCAGTCGAATTGTTTAGAGACTGCTTCCACTTAAACCGCCGTACTGAATTTACTGACGGCCCCAATACCAAATTGGGCGGTATGGCAATTCAGAGAAGAAAAGAAATCACTTATCCCCACGTCAAACTACACAGTCGCCCCAAGGAGTGGAATGCAACATGGTTTTATTGCAAAGACACCTCCCCTGACAATGAAAATCCCTTGCCTGGCTTTCGTCCGGAGCGGCTCAGCAACACTCACCCCTTTCCACAAAGATTAAGTGCCAAGGAGAGAAGTAAATATGCTCCGCAACTGTCCAAGCTCCGAGCCTTTATGGCCAACGGTTTAACAGGAATAAACCTTGCACGCTGTTGGATATCATGGAGCATACTGCCTCTCAGCCGGCGCTTCGGTTTGATGTGCAAGTATACTGATAGCGTCGATGACCCACTCCGACACACTAAAATCCAGCTCTCTGATGATGAAGTCACAGATTCTGTGAAGAAAATGCTGAATGAACCGGAGCACCTCTGCGCTCAAACCGGCCTGCTCCCTTTCTGCGTTACCAACAAACCGCCAGCTGTAAGATTTTGATTGTTCTTTTATTGAACATGTTACTGCTATCTCCGTCTGACATCAATTACTGCTTAACCAGGGTGATAATCCGTTTTGGAGCAAGAAGCTTCCGCAAGACAAAACGCAGAAAGCGGAACGGCCAACCCGGCCAAAGACCAAGGTCATGAAGAAGCCTGCTAAAAGAGGAAAACCACAGCTTCATCTAATCCGGCTGTTGATGATGATGTGGGTAACTCGGACCTTGAGGTAGAACTCGATTCACTAGGCTTACTTTTTACACGCCTTATTGATGATGATACTTGTCGGGGCGACGCAAGCCAAGAATGCCGATGTCGCCGAGGTAACTATTCTCTTCCGATTCAGATCTTTTGCCTTTGCCAAAATTTTGCCGAGCAAACCGAAAGTTAAATTTTCTCATCCTCTTGCTTACTTGGACCCCAAATTTCTTATGAAGACTCAAGAACATGAAGCTCGCCAAGACAACCCAAAGACAATGCCAGTAGTTACCTCCGGTTTACCAAACAGTCCGTTCGAAGCGCCTCGAGGTCTCCGACCTTTTATTAATTTATATCCCAAAGCAGGTTTCATCACCAACCTCTTAATCTGTCCGACTCGATTATCGTTACTTCTCATTCTTCCTCCGTGAATCATCGCCACCACCGCCGCCATCGAAAATGGTCCTTGGGTAAGCTAGGCTGAACATATGCTTCTGGTATACTGTGTTATAACTTATGCTGTTTCTTGACTCTTTGTTTCTCTTTCAGGGCTAAACCTAAACCGAGCAAGAAAGCCCGACTGGATAAAGCGGCTGAGGAAGATATCGCCCCTGAACAGGATAAAGCACCAGATCTTGAAGGTCTGTTCATGAGGATATTCCCAATGATCCTCCTTTGCACGATGATGCTATTCCTGAGGAAAGGCCTATCAATACTTCAGTCCCTGCTGACCCGCCTGCCAGCTCCGCCCGGATTGAAAGATCCCGCAGTCCTGCTGATAAACCGACCGCGCCAACGCAAACCGGTGAGTCCAAGGATGATAATGTTGTAATTACCAGCGTAGGTCGCTTTGAACCAGGGAATCCTGTCTCTTTAACCAAGCATACAGTGAAAGAGGATTTTTCTGCCAAGAACAAAGGCAAATGGGATGTGGAACTGGAAACATATGCTGCTCTGAGTGCCCAAGATCTTCATTCCGATTACTTGAACCGGCTATATACTAGCCGTAACTGTGAAGCCGGTCTGGTAAAGATGATGAGAGATAAATTTGAGGTAACTTCCTTGTGCTTCTTCTTTCTTTACTTACTGCCACTGTATTAATCCTCCTAGCCCCCAAGGGCCGGTTTGTAACCTTCTTCAAACCAGCACTTGAATATAGTCCTCAGTACTTTGAAATCCGTCAATATAGCCCCCGAGGGCCGGTTCAACTTAGCAGAGTTAAACCGGGACTCCAATAAAGATTCTAACGTCAGAACATAACTGAGCAAATAGCCATTAGCCCCCAAGTGCCAAGTTGAATACCTGTATTGAGCTTGGGACTTTGTGATTTAGTAGTAGATGAAAATTGAAGGTGCATTAGCCCCCAAGTATCAAGCGTATAACTTGTTATGTGGTTGGTACTTCAAATTCTTGTACTGTTTTGTTTAAAACCAAGTACTGTCTGTATGCAAGCTAAAGTGAGGGTCAAAGAGGACCGAATTACTGATCTGCAAGAAACTCTGAAAACCCAACAAGCCGAAACTGACAAAGCAAGGGAGGAATTGACTAGCGCCTTGAGCATCACGGAACAACTGAAGGAGGGCTTCAAGAAGGAGCGAGCTGACTGGGCCACTGAGAAGGCCGCTTTAATAAAAAGAGCTGAAAATGCTGAGGCTGCCCTTAAACCGGTGGTAGATGAGCTGACCAGCGTAAAGCGGCAAATACATTCCATGACCGCTGCTATCTTTGGTAAGTTCCTTTTGGTTTCTATAACAACTCTGGCTCTAATAGATCCTGTTTGAGATCGTCCCTGTATTGTTGCAGGTACACGCATTGGTCACTTAGGGTCAGATGTGCGGAAGAAGCTGAAGGCTGCCTACACTTTAGTTGAACAACTGTATACCGGAGCGCAGTGGATTATCACCACAGCCTCGCATAACAACCCGGCACCCTCTTTAATCCAGGACACTCTTAATAGGTTGTCAATGCTTCCTGCTCGGATCGAAGAGCTGAAAAAATATGCTGCTCGAACCGGAGCCATAAATGCCTTGATCCGGGTAAAAGCATGGGTGCCGGATTTCGATCCTGTTGAGGCAGCTCAAGGCTATCCCAGCCTGAAGGAAGATGGCTCCGAGTTCAATGAAGATGATTTGAGGGCGATAAACCGTGCAGTGCGCCCTCTAGCTTGTCAATTGGCTGAAGAGGCAGACTTGTCGCATTATCCAGCCCAATACAACAATCAGAACAAACGAGTGCCTGCACCAACTCTTGAAGCGGAGAATCTGATTCCTCCAATCCGTAAGCATACTTACGCTACTGATATTGAACCGTCTTCTCTGATCCATGAAGAGGCTGTCTTTCAAGCTTTAATGGGAATCGACTGGACCACTGTTGCTTTCCAGCCAATGGATAGAGACGAGGAAGCTGAAGCGGCGCAAGACGATGAGCAGGCTTGAACCGGAAGCCGGTTTAAATAGCTTCCTTACGATGATCCGCCAAAATAACAATGATCTTATTTGGGCACCATGTTGCCTTGTAATAGGATAGTGAATACTCCTGCCTTGAATATGCCTTCGAGCATAAGTACTGATGCTTTTGCTTGAAAAAACCTCAATTTATATTTCCTGCAATCAGAAAATCTTGAACTTCGGTGGCGGTTATACCGCCAGCCGGTTTATGATCTTGATATATATGTCATCAATGTATTTAAAACATATAACCAAATTAAGCGATACAAAGTACCTGCCATCACTGGGCATGAAGTTGGCTTACCCAGGCTTGAAGCGGAGGTTTTATAAACCATTACCGTCAAAGGGGAGAAAACAGCTCCCATGTAAACCGTGCTGGGTCATTACAAGCCCCCCTGCTACTCTATGATGTTAACAGGAAAGGTAAACCGGGCATACTTCTCCGGATTAAAAATGAACCAAATCCGTCAGCTGAACCGGTAAAAAAGTGTTTGTTGGTGTAAATGAAACACAACAAAAATTAAGAAATAGCCATAAGAGAAATATGGAAGCAAAGGCAATGATAAAAACTGTTTGCAAAAAACATGCTATACTGAGCTGATCAGATGGTGTTACCATGGTCGTACAGGACCAAGCCCCCAATAGGAGTGACAATGGTTCAAGTCAGCCAGGTCCCCAAATGAAACCGTGGCATTTATGCCAATCAAAAGGCGTGGCAATGGTTCGGGTTCGACCAAGCCCCCAAGTGATTTTGTGACCTTAGGCCGATCAAGAGGCGTGACTGGTTCAGCCTTGACCATGTCCCCAAGTGATCTGGTGGCTTTCGCCTATCAAAAGGTGTCGCATTGGTTCGGACACAACCAAGGCCCCAAGTGATATAAAAAGCAAATTTCAAGGGGTAAATCGGAGGCCGCTTTAAAACAGAACCACTCCATGTAACCACGCATGATATGAAAAGACAGAGACCCCGCTTTAGCTGAGGCTCCGGTTTTATTATATCAAAGATAATATATACACTGTCATAATATGTACATAGATAGAGCCGATGGCTCAGGTGTAGTAAGGCCGAAGATGAGCTATGTTCCACGGCCTGTTGGTCTCCTCCTCTGATGTGCGTGAGTCTTTATGCTCTCGAATATCAATCAGATAGTACGACCCGTTGTGCAGATTCTTACTGACCATGAAAGGTCCCTCCCAAGGTGGGGATAACTTGTGCATATCTGTCTGGTCTTGGATGAGCCGAAGCACCAAATCTCCTTCTTGAAAAGTTCTGGTTCTGACCCAGCGGCTGTGATAGCGACGAAGATCTTGTTGATAAATCGCCGAGCAGGCAGCCGCTATATCACGCTCCTCGTCCAATAGGTCCAAAGCGTCTTGTCGTGCTGTCTCATTGTCCGCTTCAACATAAGCTGCCACACGAGGCGAATCGTGCCGGATATCACTAGGGAGAACCGCCTCCGCTCCGTAAACCATGAAAAACGGCGTGTATCCTGTGGATCGGTTGGGTGTAGTATTGATACTCCATAGCATAGGTGGTAGTTCTTCAACCCAACATCCTGGTGTTCTTTGCAATGGAACCATAAGCCGGGGTTTGATGCCTCGCAAGATCTCTTGATTAGCCCGTTCTGCCTGCCCATTGGACTGGGGGTGCGCCACCTGATGATACGTCAAGTCGGATGTGCTCACGTTCACAGAACTCCTTCATAGCACCCTTGGATAAATTGGTACCATTGTCAGTAATGATACTGTGTGGAAAGCCAAACCAGAAAATCACCTTTTTAATGAACTGCACCGCTGTAGCTGCATCACACTTGCTGACAGGCTCCGCTTCAACCCACTTGGTAAACTTGTCAACTGCCACCAAAAGGTGGGTTTTCTTATCCTTGGATCTTTTAAAGGGTCCGACCATATCCAGCCCCCATGTTGCAAACGGCCAAGTAATTGGAATCATCCTCAATTCTTGAGCCGGTACATGAGCACGCCTTGAAAATTTTTGACAGCCATCACACCGTTTAACCAAGTCATCCGCATCAGCATGAGCTGTCAACCAGTAGAACCCGTGACGAAACGCCTTTGCCACCAGAGACTTTGAACCGGCGTGGTGACCATAATCCCCTTCATGGATTTCTCGTAAGATTTCACAGCCTTCCTCAGGAGAAGCTGTCAGGACCCCGACTCAATGTCACATCGATCTAGCCTGTAACACATCATATCACTTTGCGGCCTCACGCACGGTATCCCAACGGTGTCGCCTTACCTTAGCCGGGACCGTTTAAGCGCTTTTGGCACACGATATGATAGTGTCGCTAGCATCCATATGAAAAGGAGCCCGGCTGACATGACTAGTCGTAAACCCAAAGTGGCGCAGACTTACGAGGACAGCATCCATGACCCAAAGATCGAACGTGTCGGTCATCAACAAGTAAGTTCCGGCTGTAGCATCGAGCTAGCAGACTCCGTAAACCGGCTGTAGCGGGCTAACAGACTCCGTACTCAATGCGTGACATTTCCCGAAGGGACAGACCAGAACGAAGAAGGACACATGCCGCCAGCCTAAGTGTTCGGAGCAAGAGCAAGCTACCATGGCTTAGTGGAGACACTAGGAGACATTTCCGTAAGAGAGGCTACTAAAGATAAACAACTAGATAGTCGATCCCACACATACCAAGCATTTCAATAACATACACACAATATGCTCGATATGTGCAAATACAACATGGCATCACAACATGACTCTCGACTCAAGTATTTACTCATTAGGCTCGAGGAGCGAGATATTACAGCATGTGGGTCTCATGACCCAACATCCGAGCATACAAGTCAAAGCACAAGCGGAAGCTAACCCGTCGAGTACGCATAACTACAAATGAAAAAGGCTTAGAAGCCCGACTATCTACCGAGATCTGCCGAGGGCACAAGATCGTGGCTGAGGTATCAAGCTAAACGTCAAGTCCAAGCGAACTACTAGCGAGACTGAAGTCTCTCTGCAAAAACATAAAATAGGCAAACGTGAGTACAAATGTACCCAAGAAGACTTACATCGTAACTAACTACATATGCATCATTATCAACAAAGGGGTGGTGGAGTTTAACCGCAGCAAGCCAGCTTTGACTCGGTGGCTATCCTAAACTACATTGCAAGTAACTCTTTTGAGGTGGCGCACGAGTCCACATATTCACCATATCAATACACCACTATGGATCCGCTCCGTCTCCCTCGAGAACGCCATCCATAGCACTCACACTTATCTTGCGATTTTAGAGTATCCACTTTCACTTGTCTATGAACTGTTATAGGCAACCCGAAGTCCTTTTCCGCGGACACGGCTATTCAATAGATCATATTAACCTGCAGGGTGTACTTCTTCACACACGCTCACCACTTACCGCCGTTTACCGACATGTACTCGGCAACCTTCAAGCGGAAGCCCAACGTGGGTGTCGGCCACGACCTACCTAAACACTCAAGTCCCTAGTCCAGGTTTATCGCCTATTTGGGTTCCATCTATGAGGAGTTCCGCCAAGTTTCGCTCACAGCCCCAAACGATGTGAACAGGGTTCCGTGACACCAAACAGGCGCCGGTTTACCCGCCACGTGCCTACCGCATCACAGCCCACCCCTACGGTCAAGATCACAAGACGGCCTCCAAAGATACTACAAACACGAAACTACTTGCAACTCCCGGACAGAGGACAAGGGTGATTAAGAAGCCGAGAGGGTCCATTGGTTTGGGCCCAATGCGTGGTAGTAGCTGAATCATGGCTCACAAACACGTAACTCAGTTCACGAGGACGGCTGCAATGAGACAACCCACCATGTACTCCTACATGGCCTCTCACCGCTACCTTTACCAAATCGTGTTCACACACTTAGCTCACACGTAGTAGGACATGTTCACACACCACCGATTCATCCTCGATGAATCGACCGACTCAACTCTTAGCAATAGCAGGCATGACAAACAAGCATGTATGAGTAGGCACATCAGGGCTCAAACAACTCCTACTCATGCTAGTGGGTTTCATCTATTTATGTGGAATGACAGTCATGCAAAGGATAAAGGGTTCAGCTACCGCAGCAAGTAACAAATGATTCGTTGTTGTCCTAATGCAAGAAAAGAGAGCAGGAGCGAGAGAGTGGGATTATATCGGAATGAACAAGGGGTTTTGCTTGCCCGGCACTTCAAGATAACATTGAGTCTTCATCGATGTCAACGATCACATCATCGATGCAGCGTCTACCGAGAGGGGCAGACACCGCAACAGAGAAGAAATACAATCAATGCAATGCACAATATGATGCATGCTCATGACATGGCAATATGAATGTGTTTTGGGCTAATGCAACTAGCAACAGATTAAATGAAGTTGGTTTGAATATAAGATTCAAATTCAAACTCCATATATGATTATTTAAATGCCCTTTATTTGTTTTGTCCAAAACAGAGGACAAACATTGTTCAAACATGCATGAAAATGGTACAGATGGATTCCTTGAATTTTTCTGATAATTTTTCATATATAATTTATTTCATTTGGAGCTACGGTTGAATTTATATGAATTTTAGAAGTTTAGGCAATTTTTCTGCAATTTTCAGAATAAGATTAAATCCAGAAATTAGTTATTACGTCAGCCTGACGTCACTGTGACGTCAGCGGTCAACGGGGCCGGTCCGGGTCAAACCTGACCTGTGGGACCCACTGGTCAGTGACTAGACTAACTAATAGAATTGTTAGCGCTAAATTAATCCTAACTAAGTCATCAGCAAGTCGGGGCCCGCGTGTCGCTGGCCATCTAATTAACTAGTTAACTAACACTAATTAAACCTAACGCTAATTAGCGGGGCGGGCCCACACGCCGATGACCGAAGGGTCAAATCCTGGTCAATCTGGGCAATCCGCCGGCGCTCGACGCCGGCGATGGCAATCTTGGCGGAGGGTTCGGGTTAGCTCCTCCGCGACAAAACAACGGCGGAGAGGTTTCTGGTGCGGCGTGAGGCGCTGTCTTAACGGGCAAGCGGGAGGAGCTGGGGTGGATTGAGCTCGTCGGGGCGAGCTCGTGGCGGCGGCCGGAGCTCGGGCGGAGTTGGGAATGGTGTTGTGAGGCACGGCGGGGCGAACGGCTGGGTGCTACGGCCTCCTGGTGACGTGCTGAGCACGGTGACGCGCTCGAGAACGAGCTGCGGTGGCTGTGGCCACGGCTACGCCATGGCCGGCGGCGAGAAGCTCTCGGGTGCGGTGGAAACGGCGGCTACGGAGGGAAATAGAGCACGGGGAGAGAGGGGAAACGACAGAGGAGCTCACGGCGGGTGTAGCGATGGCATCGGCGAGCTCGGGGAGGCACCAGAGCGAGCGGAGCATCGAGGGGGATCTCCGGCGGCCGGTGATGGAAACGAAGACGCGGGCGCTGCTTGAGCGTTCGGCGGCGCGTGGCTTGGTGGGAAGGAAGAGGGGTTGGGCGGAGCCCCGAGCATGGCGGAAGGGTGAGGGAAAGCGGTGGCCACGGTGGTGGCGTCTGCGGCGGCGGACCCGCTGGGTTCGTGAGAGAGAGCGAGGGAGAGGAGGGAAAGAACGAGAGAGTGAGAGGGCCGGGAAGGTACGTGTCGACGTCCTGGGCGTCGAGGGGAAGGGGGCAGCAGACAGGAGGAGGTGGTGGGCGCGTGCGGCGCGCACGGTGGCCACACGCCTCGCGTCCTTCTGGCGCGAGGAGGAAGGCGACAGGGGGAGTGGAGATGGGCTGGGCCGGCTGGGCCGGTTGGTGGCACCAGGTAAAAGGCTGAAAGAGCTGGGCCAGGTAGGTTCTTTCTCTCTCTGATTTTCTATTTACTAATGTTTTCTATTATTTCTGCAAATTTGTGGCATTATTAAAAATACTTAGGCAGTTTCAAAAATCATGAAACTAATTATGGCTACTGTTTAGAATATATCCAACAGTAAACATTTTAGTTTATGATTATTTGAGCATTTCAAATATTTTATAGTATTCAAATGCCCAAATGAAAATACCATATGATTTAATTCAGAGCCCAAATATGTCATGGAAAAATGTGCAACACCTCTGGTTATGGTTCCAGCATTTTTCCAGAAATGATGAACATTTTTTTTAAACCATTTGGAAAACACTGAAAATATTTTAGTTGAACCTAGTGAATTCCTTTGATGCTAGGGTTTAGGCAATCCCCACTTCAAGTTTCATAAAATTTAAACATGATGCAACACATGACTAGCTAGCTCAGTGCATACCAGATCCAGGGATGTGACAACTCACCCCCACTAAACAAGAATCTCGACCCGAGATTCAAGCGTAGGGTAAGATGAAAGGGAAGCGCAAACCAATATAATCTTCACGATCTATGTTGCACCTTAAATGAACGTTGATTCGATCACCATCTTTGTCTCGAGGTCTTGCTCTGGGGACTCCAATCAACATGACAACGAGAGGGAAAGAAACTCTAGAGGGATCGATCTTCTCGAAGATCGAACAACTTGGGATCAGCTCATGGGGTGAGTCATGGCAACATTTCTCGAGCTGAGACACAAGGCACACAGCTAGAGGAATGGAGTGGAACAGACGATAGAGGTTCACTAGGTATACAACAATTCCACACTTAAGAAGGTGGTGAACCGTTGTCGACGTAGCGAGGAGTTAAGTTGCCATGATACCATAACGAGACATCTTAGAGGAGACAACTCATAGGATCATCCCTTAGGTGGCAAAAAGAATTACATTTGATTCAGAGATCATTGAAACTCTTTATACCAGCCTAAGGTAAATCACAATCGATCATTTGAAGGAGTCCGAAAGAATAACATTCTCGGGTCAAGTTGGATGATGTGGATTACCTTGTTGAAGGCAACACAAAGGATGATTTTTAGTAACTAGGGAGAAGCTCAACAGTAGAGGGTGAGTCCACTGTTTTGAGAAATTATAGCATAACCGAGGAAATTGAGAGCACTATGCGATTTAATGCCGACAATAAAACTTAGAGCTTGCGCGTGCTCTCAAGAACTTGAGCATTTCCATATTCATCAAGGTTCTATCAACATCCGTGTCAAGGGTGCTGACAACACAACATACTACCATGATGAACAACGATGGACGATGCAGATGCAAATGAAGATAATACTTTCTCAGATTTCACCTTAGCGAGACCAAGGAAACAAAATCTGGAGGATCGACCGAGAGACATTTAGCACTCCGCTTCTAATGTTCTCCTTGATGTGCTAGTGTATCCCATTCATAGATATGGTTTGATGTCTTGAACATCAAGTAAAAGGTCGGACTTCGGGAACACAAAAATCATAAGGCACAACTAGGAGTAAATCCTACGAAGTCCTTATGGGGAGGTGGTCAACTTCTTCAACCAAGATACTACAATAATTGGTCTTCCGGCTAGGTGTGTTGGCCATGACACCCGCTTTACCGGTTATCGCGAGACCAATATTATAGTTCTTGGGAAATGTTCCAACCATCATATCTGCCTGAGATTCAGATCTGGTTGGTGTCAGAATAATCTAGAATCATCGAGTCTAGAAAGAAAAATGAAAGTTTGCAACACAAGTCGACGAGATGACGTTGCGAGATTCTCGGGAAATGAACTACGATAGCAAGCTCCAAAACATGAGCTGGTTCTGCTACAAACCTGTGAACACGCTGTCTTAGACAACATGACCACGTAGTAGGCTTATAATAAAACACTACCGAGTTCAGGTGGGGAACCATCATCAAGGATATCGGAGTCCTTACATAAGTCTAGCTCTTAAGAAGGAACGTCTTCTCCTTGAACAAATCAATCAGTGGCTTGGTGTGCTACAGAATGCATATGGAGTGGAGGTAATTAATCTACCAAACCATAGAATACTTCGTACGTATGCATGACTGATTTGGGATGATTCCAAAGGAAGCAACATTGACTTTCTCGAATTCACGGCGGCAACTTGTGTCAAATGTACATGAACTAGATGAAGTCACTTCTTACATCCGAACATATGATTCATGAGCTAGCATGAACAAATGCTTTAAAAAGTTTCCAACACTAGCTTAATGTTCAACAAAACTATGGAGAAGACAAGGATGTTGTCGATGGGCTTAACAACAATTCATCCTGGTTTTCCATGAAGTTTGAATTCCATAATTATGAGAACAAGTGATAGCATTGGTCAGACCCAAAAGATATAATGGTGTATGCTCGAAGAAAATCCACGAGTAAGACAACATTACGAACATCGTTGGTTCTGACTTGATTTGAGAATAGCCCACACTCAAATCAAAGTTTTGGCAAGACAATAAGTTCAACAACTGATCTCGAGGATCAATTGATGAAGATATCATCTTTCTTCAACACACACACAAGATATCCCTTAACATGAACCAAGTCAGACAAGCTTTTATCTTCCAACTCTCCAAGTTGTTGTTTAGCTTAACCAACTAGCTCAGGGGTATCCAACATGGATTCTTGGTGAAGGGGTGATTTATAAGAAAACCAACTTGATCACGAACTTAACATAGCGGTCAGGTGACATCCTGGTGATACCTCCGAGAAGACAATCGGAGAATCACGAACCACCGATATGTTACTAAGCTCGAGAACAATCTTGCTTTTCAGGGCAAGACGATATGATCAAATAAGCAAGGGACTGGATAACCCTAGCTCATTGATCGAGGAGTGCACCAGAAATAAGGACTAGGTAGCACGATCAATCTTAGGATGATGATTTAATAACCAACACGCTAAGAATGAGAACATTGTCCATTAACTACCAAGCAACGGAGTTGCTAGCAGTATTGATTTCACACATCACGATTCACTTGTCGGTATTCCGGTTGCAACAACACGGGGACCGAGAAATGAATAATGAGGGCGAGAAGTATTACTACATCAAGAATTCATAGGATGGTGTGCAATTCCCATGACATTCTTGATATAAAGATGGTATTAGTCCAAGGTAGAACAGAACAAAAGCTGGATTAGTATTTGATCTGTGGAGTACGACTGCTTTGACCCAATCCTGGAAATGGACAAGGTACTGGAGTTTGTTTCTCCTAGTCACTCCGGATAGAATGGCTTGACGGACCACAAGAGTAATAGGTATCGATGATCAATCGCACGCATAATCTTGACTATCAAATGATAGACGGGGTCAGAAGACAACTAAGAGGGACAACTCAAAGGAACATATGATTTTCTGAGTTGTGGATGCATAGATTAGTATGTCGAACAAAGCTCAACATTTCTTCCGGATAACCCATGCAGAAAGGTAGAACTGGCAGAGTCACAACATAGAATCGATAATTCATCGAGAGCACTTTTGTTGTGATCTTTTGGTTCAACGAGGAACTGCTGCCATAAGTAGTTCATGGTATTTGGAAGAATGATATACCACGAAGCTCGAGGACTATCGCAAAGGTTACTAATAACCTAAAGGAACGAGCAAACACTATCAACATGAATTGAGTAGGGTGAATATCGGGTTCAAAACCCAAGAGTAGAATACCTACTACTAAATGGCATCACGGAATGCTTTTGAGAATGAAGGCCAGAGTCATCACACTCGGATACAAATCATGGCTAGATTACTAGATGATCCCCTAAGACACCTAGGGTCATAATAATAATTCCAACATATATGTCGAGGCAATAGAATACCTCAACTCAGCATTTAGTGTGATTAAACTGGCTCAAGAAGCATCAAAACCAGAGGGAAAGGATTTGCAAGTGCATCATACTATTTAGAAACCTAGGATAACTCGGACAGCATAACGGCTGTAAATGCTCAAAAATTTGGAGACATGCTACAAAAAATGGTGGCATAGCCACTCCGAAGCACAATATCAAGGTTTCGAGATCAACGGTTATGAACATACGGAAGTAGTAAAAACTGAGCTGAGATTTAGAGCTAACAATTGCATAAGTCCATGGATTAGTAACACGTCATCCTAATAGATAGATGAGAAGGCCTAGTTCTTAATCCCCGTAGAATAGAAGAGGTTGACTCAGATCAGAAGGCCATGAGGTATAAGGAGTAAAAAGAGCCTTACGTTCCATCCCACAATCAATTCCCCTACATATAACTAAAGCATTTCTAGACACAACTTCACCAGTTTGGCTTGGTAATCCTCTGAGCAATCAAGCTCGATACCAAAGCTGTCAGACCCGACTCAATGTCACATCGATCTAGCACTGTAACACATCATATCACTTTGCGGCCTCACGCACGGTATCCCAACGGTGTCGCCTTACCTTAGCCGGGACCGTTTATGCCTTTTGGCACACGTATATGATAGTGTCGCTAGCATCCATATGAAAAGGAGCCGGCTGACATGACTAGTCGTAAACCCAAAGTGGCGCAGACTTACAGGACGAGCATCCATGACCCAAAGATCGAACGTGTCGGTCATCAACAAGTAAGTTCCGGCTGTAGCACTCGAGCTAGCAGACTCGTAAACCGGGCTGTAGCGGGCTAACAGACTCCGGTACTCAATGCGTGACATTTCCCGAAGGGACGTAGACAGAGAGCGAAGAAGGACACATGCCGGCCAGCCTAAGTGTTCCGAGCGGTAGCAAGCTACCATGGCTCGGTGGAGACACTAGGAGACATTTCCGTAAGAGAGGCTACTAAAGATAAACAACTAGATAGTCGATCCCACACATACCAAGCATTTCAATAACATACACACAATATGCTCGATATGTGCAAATACAACATGGCATCACAACATGACTCTACGACTCAAGTATTTACTCATTAGGCCCGAGGAGCGAGATATTACGAACAGGGTCTCATGACCCAACATCCGAGCATACAAGTCAAAGCACAAGCGAAGCTAACTGTCTCGAGTACGCATAACTACAAATGAAAAAGGCTTAGAAGCCCGACTATCTACCGATCTGCCGAGGGCACAAGATCGTAGCTGAGGTATCAAGCTAAACGTCAAGTCCAAGCGGAACTACTAGCGAGACCAAGTCTCTCTGCAAAAACATAAAATAGGCAAACGTGAGTACAAATGTACCCAAAGAAGACTTACATCGTAACTAACTACATATGCATCATTATCAACAAAGGGGTGGTGGAGTTTAAGCTGCAGCAAGCCAGCTTTGACTCGGTGGCTATCCTAAACTACATTGCAAGTAACTCTTTTGAGGTGGCGCTACGAGTCCACATATTCACCATATCAATACACCACTATGGATCCGCTCCGTCTCCCTCACGAGAACGCCATCCATAGCACTCACACTTATCTTGCGTATTTTAGAGTATCCACTTTCACTTGTCTATGAACTGTTATAGGCAACCCGAAGTCCTTTTCGCGGACACGGCTATTCAATAGATCATATTAACCTGCAGGGTGTACTTCTTCACACACTCTCACCACTTACCGCCGTTTACGACATGTACTCGGCAACCTTCAAGCGGAAGCCCAACGTGGGTGTCGGCCACGACCTACCTAAACACTCAAGTCCCTAGTCCAGGTTTATCGCCTATTTGGGTTCCATCTATGAGGAGTTCGGCCAAGTTTCGCCACAGCCCCAAACGATGTGAACAGGGTTCCGTGACACCAAGCAGGCGCCGGTTTACCGCCACGTGCCTACCGCATCACAGCCCACCCCTACGGTCAGCCTTGCGCACGGCCTCCAAATACTACAAACACGAAACTACTTGCAACTCCTGGACAGAGGACAAGGGTGATTAAGAAGCCGAGAGGGTCCATTGGTTTCGGGCCCAATGCGTGGTAGTAGCTGAATCATGGCTCACAAACACAGAACTCAGTTCCTGAGGACGGCTGCAATGAGACAACCCACCATGTACTCCTACATGGCCTCTCACCGCTACCTTTACCAAATCGTGTTCACACACTTAGCTCACACGTAGTAGGACATGTTCACACACCACTGATTCATCCTCGATGAATCAGACCGACTCAACTCTTAGCAATAGCAGGCATGACAAACAAGCATGTATGAGTAGGCACATCAGGGCTCAAACAACTCCTACTCATGCTAGTGGGTTTCATCTATTTACTGTGGAATGACAGGTCATGCAAAGGATAAAGGGGTTCAGCTACCGCAGCAAGTAACAAATGATTCGTTGTTGTCCTAATGCAGTAAAAGAGAGCAGGAGCGAGAGAGTGGGATTATATCGGAATGAACAAGGGGGTTTTGCTTGCCTGGCACTTCTGAAGATAACATTGAGTCTTCATCAGTGTCAACGATCACATCATCGGTACAGCGTCTACCGAGAGGGGACAGATACCGGCAACAGAGAAGAAATACAATCAATGCAATGCACAATATGATGCATGCTCATGACATGGCAATATGAATGTGTTTTGGGCTAATGCAACTAGCAACAGATTAAATGAAGTTGGTTTGAATATAAGATTCAAATTCAAACTCCATATATGATTATTTAAATGCCCTTTATTTGTTTTGTCCAAAACAGAGGACAAACATTGTTCAAACATGCATGAAAATGGTACAGATGGATTCCTTGAATTTTTCTGATAATTTTTCATATATAATTTATTTCATTTGGAGCTACGGTTGAATTTATATGAATTTTAGAAGTTTAGGCAATTTTTCTGCAATTTTCAGAATAAGATTAAATCCAGAAATTAGTTATTACGTCAGCCTGACGTCACTGTGACGTCAGCGGTCAACGGGGCCGGTCCGGGTCAAACCTGACCTGTGGGACCCACTGGTCAGTGACTAGACTAACTAACAGAATTGTTAGCGCTAAATTAATCCTAACTAAGCTGTCAACAGTGCGGGGCCCGCGTGTCAGTGGCCATCTAATTAACTAGTTAACTAACACTAATTAAACCTAACGCTAATTAGCAGGGCCGGGCCCACACGCCGATGACCGAGGGGGTCAAATCCTGGTCAACTGGGCAATCCCGCCCGGCTCTCGGCGCCGGGCGATGACAATCTTGGCGGAGGGTCGGGTCGGCTCCTCCGGCGACCAAAACAACGGCGGAGAGGTTTCTGGTGCAAAGGCGTGACGAGGCGCGTCTAACGGGGCAAGCGGGAGGAGCTGGGGTGGATTGAGCTCGTCGGAGGCGAGCTCGTGGCGGCGGCCGGAGCTCGGGCGGAGTTGGGAATGGTGTTGTGAGGCACGGCGGGGCGAACGGCTGGGTCTCTGACCTCTGGTGACGCGGCTTGAAGACGCGACGCGCCGAGAACGAGCTGCGGTGGCTGTGGCCACGGCTACGCCATGGCCGGCGGCGAGAAGCTCTCGGGTGCGGTGGAAACGGCGGCTACGGAGGGAAATAGAGCACGGGGAGAGAGGGGAACGACAGAGGAGCTCACGGCGGGTGTAGCGATGGCATCGGCGAGCTCGGGGAGGCACCAGAGCGAGCGGAGCATCGAGGGGGATCTCCGGCGGCCGGTGATGGAAACGAAGACGGCGGCGCTGCTTCAGGCGTTTCGCGGCCGCGTGGCTTGGTGGGAAGGAAGAGGGGGTTGAGGCGGAGCCCCTGAGCATGGCGGAAGGGTGAGGGGAAGGCGGTGGCCACGGTGGTGGCGTACGGCGGCGACGGACCCGCTCGGGTTCGTGAGAGAGAGCGAGGGAGAGGAGGGGAAAGAACGAGAGAGAGTGAGAGGGGCCGGGGAAGGTACGTGTCGACGTCCAGGGCGTCCAGAGGGGGAAGGGGGCAGCCAGACAGGGAGGAGGTGGCCGGGCGCGTGCCGGCGCACGGTGGCCACACGCCTCGCGTCCTTCTGGCGCGAGGAGGAAGGCGAAGGGGAGATGGGCTGGGCGGGCCGCAGTTGGTGGCACCTGTAAAAGGCTGAAAGAGCTGGGCCAGGTAGGTTCTTTCTCTCTCTGATTTTCTATTTACTAATGTTTTCTATTATTTCTGCAAATTTGTGGCATTATTAAAAATACTTAGGCAGTTTCAAAAATCATGAAACTAATTATGGCTACTGTTTAGAATATATCCAACAGTAAACATTTTAGTTTATGATTATTTGAGCATTTCAAATATTTTATAGTATTCAAATGCCCAAATGAAAATACCATATGATTTAATTCAGAGCCCAAATATGTCATGGAAAATGTGCAACACCTCCGTTATGGTTCCAAGATTTTTCCGTAAATGATGAACATTTTTTTTAAACCATTTGGAAAACACTGAAAATATTTTAGTTGAACCTAGTGAATTCCTTTGATGCTAGGGTTTAGGCAATCCCCACTTCAAGTTTCATAAAATTTAAACATGATGCAACACATGACTAGCTAGCTCAGTGCATACCAGATCCAGGGATGTGACAGAAACGCAGCGGTTAACCGCCCCTGATACACTGCAATGATGCAATTCGCCATTGACAATAGTCATAGACTTGGATCGCCGGACTATCTGCCTGGCTAGAATCTCATCCTCTGGCAACTCTCCCCGGTTCATGTACGCAATATAATGAATTGTCCAATCTGGTATAACATGCAGGGCTGCCACCAATTGAGCCTCCAGATCAGGAATAGCCAAATCTGCTTCACCCGGGAGCTTGACTGACGGGTTGTGCAACACATCAAGAAAGACATTAGGCAGGACCAGTTTACGCTGAGAGCCCAACCGGCTTAAAGCGTCCGCCGCTTCATTCTTTTGACGGTCCACGTGATCCACTTGATAACCCTTGAAGTGACCCGCAATATTATCCACCTCACGACGATATGCAGCCATGAGCGGGTCCTTAGAATCCCAAGTGCCAGACACCTGTTGAGCCACGAGGTCCGAGTCACCGAAGCACTTAACCCGGCTTAAGTTCATATCTTTAGCCATCCGGAGACCATGGAGCAAAGCTTCATACTCAGCTGCATTATTAGTACAAGGGAACATTAAGCGGAGAACATAACAAAACTTATCACCTCGTGGGGAAGTTAATATGACTCCAGCCCCCGAGCCTTCCAACTGCCTGGATCCATCAAAATGGATAGTCCAATATGTGTGATCCGGCTTCTCCTCCGGTGCTTGCAACTCCGTCCAATCATTGATGAAATCAACAAGTGCTTGAGACTTCACCGCGGTCCGAGGCACGTACTTCAATCCGTGCGGCCCAAGCTCTATAGAACACTTGGCAATCCGGCCAGTCGCCTCCCGGTTCTGTATGATATCGCCCAAGGGAGCTGAACTAACGACTGTGATGGGGTGCCCTTGGAAATATTGCTTCAACTTCCGGCTTGCCATAAAAACTCCATATACCAACTTCTGCCAATGCGGATACCTTTGCTTAGATTCAATAAGCACCTCGCTGATATAGTAAACCGGCTGCTGAACCGGATATTCCTTGCCCGCCTCCTTGCGTTCTACCACAATAGGCACGCTAACTGCACGAGCATTGGACGCTACATATAGTAATAACGGCTCTTTGTCGACCGGAGCTGCAAGAACGGGCGGATTGGCTAACTGCCGCTTCAAGTCCTCCAACGCTTCATCAGCAGCCGGACTCCAGATGAATTGATCTGTCTTTCTCAACATCTGGTATAAAGGGATAGCCTTCTCTCCGAGGCGGCTGATAAACCGGCTCAGTGCGGTGATCCGGCCCGCCAAACGCTGAACATCGTTGATACACCTTGGTTTAGCCAGGGAGGTGATAGCCGTAGTCTTCTCCGGATTAGCCTCGATTCCTCTGTTGGACACAAGAAAACCCAGTAACTTGCCTGCCGGAACACCAAAAACACACTTGGTCGGGTTAAGCATCATCTTGTAAACTCGCAAGTTGTCAAAGGTTTCCTTCAAATCATCCACCAGCGTCTCTTTCTGCCTTGACTTGACTACAATATCAACCACATAGGCGTGCACATTACGGCCGATCTGTTTATGCAAGCAGTTCTGTACACACCGTTGATAAGTGGCTTGGGCGCTCTTGAGCCCAAAGGGCATAGATACATAGCAGAAGGCTCCAAAGGGAGTAATAAACGCCGTCTTCTCCTGGTCCTTAACCGCCATTTTGATCTGATGATACCCTGAGTATGCATCCAAAAAACTCAAACGCTCACAACTCGCCATGGCATCAATGATTTGGTCAATGCGGGGAAGGGCAAAAGGATCCGCTGGACAAGCCTTGTTAAGATCCGTGTAATCCACACACATACGCCAAGTGCCATTTTTCTTAAGAACCAGCACCGGATTAGCAAGCCACTCTGGATGGAACACCACAATGATAAAGCCAGCCGCCAAGAGCCTGGCCACTTCCTCTCCAATGGCTTTGCGCCTTTCTTCGTTAAACCGGCAGAGAAATTGCTTTACCGGTTTATACTTAGGATCAACATTAAGAGTGTGCTCAGCGAGTTCCCTCGGTACACCTGGCATGTCAGAAGGCTTCCATACAAAAATGTCCCGGTTCTCACGGATGAACTCGATGAGCGCGCTTTCCTATTTAGGGTCCAAGTTGGCACTGACAGTGAACTGCTTGGACGAATCGCCGGGCACGAAGTCAACAAGCTTTGTCTCAGCTGCCGATTTGAATTTCAGATCTGACTCATGCTCTGTAGTGGGCTTCTTCAAAGGGGTCATGTCTGCCGGATCAACATTGTCTCTATAATATTTCAACTCCTCCATGGCACAAACCGACTCTGCATAGGCCGCATCACCTTCCTCACATTCCAAGGCAATCTTGCGGCTCCCATGAACCGTTATTGTCCCTTTGTAACCCGGCATCTTGAGCTGCAAATAGATATAACAAGGTCGTGCCATGAATTTGGCATAAGCCGGCCGCCCAAACAAGGCGTGATATGGGCTCCGGATTTTCACCACCTCAAAGGTTAGTTTTTCATATTGGGAGTCATGCTCGTCCCCAAAAGCCACGTCCAGGGCTATCTTACCAACAGGATATGCTGATTTGCCAGGCAACACACCATGGATCACCGTATTAGACGGTCTGAGATCTTTGTCTGTTAGCCCCATGCAGTGGAATGTCTCATAGTACAGGATGTTAATACTGCTTCCTCCATCCATGAGTACCTTGGCGAATTTATAACATCCCACCTGAGGGTCCACCACTAATGCCAACTGGCCCGGATTGTCAATCCGGGGGGGTGATCCTCCCTGCTCCACACGATAGGCTGCTCCGACCAGCGTAAGTAACGTGGCACAGTCGGTTCAACAGAGTTCACCACTCGCTTGTGAAGCTTCCGGTTGCGCTTATCCAAGCTAGTTGTGAAAACATGATATTGTCCGCTATACAACTATTTTGGCTGGCTCTGATAACCCGACTGCTCCTGCTGCTGTTGTTGGTTGTAACCCCCTTGACCGCTCTGATTATTCTGGTTATTATTGCCGCCCTGATTGAAACCTGAACCGGAAGCCCCATCGTGACCCGGCCCATGGAAACCGGATCCTGAACCGCCCCCTGACCCGCGGTCATACCGGAAGGCATTAGAGTTTTTAAACTCCTGCATAATGTAACAATCCTTCCAAAGGTGGTTAGCCGGCGCCTCCTTCGTCCCGTGTTTTGGGCAAGGCTGATTCAACAAATAATTCAAGCGATCCGGGTTCGGATTTGGAGCCCCATTACGATTTGCCGCTTTACCTCTGCGCCGCTGACCCTTGTCCTGTGCGTTAGTGTTAGCCACAAAGTCCATGCTGCCATCCGCTTTGCGCTTGCCTCCGTTTCCATAGCCCGCCGGTTTGTACTGATGCCCCTTGGAGTTGCTATTCTTCTTTCCCTTCCCTGCTTCATCATCGTCAGTCTCGGGATCCTTGGTACTATCAGAATCAGCATACTTCACTAAAGCGGCCATGAGAGTTCCCATGTCATTACAGAACCGCTTCATGTGCCCCAATTTCAATTTTAAAGAGCATAAACCGGCAGTTGCCCTCCAGGGTTAAGATCGCAGAGTCAGCATTGATCCTGTCAGATGAGTGCAAGACTTCCGAAACGCGGCGTACCCAATGGGTTGTTGATTCTCCGTCCTCCTGAACACCAGCCGCCAGGTCTACTATGGACTTGGGCTGCTTACACGTATCTTTGAAATTCTGGATAAACCGGGCCCGCAACTGGGCCCATGAGCTGATAGAATTAGGTGGCAGGCTCTTCAACCAAGTATGGGCCGTGCCTTCAAGCATCATGGTGAAGTACTTTGCACACGCGGTCTCATCCATATCTAGCATCTCCATGGCCATCTCATAACTCTCTACCCACGCTTCCGGAGATAAATCAGCGGTGTAATTCGGCACCTTGCGCGGACCCTTGAAATCTTTGGGTAGGCGCACGTTGTGTAAAGCGGGGACTAAACAGGGTACTCCCAAAGCAGATGCGACCCCTGGCCCGGCAGAGGTGGTAGGACGAACCGGTGTAAGCTGATCCGCCTCATTCTGTGCTGCTAACTCGGCCTCCCTTTGTGCCCGGGCCCGGTCCACTACATCCTGAGCATCACGTACACCACCTGCCGGGTTATTGCCATGGGCCGCTTCACGGCCTCGCGCGTTGCTCGATATTGCCGGTTCATCCAGGCACCTGCTATAGCTCCGGCTTGGACGAGGTGTGGAGTGAATCCGATCGCGGCTGTATGAATACGCCTCCTGCTGAATCAAAGCGGTCCGGAGAAGTTGCTTAACCCGACGCATCTCTATTGCTTGCGGAGAGTCTCCTTCCACCGGGATAGCTTCTAATCACGCAGCTGCTGCAACAAGATTGTCCATAGGATTGGAATAATGACCCGGAGGTGTCTGGACCGACGGAGGAATCACAATGTTCTGTCGAGGAGGTTCCATCAGGCGGGGTTGGACCGTCGCTCCTAGCCCTGGTGCCTCGACCCGGTTTACTTCCCGGTGCCCCGGCGGATTACTGGTTCCAGCTCCCGGAGTGTGAAAGAGATTCCGAGGGTCGAACCCTAACAGCAGGCGTGATCTGTGCTTCCGCTTCAAGACCTCCTGCGATGCATTCTGGTCGAGCATGAGCTTATAGGCCTGGGCGTCCAAAGCGGCTCGCTCTACGGCCATCCTGTCCTTCTCTGCTGCCAGATCAGCTTTGGCCTGTACGATCTGCTCTCTCAGCTTGTCAATCTCCGCATCATGGGCTTCCTGATCCGCGGGATTGGCTTCTGCCATAAGCGCAGCTAGTGCGTCAAACAGGTCACACAGAACTTGAACCGGCGGGCGCACGAGGCCTCCTGCCCCTACTGCCGCTGCTGCTGCTGATCCGGAAAGCATTGCTGATGCGGTCGAAGAGTGATTCGCCGCCTGCGTGCCGGCCATGAATATTCCAACCCGGTTGATCTGATCTGGAGGGTCCGGAATACTGTCGCCATCGGAACAGCCCCTAATCTGGTCATCTTGCAACTGGTACAATGATTCGGTCTCTCCGGTTGAAGACTCGTCACCGGAATAGACGACGGTCTCACCGCCGTATTCTGACTCGTCCTCTTGCTCTCCTCCGTGGATGACTCCGACGAAGGCACGCTTCACGGCCGGTTTAACCTGGGTAGATCTTGCACGCTGAGCCGTCTCGACGAGGTTGGTGCAGATGTCCGGCTCAGGCCCAGGCTCATCGATCTTGCCGATGAAAATGTGTATGCCACCAAAGGGGACCCGGTACCCGTACTCGATCGAATCGGCTTCGGGACCCCATCCTGCGTCGTCGATGTAGATCTTGCCATGACGACTCTTGGTCATCTGGCCCACAGCATAGCCTTCGAGTCCTTTGAGTTTGCCCTCCAAGATCATCAAACCGTCGTGCGATAGCCCCACGGTGGGCGCCAACTGTCGTGGATTTGTCACGGCAGATGTCCTAGTGGAAGGACTTAGTCGTGGAGCCATTGCTACGGGTTAACTTGAAGGGGTTAAAGCGGACACAAAGACACGAGGGTTTATACTAGTTCGGCCCCTTCGATGAAGGTAAAAGCCTACATCTAGTTGTGATGGAATTGATGTGGTCTCGATGGATAGGGAGCAAACAAGCTTCGCCTAGGCTCGAGTTGTGGTTGTCTGTCCTGAACCGCCGCTGGGTCGTCCCCTTATATACACGGGTGACGCCCGTCGGTTCGTGGAGTCCCATACCGGTTCATATTCGTATCCCAGTTGGTCTCTCTCTCTATTCCTAACTTACAATACAAGCTTACATATCATGCCGGTTTACGGCTACAGTTTCTAAACCGACTACAGGCCTTGGGCCTTCATTTACTTATACTACTACTGAAATTAACCCGGCCCAGGTAGGCTGGTTTACGCCCGGTGGTAATATCCCCAACAGGAACGCTCCAGACTTGCGAGATATATTGGAGGATAAGGCAAGACAATCAAGATCGATCTACGGATCGCGTGGGCGCCCCACGGCCCGCGACGACAATCGTCGCGCCGGACACAGCAAGTCCGGCCGGGCCGAACACAGTAGACAAATCTCGTTGGAGCTACGTCGTGATATAGCCCAATACAGAGGTGCCGCACACCCACTATGCTTCATAGATGAAGTAATGGAGCATCAAATCCCTGAAGGGTTTAAACCCGTGAACATTGAATCATACGATGGCACAACAGACCCCGCGGTTTGGATCGAAGACTACCTCCATCATATCCACATGGCCCGCGGTGACGATCTTCACACCAACAAATATCTCCCACTCAAGCTTAAAGGACCAGCTCGGCATTGGCTCAACAGCTTGCCAGCAAAGTCAATTGGGTGTTGGGAGGACCTGGAAGCCGCATTCCTCGACAACTTCCAGGGCACATATGTGCGACCACCAGACGACGATGACCTAAGCCACATAATTCAGCAGCCGATTTAATCGGCGGACAGTTACGGACACGATTCTTAACAAAGAAAAATCAAATCGTTGACTGTCCGGATGTAGAGGCCCTCGCAGCCTTCAAACATAACATCCGCGACGAGTGGCTAGCCCGGCACCTAGGACAGGAAAAGCCAAAATCCATGGCAGCCCTCACATCACTCATGACCCACTTCTATGCGGGAGAGGACAGCTGGCTAGCCCGCAGTAATAACCTCAGCAAAAATTCCGGCAGTCCGGATAACAAGGACCGCAATGGCAGGTCGTGTCGCAACAAAAACAAATGCCGTGTTAACGGCGATAACACTGAGGATACGGCCGTCAACGCCGGATTCAGAGCCTCCAAACCCGGTCAGCGGAAGAAGCCATTCAAAAGAACTACTCCGGGTCCGTTCAATTTGGACCGAATACTCGACCGCTCGTGCCAGATACACGGCACCCCCGAAAAGCCAGCCAATCAGACCAACAGGGATTGTTGGGTATTCAAGCAGGCAGGCAAGTTAATCGCCAAAAACAATGACAAGGGGCCGCATAGCAACGACGAGGAAGAGACCCGGCCGCTGAACAATAGAGGACAGAAGGGTTCCCCCCCACAAGTGCGGACGGTAAACAAGATATACGCAACCCACATACCAAAGAGGGAGCAGAAGCGTGCACTTAGGGACGTATATGCGATGGAGCCAGTCGCCCCAAAGTTCAATCCATGGTCCTCTTGCCCGATCACTTTTGATCGAAGGGACCACCCCACCAGTATCCGACATGGCGGATTCTCCGCATTGGTTTTAGACCCAATCGTCGATAGATTTCACCTCACCAGAGTCCTGATGGATGGCGGCAGCAGCCTGAACCTGCTTTATCAGGACACAGTACGCAAGATGGGCATAGACCCCTCAAGAATTAAACCTACAAAGACGACCTTCAAAGGCATCATACGAGGTGTAGAGGCCAATTGTACAGGCTCAGTCACACTGGAAGTGGTCTTCGGATCCCCGGATAACTTCCGAAGCGAGGAGTTAATCTTCGACATAGTCCCGTTCTGCAGCGGCTATCACGCTCTGCTTGGACGGACCGCGTTTGCAAAGTTCAACGCGGTGCCACATTACGCATACCTCAAGCTCAAGATGCCAGGACCTCGAGGAGTCACCACGGTCAACGGAAACACTGAACGCTCCCTCCGAATGGAGGAACACACAGCGACTCTCGCGGCAGAAGTACAAAGCAGCCTCTTAAGGCAATTTTCGAGTCCGGTCATTAAGCGACCGGACACGGCCAAACGCGCCCGGAGTAACCTACAACAAGACCACCTGGCACGTTCCGAGCACGCGTAGCAATGCGGCCCCAACCCTAGCCCCTGCCAAGTTGCAAGACTGGTCCTTCGCATACATCATTACGCTCTGGAGATACCATGGGCATAGGGGGAGGGGTACGGCCACCACAGGCCCAGAATGTGGCTTAACCGCACCAGGGGCTCCCAAGTGTGTGACTCTTTTTATTTTTCTTCTTTTTTACGCACATGACTCCGTTCACCAGAAGCCCTATCCGGCAGTAGACCTGTCAAACACACGATGCAACAGCCAGGGGATAAGAAGGGCTACGGCGAGTATCCAAGTCGTCTCCATTACGAGCATTAAATCCGTTTTCATACACCAATCCGCAGCCTACCCCTGGAGGGGGACATGTTTAATATTCTTACCCCTTTCTTACCGCACTATTTGTATCGTTCTGCATTCATCGCAGAATTCCTTGAATAAACAATGCATCGCTTTTCGCTTATAATTGCATTTCTTTCTTATATATATGTTCATTTATGACATCTTTCATCCGTACACTTTGGTATGGTTGAATACACCAGGGGCTTAAATTCCCCGCATTATGGTGTGATAAGTCCGAACACTTTCACAAGTGCGGCACCCCGAACTTATAGCATTATATGCATCGGCTCGAATTATGTCTTGGGTCAATAGTTGGGTTTGCCTGCTCCCATGTTTTGGTACCTTACGCCCGCTTTATCGGCTAAGGTAGCACTGGGAGAACCACTGCGATTGCGCCCCAGTTGAGCTGGGCGAGCGCCTCAGTGGAGAAAGCTAAAACTGACCGTCATGATAAGGCGAGAGCTGGTCGCTGTTCGAGAGGTTTTTTCGAGTCCCTAAAGACTTATGCCGCTTAGAGCGAGGAACCGGCTTCGTCCGGCCCAGGCGTGGATAGCGCCCCGAACTCGGTCTTCCGAACACTAGGGGCTTCGCCGAAATTTAAAATTATAGAATTCTATGGCTAAGTGAGAGTGTTCAAGCATTATAAGTCCGGTTGCCTCGTTCGTTGTGTTGAGCGCCTCCCTAGATGGACCCAAATATGGGAACAAGAGTGCTCATGTTTATCCCGAACACTCCAGCACTAGGACATGGGGGCTGAAGCCGATGACTTGCCATCTCTCAGATTTGATAAACGGCCGCACAGAAGGTAATATTTTAAATTAAAAAGCGTTGCTTAGCGCATATGAACAAGGTTTTCAGCGCACAGGATAACAAAATGCGAGTCTACTCAAATATTACATCTTTGGAGCACTCATCCGCAATCATGCGGCACCCTTCAGACACTCTTATAATACATTTCGGCGTCACGATACTCCTTGCCCGCCCGGCGCGTCGTCTCGCCAGCTTCTCGGTGTCCATCCTGCCCGGTGGCACCTTTGCGGGGCAAAGGCCCGATGGGCACCTTCAATGCAGGCGGAATGCTTGACGACCTCCACCCAGGGACACGCGTCCACCAGCCGCCGTACCAGGCCGAAGTAACTCCCAGGCATGGCCTCCTTGGGACACAGCCGAACTATGAGGCCCTTCATGGCCTGTTCGGCTACCTTGTGGAGCTCGCACGGCTGCTTCAGCTGGTCACTAAGGGGCACCGGATGTCCGGCCTCAGCATACTGAGACTAGAAGACCTTCTCCGTCGAGCTCCCCTCCTCGGCCCGGTAGAAAGCGGCAGCATCCGACATGTTGCGGGGAAGATCCGCGAATGCTCCTGGAGAGCTCCGAATTCGGGTAAGTAATAGGTAATTCACATTCACATGCTTGCTTTGCATGAAAAATGCCTTACCCGCTGCTATTTTCTTCAAATCCTCGACCTCCTGGAGGGCCTTGTGGGCTTCGGCCTTAGCGCCTTTGGCGCTATCAAGAGCCGATGCAAGCTCGGACTCTCAAGTCCTTGAGTCGCGCTCCAAACCCTCATGTTTTTCCATGAGAACCTGGAGCTCTTGCTGCACCTCCGCCACCCGCGCCTCCTGCTTCTCCCGCTCGGCTCGCTCTGCGGCCGCATTGCGTTCGGCCGCAGACACCGCCTCCTTCATGGTCGCCACCTCGTTCGTGGCCCCTGTAGTACCCATGTTATCCTTGTTATTTCTCTTGCAACCAAAATCCTTTTCTGTAGGGTACAAATTTAATACGGTGTTACTCACCTTCCTTGTCCTCGAGTTGCTTCTTGGCATGGCCGAGCTCGCTCTCGGACCGCTCGAGGTTCCGCTTTAAAGCATCGACCTCCGCAGTCAGTGCGGCAGAGGTCAGCAGGGCAGCCTGCAATCCCATATTGACATATTTTTTAGACCTCCTGCGTATATCTTTTTAGATCCTCAGTCCGGCTTTTCTTTCCGAACACCGAACCGAGCATCAGGGGCTACTGTCTATGCGGTATTATATTACATATTTTAAATTTCTTACCTCAAAGCCTGTTAGAAGGCTGTTGCAGGCTTCGGTCTGCCCGCTCTTGGCGAGCTGAACCTTCTGAATCACAACACTCATGATAGTGCGATGTTCTTCCTCGATGGAAACGCCGTTGAGCGCCTCCAACAAGTTATCCGGTGCCTCCGGTTGGACGGCGGCCGCCAGTGTCACAGTCTTGCCGTTCTTATGAAGGGGCCGCCTGCCGGACTCTGGAACCACTGCAGGTTCCGGTACAAAGTCCGGGAGGTTGCCCTGTGGCACCTCCGGAGCCTCCCCCTCCTGGTGGGTCCCCTCCTGGGATCCCACCTCGGCGTCATCAGCGTCACGAGGGGTGGAGGCGGTCGGAAGGGAATCCATATCCGACGTAGCCAAGGACCCGCCGACGAAGCGGAAGATCGCCCTGGCCGGACTACGAGTTGTATGCGGCATTAGAAGGACACCGCGTGGCAAAAGAGAAATTATAAATCATCCAGGAATTCAGACACTTACGATCTTGCCAGGGGCTTGGCCCTTGAGGGCCACTCCTCGTCGCCGTCGTCGGCGTTGGCGGTGCAGTCCGGAGGAAGGGTCTATCCTTTCTTGGACCCTTCGGCTGCCCCCGTTGGGGAGGCCTCCCTCTTCTTCTCTCCCCCCGCTGGGGGAGAGGCCTCTTTCTCCTCCTCCTCGGGGGAGGAGTCCGCCTCGGAGTCATCGGACGATGAGTCCGATACCACCTGGCGTCGGGAACTCCTTTGGGTTCCCGTGGCCTTTTTCTTGGCCTTCTTCTCCGGCACCACGTAAAGTGCCGGGACCAGCAGCCCCGTCAAACGGGTGTCCGCTGGGTCTTCCGGAAGGGGAGCCGGACAGTTAACCTGCCCGGACTTCTTTTGCCAGTCCTGTTAAAGGCATTGGGAGTTTTTAGATCCCACATAGAGTCAAACTGTGAAAGAAATGAGTGTCCCATAAAGGATAACATAGCTTACCTCGCCGGCCGGGTGCTGCATGCTGAATCCGCGATCTTCAGTTACGGATGCGGGGGCTTCTCCGCCCTTGAACAGCACCCTCCATGCACCTTCGTACTTCGTGTTGAAGAGCCCACTCAGGGTCTGGTGCTGTGCCGGATCAAACTCCCACAGACTGAAGGCCCGTTGTTGGCAGGGGAGAATCCAGCGGACGAGCATGACTTGGATCACGTTGACAAGCTTAAGCTTCTTATTCACCAGTGTCTGGAGACAGGACTGGAGTCCGGTCAGCTCCTCCGAACTACCCCATAGCAAGCCCTTCTATTTCCAGGAGGTGAGCTGCATGGGGGTACCAGATCTGAACTCGGGGGCCGCTGCCTACTTAGGGTCACGCGGCTCGGTGATGTAGAACCACCCCGATTGCCTCCCTTTGATGGACTCCACGAAGGCGCCCTCGAGCCAGGTGATGTTGGCCATTTTGCCCACCTTGGCGCCTCCGCACTCCGCTTGGACGCCCTTCACCACCTTCGGCTTGACATTAAGGTCTTTAGCCACAAGCCGAAGTGAGGCTGGATGCAGAGGAAGGCCTCGCACACGACGATAAACGCCGAGATGTTGAGGATAAAGTTTGGCGCCAAATCGTGGAAGTCCAGGCCGTAGTAGTACATGAGCCCCCGGACGAAGGGATGAAGTGGGAAGCCCAGTCTGCGGAGGAAGTGGGGAAGAAATACGACCCTCTCATGGGGCCTGGGGGTGGGGATGAGCTGCCCCTCGTCGGGCAGCCGGTGCGCGATGTCGCTGGACATGTATCCGGCGTCGCGCAGCTTCTCGATGTGCCCCTCTATAATGGAGGAGGCCATCCACTTGCCTCCCGCTCCGGACATGGCTGGAGAAGGTTGAGGTGAGATGTGCGGACTTGGGCACTGGAGCTCGAGTGCGCGGAGATGGATAAGCAAAGGAGGAAGAAGGCGTAGGTAAAAAAAGGCGGATCCTTATCCCCTTATATATGGGCGGACGAAGAATATACGTCCCCACCGGCCTGGTAAAACTCGCTTATCTCCCAAGCGCCACGATAAATGGCGCGGTTGGGTTACCCACGTCCGTATTGACGGGAATCCTGGAATGAGGGGAACACGATCTCTTCTTCGACAAGACGTGCCAAGGAAGCCGCTTCGCTAAACGTGCTGAGGTGGTATAATAAAAACGATTCAAGTAAAGGCTTGGTAGTGGTGTGACATCACGTCACAAAATACGTCAGCAGGTTGAACTTGTGTACATATAATTCTCTCTACGGTGGTATGTGGAATTTATTTTACAGAGCCGGACACTATCCTGGTGTTCACAATCTTCTATGAGTTATTCGGAGGAGGAACCCGCCTTGCAATGCCGAAGACAATATGCGCACCGGACTCGTCGTCATTGAAGCCTGGTTCAGGGGCTACTGAGGGAGTCCTGGACTAGGGGGTGTCCGGATAACCGGACTATCATCATCGACCGGACTCCAAGACTATGAAGATACAAGATTGAAGACTTCGTCTCGTGTCCGGATGGGACTTTCCTTGGTGTGGAAGGCAAGCTTGGCAATACGGATATGTAGATCTCCTACCATTGTAACCGACTCTGTGTAACCCTAGCCCTCTCCAGTGTCTATATAAACCGGAGGGTTTTAGTCCGTAGGACGAACAACCATTACAACAATCATACCATAGTCTAGCTTCTAGGGTTTAGCCTCCTTGATCTCATGGTAGATCCACTCTTGTACTACCCATATCATCAATATTAATGAAGCAGGAGTAGGGTTTTACCTCCATCGAGAGGGCCCGAACCTGGGTAAAAACATCGTGTCCCTTGTCTCCTGTTACCATCCGCCTAGACGCACAGTTCGGGACCCCCTACCCGAGATCCGCCGGTTTTGACACCGACAATGGGCATGAAAGGAGTGAACATAAAAGGGATTCAAATATTTGAGTTCGAGATGATGATACATGTAATCCATACTCGAACCAAAATTGATCTATCAAACATGCATACTCATATGAATTCACGCACATCTATGTTATTTAATATATAGATGTCACTGATCCATACATTTTAGTAGAACATAATTTGGTTAAATTTTTTTAATTCAACCTTAAGATTTTGAGATCATTGTATTTGTAAATCATATTATACATATAAAGGAGCAGAATTCTTTGTTGTGCTTTTGAAAGTATATATAAAAAATGATGTATATAGAATTTAATTCCAATTGAAAATGGATCTCGCCCGAAAAAAATAGAATACAAACAGGATTCGAATTGAGTTGGCACGGAGTGGGGAAAGTCGCAGTAACCGCCCGAAACCAAAATCTGCGAGATGGAAATTACTACTGCCTATCCCTGCCTCGCAAAGCCTATCTGCTGGATTTCTTTAGGTTTCGATAGGGGTAGGTTTTTAATTTCACCCAAACGTGATGTAACCGCCTCTCACCCGGATTCATACACGGTGGGTGCCAAAACACAGTGTGTCCTCGCCCGAAATCGACTCCCTCCCCGATTCATATTCATACACAATGGGCGCCAAAAACAAATTCTCGTCGACAAATATTCGGTGTATGCGAGATTACCATCCTATCCCCAACCGACTAATATTGTTGTGATGTAGGAAATTTGAAACGGGGGCTAAGTTTTTAAATTTCCTTGCATTTGAGACAAGCGCGCCTTGAATACATGGCTCCCCCTTCCTCTCTACCTCCCTTTTCCCCATTCGTACTTCGTGGGCGCCAAAACACCCTCTCCACCCCAGCCTCCTCCGTCCGCCGCCGTCCGCCACCCCATCCACTGTAGTCCTCCTCCACCATGCCGGAGCTGATACCCCGACGCTGCCGTCCATTACAAGAGATCAACCTCTCTCAACCACGGCTTCAGACCGAGATCCTTGCATCCCGACCTCTCGCTTCATCCCCGCCGTCGTCCACCTTGCCGGTGCTGCTCCTATGACCATCTCGTCCACCGCGCCCTACCGCCATTGTTTGCCCTCCTAGATCTGCTTCCACACCGCCTACAGCCATCGCCACCGCAGCACCATCAAATTCTTAGCAAATGCATACACGGCGCCGCACCAGAGGCGGTACTCTTTCGTATCTGCTCAACTTATTTATCGCAGCAAGAAAATAGATTGCCACTGCTTTACTCTGATTTCTTGTCTTGGTTGCGAAGTTGCCTTTATCCGGTTAGCACCTTCAGATCCGCCATGGCACGCTCAACACTATACTCCCAACGCTTATGGTTTTCCCCTTTTATATTCCACACTAGTTAAATCACAGTAGACTAAATTTCAAAATTGGGTCAGTCAATTTTTCAAAGCTTGCCGGAGTTCGCCGGTGCGAACAAAGGGGCTCGGGTGGTTGTGGGGCCTCACCAAACAAAGAAAACTCGATGCTGGTGGGAGTTGGGGCGGGGGTGGGGGTGGGGGTGGCGGAGGAACACAGGCGGTGGGGGGCGATGGTTCGGCCGGCGGCCCGTGCGGTGTTCTGCATGGGAAGAATCAGAGACGAGGAAGAAGAAGGGTTAGGAGACGTAGGATCATCATCCAACCGCCTGAAATGGTGGAGAGGCAGCTGGGAGTTGCATTCTTAATGCGCTGTGGTTCATCATGTGTGGGCACTCCGCAACCAACATTTTATTATCCAAAATCTGCTTGCTCTTCTTTACCATGTTCCTCTTCCGTTCTTCTTTAATATGTACTCTCTCCGTTCCTAAATACAAGTCTTTGTATAGATTCCACCATGGACTACATATGGAGCAAAATGAGTGAATCTACACTCTAAAATGTATCTGGATACATCTATATCTGATCCATAGTGGAAATCTCTACCAAGACTTATATTTTGGAATGGAGGGAGTATGATAGTAGTACAGTATGTTCCTTGTACTAAAGATGAGCAGGGACATTTGCAGTGTAGAGATCTATACGGTCGGTTGTGATGGACACTTTGAGCCTCTTTGATTCGTAGGATTTTGTAAACATGGAAATAGGATTTGTAGTTACCTGCCCACTTGAATCCTATAAGAATAGTAAGGAAATGTGGGGAGCTGTGTCGCCTTTGAGAGTTACACTGATATTAATAGTACCGCACCTTCAGTTGAAGAGAACTGGTATCCGAAGCCTTTCTAGCCGTACCGGCAGTACTAGCACATATATTCTAGCAAGTTCCACTTTTGCTGATTTTACTCTGATGCTTACGGTTTTCCCTGTTATATCTACACTATGATTTGTGTAGTAGCTTTGTGTCGCACTAGCAGCAGTCCATTCTTGAAGCTAAACACTGCAATGACTTACAAAATTGGCACCAAGGCATTGAGTGCCATTCTGGATGCAATGAAACTCATACGCTCCCCACCTGTTGATTCTTGTTCAGAATATGATCCTAATGACTATTCTAACCTCGAGGAGTCAAAGGCAGATGGCATGTCCTGTTCACCCATCAAGGTGCCTGTTCTAATTTGGCAATGTTTTATTGATCGTGCGTATCTTGCATATGTTGTCTTGCATTTCTTCTACTTTTTTGCACCGCCATCTGCTTAGTTTACTCATCATATATGTCGAGATGCCATGCCCATCCATTATCAATACATATTCCATCTGTCATCATACCATGTTTTTCCAATCAAATGTTGTTCTTGTGCATCAGGCATCAAAAAGGAAGAGGGTGATTGCCGAACCTGAAGGAGCACCAGCAAAGTCCTTGAAAAACATGGTGGTGCCGGAGAAATCAGACAGCACCCCACTTATATTGGTTGTACAATCGGTGACACAAAGCGTGGGACCGACTCCGCAGATTGTACCCATACTTCACTTGGCCACACCACTAGCCCCACCACACAGGACCTGCACTCCAAAGAAAAGCTATACCGATTTCATTTGCCATAGCACCAGCCGTACCACGTAAAAATCCCACTACAAAAAAAAGTACAGCAAGTCCACCGGCGAAGACCTATCCCAACTGCAGAGATGGCCAATTCCTGCAGATTGGAACCCCATTCCATTTATTTCCAGTTTAAAAGACAATGCTTTCAATGTTGTTATGGACTACGTGCATATATTCCCATCATGGGAAGATTATAGTGAAGACAAACACCATTTTCACATCTTCCTGTCCAACTTACGTGTAAGTGCTATTATTCATGGTTATTATTTTCCTTTTTTCTGCTGATTGAACACACCAATGATTTACATTACATTGTTGTAACTAGGCGAGGGTCAATCTAGATAGTCATGACGAGCAAAGCTTGCATGTGCTTTTCAAGGAAGCATTGCAGCAGTATCGGTGTTACCTGAGGAAATCACACTTTGATGGCAAGTCTATAAGCAAATTTCTGGTGAAGTCTCCTGTGCTAAATTTAGAAGACATTGAATGGAAAAACCTTGTTATGCACTGGTCTCGTTCCTAGGATGAGGTACCGTCTATGAAATCACTTGACAATTTGAACTTCTACTTCTTCGCATGTGCCTTACGGATCTTTTTTGCAGGAAATCTGCTCGAAGAAGAATTCCGGTTTGAAAAGAATGACAGGATATCACAAATATGCTGCCCGCTTCTTTGCTATTTTTAGTACATGTTGTCCTGTATCACTGTACTTGCATACATACCTGGTTCATTATGTGACAGCAGTATGCTGATATCTTGCTTATCAATTGTTCGCTCCAAATTATCTGATCTGTATGAATGATTACATTAGTGTAGAATATATCCAATGCCAATGAATTTTTTTAGCTCTGCATTGTTCTTGTAAGTACATGCTGTCCTTTATCAGTGTACTTATATTGACAGGTAGTTCTTCATGTACCATCACTCTGCAGCTTATTTTCCTTTGCCCTCCATTTTCTACACATCAGATCTATATTTACTCTTACCATAAGGTTGGTACTGAAGAAGTTTAGCTGTGCATTGCTCTTGGCTGTACCTTTTGCCTGTATCGCTGCACATACATTTATAGCTACTTGGTTATGTAGCATCACTCTTCATCTTATCTTAAATATACTCCATTTTTTCATATATTATCACATCTATATCTACTCTTAACAGAATGTAGAATAAAGGCAATGCTTATGAAGAAGATTATGTGGTAAACTTCTTGAATTGCCCCCCCCCCATTAGCATGGACAAGGGCTTTATGGAGCCTGTCTTCACCAATGATGTAAGTTTGTCCTTCTCAAGCCTTCAAACTTTGTTGTGTATATTTGGTTAGGCATGACTGCAACATCTGTTTATGTTTGGTGTTTGCATCAAATTGCATGTTTAAAGTTTATTATGCAGTTCATAAACAAAAGTTTGTCCTTCTCAATTTAAGTTTTCAGTTGCACAACCAAGTTCCTTCTTCATACCATGTAAATTAAACTATACAGAGCAAGTGATCTTCTTTTGCACTGCATGTATGCTTCTGTTCTTCATCCGTAATCCAGTGGTGTAGTGAACCTACCCACTAAAGCACAATGTCAAATTCTGCATTGTCTTAACTATGAACAATTTCATATCATTCTATTATAATTTAAACCGTCTCTTTATTTGCCAGTCTGAAATGGGATAAATTGACAGCACACTAATCATTGATACTTATGAGTTCTTGATCTATAATCCAGTGGTGTCGTGAAGCTGCCAACTCCTTCACAATGTCATTTCCTACCATGTCTTGACCTGAACAATACCATATTGTGTTAATGCAATTTTAAATTGTGTCACTTTATGCGTTAGTAAGAAATGTGATGAATTGTCAGCACTGATACTTTTATGTGCAAAACATGTCATCTGTCTGCTTGTTTATCTTTCAGAGTGAGGAAGATGTAAGTGTTGAACAAGCGCAGTCTCATCGGCTTGCTCAGCTGCTTGTGCTGCAGCTCCCCAGTAGGGCTAACCTTTCTTGAACTCTATTGAAGCGTTGTCGGTTTTGTATATTATTTTGTCGGCGTGTTTATTTGCACTGGTGGCGATCTTTGATGCCTAGTGTATGTAATCTGATGTCTGCTTGTGCTTTATTGTCATAGTGGCGAACTTTGATGCCCAGTGGATGTAATATGCCGTAATTTCTTTATTGTATAGTCTAGGTTTTTCTTATTCACAATGATGTAGTTATTTTATTGTATATATATCCTATCTTCGTAGTAAACCGGCCAAACCGTAAAATTACGGTACATAATCGGGCCGTCATGCAATCACGATGTATGATCCGCATCATGGGCCCCGTCATCTTGGTCCGTTAAAAGGCCAAAAGTAAACTGGCCCACTAGTAGATTCAGGCCTTTAATAGGCCAAGTAACCCCCGACCCTCTTTTCACAAGAAAACCCAATGGGCTTTTAGGAGACTGAGAAGTAGGTTGGGCCTGAAACGTGCCGAACAGCTCACGGGCCGGTAGCAGCCCGAAATGGACCCCCGGGCCATGATTGTGCGAATCAAATCACGGGCTTTTAACAGGCCAAAATTGTCTCGGTCCTTGTTTGGCCCAATCAGATATCGGCTACGAGCAGGCCAGATGGCAAACGGGGTCGTAGTTAGGCCCAACTATATGACGGGCTTTTAACATGCCGAAATTAATATAGGGCCAAAATGTTAAATGGGCCCTTAATAGGCCGAAACTAATATCAGGCCGAATTACTAAATGGGCCTTTAGCAAGTGGGCCCAAAAGCATAACGTCCAGTTGACGGGCCGAATCTGATATGGGCCATAATTTAGCCCAAAGCCTCTTAAAGGGTCGGACCTCATCTGGGCCGTAATTTGGCCCAGAACATGGTAGGCTTTTAACGGGCCGAATCTCATATGGGCCATTATTAGGCCCGGAACGTGGCAGGCCATTAATGGACCAGACCAAATATGGGTCGGCATTTGGCCCAAAACATGGCAGCCAGTTAATGGGCCGGCCTACTAGGGTCCTCAAAATCTTGTGGGCCTACAGCTGGGCCAGCTCATTAATGTCGGCGAAATCTCGTGGGCCTTTAGCTGGGCCAGCCCATTACGATCCGCAAGAATCTTGTGGGCCTTTACCTGGGTCGGCCCATTATGGCACACAAAAATCTTGTTGGCCTTTACCTGGGCCGGCCCATTATGGCCCGCAAAATCTTGTGGGCCTTTAGCTGGGCTAGCCCATTATGGTCCGCAAAATCTCGTGGGCCTTTAGCTGGGCCGGCCCATTATGGTCCGTAAAATCTTGTGGGCCTTTAGTTGGGCCGGCCCATTTAAACTTGATGGGCCGGTCCACGTGTCAACATATCATAGGCGCGTCTCGCCCATTGGATGAGTGACACTTGTGCCCATGCGGAGCTCACACATGTCTCCTCCAGCCAATGATGATTTTACACGTGGAAAATCCCCATTGGTCGGGGCTGCTAACGGGTTATTGGATCCAAAAACCGACCAGATAGCTTAACGGTGTTCCGTTACGGTGGATGCCACATTTCGGTCACCCTTGACGAAAGCACTTCTGTGACGCGCGGTTTATCGTCATGGAAGTGGACACTTCTGTGATGATAATTTTGGTAATGTCATGGAACACTTCTACGACAGCACAGGTATGACTATCTTGATTCTGTCATAAAATCGTCATGGATGTACATGCATGACAAAAAACGCGACCTACTGTGACAAACACGTATCATCACGAAAGTGTATTTTTTGGTAGTGTTGGGGATGAAAAGGTAGCATGAATTTCAAACACAAGCCAATATGCTCTCGGCGCGCAAGCGCGTGGAAACACCAGTGGCTCCCACATGTCAGCCTAAGAGTCCTTATTCTTTCTTTTTTGGAAAGCCCGGCCTTTTTTTCAGGATCTTTTGAGAGCCCGGCCTGAGAGTCATAATTGACCTGTTTGGCATTGCGTTACTACTCGGCCCATATTCAATGACACCTCACTGGCCCAAACAAGTGTACATCATCGAAAAGACACTGAGCTCAAATTATATAACTTGAAAAAACGAGATATACTCTAAACACTAGAGAATGGTGAGGCCCTCATTTAGCCCACCAGTAGTTCGAGACAATAAACAGTTTGAAACAATGATATATACAACATTCAAACACTGACTAGTGACTACTACTGACATAAACAATAAGACATGATAGTTCATAAGAAGTCTTGCTACACCACCAAAACGCACCCATCTGCAGCACTCAGACTCTCGTGATCCAGACGAGAATGACATTCTAAATAGAGGCAACTATTACATAGTAAGAGTGACATAGACAAGGATGACCAAATGACAAGGAATATGCATAACAAAGAAAGAACTACCCATCCAGAACCAGCAGCAAAGACAACAATGTCATTCGAAGAGATGATCCAACACCATCATAATTTGCAGCCCCGCTGAGGAGTCCCGGATTAAGGGATCGTCGGACAGCCGTACTATATGCATATGCCGGACTGTTGGGCTATGAAGATACAAGATAGAAAACTTCGTCCCGTGTCCGGATGGAACTCTCCTTTGCGTGGAAGGCAAGCTTGGCGATTAGGATATGAAGATTCCTTTCTCTGTAACTAACTCTGCATAACCCTAGCCCCCTCCTGTGTCTATATAAACCAGAGGGTTTAGTCCGTAGGATAACAACAATCATAATCATAGGCTAGCTTCTAGGGTTTAGCCTCTACGATCTCGTGGTAGACCAACTCTTGTAATACTCATATCATCAAGATCAATCAAGCAGGAAGTAGGGTATTACCTCCATCGAGAGGGCCCGAACCTGGGTAAACATTGTGTCTCCCGCCTCCTGTTACCATTAGCCTTAGACGCACAGTTCAGGACCCCCTACCCAAGATCCGCCGGTTTTGACATCGACAGGGTCGTCGTTATCTTTAGCTTCGTCCGGGGTATTATTCTTTCTTGTACCGGTATCACTATTTTTGCTATGGCGGGCTTTAGAGCGGCGCCACTGATGTCGGTGCTTTCATTGAGAGTTCCACTATGTCAGCACCATAAGGCTTGATGGCTCCTTCAATCATCTACAACAACGCAGTCCAGGGGGAAGTTTTTCTCCCCGGACAAATTTTCGTATTCGGCGACTTCGCACTGTGGGCCAACTCGCTTGGCCATCTGGAGCAGATCAATAGCTATGCACCTGGCCATCAGGTTAGGTTTGGAAGCTTGACCTACACCGCCGACAGCCGCGGAGACTTGATCTTCGACGGATTTGAGCCCATTACAGCCGCGCCCTGCCGCCATGATGGATGTGACCTATATCTGCCATCAGACTATGTGCAGGAAATAGCACCTATAATCGCTCTAGCCCTAGATCCAGAGCAAAGCGCGCCATCCAAGGACGAGAAGCTCAACCTCGCCATGGAAGCCATAGACTCAGCGGCGCTATAGCCGAACACGGATCTGACCTCCAACGAGGTTCGTCTCATCGGAACCTCGGACTCGTCTCTGGCCATAGGCTCCGAACCGCGTGTACCCGCACCCATCAAATCTGACCGGGCGCCGATCCTAGAGTTCAGCTCCGCGGACATCTTCCAACACTCACCCCTAGGCGATGTGTTAAACTCATTAAAGTCTCTCTCCTTGTCAGGAGATTCTTGGATGAACTATGTCCGGCTTGAGTGGGGAGCGGACGACGAAGAACATCATTACCCACCCACCACCCACTTGATAGCCACCGTCGACGATTTGACCGACATGCTTGATTTTGACTCCGAAGACATCGACGGTATGAACGATGATGCCGAAGAAGAAAAGGAACCACCGCCGACAGGGCGCTGGACAGCCACCTTTTCATATGACATATACATGGTGGATACACCCAAAGAAGACAATGGCGATGACAAAAAGGGTCTAGTTGGGGATGAACTTCCTGAGAAGCAGCCAAAGCGCCGACATCAGCGGCGTCGCTCTAAATCACGCCATGGTAAAAATAGCAATACCGGCACAAGAGAAAATAGCACTCCGGACGATGTGAAAGACAATGAAGACCCCACCAAGACAAGTTTGGAACAGGCTGAATGGGAAGACGGGCGAGCCAGCTCCGATGAACAGGCCATGAACAACAACTCGGAGGACAGCAATTACATGCCTCTCTCCGCGGATGAGGTGAGCCTCAGCGACAAAGAATTTATCGTGCTGGAGGATCCCGTCGAGCAGGAGCGTTTTAAGCGCCGGCTTGTAGCCACGGCGAAGAGCCTGAAGAAGAAGAAGCAGCAGCTTCAAGCTGATCAAGATCTGCTCACTGATAGATGGACTGAGCTCCTGGCAGCAGAGGAATATGGGCTCGAACGCCCAACCTAAAGTTACCCGAAGCGCAAATTGCTACCTCAATTCGATGACGAGGCGCTGGAGCCAGCACTACCAGCGCATAATGCGGCTGACCGACCACCGCGTGGCCAAGATAAAATGGCAATTCAGCGCGAACACCAGCCGGCACTGCCTCGCCGAGAAGTAGAAACACAACAGCTCGGGGATACACACATGACATGTGGTACGACCTGGAAAACAGAGCAGGACAAACCAGATTGATCTATGGATCGTGGGGGTGCGCCCCAACACGCAACGACGGCCACCAAGCCAGATATAACAAAATACAAATCTTTCCGGGCTGAATACCGTAGACTGGCTCCATCTGAGCTGCATCCCGACGTAGCCCGTCACAGAGGTGCCGCACACCCCCTATGTTTCACTGATGAAATGGAGCATGAATTCCCAGAAGGGTTTAAACCCGTAAACATTGAATCATATGACGGAACAACAGATCCCGTGGTATGGATTGAGGACTTCCTTCTCCATATACATATGGCCCACGGCGATGATATCCATGCCATCAAGTATCTCCCGCTAAAACTGAAGGGACCAGCTCGACACTGGTTGAACAGTCTGCTCGAAAACTCCATTTGCAGTTGGGAGAAACTGGAAGATGCATTCCTTGACAACTTCCAAGGCACTTATGTCTGACCTCCGAATGCCGATGACTTAAGTCATATAATCGAACAGACCGGAGAGTCAGCCAGGAAATTCTGGACTCAGTTCTTAACTAAAAAGAACTAGATCGTCGACTGTCCGGCTGCTGAAGCCCTAGCGGCTTTTAAGCATAACATCCGTGACGAGTGGCTCGCCCGACACCTCGGCCAAGAGAAACCGAAATCCATGGCAGCCCTTACGACGCTCATGAACCACTTTTGTGTGGGCGAGGATAGTTGGCTAGCTCGTGGCAACAGCACCTCAAGTAAACTTGGCACTTTTGAAGCTAGAGATAGCAACGAGCCCCTATGCAACAGACACAAGCGTCGAAATAATGGCGATAAAGCTGAAGACATGGTCGTCAATGCCGGATTCAGTGGCTCCAAGTCCGGTCAGCGGAAAAAGCCATTTAAGAGAAACAACCCGGGCCCGTCCAGTCTAGACCGCATACTCGATCGTCCATGTCAAATCCACGGCACCCCCGATAAACCAACCAATCATACCAACAAAGAATGTTGGGTCTTTAAACAGGCCGGCAAGTTAAATGCCGAAAACAAGGAAAAGGGACCGCAAAGCGATGACGACGAGGAACCCCGGCCACCGAACAAAGGGGGACAGAAGAAGTTTCCTCCCCAAGTTAAAAAAGTGAATATGATATATGCTACCCATATCCCCAAAAGGGAGCAGAAGTGCGCACTAAGGGACGTCGATGGAGCCAGTCACCCCGAAATACAACCCGTGGTCCTCCTGTTCGATCGCTTTTGATCGAAGGGACCATCCGACTAGCACCCGTCATGGCGGTTCAGTCGCACTGGTGCTAGACCCTATCATTGACGGATTCCACCTCATACGCGTCCTCATGGATGGTGGTAGCAGCCTGAACCTGCTCTATCAGTATACGGTGCGCAAAATGGGTATTGACCCCTCAAGGATCAAGCTCACCAAAACCACCTTTAAAGGTGTCATACCAGGTGTAGAGGCCTGCTGTACAGGCTCAATCACACTGGAAGTGGTCATCGTATCCCTGGATAATTTCCGAAGTGAAGAATTAATCTTTGATATCGTCCCCTTCCGCAGTGGTTATCACGCACTGCTCGGACGAGCCCCATTTGCTCGCTTCAATGCGGTGCCGCACTATGCCTAACTTAAGCTCAAGATGCCCAGACCTCGCGGTGTTATAACAGTCAATGGAAATACGGAGCGCTCCCTCCGTACTGAGGAGCACACCGTGGCCCTTGCAGCAGAAGTACAGAATAGCCTTCTTAGGCAAAACCTCAATTTGGCAATAAAGCCCCCGGACACACTCAAGCGAGTCCGAGCTACTTTGCAACAGGATCGTCTGGCTCGCCCAGAGCTCAGCTAGCAATCCAGCCTTCGTCCCAGCCCCAATAAAGCGGTGAAATTTGTGCCGTGCATACACAACTATGCACTTAAAATAGCATGGGCATGGACGGAGGCACAGCTAGACCGCGGTCCACAATGCGGCTCAACCGCTCCTAGATCCGCATACCTTCACTTTTTCTCTTTCTTTCAGGTTTTTTCTCTTCTCGAGGCCTTTTCTGATAAACCTGCTCATCAAACCCATAGCGGGACGGATACACCAAGAAAGCTAGGGGCTCGGAGGTACAGGGGAATACCCAGGTGGTCTCTGCTAATGATCGTCATACCTGTTTTAAATACCCGCACGCAGCTCGCTCTTGGTCGTGGCATGTTAAATAGCCTTATTTGCTTATTGCACTACTTGTACACATACGCCTTGATGTATTAATCAAATTACAATGAAAAATAATTTGCAGTGTCTGATTATTACTTAGTTTTTTCCTTATCTATTTATTTTCAATTGCACCCGTACATTTTGGTATGCCTTAATTCGCCAGGGGCTTCATTCTACCCCATAACACGGCAAGAAAGTCTGGACACTTTTACAGTATAGTTCGGCACCCCGAACTTATAGCATTATATGCATCGGCTCAGAATCATGTCTTTGGTCAATAGTTGGGTTGCCCTGCTCCTGTGCTTGCTACCTTATGTTCCGCTATATCGGCTAGGGAAGTAAAGGGAGAACTACTGCGATTGTGTCCTGGTTCTTCCAGACGAGCACCTCCATAGAGAAAGCCGAAAACTGACTGTCATGATGCGGCGAGAGTTGGCCAGCTGTTCGAGAGGTTTTCAAATCCTTAGAGATTTTTTTCCGCTTTATGCGAGGAATCGGTTTTTATCCAATTAGGCCTATATAGCGCCCCAACTTCGGCCTTCCAATACCAGGGGCTGCGCCAAAATTTAAAATTATAGAACTCCTATAGCTAAGTGAGGGTGATAAAGTTGTATAGTCCGATTGCCTTGTTCATTGCGCTAAACACCTCCTTAAAGGACCAAAAAAATGGATAAAGAGTGTTTAGATTTATCCCGAACACCCCCGTACTAGCTACATGGGGGCAAAAGCGGATGACTGGTCAATTCTCAGATTTCATAAACGGCCGCACAGGAGGTAAAATTTTAAATAACAAGCATTAGCTTACATAAAGACCTTGTTCCATATTACAGGACAGGATAAAATAATGCTTTCATGGGAAAATGATATCCTTGGTACATTGCTCCGCCACAAGGCGAGATCCCTCCATGACACTGTCATAGTACATCTCGGGCTTGCGATGCTCCTTGCCCGCGGGCGGACCCTCGGTCATCAACTTCGTGGCATCCATCTTCGCCCAGTGCATCTTGGCGTGGGCGAAAGCCATTCGCACACCTTCAATGCAGACCGACCGCTTGACGGCATCAAGCTGAGGGCAGGCACTGACCAACCGCTTCACGAGTCCGAAGTAGCTACTGGGCATGGGCTCGGCAGGACATAGACGGACTATTAGGTCATTCATGGCTAGTTTGGCCACCTTGTGCAGCTCGATCAACTGTTTTAGCTGGTCACTAAAGGGCACTGGATGTTCTGGTCCAAGGTATTGAGACCAGAAGAGCTTCTCCATAGAGCTCCCTTCTTCGGCTCGAAAGAACTCTGCAGCATCTGATATGCTACAGTGCAGATCCACAAACGCTCCTGGAGAATTCCAAATTCGGGTAAGTAAAAGGAATGTTTCCTTCACATACTTGCTTTGCATAATAAAAGCCTTACCCGCCGCGATCTTCTTGGCCGCCTGGATTTCCTGGAGCGCGCTCCGGGCTTCGGCTCGGGTATCTTGCATGCTCTGGCAGACCTTGGCAAGTTCGGACTCTTGAGTCTTAGAATCACGCTCCAAGGACTCATACTTTTTGATGGCGTCCTGGAGCTCTTGCTGGATCTCGCTGACCCGGGCCTCCTGCTTCTCGCGCGAGGCGTGTTCCTTAGCCGCTTTGTCCTCGACCTCGGCTAACACCTTCTTGAGGGCCTCTACTTTGGTCGCAACCCCTAATAAAGTTCATGACACTTTAGTCAGTACGAACCTTTCATCCTTCCTAAACATAAAGCACCGGTTACTGCATACCTTGGCTGTCCTCCAGCTGCTTCTTCACGAGGGTGAGTTCTTCCTCGGCCGGCTCCAGATTCTGCTTCAAGCCGAAGACCTCCGAAGTATGAGCGGCAGCAGCCAGCGGCGACGCCTGCTTATTTACATAGACATGTTATGTTAGACTCCTGCGAATAATATTTTGATCCTCTGTTCGGTGTTTCTTTCCGAACACCGAACAGGGCATCAGGGCCTACTGTCTATAAGGTGATATTCTTTTACAACTATGTTACTTACCTCAAAGCCTGTTAGAAGGCTAATGCAGGTTTCAGTCAGTCTGTTTTTGGCGGATTGGACTTTCTCAATCACCATACTCATAAGAGTACGGTGTTCTTCCACAATGGAAGCGCCTTGTAGCGCTTCCATCAACCTATCTGGTGCCTCTGGATGGACAGAGGTGTAACGCCCCGGATTCGTTGCGCCAGGTGTCCGCCAGTTATTCGTCGTTGTTGCCATATCATTTGCTTGCGTGTTGCATTTTGTCATGTCATCATGTGCATTTCATTTTGCATACATGTTCGTCTCATGCATCCGAGCATTTTTCCCGTTTTCCGTTTTGCAATCCGGCGCTCCTATGTCCCCCGGCGTCCCCCTTTTGTCTTCTGTTGTGAGCGGGTATTAAACTTTCTCGGAATGACCCGAGGTTTGCCAAGCGGCCTTGGTATAGCACCGGTAGACCGCCTGTCAAGTTTCGTGCCATTTGGAGGTCGTTTGATACTCCAACGGTTAACTGGGTAACCGTAAAGCCCTCTTTGAGTTGCAGCCCAACACCCCTCCCAAAGTGGCCCAAAACCCATCTAACTCCCCTCCATTCTCTCGGTCGTTCGATCACGATCGCGTGGCCGAAAACCGCTCCTCATTTGGACTCTCCTAGCTCCCTCTACCTATAAAAGTAGACCTCCCCCCGAATTTTCGCGCAGACCTAACCCTAGCCCCGCTCCTCTCCGCCGCCGGACATGTCCGCGCCGCCCGCCGCAGCGAATCCCAGGACGCCACGTGTCCCTCTCCTGCTGCCGTCCGCGTCGCCCGGCCCTTGGGCCCAGCGTTGAGCCCTGGAGCCCGTCGCCGTCGCCCGCTGCTGCGTCGCCCGCCGCGCCCAGCAGTGCCGCTTCGCCGCCGCCCTTGAAGCCGCGCGCCAGCGCGCTGCCGCCGCCCGCAGAGGAGCAACCGCCCGCGCCTCCTCCGCCGGCGCCCCCGCGCTCCGCTGCCGTGCACGCCACCAGCGCCGCCTCCCGCGCCCGCGGCGAACTTCGCCTCGCCGCCCCTTGGAGCGCCGCCGCTGGATCGGTGGATCCCGTGCGCGCGCGCCAGCGCGCCTCCGAGGCCGCGTGCCTCCCTCGCCGCCCGGCCTCCTCCCCTCCGCGCCGGATCCGGTCGCCCCGCACCTCCCCGGCCTCTTCCTCCTGCTCTGGCGGCCTTCTCCGGCGAGATCCGCCGCCGCCTCGTAATTCGTGCAAATCTGGAGGTTGCCCCGAAATCCACAGTCCCTGGTTTTCATACATTATCATGCCATATTCATCATGCTGTATCTCTGCATCCGTAGGTCCGTTTCGTGCGTGTAATATGTCAAATTGTTCGCCTCGACGAGTACTTCATTTCATTCCATTGCATTATTTTCATTTGAGCTCATCTTAATGCCCGAAATGCTGTTGGAAGAGTGCATGTTGATGTTAATCTGGTGAAACTGTTATAACTTGCTCATTTGTCATTTTTGCCATGATTGATGTGTGCATCCTATGAGGTTGATGTCTACATGTGTTTTGATCTATGCCATGCCATCTTTCCAGGGGTGTATGCCATGTATTTTTGTGATCAATGTGGTGACTAGCACAAGCATGCAAACTAGGCTTCGTGATATTGCTGATTTTGGTCCCTGTTCTGCTGTTATTTTGATGCCATGTAAACTTGATGCTACAGAGAGATCCATGCATATTTTGAGATACTTCAGTAAGGGTGTTTTGAACATATGGTTATTGTCTATCCATTCATGCCCTTGTTTGCAATTATGGAGTAGTCTAGCATGTCATTTTGGTGCTCTACTTTTGCTTCAAAATGTTTCCTGGCAGATTGTTTACTTGTTATTCAATTTAGCCAAGGTTGCTATAGTTGATCCTTGCATGCTATGGACTTGTTCTTGCCTTGGTTGGTTACATAAACATGTCTTATTGATGATGCTATGCTTATTTTGTCATGCAATGACTTGTGGTGAGTTAATCGAGCTTGTTAAGTAGGGCACTTGCTGTTGCCGTTTTCCTGACAGATTCGGTTATACTTTGTTGCTATGTTAACATGTTGCTACTAATCATTCTATGCATAATCTGGAGATGTCCTATAAACATGTTTTGATCCAAATGGCATGCTCTATCCATTCATGCCCTTGGTTGCAATTATAGCCTGCTGTAGCTTGTTGTAATCTTGCTCCAAAGTTGCTTGATAATGTTGCTATCAGCCTGTTAACATTAAGTTCACTAGTTCCCATGTGTTTTGCTAGTGATCCATGCACCCTATGATCTTGATCTTGCCATGCTTAGCTTCATAAATATGTCTTCTTACTGTTGGTTGCCTTGCCATGCCATGTATTGCTCTATGGTGAGTGGTTCGAGCTCACGAACATGCCTACTTATTGTTGTTCCTGCCATGTTTGAATCTGTAATATAACTTGCCATGTTTACATGGGTGCCATCATATTTTCTGTGCCTTTTTGGCTCATGGTCAGTAAGGGACTTTTGATCTATGCTTTTAGTAGATTCATGCCATGCCTTTGTTTGCCATTTTAAGTTCCTGTAACATGTTGTTTGATAGCTCTAAACATTGCAACCTGATGTTATTTCTGCTAAAGTCTGAAACTGTTATTATTTGCAATCTTCCCATATCTTTTGGAGCATGTTCTAGTTGTTTCTGGAGATAGCTCAGTGTTCATGTTTTGTTGTGCTTTACCTGTACTTCATGCCCTTGCCTTTTGTTATTATGTTGGGGTGCTGTAGCATATTGTTTTGATGCTTGTAAGATGCCTAGTTGCTGTTTTGGACAGATTGTTGTTATGACGTATAGAGTGTATGTGTTGAACCGTTGCTCCATTTTGAGTGTGCTCTATATGAAACTTGCATGATTTTGCATGTAATTTCATATTATCATGTTGCATCCTTGTTTTGAGGTGTTTGCTTGATGTTTGGGTGCATTTTGCATCAATGCCATGTTTAACTTGTTTTGCTCATATCTTCTAGGCCGTAGCTCCGAATCTAATGAACTTTATATGTAACTTGACTAGAATTTCGTGTAGATCATCTTGGTGCATCTTAACTTGCTGTTTAACAACTTGAACATAATGTTTATTCAGTTCTGGACCAATTTCGAAATTTGCATATGAGGACTTACCGGAAATGTTATATGTTGTTCCCGGCCTCATTTAAACTTGCCTTGATGTGTTGCTTTTGTATGCATCATCTCTTGCCATGAGTAGCCTCATCTAGCTTTGTCATGCATCATGCTTGTTGTGCATCATGTCTTGTTCATGTGTGGTGTGTTTACCATGTTGTGTGCTTCTTCTCGATAGTTCCCGTTTCGTTGCGATCGTGAGGATTCGTTCGTCTACGTTTGGTTCGTCTTCATGGCTTCATCTTCTTCATGGACTCGTTCTTCTTCCTTGCGGGATTTCATGCAAGATGACCGCTACCCTGGATCTCACTACTATCATTGCTATGCTAGTTGCTTCGTTCTATCGCTATGCTACGCTACCTATTACCTGTTTATCAAGCCATCCCATATTGCCATGAACGTCTAACCTTTGACACCTTTCCTATGCAAACCGTTGATTGGCTATGTTACCGCTTTTGCTCAGCCCCTCTTATAGCATTGCTAGTTGCAGGTGAAGTTGAAGATTTCTCCATGGTGGACAGGGTTTTTGGTTTGGATATCACAATATCTCTTATATTATTAATGCATCTATATATTTGGTAAAGGGTGGAAGGCTCGGCCTTATGCCTGGTGTTTTGTTCCACTCTTGCCGCCCTAGTTTCCGTCATACCGGTGTTATGTTCCCGGATTTTGCGTTCCTAACGCGGTCAGGTGATTTATGGGACCCCCCTGACAGTTCGCTTTGAATAAAACTTGTCCAGCAAGGCCCAACCTTGGTTTTACCATTTGCCTCACCACCACCTACTTTTCCCTTGGGAGTCGCTCTCTCAAGGGTCATCTTTATTTTAGCCCCCCCGGGCCAGTGCTTGTCTAAGTGCTGGTCTAAACCGGGCAAACTGCGGAGCCACCTCGGGGCAACTTGAGGGCTGGTTTTACTCGTAGGCTGACCTATCCGGTGTTGCCCTGAGAACGAGATATGTGCAGCTCCTATCAGGCTTGTCGGCGCATCGGGCGGCTTTGCTGGTCTTGTTTTACCGTTGTCAAAATGTCTTGTAAACCGGGATTCCGAGACTGATCGGGTCTTCCTGGGAGAAGGTCTATTCCTTCGTTGATCGCGAGAGCTTGTCATGGGCTAAGTTGGGACACCCCTGCAGGGTTTAAACTTTCGAGAGCCGTGCCCGCGGTTATGTGGCAGATGGGAATTTGTTAATGTCCGGTTGTAGATAACTTGACACCAGATCCGAATTAAAACACATCAACCGTGTGTGTAGCCGTGATGGTCTCTTCTCGGCGGAGTCCGGGAAGTGAACACGGTTTCTGTGTTATGTTTGACGTAAGTAGGTGTTCAGGATCACCTCTCAATCATTGCTAGCTTCGCGACCGTTCCATTGCTTCTCTTCTCGCTCTAGTTTGCGTATGTTAGCCACCATATCTTGCTTAGCCGCTGCTGCAACCTCACCACTTTACCCCTTCCTTTCCTATTAAGCTTTGCTAGTCTTGATACCCATGGTAATGGGATTGCTGAGTCCTCGTGGCTCACAGATTACTACAACAACAGTTGCAGGTACAGGTTATGCGATGATCTTGACGCGAGAGCGGTGTTTGCTTATTTGGAGTTCTTCTTCTGCTTCTTCTTCGATCAGGGGATAGGTTCCAGGTCGGCAGCCTGGGCTAGCAGGGTGGATGTCATTTGAGTTTCTGTTTGTGTTTCATCCATAGTCGGATGTTGATCTTATGTATGATGATGTTGTATTCGTGTGGCATTGTATGCCTTTTGTATGTATCCCTATCTGTTATGTAATGTTGATGTAATGATATCCACCTTGCAAAAGCGTCTTCAAGATGCGCTTCTATCCTTGGTGGGACCTTCGAGTTCCTTTAGGATAGGGTCGCATCTTGGGCGTGACAAGAGGTCACCGGTGGAGGCGGCTTGCCCCCCTCATTCGGGAGAGGTTGCCTGCCTGAATCTGGAGCCACTTGGGTCTCTGGAGCTGTATTCGGCTGAGGGCCAAACTGGATGCGGCCCCCATCGTCGGGGTTTGTAGGGGTCTTTCCCCCCATGTGTTCGGCAACCGGGGATTTATCCTCCGGCATCACCGGAATGGTCTCCCCTTGGCCTGGTATCCTTCGAGACAACACCTCGGTATTGTCCGAAGCCTTGGGGGAGGAGGCCGTCGGAAGGGACCCGATGTTCATCGCCGACGAGTCCAGCGACCCCTCCGAAGAGGAGGATAGCTCAATGTTGGATTGGCCGGACTGCAGATGCATGGTCTAGCACATTAAAAAATGATAAAGTGAAAAGGTCGTAAATATTACCGCGTCCGGATACTTACGATTTGGCCTGGGGCTTGACCTTGGGCTCCCACTCCCCGCTGCTGTTGGTGGCTGCGGCGGAGTAGTCCAGAAGGGAGATTTTTCCCTTCTTGGACGCCTCGGCCTCCCCATGTGTGGAGGCCTTCCTCTTCTTTCTCCCCCAGTAGGGGGGGAACGGATTTTATCCTCCTCCTCCTCCTCCTCCTCGTCTTCGGTGGAGGAGTGCGTCTTGGTGTCTTCGGACGTCACGTCTGAAACACCCTTGCATCGGAGACCATCTCTGGTCCCCTTGGCCGCCTTCTTGGCTTTCATCTCCAGCACCTCATAAGGCGCCGGAAACAGCATCTTCGTCAGAAGAGGTGTTTCTGGATCTTCGGGTAGCGGAGCCAGACAGTTAATCTGCTCCACTATCATTACCCAGGCCTGAAATATTAGCATGGAGGCTTAGGTTCCTCCCGCTGGTATGCCGGTAAAGGGTATACCTTGCAAAGATAAAAGAACTTACCGGATTAGCCCGGCGTTTTGCGCTAAGCCCGCGATCTTCGGTCGTGGGCGGTGGTACCTCGCCGGCCTTAAAGAGCACCTTCCAGATGTCTTTGTGTGTTGTACCGAAGAGCTCCAACAGCGCCTTGTGCTTGGCCGGGTTGAACTCCCACAAATTACAAGTCTGGCTCTGGCACGGAAGAATCCGGCGGAGGAGCATAACCTGGACCATGTTGACAAGCTTGATTTTCTTGCTTATCATGTTCTGGACACATGTCTAGAGCCCAATTAGTTCTTCCGCTGAGCCCCAGTCTAAACCCTTATCTTGCCAGGAGGTGAGCCACATGGGGACTCCGGATCAGAATTCAAGGGTCGCCGCCCAGTTGGTGTCGCGTGGCTCGGTGATATAGAACCACCTCGATTGCCACCCCTTTACAGTCTCCACGAAGGAGCCTTCAGGCCAGGTCACATTGGGCATCTTGCCCACCATGGCGCCTCCGCATCTCGCTTGTTGGCCGCTCACCACCTTTGGCTTCACATTTAAGGTCTTCAGCCATATGCCAAAGTGAGGTGGGATGCGGAGGAAGGCCTCGCACATGACAATGATTGTCGAGATGTTGAGGATGGAGTTGGTGGGCCAAGTCATGGAAGTCCATCCCGTAGTAGAACATCAGTCTGCGGATGAACGGGTGGAGGGGGAATCCCAGCCCGCGGACGAAGTGGTAGAGAAACACCACCTTTTCTTGGGGCTCCGGGGTAGGGATGATCTGCCCCTTGGCCGGAAGCCGATGAGCGATGTCTTTGGACAAGTACCCGGCCTCCCGGAGCTTCTTGATGTCCTCCTTCTTGACGGAGGAAGCCATCAACTTGTGTAAGTGCATCTAGTGCCCCTTAGTGATTTTGGTGTATTGAAGACTTATAGGTTAAGGGGCTTATGCGTTTGTGAGTGTACACAGGTCTATAAGTCTATGAGGAGTTTGATATTTATAGAGAAAGTCGACCCCTAAAAATGAAGCTCTTCGATTGAAGATTTTGATATTCTGAAGACTTTCTGAAGACTTTGGAAGTGAAGAAATTGGTGTGACCTTGAAGACTTGATATTCATTTGAGGAACATGAAGCGTGAAGACTTTTGTTTTCATAGTTTCATTTTCTCTTTCTTGAGTCATAGGAAACACTGTACTGTTAAAGGGGGTCGAGGAAATACTAAGGAAAAATTTCCATGTGATGCTCAACTCAAAATCCTAACCTACCAACCCTTCGAGTAAAGCCATTGGAAATCTCATATGGTTCATCAATTTCTTGATGGATGAGACGCAGTTCTTACAGTCACTTGAGGACTTTGCTCTGGCGAGGAGTTAGGAATTCGCCAGGTGAATTGCCTACAGTGAGGAACATGATAGCCCCGAGGAATTTGAGAGCCAAATTTCGACCGTTCTTGTCTTCTTGCCACTATCCCAAAATATCCTATCCACCTAACGGTCATATCATTGAAGGGCATTTATGTCTTATCATGTCGGCCTGCTCCTAGGCTATAAATAGCCGCCCCTACAACCACTAGTTGGTTGGCTGCTCGAGAGAACTTGACACTTGTCATTTGAGAGCAACCCATCCTCCGAGGACTTTGAGCGAAAATCATCAAGTGAGGAAAACCCAAAACCAAACCCCCACAAACCCAAAGTGATTGAGCATCATCAAGAAATTGATCTGCGTGGATCCGACGCTTGTTACCTTTGAAGACTGTGCTTCTTCCAGACGGTTAGGCGTCATGGTCTAGAGCATCCAAGAGGAATTGTGGATCGCCGAGTGACCAAGTCTGTGAAGGTTTGGAAGTCACCAAGACTTACCACGAGTGATTGGACGAGGTCTGTGGCCTTAGTTCAAGGAGAATACGGTGAGGACGGGGTGTCTGAGCTGCATGCTCAGAAAGCTGGGTGTCCGGACTGCGTGTCCTCGAGTTTAAATACTCACCCGCTCCAACCAGATGTACAAGCGAGACAGCAGCTTGGAACTGGTTTACCAAATCATTGTCTTCACCAACTAAGCTGGTTCTATTTCCTCAACTCTTTCATTTCCTCATTCTTGTGTTGAGTGTTTGTTCATATATGTGCTTGAAGACTTTGGTGAAGACTTTCTCAATTTCCTCGCCCAATTTCTTGATCGCTTTGTCTTCATCTTGTGTTATCCTGTGATTACGCTTTCTGTACTCTGTACTAGTCTTCATTTCATCATGATGACCATGCTTGTATTCTGTTATGTTTACTTCTGAGTACTTATTCCGCTGCAAGTAGTTCTTCGCTATGGAATTTCCTCACCAGCAAATTCCTCAGTGAAGAATACATAAAAATCGCCTATTCACCCCCCCTCTAGTCGATATAACGCACTTTCAATTGGTATCAGAGCAAGGTACTCCCTTGTTCTGTGTGTTGGTTTAACCGCCTGGAGTTTTAGTTATGTCGACCGCAGGTATGAAAAAAGTGACATGCCCTATCTTTGACGGTCATGACTATCCCAAGTGGAAGGCCATGATGAGGAAGCGCCTCATGGCAATGAACAGCAAGCTGTGGACCGTCACTGAGATTGGTCTTACTGATCTATGCAAGATGGCGGACGCTGATGGTATTCGCAAGTACACTCGACTTGACATCATGGCGAAGGATATCATCTGTTCCTGCCTATCCAGAGATCAATTCGGGCGCATTATGCATCTTGGCAATTCAAAGCTTATCTGGGACCGAATCTCTGATGTCTATGAAGGTCATCGAACCCGTCATGATCCCTGGTTTGAGGACTTCAAGGAATCTCTCAAAACGATGACTTTCGAGCCAGAATCATCATCTTCTGCATCATGTCTCATGGCAAACGGTGCTGAGGTAACCGAATGCTCCTCATCCGAGTTTTGTGACGATGAATCTGATAATGATGAATCTGATGATGATATTGAATCTTGTTATACCAAACTTGTTTGCATTGCCACTAAACAACAAATGGCTTTGGAACAAGTTCAAAACATGCTAGACAGAAGTGATGATATGTTGCGTAAAGAAATGGATCAGTCAAAAGCATTGGGTGAATGTCTTCAGAGAATTCACTCCAAGTTTGACGCCCTTCAAGATGAACATAATACCCTCTTGACTGATCACGAGAATCTTTCTTCTGAATCTCTTCAAAGAAAGCAAGATCTTGAAAAGCTAAGAGTGTGTTATGAAGATCTTCAGAAGGAGCGCGATTCATTACTAGCTCAACAAATTAGCGCTTCTCAGGAAGAATTTGTTCCTCCATGCTTAAAGTGCATTGAACATGAATCTGCTAATTCTTCACCTGAATGTTCAAATGCTGCAACTGTTACAAATTCTTCACCTGCCTCTGCTATCACTAATTCCTCATCTGAGGACATTGCTAGTATCACTGACAATGCAGGGCTGAAAGAATTGTACATGACAGGCATGTACAAAAGCCTCAAAGGGCATTAGACTCTGTGTGATGTGCTTAAAAAGCAAATCCTCAACAGAAACCCTAGGAAAGAGGGTATTGGCTTTGAGAGAAAACTCAATGCTGATGGAACATATTGGAAGCCTGAGCAGTACCCCAAAACCTCATGGGTTGCTGCAAAGGGACCTCCAGTTGATCCATCTAACTTATCTGGCTTTACATGTGAATCTCCTCATTCTTCTGATGAGTCATTTGACTCCAACTATAAACTGTTCAAAAATCAGAATGGTGAAGTATTTGCTAGATATGTTGGCACTAACTGCAGGAATGGTTCCCCTATGAAGAAAATCTGGGTTCCCAAGAAGTGCCTTGAAAGTCTTCAGGTGAATGTCCTCATGACACCACCTGTGAAGAACAGGAACCCCAGATCAAATTCTTCATATGGACCAAATTCTTCATATGGATCCAAGTCCTCATACGGACCAAATTCCTCAAATGGATCAAAGTCCTCATATGATTATCATCGTGCTAACAACTCTTTCTCGCAGGGTAGAGCTAAGGGCTATGAATATGTGCATTATTCTTCAAACCATTATGTTCATAAGTCCTCGAAGAATTTCTCTGCTTATTCATATGCTTACCCTAACCCCTCTTATGTGAAACAAAATGGTATGGCATCTTTGCCACCTTTCTCATATGGTGCTCGCAGAGTGATGAACTCTTTGCCACCCCTTCAGATGTGGGTGGTGAAGAAAAAGAACTAATCTCTTCTGCAGGGTCAGGTCTCGGGCGTGCTTTAACGTCTGAAGAATTTCTTGGGGACCGACAAAATGCTGAAAGGACGCAGTAAATCATGATGAAATGAACCTTCATTTCACACGTCCTCATCTTGCTATATCTTTCTTTCGCTTGATGAAATTCATCGATGAACTTGATATCATATTCTTCACTGATGAAGCATATGAGATTGTAAGTTACACTAATTCACCTTCAGGATGATCAACCCAAAACTACTGAATGGGTCATCGATAGTGGATGTACGAATCACATGACTGGTGACAAGAATCTATTGATGGATGCTCCTTTATCACCATCACATCTGAAGCATATCATCTTTGCTGACAAAGGCAAAAGTCAGGTATTGGGTCTTGGTAAGGTTGCAATCTCTAAGGATAAACACATGGACAAAGTCATGCTTGTTGAGTCCTTAGGATACAACCTCATGTCAGTCTCAATGCTTTGTGATCTTGATATGGTTGTTGTCTTTGGCAAGTATCGTTGTGTTGTGATTATGGAAGCTGATAATTCCAAAGTCTTCGAAGGCTTTAGGAGAGGAGATTTGTATATTGTTGATTTCACTACAGGACCACAACCAGCCGTGTGTCTACTTGCAAAAGCTTCAGAAGGCTGGCTATGGCATCGACGACTTGGTCACGCAGGCATGAGGAATTTGCACACGCTTGCGAAGAAGAATCATGTCATTGGCATTGAGAATGTCAAATTCCTCAAGGATCACTTATGCGGAGCTTGTGAAGCTAGAAAAATGACCAAGGCCAAGCATCCAGCGAAGACTATCATGACCACTACTCGTCCATTTGAATTACTTCACATGGACCTCTTCGGACCTAATCATTACTCAGCAGTCACTAATGATGCATCTCTATATGGTTTTGTCATTGTTGATGATTACTCTCGATATACATGGGTACACATTGTTACTTACAAACATGAAGTGCAGGAAGTCTTCAAACGATTTTCCTCAAGGGCTTCAACCAACTTTGGTGTGAAGATCAAGCACATCAGAAGTGACAATGGAACTGAGTTCACGAATTCCGGTCTTGATGCCTATCTTTATGAACTTGGTATTACTCATGAGTTATCTGCTCCCTATACTCCTCAGCAAAATGGCGTCGTGGAGCGCAAGAACAGAACTCTTGTTGAGATGGCTCGCACTATGCTTGTTGAATACAAAACGCCTCAGCATTTTTGGATTGATGCAATTGATATTGCGTGCCACATCATCAACAGAGTATATCTTCACAAATTCTTCAAGAAGACGGCCTATGAACTCCTCACTGACAAGAAACCCAATGTGAGTTATTTCAAAGTCTTCGGTGCTAAATGTTGGATTAGAGATCCTCACCACAATTCTAAATTTGCACCGAAAGCACATGAAGGTTTTATGCTTGGTTACGGAAAGGACTCGCACACCTACAAAGTGTTCAACATTGTTCTTCACAAGATTGTTGACATCAGATGTCTTGATTCGATGAAACTAATGGCTCGCAAAGAGAGCACCTACCTTTTGTGTTAGATGAACCAGCACCTGAGGTTTCCCTCAAGTTCAAGGCAACTGAGGATGTCATTCCTACTGAAGAATCTGTTGAAGAATTCACTCCAGTTCATGAAGAACGTCGAGCTGATGCACCTGAAGAAAATGCTGAGGAAAATGGTGCTGAAGAAAATGCTGATCAAATTCCTCAGCGACAACCAGCTCATCCTGGCGTTGCAAAAGAAGTGCAAGTGGAGAAGATTATCGATGACATTAGCGCACCAGGTCCTCTCACACGCTCAAAAGCTTCACATTTATCTAACTTTTGTGGGCACTATGCTTTTGTCTCTATCACAGAGCCCACTAAGGTAGATGAAGCATTTCTGGAGCCGGAGTGGATTCAGGCTATGCAAGAAGAATTACATCAGTTCAAGCTTAACAATGTCTGGGAACTGGTCAATCGCCCAGATCCTCGCAAGCATAATATCATTGCACAAAGTGGATCTACCGCAACAAGCAAGATGAAAATGGCCTTGTGGTGAGGAATAAGGCACGACTGGTAGCTCAAGGCTACACACAGGTTGAAGGAATTGATTTTGATGAAACTTTTGCACCTGTTGCTAGACTTGAGGCTATTCGCATATTACTTGCTTATGCTAACCATAATGATATCATCTTATATCAAATGGATGTGAGAAGTGCATTCCTCAATGGTAAGCTTGAGGAAGAAGCATATGTTGCTCAACCCCCAGGTTTTGAAGATCCAAAGAATCCTGACAAAGTCTTCAGACTTAATAAGGCCCTCTATGGCCTCAAGCAAGCCCCTCGGGCGTGGTATGATACATTGAAGGAATTCTTCGTGAAGAATGGCTTCACACCCGGTTCACTCGACCCTACTCTCTTTACTAAATCTTATGATGGTGAACTGTTTGTGTGCCAAATATATGTTGATGATATTATCTTTGGTTGTCTTGACCAACGTTATAGTGATGAATTTGCCTATATGATGAGTGAAGAATATCAAATGTCTATGATGGGAGAGTTGAAATTCTTCTTAGGTCTTCAAATTAAATCGGCAGCGAATGGCATATTCATATCTCAGAGAAATACCTCAAAGATGTCTTGAGGAAATTCGGCATGCAAGATTGCAAAGGCGTCAAAATTCCTATGCCCACAAATGGCCATCTATGCACTGATGAAAATGGTATTGACTTCGATCACAAGGTATACCGCTCCATGATTGGTTCTTTATTGTACTTATGTGCATCTAGGCCAGATATAATGCTTAGTGTTTGCATGTGTGCCCGATTTCAAGTTGCACCGAAGGAATCACACCATAAGGCTGTGAAGCATATTCTTCGAATGTTCTTTGAAAAGGACACAAATCCTAACACTTATGCAAAATTGATGACTTAGATGTGCAACACATGAAGACACGTTTTTCTTCAATCAATGAAGAATAACACTCTAAGTGTGAAGAAATCAATGAAGAATTTGATTCTTAGAACCCTACGACAATTGTACGCGGTGTCTGGAACCATCATTCTTATACGGTGGGTCACGCCACCACAAAAGTTGAAAATCTTCAATTAAGTTTTTCCTCATTTTTGAAATTCTTTAGTTTTTTTAAAATTCTTCAACTTTGCAAAATCTTCACTGTTTCCGTCGTTTTTCTTCATTGGCTATATATACATATGAGTTTATGTCCTCTACAGCATTCACTTATAGCTATTTCTTCAAGTTGCTTTTTTCGGCTAAGTGAATGTGATCGGACCCTTCCCCCTCTATGCTATACTCAACCCAATCTATTCACAAATTCTTCATGTGCGTTCTATTTGAGACTCGTTCAAAATCTTCACTGTGTCCTTGTCAGCTGAAGAAATTGCGAACGAAACTTTAAAACAAATCTTATCCAAATTTTCGATTTTACCGCTCAAAGCGTTCCGAATCCCACGATGCATTATTCTATTCACCCACGATCTTACACGATCTCATCTACACAGTACGTGGGTGACACATGTCGCGTGAAGGAGAAAGGGTAGGGGCATGTTCGTCCCAAAATCTTCGGGCGAACAGTTTTTCACCGTGTCTATAAATACCCCTCTCCCCTTCCTCACTTCATTTACTCCGCTCAACCGCTCTGTCTCTCGCTCGAGCTCCTTAAACCCTAGCGCCGCCGCTACTCCATCGTCGCCGGTGAGGAAGAGCTTCACTGCCTCGACCTCGTCGCCGTCGTACTCGCGCCGGTTGCGGAAATCTTCACTCCGCCGCCGCCGTAGTTGTTTCCCTCTGCCAAGTTAGGGCGTGGGAGATCTAACCTGATGAACTTCACATCCGTTCATCTCAGTTCGTCGTGTTCTTCACTTCGGGTAATTAAAAGTTACTTTTATTACTCGCTTTGATTCTCAAACTTTCCTGAAAATCTTCAAAGGTGTTTATTCTTCAAATCTTCACATATATGAACACCTCACACATTGTATGTTCTTGATCCATTTCTCTAAGCAATCATTTTCTTCAAGATTCCTCAATTGTGTGGATTTTCGATCTGTACAACTCTGGAACCTAAGACAAAGAACGCTTAGTGAAATTCCTCAAGGCGCATCTGGTCAAATTCCTCAAAACTTGTCTTTTCGAAAAATCTTCTGAGAACGCATATGACCTCTCCAAATTCCTCACACCTACACTCTGTTCACAGGTACTCATGTCCGCTGCTGAATCTCTAGGTTCTCATCAACTTAACTCATTTGCAGCGTTCCTCAAAGAAAAATTGCATACTTCTTTAGAGTGTTCAATTGTTCAAATTCCTCATCTGAAGAATATGGCTGAAGGTAAGAGACCGCAGAAAGGAGGAAAGAAGCCTGAGGTCATGACTACTTTCGAAATCCCTGATAACATTTATAAGGACTATTGCACACCTGACGAAGCCAAGTTCGTCAAAGAGAACAAAAATCAGCACAAGGTGCGCATTCAGAGGATTGAACGGAGATGGGCAAGGGAATGGCGGGAATACAGATATGTTACTCCAAAGTACATGAAGAAATTCGCCCTCAATCCTCCATGCCCAAGAGCTCCATTGGCTCCTGGCCAAGTAGCTGATCCCACCAGCATCAAGCGTGGTGAGGACTTTCCTGAAGAATGGGCTAAGCGCCAAGAAAAATTGGCAAGACAGGCCAAGGAGGCAGTAAGAAATTACATGAGGATTCTGCCGCTGCTGCTGCTGCTGAGACCTCGGTCAGGCCGAGGAAATCCATGCCAAAGAAGCCTGCTCGTAAGCCAAGTGCTTCACCAACAGCGCCCTCACGGCCAAGTTCCTCAGCTATGCCCTCACGGCAAATTCCTTAGACTGCTACTGCTCCACCAAAGTCCTCAGCAGCTCCATCAAAGTCCTCAGCTCCTGTGCATCTGGCTACATGTCAAAGGACTACGGGTTTCTCAATTGCTTCTGGTGTCTCGGCAAGTTACTCTGCTGCACCAATGTCCTCATCAGGCCCCACACTGTTGAAGACTAAACCAACAGCTGGACGCGGTCCTCGGCCAAGTCCAAGGAAGAAACAGGTCGCATTCCAAGTGCCCTCTGATGATGAAGCTTATGATGATGAACTTGCAGAAATCATCAGAGACAGACAAGTGAAGGCCGCTAGAGCCAAAGGCACATCTGTGCCACTACTTTTGGATCCGAGGAAAATCCTCGACTACATTGACCTCTGGCACAAGGATCCAAACACCCCCATGCCTGATTTTCATCTGACTCCTGGTCAAAGTCACATGCTGACCCATTTCATCATTCAAGAGAAATGGAAGTTTGAAAAGGCAAGAGAGATCAAGAAAGCGCAATACAGAAAGGAGAAGCTCCTGAAGAAAAATGTTGTCAAAATGACACCTGATGAACTTCTCAAGGCTCAGTCTGAAATTCAAGCCCTCAGCAAAGACTTTGATGCCTACTATGCTGATTGGCAAGGAGCCAAAGTGAGATTCATCAATCTAACGAAGAAAATGACAAATGTCGCAGCTCCATCGCAATAAGAAAATCTTCAGGTTGCAGACTCTGCTCAGCCTGCTGAAGAACATGCCAGCACCACTAATGACTTTCAGCCTGCTGAAGAAAATGCTAGTTCTAGGGCTGATGACTCCATTCCAGCCGCTGAAAAAATTGCCAGGGCATCCACTAGTGGTGCGCCTGAAGAAATCGAAGAGATCAGGCAACTGCATCGCCATATGCTTTGAAGAAAATCAACCAAATTCCACAGCTCCTCCCGCGCCTACACCAACTCCAATTCTTCCATCTGCCTATGAGGTGAAGAAGACCAAGGCTGCAGAGCGAGCTGCAGTGAAGAAAAGGAAGGCATCAGCTGCGTCAAATTCTTCGGCTGCGAAGAAAATGAAGCCAATGACCAGCTCACTTGAAAATCCAATTGATGCTGTTCCAATTTCCTCCATGTCATCAAAGAAAATTGTTCCTTTTGGAGAAGACTATAAGATCCCAAGCGGATCTGATGAAGAAAATCATTCTGCTGCTTCGTCAGACCAGATTGATGAAGAAATTGAAGTGGATGCAATCCCTTCAACAACAGTCATTTCCTCACCTATGCCTCAGTTCACAGCTGAAGAGGCTGGTGTTGAGGAAATTGAAGATGAAGATGTGGATATAGGATGCACCACACCTGTGATGAATGATGACTTTTGGGAAAGTCAGCATCCCAATACTCCTCTATTCACACCTATCCAACAGATTCCTCTGTCCCGGCAACAACAGTTCAAATGGGCTTTGAAGAAACTCATCCCACTCCCTCTGTTCATGAAGAAATTCCAGCCACTAGTGCTGAAGAACCTGAGCTCGCGATTCCTGAGGTGGTACTGCAACTCACTGACACCCCTCTGCCAAAGCCGAAGAATCCGTTCTCAAGTAAACAGAAGTTCAAGATTGAAGACTTCTTTTCCAAGCATGTATTCTTCACTGATTACAACCCCTATGACTCTACTCGCATAAGGAAAAGGCGTTTCTGGACTGCTGGTCAAGCCAACTTCTATTCCTCAGTGCTGTTTGACAAAGACAAAATCTTCGATCATGAACATATTCCTCACGTGGATATGGAATCTCTGCCATGCTTCGAGCCAGTCCTCAGTGTTCTTCACGATGCAGGATTACTCAATTTCTGCATTGACATCTGTGATTGGAATGAAGAGCTCATTCTTCAGTTCTATGCTACACTGCATATCACTGGAGACGCTGAAGATGTCAATTCATGGGTGTTGGATTGGATGACTGAGAACACTCACTACAAGGCACCAGCAACTGAATTGCTTTGTGTCCTTCCTCTCGATCCTCCCCATGACAGTGCACGTTGCATCTACAATGACCATGAACTAACAAATCACTATATGCAAGTGCTCATGAAGCCTTTGAAGCCTGAGCAGGCCCCACGAACCAAATTCCTCATCAAGGAATTGCTCTATGTGCCTCGAACTGTCTATCGCATTCTAACGAAGACAATGAGTCCTATCAAAGGCCACAACTCAAATGATGAAGATGTCATTGGCATCATGAAGAATATGCTTTTCAACATCATTCATGGTGTTCCCGTCAACTTCCATGATTTCTTCATGAGGACTCTGGCAAATGTTGCTATGTCACCATTCGAGCTGAAGCCCTATGCGCAGTTTCATTAGTTGATGACAAAGGCAAGGCAGCTGTTGTGATCGATGAAGGCATTCGTCCATTGGAAGGTCAATTTCGCCTGGCTACATCGTACTCTACCAATGACGACTCTGCCACACATGACACTGCCGCAAATACCTCAGCCAAGCGAAATCCTCAAGCCACAAAGACACCGTGGTGATGATGACGATGAGTTACTCCTCAGTCTTCATCAGAAGGTTGATCGCAATCACAAATGGGTAAAGCGTTAGTTTGGTGCAATTCTTCACAACATGACCTCAACACACAATGCAGTGAAGAAGAACCACTACTATCTTCATGGGACCCTCAACCGCACCTGGGCTGTCCTCACTCATGTCTATAGCGCTGAAGAACTGAAGACTATGGGTCTCAAGGAAGAATTTGACTGGTCTGCACCTCCTCCGAAGAAATTCAAGAGGGTCAAAATTCCTGATCTGGTGGCCAGCTCTTATTCTTCATCGCGTGACACTGATGAGTATGAAGATTTGGACGACACTGCGGCAGGCCCTGCTACAACAAACAACCCCGACAACGCTGGCACTCCTCCATCAACTTGAAATTCTTCAGGGGCGTTAGTCCTCAGTTTCAATCCTTTTGGTCATTTGATGACAAAGGGGGAGAAATCTGAGTTAGTCTTCAGGCGGGTCTATATTAAGGGTGTTTTTTTAAGTTACAACTCTCGTTCTTCCGAAACTTTTATTGGATCGAGTTGTAATCTTAAACCCGATGGTGCTCTGATACTTTTGATGCACTGTGCTCCGATACTTTTGATGCTTTCGTCATGCTTATTCCTCGTTAATATTATTGCACGCATGCTGAATTTCATCAGGCACCATATTTCATCATGCATTTCAAATTCTTCATATTATACATCAAATGCGTGTATGAATTACAAGATATAGGGGGAGATCTCCATGATTCAACTCTTCAAATGTGCATTGCCTCAAACGCAAATTCCTCACTATGCACATCTTCAGGGGGAGTTCTTCTATATCTTGCAATCAAATTCCTCAATATCAGTATTTACACTTCATATGTTTATCCCCGTTGAAAACTTAACCTATGTTGTCATCAATCACCAAAAAGGGGGAGATTGTAAGTGCATCTAGTGCCCTTAGTGATTTTGGTGTATTGAAGACTTATAGGTTAAGGGACTGATCGTTTGTGAGTGTACACAGGTCTATAAGTCTATGAGGAGTTTGATATTTACAGAGAAAGTCGACCCTAAAAATGAAGCTCTTCGATCAAGATTTTGATATTACGAAGACTTTAGAAGACTTTGGAAGTGAAGAAATTGGTGTGACCTTGAAGACTTGATATTCATTTGAGGAACATGAAGCGTGAAGACTTTTGTTTTCGTAGTTTCATTTTCTCTTTCTTGAGTCATAGGAAACACCGTGCTGTTAAAGGGGGTCGAGGAAATACTAAGGAAAAATTTCCATGTGATGCTCAACTCAAAATCCTACACCTACCAATCCCTTGAGTAAAGCCATTGGAAATCTCATACAGTTCGGTCAATTTCTTCAATGACGAGACGCAGTTCTTCAGTCACTTGAGGACTTTGCTCGACCGAGGAGTTAGGAATTCGCCAAAGGCAAATTGCCTACACAAGAGGAACATGATAGCCCCGAGGAATTTGAGAGCCAAATTTCCGACCGTTCTTTGTCTTGCTTGCCACCTGTCCCAAAATATCCTATCCACCTAACGGTCATATCATTGAAGGGCATTTATGTCTTATCATGTCGGGCTGCTCCCTAGGCTATAAATAGCCGCCCCTACAACCACTAGTTGGTTGGCTGCTCCGAGAGAACTTGACACTTGTCATTTGAGAGCAACCCATCCTCCGAGGACTTTGAGCGAAAATCATCAAGTGAGGAAAACCCAAAACCAAACCCCACAAACCCAAAGTGATTGAGCATCATCAAGAAATTGATCCTGTGGATCCGACGCTTGTTACCTTTGAAGATCAGGCTTCTTCCGACGGTTAGGCGTCATGGTCTAGAGCATCCAAGAGGAATTGTGGATCACCGAGTGACCAAGTCTGTGAAGGTTTGGAAGTCACCAAGACTTACCACGAGTGATTGGACGAGGTCTGCGTGGCCTTAGTTCAAGGAGAATACGGTGAGGACTGGGTGTCTGAGCTGCAGCTTCAGCGATCGGGTGTCCGGGACTGCGTGTCCTCAAGTTTAAATACTCAGCCGCTCCAACCAGACGTATAACTGAGACAGCAGTTGGAACTGGTTTACCAAATCATTGTCTTCACCAACTAACTGGTTCTATTTCCTCAACTCTTTCATTTCCTCATTACTGTGTTGAGTGTTTGTTCATATCTGTGCTTGAAGACTTTGACTGAAGACTTTCTCAAATTCCTCAGTTCAATTTCTTTAGTCTGTTTGTCTTCAACTTGTGTTATCCTGTGATTACGCTTTCTGTACTCTGTACTAGTCTTCATTTCATCATGATGACTGAGGGAGTCCTGGACTAGGGGGTGTCCGGACTGCCGGACTATCATCGTCCGCCGGACTCCAAGACTACGAAGATACAAGATTGAAGACTCCGTCCCGTGTCCGGATGGGACTTTCCTTGGCGTGGAAGGCAAGCTTGGCAATACGGATATGTAGATCTCTTACCATTGTAACCGACTCTGTGTAACCCTAGCCTCCTCCGGTGTCTATATAAACCGGCGGGCTTTAGTCCGTAGGAGAACATACATTACAACAATCATACCATAGGCTAGCTTCTAGGGTTTAGCCTCCTTGATCTCGTGGTAGATCCACTCTTGTACTACCCATATCATCAATATTAATCAAGCAGGACGTAGGGTTTTACCTCCATCGAGAGGGCCTGAACCTAGGTAAAACATCATGTCCCTCGTCTCTTGTTACCATCTGCCTAGACGCACAGTTCGGGACCCCCTACCCGAGATCCACCGGTTTTGACACCGACATTGGTGCTTTCATTGAGAGTTCCTCTGTGTCGTCACCGATAGGCTTGATGGCATCTTCAACTAACAACGCCGTCTGTATGAGACTTTTCTCCCGAACAGATCTTCAGATTCGGCGGCCCGATCAAGGGCCAATTCACTTGGCCATCCGGAGCAGATCGAAGCTACGCCCTGGCCGTCGGTGAGATTTGAAGCTTAAACTTCACGGCCGATGTCCGCGGAGACTTGATCTTCGACGGACTCGAGCCACAACTAAGCGCCCAGCCTTTGTGGACGACGGGCATGATCTAGCTCGCCACCGAACAGGCTGCCGTGGTGGCGACACGGATCCGCTTGACCATTAGCCCGGAGCCGATCGCTCAGATCGAGGGCCGGTGGATAGACGCCGCCCTGGGGGCTTCAACATCCACGGCGATGGAGCCGAACACTAATCTTGTCCCCTGCGAAACTCGTGATTCCGAGGTGCCGGACTCCTTGCTGGACTCCGAATCTCCCGCGCCCCTACCAATTGATCCGGATTGGGCGCCGTTTATGGAATTCACCGCCGCGGACATCTTCTAGTACTCGCCTTTTGGCGATATCCTGAATTCACTAAAGCATCTCTCATTATCAGGAGAGTCCTGGCCGGACTATGGCCAGGATTGTCGGGGTACGTACGACGAAGAAATTCAGAGCCCACCCACCACCCACTTTGTAGCCACTGTCGACGATCTAACCGACATACTAGACTACGACTCCGAAGACATCGACGCTATGGACGACGATGCCGGAGACGAACAAAAAACAGAGCTTATACAACACGACAGGACCACCTCGTCACATGACATTTATATGGTGGACACCCCAAAGGAGAGCGATAACGAGGGCCAACGGGCCGCGGTAGAAGATGACCCCGCCGATAAACGACCAAAACGGCGGCGCAGACGCTGCCCTAAGTCCCGCCTCGACGACAACAACGCTCCGAAGGAGCCCGCAATATGGCAGGGCTCACAAGCGGACGACGAACATGCAGATAAGCAACCGTCCGAACATGACGAGTCAGATAATTAGTCCAGGCCCGGCAAAAACAACAGCCCGGACGACCTCATGCCAGACATGCCGCCGGAGAGCAAGAACCTTCAGAAAAGACTCGTCAGTACCGCAAGAAGCCTGAAGAAGGAAAAACGGAGGCTCGATATAGCGGAAGACACACTCAGAATGAGATGGAGCAAAGTGCTCAAAACCGCAGATAAGTACGGCAATGGCCACCAATCAAAGAGCTACCCAAGCGCAAGCTGCTACGAGACCACGAGGAGGCCATAGAGCCTCCACCGTCCAAAAATAAAGGGCTGCTGGTTGGATAGACGGCCGATGATAGGCCAAATTCGACAATGGCGCCACACATAAACCAACCAACGAACTTGAAGGATAGATGGCCCAGCCAGGTCCATCTACGGGCCAAAGGAGAAGGCCCCAAGAAGCAAGGCAACACGTCAAGTGCCCGATGATAGCGGCACACACAAATCTGGGCGCCAAGACACCCACTATGTTTCACCGATGAGATGCTGGACCATGAATTCCCAGCAGGATTTAAACCCATAAACATAGAGGCCTACGATGGAACAACAGACCCTGGAGTCTGGATAGAAGATTATATACTGCACATACACATGGCCAGAGGAGACGATCTCCACGCCATAAAATACCTACCCCTCAAGCTCAAAGGGCCAGCCCGTCATTGGCTTAAAAGCCTCCCAGAAAACACTGTTGGAAGTTGGGAAGAGCTTGAGGATGCGTTTAGAGCAAATTTTCAAGGGACTTACGTCCGCCCTCCGGATGCAGATGATCTAAGTCATATAACTCAACAGCCCGGAGAGTCAGCGCGGAAATTCTGGAACAGGTTCCTTACCAAAAAGAACCAAATAGTCGACTATCCGGACGCCGAAGCCTTAGCAGCTTTCAAGCATAATGTCCGAGACGAATGGCTTGCCAGGCACCTCGGTCAAGAGAAATCGAGGACAATGTCCGCACTAACAAGCCTCATGACCCGCTTCTGTGTGGGAGAAGATAGCTGGCTAGCAAGATGCAGCACCAGCGACCCAAGTACATCCGTGATAAGAGATGGAAACGGAAAATCACGGCGCAGAAAAGAGCAGCGCCGGAATAAAGAGAAAAGCCCAAAGAGCACGGCAATCAACGCCGGATTCAAAAGCTCATGCCCAACAACAAAACACGGCCTCTCAAGGATGACAAAGGACGAATTGTCCAACTTAAACAAGATTTTGGGTCGGATATGTCAAATCCACAAGACCCGAAAGGCTCGCAAATCACACCCACAGGATTGTTGGGTTTTAAACAGTCCGCCGACTAAATGCCGAACACAAGGCCTGGCGCGCGTCAAGAAGACAAACCCCACTAGCGAGCAGGAAAACAAAAGACTTTCTCACAAGAGGTCAAAACAAGTAAACTCACTTCATGTGATAATACGGAAAAACAATGCGGCACTTCCTAAAAAGAGCTTCAGCGGTCCAACCCAAGAAACCATAGAGATTGGATATCAAAGCCAATCACTTTCGACCACCTGGACTACACCAGAAGCGTTCGAAACGCGGGACGGACTCCCCTGATATTGAATCCCATAATAGACGGATTACAATTTACTAACGTCCTAATGGACGGAGGCAGCGACTTAAACCTGCTATATTCAAACACAATCCGTAGGATGGGGATAGACCCTACCAAAATCCGACACAGCCGCACTTCCTTCAAAGGAGTGACGCCAGGCCCTTACGCCAAGTGCACAGGCTCTATATTACTAGAAGTCGTGTCCGGATCGCCGAACAATTTTCGACGCGAAAAATTAATTTTTCACATCGTCCCATTTGAAAGTGAATATCAAGCACTCTTGGGACGAAAGGCTTTTGTCCGCTTCAACGCCATACCGCATTACGCGTCTCTTACACTCAAGATGCCCGGTCCGCGTGGCGTCATTTCAATCTTGGGTCACTTAAAGACCCCGGACTCGGATAGACGAATCCGGCTTCAGCAGGCTAGGGGCTCCCTAGCCACATACCTCTTCACAGAGGGCTGCGCGCACAAACAACCGCGGGTTCATACAAACCCCGCTTTAATTATTCATATTTCTTCTTTTACACATATTTTTCGCGACGATTTATTTTCAAACTAAACGCCCTCTCTTTTCTGAGATGAAAACGTGCATACCCGTCCAGATAAACGGCAACGGAGACACAGCGCAGACGTGCGGTAGGGACCCGTTGTGAGGATTCTTTTCAGATTAAGACCTGCGTAAACCTTTTTTACTTATCTGTTGTTGTTATTCTCCTTGGTTTCTTCCTATAGCCAAAGCGAGCTGGACGTTTTGGCATCGGCGCGTCGAAGACCATGCTCGTGCACTCGACACTAGGGGCTTAGGCATCTCTGCCCATTATTATAAAGACCGAACACCTTAGGGAGTGTTCGCGCCTCGAGATTAGGCATTATATGCATCAGCTCGAATCATGTCTTTGGTCAAATGCTGGCTTTGCCTGGCTCGTGTTTTGCTGCCTTACGCTCAGATCACCGCTAACGCGCACCGGAGAACTACGTGATTGTGCCCCAGTTAATTTGGCGAGCACCTCAAGAGAGAAAGCCGAAAACTGATCGTCATGATATAGCGAGAGACCGGTCAACCACTCGATCGACTACCGGCATGTTTAGAATTCCGCTGACGGCACTGCTTTCGGTCAGCACATACACACCCCGAACTCGGAGATGTGCGGTGCCACCAGGGGCTATATCGTAGCCCCACCCTCGAGCTCCACTAGCTAAGTGAAAGTGATAAAGCATTATAGTCCGGATTGCCTCGTTCGCTACGCTACCACCTCCTTAAACAGGACCGAGACGTCGGATTAAGTGTGGAAACGCGCTATTTTTGCGAACACCCCCGCACCCTGTGCGTGGGGGCTGAAGCCGAAGAATACAATCTTTCAAGTTAAACAAATGTATACGTAAACGGCCGCACAGGAGAAGTTTTAATACTTGGGACGCACAAGTATAAAAAGCAGTTATAACATAATCATCGTTTTACAAGCTAATACGTTCATTTGAACGTGACATTTTTCGAGCACTGCGACTCTATTACACGAGCGCCACGCATAACTTCCCCGAAATAGTGCTCGGCGGGGAGCCGGTTTTCATCCGAATCCTGGGCGGCAACAGCGGTGGCATCCATCTCCGGACAGTGCGCCTTCATACGGGCAAGAGCCATCCGCGCGCCCTCGATGCAGGCCGACCGCTTCATCTCCTTTATATGCGGCACCGCTCCAAGGAATTGCTGCAGTAAGCCGAAGTAGCTCGTCGCCTTGGGCCTCTCTGGCCAGACATGAGCCACGATGTCAGTCATGGCAAGTCCGGACAATCTATTTAGTTCGGCCCATTCGGCCAACCGGTCTGTCAACGAAAGTGAGCGGCCCGGACTATGGAATTGAGACCAGTATAGCTCTTCCGTCTTGTGATCCTCCTGGCTCCGGAAGTGCTCAACGGCATCAGCCGCACTTGCAGCCAAGTCCATATACGGATCCTCCGGACTCCACAGCCGCTCAAATTGAGCATACTATCCATCCATAAACCGGCGACGCAGCAGAAAAGGCTTGCCAGCCACGATATCTCCGGCTTGGCGCAGTTCCTCCCTCATAGCCCGCATTGCAGAGCGGGCATCCTTGGCTTCGGCGGTGGCCTTCTTCAGGCCTTCCCGCTCTGATAAGCGCTCCTTTTCAAGAGCCTCATTGCGGTCGGCAGCATCCTTTACTTTCATGGCCAATTCGGCCACCTCCGCCCTGCTTAGGCAAAGTGTGCAGCCCTTTCGCTTTCAACTCCTCGGCCGCCCTCGAGGCAGCGCGTCTCCTTCGGGCTTGCTCCTTAGCTTGAGCAAGTTCAGCCCAAGGCTCTCCACGAAGCAGCACCGTCGTACAACAGCATATAATTCATCGAGGAGGTCTTGACCCCTTAAATAAAGCGACTGCGGAGAACTCATTTACCTTGCGACTCGTCAAGTCGCCGGTTGACAAGTGCGATGTCCGCATCCGCCATGTCAAGTTGTCGACTTAACTCGGCAAACTCACTAGTCCGGCTAGCCCTTGGACTATCCGCCACCTGCATAGGAACGGCGGCATTCATTACTTGCGATTTTGATCCTCGGCACGCTGTCGTTCCCGACAACCTACCGAGTCCCAGGGGCTACTATCTATACAGGGTGCATTTTTATATGCAAAACTGTTAAAAGACAAAAGGGTGCGTCATTCTCGCATACCTCAAATCCCGCCAGCAAACTCATGGCGGCATTGCGCAATCCGCTCTCGGCGGACGAAATCCTTCCAATCACCATACGCATCAACGCACGGTGATCTTCTCAAATGGACGCCTCTCAAGTAGATTCTTTAGTTCTCCGCCGATACTAGTGGGTGCCGAACTCTCCGCCCCTCCGGACTCGTGGATACCCTCCGTGGCGATACTTTCGTGCTCGCCCGCCTTATCTCGACGGCGCTGCAGACGGAGGCGTTCACTCTCCATCATCTCCTAAGAAGGTCTCCAAGACGAACTCATCCGAGAAGGCTGCAGATCCGAACTGCAATATAAATATTTCGTCACCCTCGAAGCACAAATGAAGGCATTTCCTTACTAATTAATTCCCTTTTTCATACTCACGGCTCATTGGAGGGCTGGTCCTTTGGCGATGATTGTGCGTCCGGATTCTCTCCGGACGCGACCAGTGAAGATCTCTTCCCGCTTAGGGCTTTGGCCTCCGGATCTTGAGGCGGTCCTCTTCTCCCCGGAGGGAGGGGTTCTTGATTCCTCCTCTTGGCGCCCCTTTGGGCGAAATATTAGCTCCTCTGTTTTCCCCTTCGCCCCCTTCTGTGGGTGCGACCTCCAACATTCTCGACCAGACGGGCTCGGTGCGGTCTCTGGGGGGGCGGACACCTTATCAGCCTTGATCGCGCCACCCATTCCCGTGAAGAGTGATGGGTCAGAGGCGAACTCTAGAAAGGCGATATAAGCAAAGTCCGGACTCGAGCTATTTACCCGAGTATCCGGCGATTGCGGCTTAGGCCCGCGTCCTCGGCTAATTCCGACATGCCACCAAGCGGTCCGAAGAACAACTTGTACATCTCCACGGGTGTCGCACCCATAAAGTGTTGGAGAATCCGAGGTCCCTCCGGTTGAACTCCCATAGACGGAGAGGACGGCGTTTGCGAGGCGTAAGATGTCGATCAAGATAACTCGCATCACCACGATCAGGTCGATCTCCCTCGCTTGGAGGTCTCGAATCCGGCCTGCGGTGAGGGCACGTCTTGAGACGGCCCCCAGTTGAACCCTTGGTTGACCCACGACACCAGCTGGCGTGGAGGTCCCGGGCGGAATGAAGGCGGCGGCTTTTGCCTGCTGCCCTTCGGAGCGGTGATATAGAACCACTCCTGCTGCCACAGTCCGAGTTCCTCTTGGAAGGAACCTTCGCCCCGGGCATCGGCCTTTTGCTTATGGTCGCCCGCAAGACTCGCTGACGCCCCGATCATCTTGGCTCCACCTTGAAGGTCTTCACCACGCATCAAGTGGGGAGGACGGAGGAAGGCTTCGCAGACGATAATGAATGCGGAGATGTGGAGGATGGACTCCAGAGCCAAGTCGTGAAAGTCCAGCCCATAGTAGAACATGAGTCCTCACACGAAGGGGTCCGTCGGGAAGCCTAAACCCCGACGGAGGTGGGATACAAAGACAACGAACTCACCGGGCTCGGTGGCGGGCACGGCCTGCCCTGGGGCGGGCAACCTATGCGAAACCTCATAAGCCAGGTACTTGGCCTCACATAACTTCGATATATCCCCCTCTGTAACGGAGGAGGGCATCCACCGGCCCTGGAGGTCGGAGCCGGACATGGTTAAGGATCCAAGCGCCAATCTGAGGCTCGGGTGTTGGAACCGGGAGCGAGGAGGAGATTCGATGCGAGATTGAAGAACAAGGACAAGCCTTGGTCCTCTTATAAAGGGGAAAAAATACCAAGAGCTGTCTCCATGACCGTTTGGGATTCACCTTCGATAGAGGAGGCGTGGCGACGGGAACGGTTGGGTTACCCACGCACGTATTGATGAGAATCCCGGAATAAGGGGAACACGATCTCTGCTTCGACAAGACGTGCCAAGAAACCGCCGCTAAACGTCTTTGAGGTGGTATAGTAAAAATGATTCAAACAAAAGCTTGGTAGCGGTGTGATGTCATGCCGCAGAATACGTCGCCAGATTGAATTAAGTGTACATTTTATTCTCTCTACGGTGGAATGTGGAATTTATTTTGCGAGCGGACACTATCCCGGGTGTTTATGATCTTCTCTGGATTATTCAAGGGAGGAACCCGCCTTGCAATGCCGAACATTATGCGCACCCGACTTATCGTCATTGAAGCCTGGTTCAGGGGCTACTGAGGGAGTCTTGGACTAGGGGGTGTCCGGACTGCCGGACTATCATCGTCCGCCGGACTCCAAGACTACGAAGATACAAGATTGAAGACTCCGTCCCGTGTCCGGATGGGACTTTCCTTGGCGTGGAAGGCAAGCTTGGCAATACGGATATGTAGATCTCTTACCATTGTAACCGACTCTGTGTAACCCTAGCCTCCTCTGGTGTCTATATAAACCGGAGGGCTTTAGTCCGTAAGACAACATACATTACAACAATCATACCATAGGCTAGCTTCTAGGGTTTAGCCTCCTTGATCTCGTGGTAGATCCACTCTTGTACTACCCATATCATCAATATTAACCAAGCAGGACGTAGGGTTTTACCTCCATCGAGAGGTCCCGAACCTGGGTAAAACATCGTGTCCCTCGTCTCTTGTTACCATCTGCCTAGACGCACAGTTCGGGACCCCCTACCCGAGATGCTCCGGTTTTGACACCGACAATGACCATGCTTGTATTCTGTTATGTTTACTTCTGAGTACTTATTCCGCTGCAAGTAGTTCTTCGCTAAGGAATTTCCTCACCAGCAAATTCCTCAGTGAAGAATTCATAAAAATCGCCTGTTCACCCCCCTCTAGTCGATATAACGCACTTTCAACTTGCCTCCAGCTCTAGATCCGGACATGATTGGAGTGCATTTTTGGGCGGAGAAGGTGAAAGCTTAGGCGTTGGAGCTCAAGAATGAATGGGTAGAGGAAAGAGAAGGCGTGGGTGAACAAGGAGGAATCCTTATCCCCTTATAAAGACAGTCGAGGTCGTGCGCCTCCCCCCTCGCCTTAAAATCCGCCTATTCACCAAGCACCGTGCAGATGGCATGGTTGAGTTACCCATACCCGTATTGATGAGAATCCCGTGATAAGGGGATGCGATCTCTGCTTCGACAAGACATGCCAATGAAACCGCTCCTCAAAATACGGAGGGGCAAGATAAAAACGGTTTGAATAAAGACCGGGCCATGGTGTGATGTCATGCTATGAGTTGTCAGCAGATAGGACTCGTGGGATATTATACTCTCTACAGTGGTATGTGGAATTTGTTTTGCAGAGCCGGACACGATTCTTATGTTCAAGATGTACTTTGGAGTATTCGGGGAAGGAACCCGCCTTGCAATGCCAAAGACAATCTGCGTGTGGGACTCATCGTCATTGAAGCCTGGTTCAGGGGCTACTGAGGGAGTCCCGGATTAAGGGGTCCTCGGACAGCCGGACTATATGCATATGTCGGACTGTTGGGCTATGAAGATACAAGATAGAAGACATCGTCCCGTGTCCGGATGGGACACTCCTTTGAGTGGAAGGCAAGCTTGGCGGTTAGGATAAGAAGATTCCTTTCTCTATAACCGACTCTGTATAACCCTATCCCCCTCCGATGTCTATATAAACTGGAGGGTTTAGTCCGTAGGACAACAACAATCATAATCATAGGCTAGCTTCTAGGGTTTAGCCTCTATGATCTTGTGGTAGATCAACTCTTGTAATACTCATACCATCAAGATCAATCAAGCAGGAAGTAGGGTATTACCTCCATCGAGAGGGCCTGAACCTGGGTAAACATTATGTCCCCCACCTCCTGTTACCATTAGCCTTAGATGCACAGTTCGGGAACCCCTACCCGAGATCCACCGGTTTTGACACCGACACCCGCTTCAGCGACCAGTGATCCGGAGACACCAATACTCCACCCTTTCGACGCAACAGCCCAATTACCTATCAACCTGAAGGCTTGAACCAACTCATTGCCTGTCGTAATTGAGACATCCAAGGATCAAAGTTAATCCGGATGCCTTTGTCATTCTCACCTTCTTTTGGCTGCAGGCTGTATCGTTGACAATCAGGGGAGTTTGCTCCCGAACTCCTAGGGCTCGTCGTGTAGACACAATTTTCCATAGCAAACAGAGCCTCTCTGCCATCAAGGTCCTTGCCAACGGTGGTCTCCTGGTTAATCAGATAATTGAGCCCGAGAAACAGAGAGTGTGAACTAAGGCTGTTTACCCGCCTCCAACTAAAAAATCCTTAAGGCCCCAACAAGCTGGTATCCTGCTCATAGACGTAACAGCCACTATCCGGATACTCACACATTTCATGGTTCTTGTATACGGTGGGGTTTTTGCAATATAACTTTTCCGGCTCATGTGTCCGAATGATCATCAATCTTTTGTTGTCATCTAATCGAGCGAGGAACCAGTTGTGCTTCCCTGTTTTTGGCGAAGGTGGTGTGATTACAAAGGGCAGTAACTGCAGGGACACTGCATCATATCAAAAAGGACAGGCATTGTTAATGTAAGATTAGCATTGTTCAGAGTATGAGTAGGATAATGCAAGAAACAGCATTTATATGTCCCTATTGGAACTAGGAGGGAAATGCAGGGAAATGTATACTGGGTTCGAAAATATAGAAGCGCCATGCATGGTTATACCCATGTTATCTCGCAATCGATTCTTCACAGGAAATTACCATGTCATGCATGTTATGTAATCATGTTCTGTCCTCACAAACAAATTCTTCAAGGTAAATAACAGGCCATGCATTGTTATATACTTGTGTTCTGTGGGCAAAATTTTTGTGAGGATATTATTCTAGCCATTGATTGCTGAAAGGCGAATATAGGTATGTACACATGGTAAGCATTACAGGATTTCACTACTTCCAAATATAGAGTTCTCCATATGCACATTTACTTTCCTAATGTATGGTTAGATGAAACCAACAGTGTGGTGCATGTTTCTACATCATGAAAATGAGGAAACTAACATGGCCATTGATACACACTCATATTTAGTAGTAGTATATAGATTACTGTAAAATAAGGAGAATATCCATATATTCCTAACCGTTTGATTATTCAGGGGTACAAATTGGCCATAATGACATGGTCACAATCGCATGAATTAACTCATTCCAAATATAGTTGATTTACGGCGTCTCTAATACATTGCCATAGTTCTACTCAAATTCTGCTCAAACAGGGATATGCCAATCATCACAAAAAGTTCAAACAGTGTCATGGCGTCATCATTAACATGAGAAGAAACAACTTACACGTGCCATCCCAGCAATACCTGGTGCCATCTGCTTTGTCGATCGCGTAGATGATGCCATTGTGTTCAATAGCATCACAGAAGTGTGTATCAGCTTTGACGATGATCCACTGCGAGCTGAGTTGTCTCCAGCTAAATAAGGCACCGGCGTAAAGATAGGCGAGTCGGCGGTCGAACAAGGCAATTAGCTTGAAGTCTGCGTAATCTGCATGTCTTGTGGGCACTTGGCAGATTACACTCTTCTGCAAAACAAGGTTCGTCCAACTGACGTGGTAATCTAGATGACTTGGAACGCGATGGTAAAACTCTATATAATCCAACAGAGGAAGGATAATCTCATGGGAGGTCTAGAAGTTCACGATCACCAACTTTTTACCGTCTTCTCTGAAGGCAGCCATCCAGTGGGAGTTCATGCCGACCCAGTACATACCTGCCAAGAAGTTTCGGGCGATGGTGATCGAACCAAAGTCGAGGGAAATGATGTACGGCGACCCACTACATACCTGCAAAGAATTTTCGGCTAATGGAGATCAGATTGAAGTCGAGGGGCATCATGTATGCCTCCGTATCATGGTGAGCAAATCTCACAAGACCAGATACCAGCAAGCAGGGTGTCTTGAAAAGCTTAGGCCTCGCTTCGACGATGGACGTGTGCATGTCCCTCGAGCATGCAGCTAGCCGCAGGGCGCTCAACATATCCATACACGAACAACAGAGGTCGAGGATGTCTCTGGGAGATTGCTCCAATCGTCGCTCATATGGATGCTGCGCGGTTTGCATTCGGCCATGGTGGAGTTTGGAAGGTGAGGGTTTTGGGGGGGCTTGATTTACGGGGGATAAGGTTGTCGATGCTGGAGCGGCTAGCAAGGGAATAGTGGTACTGGGGGAGGCGAGCGAGGCGATGGTACATGGGGTCACAGTGAGATGGAGACAGAGACGCAGATGGAGATGGAGATGGAGTGGTGCTATGTGAGGGGAGAGGGTGATGAGCGAGGCATGCTAATGTGTTGTACAGCGGCGGTGACAGACTGCACAGTGCACAGGGTGAGGCTGACTTTGGTAACCCGAACATGCCGCCTGGACTAGTGTCAGGCGCAGGGTGTTGTCACTTCACTGTGAGGACCGGATGAATAGTATTTTGACCATCAAGTGTACCACAGTTGTACTACTACTACTACTAGTAGGAACATGAGTACTCCAGTACTGTATAGCGGAAATAGGTGTCCCGTGCTAGCATGCCTGTTCACTTCATCCTCCAGGTATCATCCATATTGCGAGCAGAACCAAATTCTCGTGCATGCGGAAGCGCGAAGATGGGCCTATGATGAGGATAACCGTGTACTCCCTCCACATAGGTGAGCGCAACCTAGGTGGATGTAGATTGGATGAGAAATAGCACCAGGACGAGCAAAACTTCCAAACATGGCACTATTACAAATGGAAGCAAAATCAACAATTAATATGTAGTTATAAGGATGCCTTTTCAGCTCTCCAAGCAGGCCCAATCAACGCCCTGCCGCGATGCATGCAGTGGTCATTATAGTGCGTCAAGGACGGCATATAGATCGTTCCACACTTGAGAGGCTGGCGCCGTACAACCTTGATTTGAAAAGCATCCCTGACCTACAAACCAGAATCAAAATTCTTGTAGAAGATTGTGATAAACATACACCATCCCTATTCGACGTAGCAAATTTTGTGCTCGGTATAAATCTTAAGAAGGGTGACGAGACACTGGCATTAAGGTCGTCTGGACGGGAGAATTATCCCTTGACGTACAAGCGGATAAAATATGCTGCCCTCGATGGTCGTGTGAGTTTCGAGATAGCTGCAAGGTTAAAAGAGCTTGTTGCGAAGCCGTCTCCCACAAAAAATGAAGAAGAAGAAAGAAGAAGAAGAAGAAGAAGAAGAAGAAGAAGAAGAAGAAGAAGAAGAAGAAGAAGAAGAAGAAGAAGAAGAAGAAGAAGAAGAAGAAGAAGAAGAAAATGGTGCACCAGCAGGAGGGCATTATGGATGGATGAACTATTTCCTCTCTTGAAAAAAAATTATTCCCTCTCGGTGTATATTGATATAGATGGACTATTTTGATGGTGTGCATGTCTTTGGAACAAAGTAGTAGCATGGGTCCGCTTGACTATAAGGAACTATTTATCTGCATATATAGCTTTCTCTACTACTCCTTCCAGTGATCGGTATGCAATGCATGTGACTGTAGACATGGCAGCTTGTCCATGGAAGTTCATCTACAGCGACCATCACGTTTCATCCACTGCCACTCGTGATTCCCACGACGCCGCTCCAACCGACGGCACCACGTCCCCCGATGTGCGCCTCACCCCTCTCGGCTGCACTGCCCCACTGCCTTTGTGTGCATGACATGTGGGCCACCTAAAATGTGGCGAGCATCAAGTTTCTACCACAGCCACACACGATTCCCACGATGCTGCTCGAACCCATGACACCACACGTACCCCGACCTGCGGCTCACCCCTCTCGGCCCCACTGCCCCTCTGCCTTCGAGAGCATTACATGTGGACCAGTCACCTATCGGGTCCACATGTTATTGACTCAAAGGCATGTGTAGTAAGGCATTTAAGCTCAGTCTCGAGGGCCCTGAGAGGGAAATGTAACTCCTGCGCCAGGCCTTGTGGTGCTATCGCTTCACGAACTCGTGCCAAACTCGAGATTTCTTTCTTTACTATACATGCACGCAATGATTTAATGGACATTGTAATCTCAACATGTGATGGGGAGCTCTAAATTGGAATTTGAAACTTACAAAACGAAAGGATTCAAAACAAATAAACTGGCAGAGAGGGAGTATATCATAGGATGTGTCCCATATGAAATAAGTCCCCTGGTTTGTCACCGCGAAGATGCGGCTAGAAAGGAGCACAACGTCTTCGTACGCGTACGGCAACAAATCAGCCGCAGACAGCATGGTCCGCCTTTGACCGCCATGTGCAAGGTTCGTGCTATCTTATTCAATCTCACCATGGTTCCATCGTACCAATTCATGCGGTGGCCCGTTGCATGGCTGATCCCAATGTTGGACAAAGGTTATATGGGAATGATGTCACCGTTGTAAATGTTGTGCAAATTGATGTTGGTACCACTACTAGGGAAAAGCCTATACACAGAATCTTACTAGTAGCGAGGGTTAAAAACCCCCGCTACTGCTACTTACTAGTAGCGCAGGTTTTTAAACCTCGCTACTACTAAGTTGATAGCAGTAGCGCGGGTTTTAACCCCCGCTACTACTAAGCGGTCTCTACCGTGCCCCCCGGGACATGCCATAGTAGTAGCGCGGGTTTTTAACCCTCGCTACTACTAAGTTGATAGCAGTAGCGCTGGTTTTTAGCCCTTGCTACTACTAAGTGGTGCCATAGTAGTAGCGAGGGGTAAAAACCCGCGCTACTACTAAAGGTCCCGTTTTCAAACTTTACCACCACCCCGTGGATCGCCTTTTCAGTTTTAAAAAAATAAAAGAAAATGATGAAAATGTCAAAAAATAAAAGAAAATAAGTTTCTCTTGTGATATGTGGTCTAGTTGTTGGGAAAATTTGCAAATATGAATTTCGACTTTATTTGCAAAATCTCTCGGGAATTTGTAAAAATGGGCACAATTTCTGCATACTAACTCGGATGAAAAAGTTTTTTATATGAAAAATCATCTACTCGAAAGTTACATCCAAATTTAACGGGGAACCCGTTAAACATTTTCAAAATCCTCAAAACCTAATGAGAAAAAAAAAGTTACGGGCTTTTAAGATCCGGAGGCAAAAAATTCATCAAATTTCAGTTTTTTTTATTTTTGTTAAATCTGGTCAAACTATGGTCAAACTAATTATTCAAGAATATTAGTGTTACTAAATAATTATTTTAGTTTTTTTGAATTTTGGTCAAATCTGGTCAAACTATGGTCAAACTATGGTCAAACTAATTATTCAAGAAATAATAGTGTTACTAATTTTTAGAACAATAGTTTCAAACTCAAACAAAGGAAATGTGTGACTTCATGCTCAAACTAAATTCACGAGGTTAATAGGATTGACATCTTACTATTGTCGGAAAACAACAAGTGCGCACTTGGAAGCGAGGGAGAATAGAACCCGAAGTTAAGCATGCTCAGGCTGGAGTAGTGAGAGGATGGGTGACCGTCCGGGAAGTTAGATGATTTGGAATGATGAGGGGTGATTAGAGATTAAATTGAGCAGCGATGAGAGGTGATTAGAGATCTGAGGTTAAAATAATTCAGAAATTTGAAAATTAGGGAAAAAATCGAAAAAAAATCGAAAAAATTAAAAAAAATCAGATATTACAGATTAGTAGTAGCGCGGGTTTTACCCATGCTACTACTAAAGGACGTAGTAGTAGCACGGGTGGCATCCGCGCTACTGCTATACATTAGCTGTAGCGCCTTATTAGTAGCGCCGGCCCCCATGCTACTAATAGGCCCAAAACCCGCGTTGCTGCTAGGCTTTTCCCTAGTAGTGTACCCTCCCGTACATATGCAAGCCAATCTGCACTCGCACCGAGCCTAAGCTGTGAAACAGTGGGCAGGGGGAATTAGGAAATGGACATAGAAGTAGTCTTTAGAATGCATTTACTACGTGATCAAACTCATCTTACCTGCTCATCGGAGGAAATCCGAGTGCCCCTCAATGTCGGCATCTCAAGGGGCGTCAACTTGCAAATACGGCCACGCCGCGCTGGAGAGACCCCCAAGGAAACATCCTTGTGCGTTCCATGGAACATCAAGATGCATTTGTATGAGTAGTTTATCTTGTGAGAGAAAAGGATGAACGAGGGAAGGCCTCTAGAGATAGAGATAGACACTACTACTACCAATGTGCTGGCCCGTGCGTTGCAATGGATCCAAAGTAGTAGAATAATACTTGTTCACGTGCTTGAAATATAAACACTCTAGTTTTGATATACATGTGTCAGCAGACATGACAGCTTGTCCATGGAAGTTGAACCACGGCGACCATCACGTTTCTTGTTTCTACCACTGCCAACCCATACCCGATTCCCACGACACCGCTCCAACCCACGGCACAACGACCCCCGGCGTGGACATGGATCCTCTGACGTGGCTATCACTGCCTTGCCCTGCCTTTCCTTCACTGACAGGTGGGACCCACGCTTGGGGGTCCCACATGTCATGACAGAATGGTAGGATTGTTCACGTTAGGGGATCCTCATCCCCCCGACATGCGCCTCATCCCTCTTGGACCCATCACTCCTCTGCCTTTGTGTGCCGGACATGCGGGCCAGCTGAACTGCGGTGACCATCAACTTTCTACCACAGCCACACCCGATTGGACGCCATTTGCCCGCTCCGCTGCTGCGCTCCGATCCGTACTCCTGCACCATCAAATTATCATCCAGCGGTGTGACACATTTTGTCCCGGGCATCAATCCTCAGCTGGAGTACTTCTGTACTACAGGTAGTACCCGCCGGTGTGGCCATCTACGCCTCGTAACGCCCCGACACCCAGCTGTGGCACCCTCGCCACGGCCACGCCACCACTGGCCGGTTCATCTCGAACGAGTGAGTCATGAACCACGCCACCACCATGAGAATGACATGTGGGCCAGCTGCATTTAAGGTCCGCATGTCATTGACTCATAGGCCGGGCACTAAGCCACTGAAGTTTGGTCCCGTGGGCCCCGAGAGGGAAATGTAACTCCTGCGGCAGGCCTTGTGTTGCTCCCGCAGTACGAGCTCATGCCAAACCCGGAATTTGTTTCTTACTACTACCAACTACTAGTAAGGTACATGTGCATTGCACGCATGAGATTCTGGTGGTTTGTGCATTATGCTTCTACATGTGGAGTCTTCTAGATTCTACATGTGGCAAAATCTAGTCGAATGTAGAACATATCCAACGGCGAGTAGTGCTCGGATTTGCCATCTTTGTACCGTCGGATTGGCTTCATCCAATGACCAACTTTCAAAGTTATTCACACACTATATAGGGGTATAGATATAGATGTTTGGTTTCCAGCCTCAGGTTGCCACGCCTAAGCTTAGGCTTGCCACAATATCTTAGGCATGTGTTTGGTTCATTGCTACACTTGTGGCTTGCCACACTATTCTAGCTACATGGTTCACATGTCATAGACTCAACTTTTGCCAAATCTTGCCACACTTGTCTTGGCCATTTTGTTAGCCACATTTTTTGTGGCAGACACAGGGGTTGTTTGGTTTTAGGCCTAGCAATGCCACAATTTGGGGTTGTTTAGTTCTAGGCCTAGGAGTGCCACACTTTGCCATACAATGTTGCCAAACTTGCCTAAGGTGTGGCAAGTGTGGCTAACAATTTGAGCAACTCAACTAAGGCAAGTGTGGCAAGTGTGGCAAGGTGTGGCTAGGAACCAAACAGCCACTAGATTGCCAAAGATTGCCACACTTTGCCATACTATCTTTTCCATATATTGCAACATGATTTTTGCCACACTTGCCACACTTGCCTTAGTTGAGTTGCTCAAATTGTTAGCCACACTTTGGCTTGCCTAAGGGAATCTTGCCACACTTTTTGTGTCTATGACATGTGGGGCTCACTGCTCATAATAAAATCTTTGCCTTAGGTGTGGCTAGAACCAAACACCTACCTAACTTGGTCAAACTTGCCTAAGGTTAGGTGTGGCAAGGTGTGGCTAGGAACCAAATAGCCACTAAGATTGCCACACGTAAGGTTAGGCAAGTTTGACTAACTTAGGTGAGTGTTGGGTTCAAGCCACACCTTAGGCAAGCCACACTAAGGCCCCACATGACATACACACAAAAAATGTGGCAAGATTCCCTTAGGCTTGCCAACTTGTGGCTCTCATATTAAAGAACTAACTTTGCCTAAGATTAGTTGTGGCAAAGTTAGTCATGAATTAAGTTCAACCATGGAGTCTTCTAGATTCTACATGTGGCAGAATCTGGTGGAATGTAGATGATATCCAACGGCCAGTAGTGCTCGGATTTGCCATCTTTGTACCGTCGGATTGGCTTCATTCAACGACCAACTTTCAAAGTTTTTCACACACTATATAAGGGGTATAGATATAGATGTGTCGGCCCGTTGCAATGGATCCAAAGTATATCTATTTAGTGGAGCACTCAAAAAACATTATCTATTTATTTTTCTATAACCTTTCGTAGCCATGCAACCAAGCCACATAACCTTCATGGGTGCCCCCCACATCATATTATTCATACTACGTTGACTGAGAAAAAGATAAATCACCCAAAATAGGATCTTCCCTTTTTTGCTCCTACGATGCTGTGTCGTGCACGTACCTACTAGTTGTATAGTGGTAGTACTAGTTGTATAGTACAAACTTGATACTAGTAGGAGTAGTACTAGTATGGAATGCTCCTCTATCAACGAGCCCCATCTGACACCAAATTTCTTGGCTTCCGTGCTACAGCTAGATCTTCCCCTCGTTTCTATTTTCCAACCCAGCGGCGGGCAGGGTATGATTTGCCAATAGTCGATTTGCTCAACTGCGGTCCCACATGAAAGTGAAAATGCTAGGCAACACGCCTTCCCTAAGCTATGTGTCGTGCCGCACGGGCCGTGGAGTACTCCCGATTCCCGGGCATGTGGGGGTGCGACGTGAACGCGGCAGGCCTTTTCCTTTTACTAGCAATGTGCCCGTGCGTTGCAACGGATCCAAAGTAGTAGAATAGTGGTACTTGTTCACAAACTTGAAAGAAATCACTCTTGTTTTGATATACGCCTAATATATTACTCCCTCCATTCCTAAATATTTATCTTTTTAGAGATTTCAAATGGACTATCACATACGGATTATATAGACATATTTTGAAGTGTAGATTCACTCATTTTGCTTCGTATGTAGTCACTTATTGAAATCTCTAGAAAGACAAATATTTAGGAACAAAGGGAGTACTTTTCACTCAAAATATATTTCTCGGGCTGTTTTGATGAGGTGAGGAAGGGATGTGGTTGCTTTCAAGATAATAAGGGGTTTTCTGCAAATTGGAGCAGAGAAGTGGGCTATTGTTGCAAAAATGCCACAACTTACCTCACAGCTGTTAGATGCAGATCTAATGGTCAGAAACGACGGATGGCAGACACACCACCATCACCAACTGAGTCTTTTATAGGAATAGGTGTAGAGAAACATGTATAAACTGTAACATTTGGTTCTGCTCCTTGGCACGATCGATAGATAGAAATAACGATAGGAAACGCTAGGGAGGGGCTATTTCCGCCAGATAAGCAGGGTACACAGTAGCTAGGTTGGCGCATCGTCGGTTTGGTCACAACGGTCCAACATGTTCTAGTGTTTCTAGCAAAGATGCCCGCGCGTTGCACGAAGTTGATGGAAAAGGTAAGCACAACTTATAAATTGATAGATGGAGTACTAGTTATAGTGATGCCTATAATTAAGCAAAGGGATTGCACATGTCATTATTGACTGGAACGAGAATGCAACAGGACAATAAAAATTAAGGCCACGATGATGCGATCGCAGTGGTGGTTTCAGAAGGCAAGAAGAAAGATGCATCCATCAATGTACGACCTCCTCCTCCTCAACTTAGTGCGCCGGGCCATCGACTGACGGCGAAGGAGCGGCAGCTTTTGTGGCGAGGTCGAGGTGCTTCTCAGCAAAGGCATCCAAGGCTTCCAGCCGGTTGAGGAAGGCCAACATTGTAGCGTCCTCACTGGCCTTGTAGATACCTATGTACACGATATGCTCGTACACGTGGATGTGTAGGTCGATGAATTCTTGCAGGGCGAGGTGCCTCACGGCGTGCGCGACCTCCAGGTGGACATTCTTTGTGGCATCGGCGGGCAGTCGCAGGGCCACCAGGGATTGAAAGAGGTTCAGGCCATGGAGGCCGATTAGGGTGGCAGGCAATGAGGAGCCCGGGCGCGCGGGCTAGAGGAGTACGTCGATGTCGTCCGCGATCTTCTTGAGGACGGTGAACTTGTTGCTGGTGGCAACCATCATCTGTTCCAACTGAGAGTCGTAGTTGGCGCCGACGGCGACCATCCACCAGCCGGTCTCCAACACCGTCTGGAGACGATCCCCCGTGCCATGCCGCAGGCCGACGTCGTGGACCATCCGGCACAGCCGCTGGCCGCTCGCGCGCATCGCCGCCATGGGTCTGGAGTGAGCACTTTTGCGCTTAGTGTAGGTGTTGGGGAACGTAGTAATTTCAAAAAATTTCCTACGCACACACAAGATCATGGTGATGATATAGCAACGAGAGGGGAGAGTGTTCGTCCACGTACCCTCGTAGACCGTAAGCGGACGCGTTAGCACAACGCGGTTGATGTAGTCATACGTCTCCACGATCCGACCGATCCAAGCACCGAACGTACGGAGCCTCCGAGTTCAGCACACGTTCAGCTCGATGACGATCTCCGGCCTCTGATCTAGCCGAGCTCCGGAGATGAGTTCCGTCAGCACGACGGCGTGGTGACGATGATGATGTTCTACCGGCGCAGGGCTTCGCCTAAACTCCGCGATGATATGACCGAGGTGGAATATGGTGGAAGGGGGCACCGCACACGGCTAAGGAACAATCTGTAGATCAACTTGTGTGTCTATGGGTGCCCCCGCCCGTATATAAAGGAGCCGGGGGAGGAGGCCGCCAAGGAGGAGGCGCGCCAGGGGGGAGTCCTACTCCCACCGAGTAGGACTCCCTCTTTCCAAGTAGGAGTAGGAGAAGGGGGAAAGAGGATGAAGAGGGGAAGGAAAGGGGGGGCGCCGCCCCCTTCCCTTGTCCTATTCGGACTAGGAAGGGGAGGGGCGCGCGGCCCCCTCCTGCCTCCTTCCCTCTTTCTCCCTCGAGGCCCATGTAGGCCCAATAACCCCCGGGGGGTTCCGGTAACCTCCCGGTACTCTGGTAAAATGCCGATTTCACCCGGAACTATTCCGATGTCCAAACATAGGCTTCCAATATATCAATCTTTATGTCTCGACCATTTCGAGACTCCTCGTCATGTCCGTGATCACATCCAGGACTCCGAACAAACTTCGGTACATCAAAACTTATAAACTCATAATAAAATTGTCATCGAAACGTTAAGCGTGCGGACCCTACGGGTTCGAGAACTATGTAGACATGACCTAGAACCATTCTCGGTCAATAACCAATAGCGGGACCTAGATGCCCATATTGGTTCCTACATATTCTAGGAAGATCTTTATCGGTCAAACCGCATAACAACATACGTTGTTCCCTTTGTCATTGGTATGTTACTTGCCCGAGATTCGATCGTCGGTATCCAATACCTAGTTCAATCTCGTTACCGGCAAGTCTCTTTACTCGTTACGTAATACATCATTCGTAACTAATTCATTAGCCACATTGCTTGCAAGGCTTATAGTGATGTGCATTACCGAGAGGGCCCAGAGATACCTCTTTGGCAATCGGAGTGAGAAAACCTAATCTCGAAATACGCCAACGCAACATGTACCTTTGGAGACACCTGTAGTACTCCTTTATAATCACCCACTTACGTTACGACGTTTGGTAGTACCCAAAGTGTTCCTCTGGTAAACGGGAGTTGCATAATTCTCATAGTTACAGGAACATGTATAAGTCATGAAGAAAGCAATAGCAGTATACTAAACGATCAAGTGCTAGGCTAACGGGATGGGTCATGTCAATCACATCATTCTTCTAATGATGTGATCCCACTAATCAAATGACAACACATGTCTATGGTTAGGAAACACAACCATCTTTGATTAATGAGCTAGTCAAATAGAGGCATACTAGTGACTATAGTTTTGTCTATGTATTCACACATGTATCATGTTTCCGGTTAATACAATTCTAGCATGAATAATAAACATTTATCATGATATGAGGAAATAAATAATAACTTTATTATTGCCTCTAGGGAATATTTCCTTCAGTCTCCCACTTGCACTAGAGTCAATAATCTAGATTACATGGTAATGATTCTAACACCCATGGAGTCTTGGTGCTGATCATGTTTTGCTCGTGAGAGAGGCTTAGTCAATGGGTCTGCAACATTCAGATTCGTATGTATCTTGCAAATCACTATGTCTCCCACTTGGACTTGGTCCCGAATGGAATTGAAGCGTCTCTTGATGTGCTTGGTCCTCTTGTGAAATCTGGATTCCTTTGCCAAGGCAATTTCTCCAGTATTGTCACAGAAGATTTTCATTTGTCCCGATGCACTAGGTATGACACCTAGATCGGAAATGAACTCCTTCATCCAGACTCCTTCATTTGCTGCTTCAGAAGCAGCTATGTACTCCGCTTCACATGTAGATCCCGCCACGACGCTTTGTTTAGAACTGCACCAACTTACAGCTCCACCTTTTAATATAAACACGTATCCGGTATGCGATTTAGAATCGTCCGGATCAGTGTCAAAGCTTGCATCGACGTACCCATTTACGACTAGCTCTTTGTCACCTCCATATACGAGAAACATATCCTTAGTCCTTTTCGTATTTCAGATGTTCTTGACCGCTGTCCAATGATCCACTCTGGATTACTTTGGTACCTTCTGCCAAGCTTATTGCTAAGCATACGTCGGTCCGGTACACAGCATTGCATACATGATAGAGCCTATGGCTGAAGCATAGGAACATCTTTCATTTTCTCTCTATCTTCTGTTGTGGTCGGGCATTGAGTTTGACTCAACTTCACACCTTGTAGCACAGCAAGAATCCTTTCTTTGCACGATCCATTTTGAACTTTTTCAAAATTTTGTCAAGGTATGTGCTTTGTGAAAGTCCTATTAAGTGTCTTGATCTATCTCTATAGATCTTGATGCCCAATATGTAAGCAGCTTCACCGAGGTCTTTCATTGAAAAACTTTTATTCAAGTATCCCTTTATGCTATCCAAAAATTATATATCATTTCCAATGAATAATATGTCATCTACATATAAAACTAGAAATGTTGCAGAGCTCCCACTCACTTTCTTGTAAATACAGGCTTCTCCAAAAGTCTGTATAAAACCATATGCTTTGATCACACTATCAAAATGTTTATTCCAACTCCGAGATGCTTGCACCAGTCCATAAATGGATCGCTGGAGCTTGCATATTTTGTTAGCACCTTTTGGATCAACAAAACCTCCTGGCTGCATCATATACAACTCTTCTTCTAGAAATCCATTCAAGAATGCAGTTTTGACATCCATTTGCCAAATTTCATAGTCATGAAATGCAGCAATAGCTAACATGATTCGGACAGACTTAAGCATCGCTACGGGTGAGAAAGTCTCATCGTAGTCAACCCCTTGAACTTGTCGAAAACCTTTCGCAACAAGTCGAGCTTTATAGACAGTTACATTACCATCAGCGTCAGTCTTCTTCTTAAAGATCCATTTATTCTCAATGGCTTGCCGATCATCGGGCAAGTCAACCAACGTCCATACTTTGTCTTCATACATGGATCCCATCTCATATGTCATGGCCTCTAGCCATTTTGTGGAATCTGGGCTCATCATCGCTTCCTCATAGTTCGTAGGTTCATCATGGTCAAGTAACATGACTTCCAGAATAGGATTACCGTACCACTCTGGTGCGGATCTTACTCTAGTAGACCTACGAGGTTCAGTAGAAACTTGATCTGAAGCTTCATGATCAATATCATTAGCTTCCTCACTGATTGGTGTAGTTGTCACAGGAAAAGTTCTTGTGATGAACTACTTTCCAAAAAGGGAGTAGATACAGTTATCTCATCAAGTTCTACTTTCCTCCCACTCACTTCTTTCGAGAGAAACTCCTTCTCTAGAAAGGATCCAAATTTAGCAACGAAAATTTTGCCCTCAGATCTGTGATAGAAGGTGTACCCAATAGTCTCCTTTGGTTATCCTATGAAGACACATTTCTCCGATTTGGGTTCGAGCTTATCTGGTTGAAGTTTCTTCACATAAGCATCGCAGCCCCAAACTTTAAGAAACGACAACTTTGGTTTCTTGCCAAACCACAGTTCATAAGGCGTCGTTTCAATGGATTTTGATGGTGCCCTATTTAACGTGAATGCGGTCGTCTCTAAAGCATAACCCCAAAACGATAGCGGTAAATCGGTAAGAGACATCATAGATCGCACCATATCAAGTAAAGTACGATTACGACGTTCGGACACACCATTTCGTTGTGGTGTTCCAGGTGGCGTGAGTTGCGAGACTATCCCGCATTGTTTCAAGTGCGACCAAACTCAGTAACTCAAATATTCTCCTCCACGATCAGATCGTAGAAACTTTATTTTCTTGTTATGATGATTTTCCACTTCACTCTGAAATTCTTTGAACTTTTCAAATGTTTCAGACTTGTGTTTCATTAAGTAGATATACCCTTATCTGCTCAAATCATCTGTGAAGGTGAGAAAATAACGATATCCGCCACGAGCCTCAACATTCATCGGACCACATACATCTGTATGTATGATTTCCAACAAATCGGTTGCTCTCTCCATAGTACCGGAGAACGGCGTTTTAGTCATCTTGCCCATAAGGCACGGTTCGCAAGTACCAAGTGATTCATAATCAAGTGATTCCATAAGCCCATCAGTATGGAGTTTCTTCATGCGCTTTACACTGCTATGACCTAAACGGAAATTCCACAAATAAGTTGCACTATTGTTATCAACTCTGCATCTTTTGGTTTCAACACTATGAATATGTGTATCACTACTATCGAGATTCAATAAAAATAGACCATTCTTCAAGGGTCCATGACCATAAAAGATATTACTCATATAAATAGAACAACCATTATTCTCTCGATTTAAATGAATAACCGTCTCGCATCAAACAAGATCCAGATATAATGTTCATGCTCAACGCGGCACCAAATAACAATTATTTAGGTCTAATACTAATCCCGATGGTAGATGTAGAGGTAGCGTGCCGATCGCGATCACATTGACTTTGGAACCATTTCCCGTGCATCGTCACCTCGTCCTTAGCTAATCTTCGCAATCCGTAGTCCTGCTTGAGTTGCAAATATTAGCAATGTAACCGATATCAAATACCAGTGTGCTCTGCGAGCATTAGTAAGGTACACATCAATAACATGTATATCACATATACCTTTGTTCACTTTGCCATCCTTCTTATCCGCCAAATACTTGGGGCAGTTCCGCTTCCGAAGTCGATCGCTTGCGGTAGAAGCACTCGATTTGTGCTTAGGTCCAGACTTGGGTTTCTTCTCTTGAGCAGCAACTTGCTTGCCGTTCTTTCCCTTTTTCTTCCCTTTGCCCTTCTTCTTGAAACTGGTGGTTTTGTTAACCATCAACACTTGATGCTCCTTCTTGATTTCTACCTCCGCAGCTTTCAGCATTGCAAAGAGCTCGGGAATAGTCTTATCCATCCCTTGCATATTATAGCTCATCACGAAGCTCTTGTAGCTTGGTGGCGTGATTGAAGAATTACATCAATGACACTATCATCGGAAGATTAACTCCCGCTTGAATCAAGTGATTATTATACCCAGACATTTTGAGTATGTGTTCACCGACGAACTATTCTCCTCCATCTTGCAGCTATAGAACTTATTGGAGACTTCATATCTCTCAATCCGGGCATTTGCTTGAAATATTAACTTCAACTCTGGAACATCTCATATGCTCCATGACGTTCAAAACGTCGTTGAAGACCCGGTTCTAAGCCGTAAAGCATGGCACATTGAACTATCGAGTAGTCATCAGCTTTGCTCGCCAGACGTTCTTAACGTCGTCGGTTATTAGCAAAGCAGTTCGGCACCCAGCGGTGCTTCGGGACGTAACTTTTACAGGCAGCAATGAGGAAAATCCTCGAGTTACGGACCCGATCCATGTAATTGCTACCATCATCTTTCAACTTTGCTTTCTCAAGGAACGCATTAAAATTCAACGGAACAACAAAGACGAGCCATCTATCTACAAACAAACATAGACAAGCAAAATACTATCGGTACTAAGTTCATGATAAATTTAAGTTCAATTAATCATATTACTTAAGAACTCCCACTTAGACAGACATCTCTCTAGTCATCTAAGTGATCACGTGATCCAAATCAACTAAACCATGTCCGATCATCACGTGAGATGGAGTAGTTTCATGGTGAACATCGCTGTGTTGATCATATCTACTATATGATTGACGCTAGACCTTTCCGTCTCTGTGTTCCGAGGCCATATCTGTATATGCTAGGCTCGTCAAGTATAACCTGAGTATTCCGCGTGTGCAACTGTTTTGCACCGTTGTATTTGAACGTAGAGCCTATCACACCGATCATCACATGGTGTCTCAAAGACGAAGAACTTTCGCAGCGGTGCATACTCGGGAGAACACTTCTTGATAATTAGTGAGAGATCATCTTAAAATGCTACCGTCAATCAAAGCAAGATAAGATGCATAAAGGATAAACATCAGATGCAATCAATATAAGTGATATGATATGGCCATCATCATCTTGTGCTTGTGATCTCCATCTTCGAAGAACCGTAATGATCACCATCGTCACCGGCGTGACACCTTGATCTCCATCGTAGCATCGTTGTCGTTTACGCCATCTATTGCTTCTACGACTATCGCTACCGCTTAGTGATAAAGTAAAGCAATTACAGGGCGTTTGCATTTCATACAATAAAGCGACAACCATATGGCTCCTGCCAGTTGCCGATATCTTCGGTTACAAAACATGATCATCTCGTACAATAAAATATAGCATCACGTCTTGACCATATCACATCACAACATGCCCTGCAAAAGCAAGTTAGACGTCCTCTACTTTGTTGTTGCAAATTTTACGTGGCTACTACGGGCCTAGCAAGAACCGTTCTTACCTACGCATCAAAAAACCACAACGATAGTTTGTCAAGTTGGTGCTGTTTTAACCTTCGCAAGGACCAGGCGTAGCCACACTCGATTCAGCTAAAGTGAGAGAGATAGACACCCGCCAGCCACCTTTAAGCACGAGTGCTCGTAATGGTGAAACCAGTCTCGCGTAAGCGTACGCGTAATGTCGGTCCGGGCCGCTTCATCTCACAATACCGCCGAACCAAAGTATGACATGCCGGTAAGCAGTATGACTTGTATCGCCCACAACTCACTTGTGTTCTAGTCATGCAAATAACATCAACGCATAAAACCTAGGCTCGGATGCCACTGTTGGGGAACGTAGTAATTTCAAAAAAATTCCTATGCACACACAAGATAATGGTGATGATATAGCAACGAGAGGGGAGAGTGTTCGTCCACGTACCCTCGTAGACCGTAAGCGGACGCGTTAGCACAACGCGGTTGATGTAGTCGTACGTCTCCGCGATCCGACCAATCCAAGCACCGAACGTACGGAGCCTCCGAGTTCAGCACACGTTCAGCTCGATGACGATCTCCGGCCTCCGATCCAGCCGAGCTCCGGAGATGAGTTCCGTCAGCACGACAGCGTGGTGACGATGATGATGTTCTACCGGCGCAGGGCTTCGCCTAAACTCCGCGACGATATGACCGAGGTGGAATATGGTGGAAGGGGGCACCGCACACGGCTAAGGAACGATCCGTAGATCAACTTGTGTGTCTATGGGGTGCCCCCCGCCCCCGTATATAAAGGAGCCATGGAGGAGGAGGCCGCCGGCCAAGGAGGGCGCGCCAAGGGGGGAGTCCTACTCCCACCGGGAGTAGGACTCCCTCTTCCAAGTAGGAGTAGGAGAAGGGGGAAAGAGGAGGAAGAGGGGAAGGAAAGGGGGGCGCCGCCCCCCTTCCCTTGTCCTATTCAGACTAGGAAGGGGAGGGGCGCACGTCCCCCTCCTTCCTCCTTCCCTCTTCTCCCTCGAGGCCCATGTAGGCCCAATAACCCCCCGGGGGGTTCCGGTAACCTCCCGGTACTCCGGTAAAATGCCGATTTCACCCGGAACTATTTCGATGTCCAAACATAGGCTTCCAATATATCAATCTTTATGTCTCGACCATTTCGAGACTCCTCGTCATGTCCGTGATCACATCCGGGACTCCGAACAAACTTTGTTACATCAAAACTTATAAACTCATAATAAAACTGTCATCAAAACGTTAAGCGTGCGGACCCTACGGGTTCAAGAACTATGTAGACATGACCTAGAACCATTCTCGGTCAATAACCAATAGCGGGACCTGGATGCCCATATTGGTTCCTACATATTCAACGAAGATCTTTATCGGTCAAACCGCATAACAACATACGTTGTTCCCTTTGTCATCGGTATGTTACTTGCCCGAGATTCGATCGTCAGTATCCAATACCTAGTTCAATCTCGTTACCGGCAAGTCTCTTTACTCGTTACGTAATACATCATTCTGTAACTAACTCATTAGCCACGTTGCTTGCAAGGCTTATAGTGATGTGCATTACCGAGAGGGCCCAGAGATACCTCTCCGACAATCGGAGTGACAAAACCGAATCTCGAAATACGCCAACTCAACATGTACCTTTGGAGACACCTGTAGTACTCCTTTATAATCACCCAGTTACGTTGTGACGTTTGGTAGTACCAAAGTGTTCCTCCGTAAACGGAGTTGCATAATTCTCATAGTTACAGGAACATGTATAAGTCATGAAGAAAGCAATAGCAGTATACTAAACGATCAAGTGCTAGGCTAATGGGATGGGTCATGTCAATCACATCATTCTTCTAATGATGTGATCCCACTAATCAAATGACAACACATGTCTATGGTTAGGAAGCACAACCATCTTTGATTAATGAGCTAGTCAAATAGAGGCATACTAGTGACTATAGTTTTGTCTATGTATTCACACATGTATCATGTTTCCCGTTAATACAATTCTAGCATGAATAATAAACATTTATCATGATATGAGGAAATAAATAATAACTTTATTATTGCCTCTAGGGCATATTTCCTTCAGTAGGTGCTTAGGCAAATGCTTAGGTGCGTACGATGTGGTAGATGCATTGGAATGGAGGGGTGCCTTTATATGAGGGCAAACTGCATTGCATTCACATCGTGCAGCCTCTTTTCCTGGTCCTCCTCCCATTACTTCCCTCGTGCATTAATTGAAGGAGGATGCATTGGCCATTCAACATTTTGGGAACCACTACTCCCTCCCTCGATTGCATTAAAGCTGTATCAGGAACTGCGTCGACCGCTGTCAAATCAAATACTCCCTCCGTCACACAGGAGTAAGTAATCTTACGAAAACCAAATAATCCCAAAACACATAGGCGCGGTGCATTAACTCTCACGTTGTTTCTTATTTTTTGACATAAATAGAGGAATCAACCAATATGAGATGTGGGGCTTGTATGATTTTAATGACTTGAGACGCAATGATATTAATTACTACACTAGTTTCAAAAAAAAATGTCTTACATTATGGGACGGAGGGAGTAGCAAATAAACATTAAGTTCTCTCGTTTTCCTCTCCACCTTGGTCACGGTGCACAATCTAAGATGACTTCCACTATGTAGGCCAGCCGGTGCCAAATGTAGAAAGCAATAAACAATTGGCTCATGGCCCACTGCAAAGAGCTAACCAGGCTAAGGAAACTCATGTGAATAGAGCATTTGGGTCCCATTTTTTGTTAGGCTACGAATGCAACATTGTGAGATCGGTGCCAAGTAAAATCTTCAGGGCATCGCTGCCCAGCCGGTAGTATTTTAATGCATTGGGCATCGACTACATAGTGGAAGGCCACCTAGACGGAGCGAGTATACTATAGTACTATTTAAAAGTCGAGGGTGGGGCTTTTCCTGTGCGGTAGGTGGGGTAGTTCTGCCTAGTCGGTTCGACAGAGACGCGAGAAGATGAGGGAGTAGGCTGCTGCAAATGTAGGGCTGTGTGATTTGACAGTGAGTTACTGTTGGACAGGTGGGGCCCCGTGATTTGACTTGCCATTATCATTTTAACTGCGGCGCTACGACCAGCGTGAGTCTCCCAATTCCTAACCACCTCCATACTGGTGCCTCTCCCAATGCTCCACCATGTAGAGGTTGGCTCTTGCATGAGAGCTCACTTATCCACTTTTTCCTTGCCTCTTTCCTCCACATATGCAAAAATGCCATGTAAAGCGGGCTTTATAGCCCACTATTGTACTTACTTGCTCCTACAGGTGCTAAGCTTGCCACATAGGCATAAAGTCTGATGTGGCAAGTTAATTAAGAAGAGAGAGACTAGTTTGGTGACCCAAGGAAGAAACGGTGCTAAGTGTGTGTACCTAGGTGAAAAGACAATTTCGAGTCTATAGCTAATTAAATGAAGCAAACTTAGCAACAAAAAACTAATAAGCACCTATGCATTGGGGACTTGATTGCTAAGCCATTTAACGCCCTTAGCACCTCATCTAAGCACCATTTCATTGGAAGAGGTCACTCCTTGGCAAATGCAATAAATACTACTGTATGAAGAAAGAGATTGAGAGAAGTAAAAAAAATACACTTATAGCCAACTTTATAGCTAACCTTGTTGTAGTATGAGTGACTAAGTGATGACTATGTATGACATGCCAACATCAGATAGCCTAACGCACCATGTTAAATCTCCAAGGGAGCGATCGTGCAAGCGATGCGACGGTCGTGGTAGGCGCGACCATGATACGGGCTGCTAGCAGCCCTTGGATCTGAGATCGAATGGTCGCACGCTAAGTTGCTGAAAATTTGCAGAATAACCCTCCAGGATAGGATATTCACCCATAGGTCTAGAATCACGCCATGCAACCGTTCGATCTCAGATCCAAGGGCTCTCGGAAGCCCATATCATTGGAGAATGGAAAGCCACTACCCTGTCGTTCGCACACTGGCAGTTCGCTCCTACTCATCCCCACACGTCCTATTACGCGGTTCGCTCCTAGTCGTCCCGTCCTTTCACATTACGACAGTTCCACTAATCCAAAACCTCCTCCCAAATCCATGGCGTCCCAAATCTCCATGATCGGCAGTGAGTATAAGGTTAGAACCATCACCGGCGATGAGTTCGACGTCATCTACACCCGTTCTTCCGTGACGGTGAAAGGATGCCTTGCTCGCTTCAGACGCATTTTCGAAAACTCAGATGATGAGTGGGTCGCTGGGCTAGATGTTGAGTACACCACAGTCCTGGGACGAGAGAAGGATCTAAAGGAGGAAGAGAGGAAGAATCCCGCCGTGATGTAGGTTTGCGTGCATGACTTATGCTTGGTCTACCACATATGTCATGCCGACGTTGAATGCCAAGATTTTAAGAACTTCCTCAAGAGCGACCTAGTCAAATTCGTTCATCAGAGACTTTACTGAACGGCAAAAGAGTCACAGGTAAGATAGGCCTCGTTGTAGGCAACCCTTCGACCTCCGGAAGAATCGGTCGCCCTCCGTGGGTCACCTTCAATCCGACCTGGCAGGAGCCATGGTTCATCCTTCGTATAGTAAACTGGAGAAACCTCATTACACGTTTCATCGTCATGCATGGCAATGGAATGTACTAGATATAGACCACATCCACTACGCTACAATGGATGGCTACCTTTGTTTCAATATCTACAAGGGTTGGATGAAGAGCAAGAGCCAAGTGTGCAGTTCAAGCAAAGAAGTATCGGCCAAGAGGAAGAGGGACAAGGACGAAGTCGAGGACGTGGACGAGGACTCCGAGTAAGGTGGCAGTGTCGTTGTTCATGGTGGTTCTAATGCAGTATCTACCAGATTAGTTGCATAGTTTAATTCAGGTGTGCTTAGTTTAATTTGAGGGGTGTGTTGTGCTGAGCCCCTAGCAGAACTATGTTATGTTTCTTCTCGTTCCTTTAACTCTTCAGTACGTACATACTAGTATTTCTTTAATACTCCATCCGTTCCTAAATATAAGTCTTTTTAGAGATTTCACTAGGGACTACATACGGAGCAAAATGAGTGAATCTACACTCTAAAGTTTGTCTATATACATCTGTAGTTCGTAGTGGAATCTCTAAAAAGACATATATTTAGGAACGGAGGGAGTAGAATTTAGCACCCCATTTAAGCACGTACTAGTTTTTTTAATAGTACTATATGCATAATTTGGCGACGAGCGCACTCTATATGTACCACCTTTTTTCTAATTTCAAGTTTTGCTCCATGGCGCAATCCATCGATACTACTAGTGTACAAAAGTATACATTTTTTAAAAGGCTAGAGGGCGGGGCAGTCTAGCTTGGTCGGTTTCACGAGAGGCGAGGGCCTTTGTGATTTGATGGCTCATTACTTTTGTCAAATTGAATAGTACTGCACCACCCGCTACATGCCCGGCTAAACACGCCTCCTCGCCTACATCAAACCCCTCCGTTAAACCCGCATGCAAACCGAGAATCCTACTATGGGCACACGTCCGTTCATGAGCGGGCCAGAATTAAACGCAACACCGGTCGAGCTCCTCCCGTCCGCCCTCAGTTTAAACGAGGCCAGACATCAGCCAAGCTCCTACCGTCCATTGAGCCAGACAGACAGCGGGCAAGAATCGCACCCCTCCGCCGCTCCCCCATCTCCTCCTTCACCATTTTCTCCACTCTTCCGATGGCTTCCAAGGAGCCATTCTCTGGTATATTACCTGGCTGGGTGGCCCGCCGAGCCCTCTGGATAGGGCGAGGCCGCCCAGTGCTTCACCAACCTCGCTTGCCCCGACGGAGCCAGTTGCCGCCCCAAGCTAGCGCGTGGTTCAGCAACTCGCTGCTCCAGTTCAGCTCAATGAGGAGTGGCGAGTTGCTCCACACCGGCATGGTGGTGAGCACGCCAGTACGGGCATCGTTGCTGCTGCGTCGTACCGCGCCACCAGTGTCTGCGGTGGCCGAGCCTCCCGTGCCCGCGGCAGCGCCATGTAGGCAGAGACAGAAGCTGGGTGCATGGAGAGCGATGAGTCGGTGGCCAGCTTCTTCATGTCCGCCGCCATCATCAAGGAGAAGTAAAACACGGGAGGCCGCCACCACTTGGGACCCATGAAGGCCACCGCCGAGGCGACGACTGCGCATTCAGGTGGTTTCTTTGCTGCTTCATCTCTTCCGACGACCTTCGTCGACCCCGCAAGTGTCTGACGGACATGAGGAAGACAAAGGGATCCGTGGGCGGCCATTTAGATTATGTACTCCCTCTCCAGCTGGCGGGAAATATTTTTTCTAAGAATGGATAAATTGTATGTATCTATAACTAAAATAAGTCTAGATACATCCATTTCTAGGACAAGTATTTCCGGACGGAGGGAGTATTAATTATACCAAGAGAGCCGGATTGGCACCGCTTAGTTCATGTAAATGTAATGAAATCCATCATGTTTATATGAAGATCCTGCTTTTTTTATACGAAATCCTTCATGCTTATATGAAGTCAGTCCGTGTTTGCATGTATTTCATCTGGTTGGTTAGAGGTGTGAAAATGTATGCCGCTGGCGTTTGATGTCGTCCTCTGCGGAAGGAAGCGGGAGGAAATTTGTCGGCTGCCGTTGGAGATGCTCTTATGCTGGAAATAATAGAGTGACATCCAATCCATTTGAGTTAATTGCGTGTATGATTGTCCCTCTATAAAAAGTTAATTGCATGTATAGTGTACATGTGACTTGCAAGGTGGCTACAGCTTCGTATAGAAAGTTAAAAAGAAACAAGTCCATCCTTAATGTTGTATTCTAAGTACTCTATGGGTTCCACTGTTAGTATAGTAGCGAAAGAAGTATATATTAAATAAGTAATATATAATATAAAAATCTAAAGTTAAAGACAGAATTCGAACTCATGTCATCGCGTTGCGAGCATCCGGCGCTAACCAGTCCAGCACATTTTTGTTGTAGACCATGCTGGAGATATATCTCCATGTCTACTCTTATACTCCATCCATTCCTAAATATTTGTCTTTTTCAGATTTCAAATGAACTACCACATACGGATGTGTATGTAGACATATTTTAGAGTGTAGATTCACTCATTTTGCTCCGTATGTAGTCACTTGTTGAAATTTCTAAAAAGACAAATACTCCCTCCGTCTGGAAATACTTGTCATCAAAATGGATAAAAGGAAATGTATCTAGACGTATTTTAGTTTTTGATACATCTCTTTTTATCCATTTTGATGACAAGTATTTTCGGACGGAGGGAGTAGAAAACAGAGTTGGTGATGATGGTGTGCATGCCATCCTGCAATATAGGCCGTCGGATTTATATCTAACGAATAGGAAGGAAACTATGGCAATTTTGCAAAAATATACCCACACCCCTCTCCACATTCGCAAATAAGGCCTTCCCTCGTTCATCCTTTTCTCTCACAAGATAAACTACTCATACAAATGCATCTTGATGTTCCGTACAACGCACGGGCATCTAGCTAGTTTCTTTTAAAATAGTTACTACGATAATTGGGTTGAAGTGATATATTTTATGTCTGCCCCGAATGATTCCAGATTCACTAGTAGTAACAAAGAAAAGGTTGCCTTGTTAATTAACAGAAAACAGGGTGAAAACTATCACATGAGGCTGGTAAAAACAAGTCACATTGGGTTCAGCATCATCGTCACTACAGCTGTGCGCGCGCGAGAAGTCTACATATCGAGGGGGCTACTGAGTGAGGCACAGAGACACAATGTTTGAGAGATAAACCAATTGATAGATTATGCTCAGATCGAGTTGTCACCCTTCTGCTGTCATTGTTGGGGTGGGGGGAAGGGGGAGGGAGAGAAAGATGTATCGAGAGTGTGCGCGGTAGGCACAGTGGCACAACTAGCGAGTGTGTGTATGTGTGTGTGTGTGTGTGTTTGAAAGAGGAGTAGATAGATTACTATCAAGATCGAGGTGCCGCCCTACTCCTTCGGTGTTGGGTAGTGTGTGTGTGTGTGTGTGTGTGTGCTTGAGAGAGAAGCCATTCGATGGATTAGTATCAAGATCGAGGTGTCACCCTACTCCTTAGGTGTTGGGAAGTGTGTGTGTGTGTGGGTGTGTGGGTGTGGGGGGGGGCAGTGACACTCACATATCTCTACTCTTATAAAAACAGAGTTGTTGATGATGGTGTTCCTGCCATCCTGCAATATAGGCCATCCGATTTATATCCGACGGATAGGAAGGAAACTATGGCAATTTTGCAAAAAGATACCCACACCCCTCTCTGCATTTGCAAATAAGGCATTCCCTCGTTCATCCTTTTCTCCCACAAGATAAACTACTCATACAAATGCATCTTGATGTTCCATGCAACGCATGGGCATCTTGCTAGTAGGGAGAAGGAGTTTGTGTGACACATATCTAGCTATATTAAGGGATAGGTAGATAACATTTGTGCGAGGCATACTTAAAGCATCACGAAGATAAACAAGCGGTGTGCATGCAAGTGCCGGAAAAAATGAAGCGAGAAACAATGCGCGCGTGTGTGTGTGTGTGTGTGTGTGTGTGTGTGTGTGTGTGTGTGTGTGTGTGTGTGTGTGTGTGTATGTGTGTGTGTGTGTGTGTGTGTGTGTGTGTGTGTGTGAGAGAGAGAGAGAGAGAAATCTCAAAACAAAAGGTGCTCTGCTGGAATCCCATTGTATGTATTCATATGGTTCCGGAACTCGAGTTAACCTTAGGCATATGTGTGAGAGACATTATTATACTTTGAGACATTAGTGACCATGGGTGGGCAGAATTAAAGGGGTGGGCATGTTAGACAGAGAGAGCGTCTGTGTTTCTGTGTGAGAGACTTGTAGGACGGGGTAGAAAGACGAATTCTAACCTTGACGGAGGGAGAGAAATACACGAAGTGCGCGTGCATGATTCCGATGCCCACAGGGAAATGAGATATGTATGCGTGTGACAGAGATTGCACAATTCATTCACGTATCACTATCTAGCGATCGTGACGTGCATCGCTTGAACATAAATCAATATGTACTTCGTATCGTGGCCAAAGGTACAATATCAATTCAACGTTATAAAGATTGGACACTCACATATCACATTTTCCCTATTTAAATAAACATTTTCAGTTGTGCATGCCAAAGTTACAGTCATGTTTCTTCAAACAACCAATGTAGCTATCATGTACATGCACCACAGTTACTCTTGCATTCAAATTCATTAGTCTTGGATGATTTATGGTTCTATTATGAAGTAATAGATGTAATATTCATATATGAATTCAACGGGTACGCAATTTATGAAATGGAGGCTATGTAATCATATGAGGTAACACTTTTAAGTAGTGGACTACAATATCCATTTCTTTTTTTTTTTTACCCCACAAAAAAAAACACGTCAATGCATTATGTTTAGAGTAAATAACCAATGGCACTAAATTATCTATTTACACGACAAATACATAGGCTGAGCGTGTGATCCCTTTTTTGTGAACGCGCCACTACACCCGTACGATTGGCGGCGCTACTGTGTGAACGCCAAGTTATCGGCGCATCATCCCGAAGTTCTTGTCTTTTCTCCGGGTGGACTTCACACCAATTATTAACTGTCGACGCGTGCCCCGTGTACACAGTCTAGCATGACCTTCCCGCTAGCACGGTCCTTAATTAGTTGAAACTAGATACAAACGATCCCGCGGGCAGCAAAATCTCCCGCATCCTTCTAAAATTTCCGCCACCTTAGTCTTTAGCATGCGAAATTCCCCTTTTGTCCTTGGTGCACGGAGACCAACAGTTACAATACCGCCCTCATCGACATAATAGGCCGGGGCTGCTTTGGTAACTTCCGGTTCCCCCTACTACACGGCACCCCCATTTCCTCTCCCCTTCCCGCAAAAATGACTAACTCCACAGCGCCAGAGCATCTTACATCACGTCGTCCGTACTTCATCGGACTTTCTCCCCTCCCCTCTCGAAACCCTAGACTGCTCATCCACCGGCGTACTAGAGCCCATTCACTGCCAGCGGCGTCCACCTCGCCGGATCTGCTTCTGTGGCCGCATCTACCCCTCCCACCTCCCCTAGAAACAAGTAGACCGCTCATCCACCATTGTACCACAGCCCATTCAGTGCCGGCCTTGTCCACGGTGCCAGATCTGCTTCGCGGTACTCTCGTCAACAGCCGCGCATCTGCAGCGGCTCATTCATACTCCTCACCGGAGACGCTTTGTCCACACCCCCGGAGCCGCCCCACCGACGCCCCCGTCAACGGCCTCTGATCCTCTTCGCTGGCACCTTCCTCAACCCTACCGGAGCCACTTCCCCGACACCATCGTCAACCCTACCGGAGTAGCTTCGCATATACCATTCTCAACCCTACCGGGGCCACTTTGCCAACTCACAAGTCCAAGGCCTCAGATCCGCTTCCTCGCACCCTCATCTAACCTACCGGAGCAGCTTCTGACGCCCCATCCACGGCCGCAGATCCGCATCGTCGACACCATCCTTAACCCAACCACCGGAGCAGCTTCTGACGCCCCGTCCACGATCACAGATCCGCATCATTGACACCATTATTAACCCAACCACCGGAGCAACTTCACCTATGCCCTCGCCCACGGCCACAGATCCGCTTCGCCCACACCGTAGTCCACCCTACCGGAGCCGCTCCACAAACACCCTACTCGACGGTTCTAGATCTCCTTATCGAACCCGACACCCGGTAAGCAGTCATCATCACCTTGACGTTTCTAACCTGATTCCCACTGTCGGCAAGATGCCAAGCACCCGCCACGGCCTAGGTACTTGTCACCTTTAAACTCGCCCAAAGATCACCGCCCGATGTACTTCAAATATACTAACAGTCGTTGTTACATTATGCACCGGTAGCAAAAACTACAAGGACGATGTTTCTTCCGGATCTAACAACTTGGCCAACCAAGATCCCGGATGAGGCATTGCTATGATCTTGTAAGTGCTCGCCATTGTGCTTTGCTAGGATTTTCACCAAGAATCCTTTGTGCGGACAATGATTTCTACTCTCGGCTGCTAAATTAGATATGTAGATGTCATACATGATACTACCTCGTACCTCCGTTCCTAAATATAAGTCTTTCTAGAGATTCCACTATAGGCTACATACGGAGCAAAATGAGTGAATCTACACTCGAAAATGCATCTATATACATCTGTATGTGGTCCATACTGGAATCTCTACAAAGACATATATTAAGGAACAGAGGCAGTACATTACACAAAATCGTAGGTGGCATGTAGGAATTCCAGTGCACTACATTAGGCTCCCTTAGAGTGCCTACTAGTCCAGCACACAGAGTCGTGGCTAGTTTATGCTACGCACACAATCATTAATTGGTGGTTTAAATATGCGAAAGGGATATGCAATGTATTATCATGTAGAGATGTCCGAAATTAGCCGTGTCAACTTGCAGATAGGGTTAGACAATGAAAAAGTACAAGATGTATGTGGCAATTTCATGGAACATCGCAAAAAAAGGAGAGGCAGCGGTGAGCCTATACAGTGTGCTATGGTACGTCACTCCTCCATTGCAATCATCGTGACATGCTATTTGTATGTCAGTTCTATTGGCCAAGTTTCTTAGGGACAGTTATTACGAGTTATCCTAAGAAAATAAGCACCTGTGAATATAAGCTCCATGGAATAAGCCAACCAGTTCTTTTCATTGCGTTTTCAGCTTATCTTTCGTATGATCAGTGAAAAGTCTAGATTGCATTATATTTTTCCATTTTGCTGCCTATATGAAAATTAATTTGACTTGCAAACATCACAAATTGAACCCAGTGCAGTAATTAATATGATAGGAAAATAGACCAACACTATTTGCTCAAAATGCAAATACAAAGATACCATCTACTTTGGTCAATGTTTCCCATTGCCTAATTTAAACGAAGAACGCATGACCCACATTTAAATGATGAACAATTATTTATTGAAATTCGCTGGTCCAAGTGGCTGGTTATTATCATATAGCAGCACCACCTGAAAGAATCATATAGCAGCAGTAGCAGCTCATCGCAACTCATCATACAGCAGCAGCAGTGTGCAATTCATCATATACCAGTAGCAACTCATAGCAATTCATCATATAGCAGCAGCAGGAGCAGCTCATAGCAATTCATCATATAGCAGCAGCAGGAGGAACTCATAGCAATTCATCATATAGCAGCAGCAGGAGCAGCTCATAGCAATTCATCATATAGCATTAGTAGGAGAAGCTTATAGGAACTCATCATATAGCAGTAGCAACAACTCATAGCAATTCATCATATAGCAGCAGCAGCAGCTCATAGCAATTCATCATATAGCAGCAGCAGCTCATAGCAATTCATCATATAGCAGTAGCAGGAGCAGCTCATAGCAATGCATCATATAGCAGTAGCAGAAGCAGCTCATAGCAATTCATCGTATAGTGGATCAGAATGAAAATTTGGCAAAAAATCAGAGGAGATCCTCACCTTCTTGGATGAGCTCATCCTTCAACAGCACCTCAAGGCCACAGCCTGGGAGGAGGGGAGGGGGAATAAGGTGCCTTCTACCGCAGTGTGGCATCAGCCGTAGTTGTGCAGCACCCGCCAGAGTAGTGTGTTGGACGAACCACAGTGGAGCAGCTGCTGGAGACCATGATAATAAGGGGCGGCGCCAGAGGGAGGAGCATCCATGGAGATTTGTCCCTACCCACCGGCCATGTAGCCTAGCTGGACAGAACATCGTCGAGGACCAGGCTAGATGGGACCAGTGGCGACGGCTTGCTGGAGGAACCCTAGTGCTGCACGCAGGGATCGAGGTAGAGGGAAAGGGGAGAGGAGATGCAAGCAGGCAGGGCAATGAATGCTTGCATGTTTGTTTTTACTTGAGGGTCAGGTGTGACACGGGCGTCAGCAATTGCATTTTGAGTGTAATATAGGCAGACAACAGAGTCATTTCACTATTCCCCTTCTCTTCAATTTTTAGTGAGGTTCTACCCAAAACACCCCCCTCCAAAGCGAAATTAGTTAAGCCCAAGCCCATAACTCAAAAATGACTTCTTTACATTTATGGATTATTTTGACAATAAGCCCTGAAAAGGCGGAATCGAACTGGCCCTTAACCTGCAATTCAATTGTGCGTGCAATGATGAATCACTCCTGCCTGCTATAGTGTACATTTAGGCATCATCATACATGGCATAACCTAATACATCTGCATTCCATTGTAGAATCTAGAATATGTAATGTTTATGTTAGTTCTTACATTGCACATGATGTTTAAATGCCCCTTAAATCTGGTCAGTCAAGTGATGGTCTTTAAGCCTCTTTCTTTGCTTCTTTTCTTGATATGTAAGATTTGCTCACACATCTGTTCAATTTCTTGTTTGCATAAGCCAGCCATACTAGGACAGTTTGCTTTCATTACTTGTTGTTCTTGACCTAACACTCTAACAGAGCTTGTCAACGATTTAAACACTAAGGGCTGCTGTAGTGGGGCCTTGGCTAACTCATAGGTGACATAAAGGTTTGGCTGTACACTAAAGTAGGCTCTCCAAGAGTACCTGGAGATCCAGTTTGAAGATATGCCTAGTTTTTACATAGTGCAGACATAGTAGATGCTCATTTCATTGTGTGCAAGTGCAAGAGATGCAGCATGTTTCATTATGTGGTGTTGTTTTGTTATAATCTCATCTTTTGTGTTCACAGACTGGAAAGTATGCATATTTATCTTCCAAGGAGACGAGTAACTAGTTTGTGTCACCTTGTAGAGGGGGTGCAATGAAGATAAGATTGAGGATTTCCAAGTACAAGATGTTAGGAAGGAGCCTTGCAAGAGAAGTAGGGGTTGCGCTGAGCCTCTTCAACCTGTTAAGGTAAGTCACTGTGTCTAACTCAACAATTCAATTCCTTGTTTGTTTCAGGCATAGTTAATTTGCTCTTTTCAATTGCTTTGCTTGTCCTCGGTTAATGAGATGCCCAAAGAATGATGCCTGATGTTGGGTACTTGTATAACTATTTGTTGACATAATTAAAGGCCTTACCATTTAATTACTCTGCCGAAGTGTGCCTGAAGCTTTGAAGTCCATTAACCTACTATTATTGCATGAGGCTCACAATCTAGTTTATAATAGGCTAATGATTGCATAGTTTTGCTTGTTGTAGTATGTTTGTATGAAACACTCTGCTGTTCGTTACGCTCCCTAAGACTTTAATTGAGCTACAGAATGGACAACTGCTTGCTTACTTATACGCAACATGTTGTCTAAATTTGTAACTTGCCTGTGTTTTGGATTGGGCCCCAACATCATGCTCCTCTGGTGAGCTAAGAGAGATTTCTATATGCAGGCTGCACAGACTACCTTTTTTATAATTTTTAAAATATCACCTACTTATGCTTCATGACGTGTAACATTATTGTTAGTCCTGTTTTGCCATGTACTCCCTCCGTCCCAAAATAAGTGTCTTAACTTTGTACTAGCTCTAGTACAAAGTTGTACTAACCTTGAGACACTTATTTTGGGACAGAGGGAGTACAAAATAGTCTGTCTTGCTTGCTTCACTGTTGTAACTATATTTTTGCCCTAGTCATGTGTACTTACAGAAACATTTCAGGATGAAGTGACATCAACACAAAGATCTGCGAGCAGTGTGGCATGGCCATTACCGAATGATTATGGATTGGAATTGGAATGTGCTGATGTTCTCAAGCATCAACTAGAGGTGGCAAGACAACGTGTACATGATTCTCAATGTACAATCAACAAGTTGAGACTGGACATGCAGGTATTAGATGCAGGAGTCAAAAAAATGAAACAAGACACTGAGGTAACCACGAAGGAATTGGAGATTTTGCAGACTGAAATTTGTGCTTTCTGAATCTGGCCAATCCTATTTTTTGAAGAGATTATAGTTCAAATGGAGTTAAGTTGATGCGCGTCCATGATGTATGAGCTGTATTTGCCCAGTGTATGTAATTTATTGTTTGTGTATGCTTTATTATCACCCGTGTTGAACCATAATGCCTAGTGGGTATAATCGGCTGTAATTTCTTTATTGTATAGTGTAGGATTATTCTGCGTTTCTATGCCTTGGTCTCCTTGTTGTATAGTGTATGTTTTTAGAGGTGATAGTATAGAGTAGGATAATTCTTTGAATATGCTATATCATTCAAACGGGGGCCAACTCGCCCAAGTGTTGTAGCGACCATGGCCCTCCATGGGCCGTACGTTCCATGGGCCATCTACGGGACGGAAGATCCATGGCCTTCTATGCGCTGTCGAATCCATGGGCTTTCTATGGGCCGTCGGATCCATGGGCCTTCAATGGGTCATCGAATCAATGGGCCTTCTACATCCCGTAGGATCCATGGGCCTTCTACGGGCTGTCTCATCTATGGGCCTTGTACAGGCCGTATAATGTGTCGTAAACGGGCTAGAGTGCAAAACATACATTTTATGGGCTGACCATAACGGGCCGTTAATAGGCCATATTTGATGATGCTATGAAAATGGCCCAACAGATTAACAGGCCACAAACGGGCCGACTGTATCCACGGGCTGAATTTGGCCCACAAGCAGAAAAGGTCAGTAACGGGCCGTAAGTAACCGAATGCTCGAAATGAGCCCAAGAATAAATGGGCCCTGAGAAGGCCGAAAGGTAACACAGGCTGGAAACGACCCAATGGAATAATAGGCCGCTAATGGGTATAAAGCGGTACACTGTTCATTACGGGCCAGTTTCTCCACGGGCCGTTAATGGGCCAAGAGTTACAAAGGGACTCATATGGGCCGAAAGACGTCATGGGCCATACATGGGCCGGAAGTTACAATGGGCTGGAATCATATTGGATGGCCCAAATGACGCTACTGGGCCTAATACCGTTAGGCCGTAACGGGCCGTGAGTTAGCGGGTTGTAAATGGGCTACATGCGAACTTGTCGTTAACAGGCTTTCCGTGAGCCGGCCTGCCACCTTTTGACCAAGTCAAATGGGCCGACCTTTTCACAGGAATGGGCCTCTGTTGGGTCGTGCCACGCGTCGACGTATCATAGGCGCCTTGGGTCCAATGAGTGGATGACATCTGTCCCAACGGTGAGCCGACACGTGTTTCCTCCGTCCAATAATGATTTTACACATCGATAATCCCCATTGGTCGGGGTTGTTAACAGGTTATCGGATCCAAAACTATACCCGATAGCTTAACGGCGTTCCGTTACGGTGGATGCCACGTGTCGGTCACCCTTGACAAAAGCACTTCTGTGACGCGCGATTTATCGTCATGGAAGTGGACACTTCCGTGATGATAATTTTGGTAATGTCATGGAACACTTCTTTGACAGCACAGGTATGACTATCTTGATTCTGTCATCATGGATGTACATGCATGACAGAAAATGCGACCTACTGTGACAAACACGTACCATGACAGAAGTGTATTTTTTGTAGTGCTTTATGCTATCCAGAAACCCTATATCATTTCCAATCAACAATATGTCATCCACATATAATATGAGAAATGCTACGGAGCTCCCACTCACTTTCTTGTAAATACAGGCTTCTCCAAAAGTCTGTATAAACCATATGCTTTGATCACACTATCAAAGCGTTTATTCCAACTCCGAGAGGCTTGCACCAGTCCATAAATGGATCGCTGGAGCTTGCACACTTTGTTAGCACCCTTTAGATCGACAAAACCTTCTGGTTGCATCATATGCAACTCTTCTTCCAGAAATCCATTTAGGAATGCAGTTTTGACATCCATCTACCAAATTTCATAATCATAAAATGCGGAAATTGCTAACATGATTCGGACGGACTTAAGCATCGCTACGGGTGACAAAGTCTCATCGTAGTCAACTCCTTGAACTTGTCGAAAACCTTTCGCAACAAGTCGAGCTTTGTAAACAGTAACATTACCATCTGCGTCGGTCTTCTTCCTAAATATCCATTTATTTTCTATGGCTTGCCGATCATCGGGCAAGTCCACCGAAGTCCACACTTTGTTCTCATACATGGATCCCATCTCAGATTTCATGGCCTCAAGCCATTTCACAGAATCTGGGCTCATCATCGCTTCCTCATAGTTCGTAGGTTCATCATGTTGTAGTAATATGACTTCCAGAACAGGATTACCATACCACTCTTGTGCGGATCTTACTCTAGAAGACCTACAAGGTTTAGTAGTAACTTGATCTGAAGTTTCATGATCATTATCATTAACTTCCTCACTAATTGGTGTAGGAATCACTGGAACTGATTTTTGTGATGAACTACATTCAAATAAGGGAGAATGACAATTACCTCATCAAGTTCTAATTTCCTCCCACTCACTTCTTTCGAGAGAAACTCCTTCTCTAGAAAGGATCAATTCTTAGCAACAAAGATTTTGCCTTCAGATATGTGATAGAAGGTGTACCCAATAGTTTCCTTTGGTTATTCTATGAGGACGCACTTCTCCGATTTGAGTTCGAGCTTATCAGGTTGAAGCTTTTTCACATAAGCATCACAGCCCCAAACTTTAAGAAACGACAATTTTGGTTTCTTGCCAAACCATAGTTCATAAGGCGTCATCTCAACGGATTTTGATGGTGCCCTATTTAAAGTGAATGCAGCCGTCTCTAAAGCATAACTCCAAAACAATAGTGGTAAATTAGTAAGAGACATCATAGATCGCACCATATCCAATAAAGTACGGTTATGACGTTCGGACACACCATTTCGATGTGGTGTTCTAGGTGGCGTTAGTTGTGAAACTATCCCATGTTGTTTCAAATGAAGACCAAACTCGTAACTCAAATATTCTCCTCCACGATCAGATCGTAGAAACTTTATTTTCTTGTTACGATGATTTTCCACTTCACTCTGAAATTCTTTGAACTTTTCCAATGCTTCAGACTTATGTTTCATCAAGTAGATATAACCATATCTGCTCAAATCATCTGTGAAGGTATGAAAATAACGATACCCACCACGAGCATCAATACTCATTGGACCGCATACATTGGTATGTATTATTTCCAATAAGTCAGTAGCTCGTTCCATTGTTCCGGAGAACAGAGTTTTAGTCATCTTTCCCATAAGGCACGGTTCGCAAGCACCAAGTGATTCATAATCAAGTGATTCCAAAAGTCCATCGGTATGGAGTTTCTTCATGCGCTTTACACCGATATGACCCAAACGGCAGTGCCACAAATAAGTTGCACTATCATTATTAAACTTCAATCTTTTGGCTTCAACACTATGAATTTGTGTATCACTACTATCGAGATTCAACAAAAATAGACCACTCATCAGGGGTGCATTACCATAAAAGATATTACTCATATAAATAGAACAACCATTATTCTCTGATTTAAATGAATAACCGTCTCACATTAAACAAGATCCAGATATAATGTTCATGCTCAACGCTAGCACTAAATAACAATTATTCTGGTCTAAAACTAATCCCGATGGTAGATGTAGAGGTAGCGTGCCGACCGCGATCACATCGACTTTGGTACCATTTCCCACGCGCATCATCACCTCGTACTTAGCCAATCTTCGCTTAATCTATAGCCCCTGTTTCGAGTTGCAAATATGAGCAACAGAACCAGTATCAAACACCCATGCGCTATTGCGAGCATTAGTTAAGTACACATCAATAACATGTATACCAAATATACCTTTCACTTTGCCATCCTTCTTATTCGCCAAATACTTGGGGCAGTTTTGCTTCCAGTGACCAGTCCCTTTGCAGTAGAAGCACTCAGTTTCAGGCTTAGGTCCAGACTTGGGTTTCTTCTCTTGAGCAGCAACCTTTTTGTTGTTCTTCTTGAAGTTCCCTTTCTTCCCTTTGCCCTTTTTCTTGAAACTAGTGGTCTTATTGACCATCAACACTTGATGTTCCTTTTTGATTTCTACCTCCGTGGCCTTTAGCATTGCAAAGAGCTCGGGAATAGTATTGTTCATCCCTTGCATATTATAGTTCATCACGAAGCCTTTATAGCTTGGTGGCAGTGATTGAAGAACTCTGTCAATGACACAATCAACTAGAAGATCAACTCCCAGCTGAGTCAAGTGATTATGATACCCAGACATTTTGAGTATGTGTTCACTGATAGAACTATTCTCCTCCATTTTGCAGTTGTAGAACTTGTTGGAGACTTCATATCTCTCAACTCGAGCATTTGCTTGAGATATTAACTTCAACTCTTGGAACATCTCATATGCTCCATGACATTCAAAACATCGTTGAAGTCCCGATTCTAAGACGTAAAGCATGGCACACTGAACTATCGAGTAGTCATCAGCTTTGCTCTACCAGATGTTCTTAACATCATCAGTAGCATCTGCAATAGGCCTGGCACCTAACGGTGCTTCTAGGACGTAATTCTTCTGTGCAGCAATGAGGATAAACCTCAAGTTACGGTCCCAGCCCGTGTATTTGCTGCCATCATCTTTCAACTTAGCTTTCTCTAGGGACTCATTAAAATTCAAAGGAACGGTAGCATGGGCCATAGATCTACAACAACATAGACATGCAAAATACTATCAGGTACTAAGTTCATGATAAACTAAAGTTCAATTAATCATATTACTTAAGAACTCCCACACTTAGATAGACATCCCTCTAATCTTCTAAGTGATCACGTGATCCAAATCAACTAAACCATGTCCGATCATCACGTGAGATGGAGTAGTTTTCAATGGTGAACATCACTACGTTGATCATATCTACTATATGATTCATGCTCGACCTTTTGGTCTCAGTGTTCCGAGGCCATATCTGCATATGCTAGGCTCGTCAAGTTTAACCCGAGTATTCTGCGTGTGCAAAACTGACTTCATGATCCGATCGATCTTAGCATGGAACGTACGGCACCTCCGCGATCAGCACACGTTCAGCTCGGGGACGTCCCTCATACTCTTGATCCAGTTGAGGCCGAGGGAGAGTTTCGTCAGCACGACGGTGTGGTGATGGTGATGATGAAGTTACCGGCGCAGGGCTTCACCGAAGCACTATGACGATATGACCGAGGTGTGTAACTGTGGAGGGGGGCAACGCACACGGCTAAACAATGTCAACTTGTGTGTCCTAGGGTGCCCCTCGGCCCCCGTATATAAAGGAGCAAGGGGGAGGCCGGCCGGCCCTTGGGCGCACCAAGGAAGGGAGGAGTCCTCCTCCTAGTAGGAGAGGACTCCCCTTTTCCTAGTCCAACTAGGAGGAGAAAGGGGGAAGGAAGGAGAGGGAGAGGGAGAGGGAGAGGGAAAGAGGGGTTGCGTCCCCTCCCCTAGTCCAATTCGGACTCCCCTTGGGGGGCCCACATCCTGGGCTGCTGCCCTCTCTCTCCCCTAACACTACAGGAATCAGCTACTTTGCTGTCTACCACGGCGGACGGCAAAGGCATGAATGGCGGACGGGAAAGGTCTTTGCCGTCCGCCGTGGACGGCAAAAGTGGACGGCAAAGTAAGGTCCGGCAAACAGCTACTTTGCCGTCTGTTTTACGCGGCTGACGGCAAGGGGCCTTTGCCATCAGCAGCAGACGGCAAAGAAAGCAGATGGCAAAAATTGCGCTGTTAGTCGGTTAGGTGGATAACGGCAGCCCTTTGCCGTCCGCCGCCGACGGCAAAATTTGTCCTGCCTTTGCTGTCTGTCGTATGATGTTAGCTAGACGTCACTACTCTTTGCTGTCTGCCACTGTAGGCAAAGTGGCCAAATGGGTTAGCTCCCAGGAAGCACAGTTGGCTGCCACGTGTCTTCTTTCCTGTCCGTGGCTGACGGCAAAGAGGCCATTGCCGTCGGTGGCAGACGACAAAGAGCCTGTATATTGGCTCTTTTTTTGTTTTTTTTAATCCAACAATTTTCACAGCAAATATATATGACATATATAGATATATTTCACAGGGCTATTTAACAGCAAACATATCACATATCTGCACATAATTAAGTTCCATCCATTCATACATAAGCAAGTTCCATCCATACACATTGTTCCATCCATATACATATTACAATGCAAAGTTTGATCAAGATAGCAAGTTCCATCATAGCAAGCTAGATACAATGCAAAGTTTCATCAAAGAAAAAACAAGCACTCCATCATAGCAAGCTAGCTTTCATGAAGTGAATGAAATCTGCAAAATGGAAAATAAGAAAGTTAGAAATAGGTGACTAGAAGAAGAAGACTAGAACAAGAAGTATTTGTCATTTATGAGCTAACTTAGGTGAAATGGATCACATATGAGCTAACTAAGTTGAAATGGGTCGTTTATGAGCTAACTAAGGTGAAATGGATCATCTATGAGCTAACTTAGTTGAAATGGGTCGTTTATGAGCTAACTAAGGTGAAATGGATCGTTTTTGAGCTAACTAAGTTGAAATGGATCGTTTTTGAGCTAACTTAGGTGAAATGGATCATTTATGAGCTAACTTAGTTGAAATGGGTTGTTTATGAGCTAAGTAAGGTGAAATGGATCGTTTTTTAGCTAACTAAGGTGAAATGGATCGTTTTTGAGCTAACTAAGGTGAAATGGATCATTTAAGAGCTAATTTAGGTGAAATGGATCGTTTTTTAGCTAACTTTGGTGAAATGGATCGTTTATGAGCTAACTTAGTTGAAATGGATCGTTTATGAGCTAACTTAGTAAAAAGCATCATTTTAGAGCTAACCTAGGTGTGATGGGTCATTTTGGAGCTAACCTAGGTAAGATGGGTCATTTTGGAGCTAACCTAGGTAAGATGGGTTATTTTGGAGCTAACCTAGGTGAAATGGGTCGTTTATGAGCTAATCTAGGTAAAATGGGTCATTTTAGAGCAACCTTGGGTAAAATGCATCATTGTAGAGCTAACCTAGGTAAGATAGGTCATTTTGGAGCTAACCTAGGTAAAATGGGTCATTTTAGAGCTAATTTAGGTAAAAATGGATCATTTAGTAGCTAATCTAGTTAAAATAGGTCATTTTAGAGCTAACTTGGGTAAAATGGATCATTTATCAGCTAAGTAAGGTAAAATGGGTCATTTTAGAGCTAACTTAGGTAAAATGAGATCATTTATGAGCTAACTAAGCTAATTATGCCATTTTTACATAAGTAAGCTAAGTACATATCGTTTTAGAGCTAACATAGGTAAAATGGATGGTTTTGGAGGTTAGTAAGTTTATTAAGTCATTTTGGAGGAAAAGAAGCTAACTCTAAGTCATTATGGTAAGCATATTGGAGGAAATAAAGCTAAGTCTAGGTCTTTATGCATTTGTTAAGCAAAACACTAGAGACACCGTGATCATGGAGGTGTTGTAGCGGGGTGGCTCGTGCCGGTAGCTGGAGAAGGATGTGCGATGCTTGTCTGGAGTTACGCTTCACCAAAGATCATTTCCAATGTCTCGTTAGCATGATGACACTCAAATGTTAAGACTAGCAAGTAATGTCCATTCAAATTAAACTCACCGTGGTCCCAGGAGCAATCACTGGCATCGGCAGAGCGGTCTGATCGGACTTCTCGCACATAGACTGCACATTTGGTTTTGACGACTCGGTCATACTAGTTAGTAATCAGACAAACACTACATGAATGTTTTGGCTAATGTGTAGAAAAAACTTACCACAAGGAGCTCGTACATGGCCCTTGCCTACATGTCATTCCGTGCCCTCTCCTCCTCCAACATCTTTGTCGTCCTCTCCTCCAACTCCCGCTGCCTCTCTGCCGCCTCCGCCAGAAGTTTCTCCGTTCTATCTCTCTCACTTTGTATAGCAGCCTGCAACACCACTCCTCGTTACCATTTGTAATCATTGATGGAAGCGCACACAATGTAATGGAGAAAGATAGCTGAGTACATATAACTAACCTTGAAGGCGAGTTGGACTGGCCGTTCACGAGGCCTTATCTCAGGAGCGGAGCTCGACTGGCGCGCCTTGATCTCCGGGAGAGTGCTAGGACAACAGATAAGTCCATCTCCCATGGCTATGGAGCCATGGGACCTCCTGCCACCAGATATCATCAGTAGCTCGGTATCAATGGGACCCTGGCTCGGGTTAAAGTTCTTCCCTTTCCTCGCCTTCCCCTCATCTCTATATTTCACGAGCTTGTCGTGGGAGGAGATGTTGGTGAAGTTTTTTGGATCATCGAGGTCAGACGCAGAGAATGCCTTGACTTTCTTGTAAGAGCCAGTGTGGGCCATGGCATACAGGTCGTACACCTCTAGCACCTTACCCGCCTTATTGTAGCGTGTCTGAAAGGAGAAACAAAGTAAATTAGTAATTAAAGGGCTGAAAGCTAGCATGATCGAACGAATTGCATGAATCATGAAGCAAACCACATACCCAGTTCCGCCCGTACTGATATAAGTTGGAGCTGCCTTGATGGTGTGGCACACCTTCCATTTGGGCACGTTTGTCCTTGGCCTCGTTGTATAGGGCTCGCCATTATTTTGAGCACCACTCCTTGACCAACACCTCCCAACAATCCATCCGATCCGCACACCATCTCGGAGGGGCCTAAGTTAGGAAATAGAAACTTGAGCACTATGGCTATGAATTACTAAATGAAGGAAGTAAAGTACAAGGCCTTAAGAATTACCTTCATGTACTCCTCCTTACTCAAGAACTTCTCGCGGCACGCCGGCTTGGTCTTCTTGATACCACGCGCGGCGTAGTAGTCTCGAACAGCCTGCACCCGAGCCTCGTGCCGTAAGTTCTGTAGTAGGCGCTTGCAGACGTTATCGATAACATTTGCCGCCTCCTCCTCGTATCCCTCCTCACACCTGTAGAATGCCTGCAATCAAATGAGACAATATTGATTAGTACAATTAATAACTAGCTAGTTGAAGATTTTTAATTGTGTAAAGGAGAAATTACCCAGAACTTTCTAATCACCACGTCTACCCACGTCTTGCACAAGACACCGTCGATAATCTCACCCGACGGGGCCGAGGCAGCCAACTAGTGCTCCCAACTCAATCCAAGCTCTGGAAGCCGACCCTCACCAGGCAACGTGACAAACCCCGGGAAGTTTTGCCGACAAAGAACTCCAAGCACGGAGTTGGGCCGGCGGACACTATGATGGTGATCCCAACCCCTGCAGCATGACAAGGCCAACGCATTAGATATTTGAAGAAACGTGAATGCAGAAGGGTACAAAAAGATTAAATGCACTTACCTCTCCCCATTAGGGAAAATCAACCACCTTTGCTCGCGGGTCGCCGGCACGTCCGGGAGCCGTCTACAACCACGCTGGTAGACAGTGCCCCCCTCCTCCTCAATATCAGTCGGCTCCCCGCCATCATCAGCATGGCCACTCGGCCCCTCAGGCTGATCCGGCCAGGTACCCCATCCAGACGTGTGTTCCTCCGGGGTCTCATGGGCTGAACTCTCTTGGCCCGAAGGCCCGTGGACCGGAGTCCGTGTAGCCTCCTCCTCGGACGAGTCCACCCTAGCAGTCACGTGCTCGGGTGAAACAGTTGGGGGTGACGGCGAGGAAGGCGCCCTCGCAGTCACCCTACCTCCTCTCCCGCGACCACATGCTCCAGCTCCTCTCTTCTTCTTACCTCGTCCCCTGCTCGGCACCGCGGTCGACGAAGAAGGGCCCGGCGATGTCGCCATACTGTCCAGCAATGCTCGGCGGAGAGGTGCGTGTGGAATGGAAGACCTCGTACCACGCGCCGATGAAGAAGGGTCCTCAGAGCGCTCCCGACTAGCGCCCACCATCTTTCAACACCTGCCATGACAAAGAGTAAACAAAATTAGTACAACATAAAAAAAATACCGACATGAATAATAATATGTATATCACTTCTTTTCTTTTCTTCTTTTCTTCTTCTTCTACTTCTTCTACTTCTTTTCTTCATCTTCTTTTTCATCTTTTTTCTACTTCTTTTCTTTTCTTCTTTTCTTCTTCTTCTTCTTCTACTTCTTTTCTTCTTCTTCTTCTTCTTTTCTTCTACATATATATTCTTTTTTCTAACACTAACACTAAATCTTCTTCTTTTCTAACACTAAATCTAACACTAACACTAACACTAACAATTAAACAGCAATTAAACAGCAAAAAAAGAAAAATATGTATATCACTTCTTTTCATTTCTTCTTTTCTTCTTCTTCTACTTCTACTTCTTTTCTAACACTAAATCTAACACTAACACTAACACTAACAATTAAACAGCAATTAAACAGTAAAAAAAAAGAAAAATATGTATATCACTTCTTTTCTTTTCTTATTTTCTTCTTCTACTACTTCTTTTCTTCTTCTTCTTTTTCATCTTTTTTCTACTTCTTTTCTTTTCTTCTTTTCTTCTTTTCTTCTTCTACTTCTTTTCTTCTTCTTCTTCTTCTTCTTCTTCTTCTTTTCTTCTACATATTCTTTCTTCTAACACTAACACTAAATCTTATTCTTTTCTAACACTAAATCTAACACTAACAATTAAACAGCAATTAAATAGCAAAAAACAGAAAAAAAATATACTCACCGGAGCCGGGGCGACACTGGCACTGGTGGTGGTGGAGGGGTGGGGGGCGGGGCTGGGTGGACGGGGCATGGGGGCGGTGGTGGGGGCGGCGGCAAAGGGGCGGGGGGCAAGGCGGGGGGGGCGGGGGGGGGCAAGGGGGGGGGGGGGGGAGGGCGGGCGGCGGGCGGGGCAGGTATGGGGCGGCGTGGTGGTGGATGTGGGCGTGGGAGAGAGAGGAGAATGCACTGAGAGAGTAACGGGGGGGCTCGGCTAGTTAGGTTAGTTAGGTCCAGTTTTTGCCGTCCGCTTTTTTGTATCTTTGCCGTCCGCTGTGGACGGCAAAGAGGGAGGACATTAAGTGTTTCCATTAGTGGGTGCCACCTCCCTCTTTGCTGTCAGCCAGCGGACGGCAAAGATTCTTTGCCGTCAGCCAGCGCACGACAAAGAAATGGCCGATGGCAAAGGACTCTTTTGCCGTCTGTCGTTTCGTTGCCGTCTGCTTTTTGGTAGCTGATGGAAAAGAGCTTCTTTGCCGTCCGCTAGCGGACGACAAAGAGCTGGCAGATGGCAAAGTAGCTGATTCTAGTAGTGTAAGGCCCACTAAGGCCCAATACTTCCCCGAGGGTTCCGGTAACCCCTACGGCACTCCAGTTTTCTCCGAAATCACCCAGAACACTCCTCCTGTTTGAATATAGCCATCCAATATATCAATCTTTATGTCTCGACCATTTCGAGACTCCTTGTCATGTCTGTGATCACATCCGGGACTCCGAACTACCTTCGGTATATCAAAACACATAAACTCATAATACCAATCGTCATTGAACGTTAAGCGTGCGGACCCTACGGGTTCGAGAACTATGTAGACATGACCGAGACACGTCTCCGGTCAATAACCAATAGCAGAACCTGGATGCTCATATTGGTTCCTACATATTCTACGAAGATCTTTATCGGTCAAACCGCATAACAACATACGTTGTTCCCTTTGTCATCGGTATGTTACTTGCCCGAGATTCGATCGTTGGTATCTCAATACCTAGTTCAATCTCGTTATCGGCAAGTCTCTTTACTCGTCCCGTAATACTTCATCCCGCAACTAACTTATTAGTCACAATGCTTGCAAGGCTTATAGTGATGAGTATTACCGAGAGGGCCTAGAGATACCTCTCCGAAACACGGAGTGACAAATTCTAATCTCGATCTATGCCAACCCAACAAACACCTTCAGAGACACCTGTAGAGCACCTTTATAATCACCCTTTTACGTTGTGACGTTTGGTAGCACACAAAGTGTTCCTCCGATATTCGGGAGTTGCATAATCTCATAGTCTGAGGAACTTGTATAAGTCATGAAGAAAGCAGTAGCACTGAAACTAACACGATCATAATGCTAAGCTAACGGATGGGTCATGTCCATCACATCATTCTCCTAATGAGGTGATCCCATTCATAAAATGACAACACATGTCTATGGTTAGGAAATTTAACCATCTTTGATTAATGAGCTAGTCAAGTTGAGGCATACTAGGGACTATATGTTTTGTCTATGTATTCACACATGTACTAAGTTTCCGGTTAATACAATTCTAGCATGAATAATAAACAATTATCATGAATTAAGGAAATAAATAATAATTTTATTATTGCCTCTAGGGCATATTTTCTTCATAGGCGTGCTCACCTCGGGCGCCGGCGGAGTTAGGGAGCAGGAGGAGGCAAAGCGGCCAAGGGAGGGGGCATGTGGCGTCGAGGTCGGGGTTGGGGCTCGGGCGCGCAGCGAGGGCGGGCACCAGACGACCATCGAGGATAGCAAAAGGCGTGTAGAGGGCAACGGGAGGGCGCGCGGAGGCCGACAGCGATGGCGACAGCAGAGGTGCGAGTGGGGATTTGGGGGAAGTGCCCCGGGGGAAGAAAAACCACACAGGGGTTAAATCAAACATAGCGGTAGCGCCAGTCCGAAAACTATAGCGCTGGCTATCAAAATGCGCTACTGCTATAGGCAGTAGCTATTTATTTTCCTTTTTCTTTTCTTTTTTCCTTTCCCTTTTATTATTTACTTTTATTTTTTCCTTTCTCCTTTATTTAAGGAACTTATCAATAGCGGGGGTAAACAGAACGCGCTACTGCTATATTAGCTATAGCGCTTGTTCTGAACGCACGCTACTGCTATGCCTTTCTCCTTTATTTTTATTTTTTTTATTTTCCTTTACATTTTCTTTTTTCCTTTCTCCTTTTCTATTCCTTTCATTTTCTTTTACTTTTCTATTTGTTTTTTATTTTATTTTATTTTCATTAGCAGTAGCGCTTTCCACAGAAAACGCGCTGCTACAACCAACTTGGCGGCAACGTGTTTTTCCCTAAGATCACTACTACCATTCCTAGCCTGCCGAGAACAGTGTGGAAATTTTAGTTGTAGAGCCTTTTCTTGCGGAGGCGCTACTGCTACCACCATAGCTGTAGCATGTTTTCTTACCAAGCGGGTAGCACTTGTTTATTGACCCGTGCTACTGATAAGCTTCTTAGTATAAGGTTTTGCCTTGTAGTTGTTGGGGAACGTAGTAATTTCAAAAAAATTCTTACGCACACGCAAGATCATGGTGATGCATAGCAACAAGAGGGGAGAGTATTGTCCATGTACCCTCGTAGACCGAAAGCGGAAGCGTTATGACAACGTGGTTGATGTAGTCGTACGTCTTCACGATCCGACCGATCCAAGTACCGAACGTACGGCACCTCCGAGTTCAGCACACGTTCAGCTCGATGACGATCCTCGGACTCCGATCCAGCAAAGTGTCGGGGATGAGTTTCGTCAGCATGACGGCGTCGTGATGATGATGATGTTCTACCGGCGCAGGGTTTCGCCTAAACTCCGCGATGATATGACCGAGGTGGAATATGGTGGAGGGGGGCACCGGACACGGCTAAGGAACGATCTTGAAGATCAAATTGTGTGTTCTAGGGTGCCCCCCTGCCCCTGTATATAAAGGAGCAAGGGGGGGTGCGGCCGGCCCTAGGAGGAGGCGCGCCGGAGGAGTCCTACTCCCACCGGGAGTAGGACTCCCCCCTTTCCCTAGTTGGATTAGGACTTGGGGGGAAGGAAGAGAGGGGGGAAAGGAAAGGGGGGCGCCGCCCCCCTCCTTGTCCAATTCGGACTTGGGGGGGAGGGGCGCGCGGCTGCCCCTAGGCCTCCTCTCCTCTTCCTCCACTAGGCACAATAAGGCCCATTAGGTTAGCGGGGGGTTCCGGTAACCTCCCGGTACTCCGGTAAAATGCCGATTTCACTCGGAACACTTCTGATGTCCAAACATAGGCTTCCAATATATCAATCTTTATGTCTCGACCATTTCGAGACTCCTCATCATGTCCGTGATCACATCCGGGAATCCGAACAAACTTCGGTACATCAAAACTTATAAACTCATAATAAAACTGTCATCGTAACGTTAAGCGTGCGGACCCTACGGGTTTGAGAACTATGTAGACATGACCTAGAACTATTCTCGGTCAATAACCAATAGCGGAACCTGGATGCTCATATTGGCTCCTACATATTCTATGAAGATCTTTATCGGTCAAACCGCATAACAACATACGTTGTTCCTTTGTCATCGGTATGTTACTTGCCCGAGATTCGATCGTCAAGATCCAATACCTAGTTCAATCTCACATCGCAAGTCTCTTTACTCGCTACATAATGCATCATTCCGTAACTAACTCATTAGCTACATTGCTTGCAAGGCTTATAGTGATGTGCATTACCGAGAGGGCCCAGAGATACCTCTCCGACAATCGGAGTGACAAAACCTAATCTCAAAATACGCCAACCCAACATGTACCTTCGGAGACACCAGAGAGCTCCTTTATAATCACCCGATTACGCTAGACGTTTGGTAGCACACAAAGTGTTCCTCCGTAAACGGAGTTGCATAATCTCATAGTTACAGAACATGTATAAGTCATGAAGAAAGCAATAGCAATATACTAAACGATCAAGTGCTAGGCTAACGGAATGGGTCATGTCAATCACATCATTCTCCTAATGATGTGATCCCATTAATCAAATGACAACACATGTCTATGGTTAGGAAACATAACCATCATTGATTAATGAGCTAGTCAACTAGAGGCATACTAGTGACGTTTATGTTTGTCTATGTATTCACACATGTATCATGTTTCCGGTTAATACAATTCTAGCATGAATAATAAACATTTATCATGATATGAGGAAATAAATAATAACTTTATTATTGCCTATAGGGCATATTTCCTTCAGTCTCCCACTTGCACTAGAGTCAGTAATCTAGATTACACAGTAATGATTCTAACACCCATGGAGTCTTTGTGCTGATCATGTTTTGCTCGTGGAAGAGGCTTAGTCAATGGGTCTGCAACATTCAGATCCGTATGTATCTTGCAAATCTCTATGTCTCCCACCTGGACTTGGTCCCGGATGGAATTGAAGCGTCTCTTGATGTGCTTGGTCCTCTTGTGAAATCTGGATTCCTTTGCCAAGGCAATTGCACCAGTATTGTCACAGAAGATCTTCATTGGTCCCGATGCACTAGGTATGACACCTAGATCGGAAATGAACTCCTTCATCCAGACTCCTTCATTTGCTACTTCCGAAGCAGCTATGTACTCTGCTTCACATGTAGATCCCGCCATGACGCTTTGTTTAGAACTGCACCAACTTATAGCTCCACCGCTTAGTAAAAGCACGATCCGGTTTGCGATTTAGAATCGTCGGATCGTTGTCAAAGCTTGCATCGACGTAACCATTTACGACTAGCTCTTTGTCACCTCCATATACGAGAAACATATCCTTAGTCCTTTTCGTATTTCAGATGTTCTTGACCGCTGTCCAGATGATCCACTCGATTACTTTGGTACCTTCCCGACAAGCTTATTGCTAAGCACACGTCAGTCCGTACACAAGATTGCATACATGATAGAGCATATGGCTGAAGCATAGGAACATCTTTCATTTTCTCTATCTTCTGCTTGTGGTCGGGCATTGAGTCTGACTCAACTTCACACCTTGTAGTACGGGCAACAACCCTTTCTTTGCCTGATCCATTTTGAACTTTTTCAAAACTTTATCAAGGTATGTGCTTTGTGAAAGTCCTACTAAGCGTCTTGATCTATCTCTATAAATCTTGATGCCCAATATGTAAGCAGCTTCACCGAGGTCTTTCATAGAAAAACTTTTATTCAAGTATCCCTTTATGCTATCCAGAAATTCTATATCATTTCCAATTAATAATATGTCATCTACATATAATATCGAAATGCTATAGAGCTCCCACTCACTTTCTTGTAAATACAAGGCTTCTCCAAAAGTCTCAGATAAAACCATATGCTTTGATCACACTATCAAAACGTTTATTCCAACTCGAGATGCTTGCACCAGTCCATAAATGGATCATTGGAGCTTGCACACTTTGTTAGCACCTTTTGGATCAAAAACCTTCGGTTGCATTATATACAACTCTTCTTCTAGAAATCCATTCAAGAATGCAGTTTTGACATCCATTTGCCAAATTTCATAATCATAAAATGCAGCAATTGCTAACATGATTCGGACAGACTTAAGCATCGCTACGGGTGAGAAAGTCTCATCGTAGTCAACCCCTTGAACTTGTCGAAAACCTTTCACAACAAGTCGAGCTTTATAGACAGCTTACATTACCATCGCCGGTCTTCTTCTTAATATTCTCAATGGCTTGCCGATCATCGGCAAGTCAACCAAAGTCCATACTTTGTTTTCATACATGGATCCCATCTCAGATTTCATGGCCTCTAGCCATTTTGCAGAATCTGGGCTCATCATCGCTTCCTCATAGTTCGTAGTTTCGTCATGGTCAAGTAACATGACCTCCAGAATAGGATTACCGTACCACACTGGTGCGGATCTTACTCTGGTAGACCTACGAGGTTCAGTAGAAACTTGATCTGAAGTTTCATGATTAATATCATTAGCTTCCTCACTAATTGGTGTAGTTGTCACACGAACCGGTTCTTGTGATGAACTACTTTCCAATAAGGGAGCAGGTACAGTTACCTCATCAAGTTCTACTTTCCTCCCACTCACTTCTTTCGAGAGAAACTCTTTTTCTAGAAAGGACCCGAATTTAGCAACGAAAATCTTGCCCTCAGATCTATGATAGAAGGTGTACCCAACAGTCTCTTTTGGGTATCCTATGAAGACACATTTCTCCGATTTGGGTTCGAGCTTATCTGGTTGAAGTTTCTTCACATAAGCATCACAGCCCCAAACTTTAAGAAATGACAACTTTGGTTTCTTGCCAAACCACAGTTCATGAGGTGTCGTCTCAACGAATTTTGATGGTGCCCTATTTAACGTGAATGCGGCCGTCTCTAAAGCATAACCCCAAAACGATAGCGGTAAATCAGTAAGAGACATCATAGATCGCACCATATCTAGTAAAGTACGATTATGATGTTCGAACACACCATTTCGTTGTGGTGTTCCGAGTGGCGTGAGTTGCGAAACTATTCCGCATTGTTTCAAATGTAAACCAAACTCATAACTCAAATATTCTCCTCCACGATCAGATCGTAGAAATCTTATTTTCTTGTTACGATGATTTTCCACTTCACTCTGAAATTCTTTGAACTTTTCAAATGTTTCAGACTTGTGTTTCATTAAGTAGATATACCCATATCTGCTTAAATCATCTATGAAGGTGAGAAAATAACAATACCCGCCGCGAGCCTCAATATTCATTGGACCACAAACATCAGTATGTATGATTTCCAACAAATCACGCTCGCTCCATAGTTCCAAAGAACGGCGTTTTAGTCATCTTGCCCATGAGGCACGGTTCGCAAGTACCAAGTGATTCATAATCAAGTGATTCCAAAAGCCCATCAGTATGGAGTTTCTTCATGCGCTTTACACCGATATGACCTAAACGGCAGTGCCACAAATAAGTTGCACTATCATTATCAACTCTTCATCTTTTGGTTTCAACACTATGAATATGTGTATCACTACTATCGAGATTCTATAAAAATAGACCACTCTTCAAGGGTGCATGACCATAAAAGATATTACTCATATAAATAGAGCAACCATTATTCTCTGACTTAAATGAATAACCGTCTCGCATCAAACAAGATCCAGATATAATGTTCATGCTCAACGCTGGCACCAAATAACAATTATTTAGGTCTAAAACTAATCCCGATGGTAGATGTAGAGGTAGCGTGCCGACCGCGATCACATCGACTTTGGAACCATTTCCTACGCGCATCGTCACCTCGTCCTTAGCCAATCTTCGCTTAATCCGTAGTCCCTATTTCGAGTTGCAAATATTAGCAACAAAACCAGTATCAAATACCCAGGTACTACTGCGAGCATTAGTAAGGTACACATCAATAACATGTATATCACTACCTTTGTTCACTTTGCCATCCTTCTTATCCGCCAAATACTTGGGGCGTTCCGCTTCCAAAGGTCCACCGCTTGCGAGAAGCACTCGATCTCGTGCTTAGGTCCAGACTTGGGTTTTTTCTCTTGAGCAGCAACTTGCTTGCTGTTCTACTTGAAGTTCCCCTTTTTCTTCCCTTTGCCCTTTTTCTTGAAACTGGTGGTCTTGTTGACCATCAACACTTGATGCTCCTTCTTGATTTCTACCTCCGCGGCTTTTAGCATTGCGAAGAGCTCGAATAGTCTTATCCATCCCTTGCATATTATAGTTCATCACAAAGCTCTTGTAGCTTGGTGGCGTGATTGAAGAATTTCATCAATGACACTATCAACAGGAAGATTAACTCCCAGTTGAATCAAGTGATTATTATACCCGCACATTTTGAGTATGTGTTCACCGACGTAACTATTCTCCTCCATCTTGCAGCTATAGAACTTATTGGAGACTTCATATCTCTCAATACGGGCATTTGCTTGAAATATTAACTTCAACTCCTGGAACATCTCATATGCTCCATGACGCTCAAAACGCCGTTGAAGACCCGGTTTTAAGCCGTAAAGCATGGCACATCGAACTATCGAGTAGTCATCGCTTTGCTCTACCAGACGTTCTTAACGCCGTCGGCCAGATCAGCAGCAGTTCGGCACCCAGCGGTGCTTCCAGGCGTAATTCTTCCGCAAAGAATGAGGATAATCTCGAGTTACGGACCCAGTCCGTGTAATTGCTACCATCATCTTTCAACTTTGCTTTCTCAAGGAATGCATTAAAATTCAACGAAACAACAGCAGGAGCCATCTGTCTACAACAAACATAGACAAGCAAAATACTATCAGGTACTAAGTTCATGATAAATTTAAGTTCAATTAATCATATTACTTAAGAACTCCCACTTAGATAGACATCCCTCTAATCCTCTAAGTGATTACGTGATCCATATCAACTACATCATGTCCGATCGTCACGTGAGATGGAGTAGTTTCAATGGTGAACATCGATATGTTGATCATATCTACTATATGATTCACGCTCGACCTTTCGGTCTCCGTGTTCCGAGGCCATATCTGTTATATGCTAGGCTCGTCAAGTTTAACTCGAGTATTCGCGTGTGCAACTGTTTTGCACCCGTTGTATTTGAACGTAGAGCCTATCACACCCGATCATCACATGGTGTCTCAACGACGAAGAACTTTCGTAACGGTGATTACTCGGGAGAACACTTCTTGATAATTTTAGTGAGAGATCATCTTAAAATGCTACCGTCAATCAAAGCAAGATAAGATGCATAAAGGATAAACATCGATGCAATCAATATAAGTGATATGATATGGCCATCATCATCTTGTGCTTGTGATCTCCATCTTCAAGCAACCGCCGTGATCACCATCGCCACCGGCGGGACACCTTGATCTCCATCGTAGCATCGTTGTCGTTACGCCATCTATTTCTTCTACGACTATCGCTACCGCTTAGTGATAAAGTAAAGCAATTACAGTATGCTTGCATTTCATACAATAAAGCGACAACCATATGGCTCCTGCCAGTTGCCGATAACTTCGGTTACAAAACATGATCATCTCATACAATAAAATATAGCATCACGTCTTGACCATATCACATCACAACATGCCCTGCAAAAACAAGTAAGACGTCCTCTACTTTGTTGTTGCAAATTTTACGTGGCTGCTACGGGCTTGAGCAAGAACCGTTCTTACCTACGCATCAAAACCACAACGATAGTTCGTCAAGTTAGTCCTGTTTTAACCTTCGCAAGGACCGGGCGTAGCCACACTCGATTCAGCTAAAGTGAGAGAGACAAACACCCGCCAGTCACCTTTAAGCACGAGTGCTCGTAACGGTGAAACCAGTCTCGCGTAAGCGACGCTGTAATGTCGGTCCGGCCGCTTCATCTCACAATACCGCCAACCAAAGTATGACATGTTTGGTAAGCAAGATGACTTGTATCGCCCACAACTCACTTGTGTTCTACTCGTGCATATGACATCTACGCATAAGACCAGGCTCGGATGCCACTGTTGGGGAATGTACTAATTTCAAAAAAAAATCATACGCACACGCAAGATCATGGTGATTCATAGCAACAAGAGGGGAGAGTATTGTCCACGCACCCTCGTGAGACCGAAAGCGAAGCGTTATGACAACGCTGTTGATGTAGTCGACGCCTTCACGATCCGACCGATCCAAGTACCGAACGACGGCACCTCCGAGTTCAAGACACGCTCAGCTCGATGACAATCCCGGACCCGATTCAGCAAAGTGTCGGGATGAGTTTCACAAGACGACGGCGTGGGACGATGATGATGTTCTATCGCGCGCAGGCTTCGCCTAAACTCCGCGACGATATGACCGAGGTGGAATATGGTGGAGGGGGGCACCGCACACGGCTAAGGAACGATCTTGAAGATCAACTTGTGTGTTCTAGGGTGCCCCCGCCTCAGATATAAAGGAGCAAGGGGGTGTGGCCGGCCCTAGGAGGAGGCGCAAGACGGAGGAGTCCTACTCCCACCGGAGTAGGACTCCCCTTCCCTAGTTGGATTAGGACTTGGGGAAGGAAGAGAGGGAAGGGAAAGGGGCGCCCCCCTCCTTGTCCAATTCAGACTTGGGGTGAGGGCGCGGCTGCCCTAGGCCTCCTCCCTCTTCCTCCACTAGGCCCAATAAGGCCCATTAGGTTACCGGGGTTCCAGAACCTCCCTGCATCTCGGAAATGCCGATTTCACCCTAACACTTCCGATGTCCAAACATAGGCTTCCAATATATCAATCTTTATGTCTCGACCATTCCGAGACTCCTCGTCATGTCCGTGATCACATCCGGACTCAACAAACTTCGTACATCAAAACTTATAAACTCATAATAAAACTGTCATCGTAACGTTAAGCATGCGGACCCTACGGGTTTGAGAACTATGTAGACATGACCTAGGACTATTCTCGGTCAATAACAAATAGCGGAACCTGGATGCTCATATTGGCTCCTACATATTCTATGAAGATCTTTATCGGTCAAACCGCATAACAACATACGTTGTTCCCTTTGTCATCGGTATGTTACTTGCCCGAGATTCGATCGTCGGTATCCAATACCTAGTTCAATCTCGTTACCGGCAAGTCTCTTTACTCGGGGACAAAACCTAATCTCGAAATACGCCAACCCAACACGTACCTTCGAAGACTCCTGTAGAGCTCCTTTATAATCACCCAGTTACGTTGTGAAGTTTGGTAGCACACAAAGTGTTGCTCCGGTAAACGGGAGTTGCATAATAATTACAGGAACATGTATAAGTCATGAAGAAAGCAATAGCAATATACTAAATGATCAAGTGCTAGGCTAACGAAATGGGTCATGTCAATCACATCATTCTCCTAATGATGTGATCCCATTAATCAAATGACAACACATGTCAATGGTTAGGAAACATAACCATCTTTGATTAATGAGCTAGTCAAGTAGAGGCATACTAGTGACGTTTATGTTTGTCTATGTATTCACACATGTATCATGTTTTCGGTTAATACAATTCTAGCATGAATAATAAACATTTATCATGATATGAGGAAATAAATAATAACTTTATTATTGCCTCTAGGGCATATTTCCTTCAGTAGTGCCATAAGGCATTGCGAACGTTTCGTCAGGTTTGTCAATAGCCCCGACTACAAGTTCACTACGGTGGACACCATCAACAATATAAAAGCGCTCAAGGTTTCGGGCTTGGCTTACCATAAACTTGTCAATATTTCGTGGCCACTATAGGGTCCAGGGCAGCAAGAAGGAGAAGGACTCCCTTGTTGACCTCGCCTCGGCCATCATCGATCCCTACTACAAAGATATGATGGAGGATGCCAAGAAAAATCCTGCATCCTGGCACGAAGTCTGAATGAATCTCACCTCAAGTTCACGGCAAAGAACATGTACATGTGCTACGAGATGCATAAGCGGATCATTGACACGAGGGAGTGCATCCTTCCTATAATCGACGAGGGATCGAGCCACCAGCAGAGCAGTGGTGACAAGCGTCACAAGAAGAAGTAGATGATGATTAGATGATCATTTATCCTACTTAATTATGCATGAAATTGTTTACGTTGGCGTGTGCCAATGTCACTAGTTACTTATATAATTGAATGTTTAATTTGGTTATGCAATCATGTCCTTATAAGTATATATATTGTTATTCTATAGACAGAGCAAATCACATCGCACACGGAATAAACTAGGGAACCCGCCGGTGATGATTTCATCAACCGCTGACAATTGTATACCAACAAGCGTCTGCCCACAACACACATGACATATTAGCAGCAATCATATGAGTAGGGCGTTTTGGAGCTCGGCCTCCATGGAGGCCGGATTTTTTGAAAAATTCAAAATTCGCATTTTTCAATTTCAAAAAAATCTGAAAAAAAATCATACAAGTAAACAAGGATGTTATGTGTATGTATGTGAAGTTTGAGGATGAGATACCCTAAAATGCGATCTGTGCAAAAAAGACGAATTCATAGACTTTGAGAATGAATAGTGCATCTACTAAAAAGTCTCAGATTTGTTCTTTTTGTGTAGCACTCATTTTAAGGTGTTTTGTCCTGAAAATTTACAGACATATGCTTTATGTCTCTAAGTATGTGCGTATTTTTTAAAAATTTTTTGAAACGTGAAAGTTTGAATTTTGACCAAGTCAAACCCGGCCTCCATGGAGCTCGAGCTCTAAAGAGCATTTTCGCAATCATATGTGTTATTATCGGTCTTTGCACACATTTTTTATTACGGACCTATTTGCCGCGGATCACACACATCTTGTTAAGTTGAACCGTTTTTGTTGTTTTCGCTCATCGCAAATAGTTCATTCAAGTGAATTTTATGTCATCTATCGCACACGCCTTGATCTGGCTGATCGTTTCTGTTGTGTTGCCTAATCGCAAATAGTTCATCCAAGTAAAAATGTATGACATATGTCACACACACCTTGATCTGATTGATTGTTTCTGTTGTTCTGGCTCATAGCAAACAGTTCGGATCAATTGTATGACATGTATCACACACACAACTCTAATCTGAATCGTGCTTGATATCTCCGCCATCGCACATTGTTCATCTTATTGGTGATGGTTTTATGATGACACCGTTTGCGATGCATGCATCGCACATAGTTTGGTCGAAGGGTCACTGATTCATGTGCCACGTTAGCAGCACCTGCATTAGTGCTAGGTCGGGTCCTGCCGGCCACGACGGCAAGGACACTCAAGGGTGCCATTTTTCTTCCTGGAGACGTCATTCGGGCCCGCCCCACCTTTCCCACCTCAGGATCTCTCGGGTGAAAACCCTAGGGCGGCGGCAACGCTCTTGGCATCGTGCCCTTCTTGAAGGCGCCGTCATGAGAGCTATGTGGCGGTGGGCGCCGCTTGGGTATGTCGGCAGTTGCAGATGGCGTGCCCCTCTTCCTCCAGGTGGCAGTTGTTTCGGGGAAAACCCTAGATCTGGGTCTCCCGGGTCGGATAATGACGGGACTTTGGCGCCGTTCTCCCTCCCGGGGCACGGTCTTGGAGCAGTGGTTCACTGGAGAGGCCAACAGGTGCAGAGTGTTACATCGACCACACTGAAGACTATGGGTCTCGGCGGCATGGAGCAGTGGAGTCTCAGTGTTGTACGTGGGTTGATTGACACACAGGGGTTGGTGGCGCTATTTGCTGTGGCGGGATCTTTGAAGTGATTCCTCCTGAAGACGAAATGGCGGAAGATGGCGGCGGCGGTCCTAGAGCGTGCGCAGGCGATGCACGTTATGGGACGCCTAGACCGGATGGTCTTAAGGCCACTGTATTAGATTGTGTCTGTTATGCGGACATGGCACATTTGTATACTTGTAAGTGTAGCGACTCTGTTTGCCTAGAAGGTGGCTTCGGGTTGATCCTTGTATTCATTTTGTCATGCTATGGTGAATAATTAATGAAGATGGTTGCGTGCATCATGTTGATGCTGATGTAGAGGCCGGGGTAATCCTCCTTTTCAAAAATAATCCCTATATTTAACACATGATTTTTAGTTGCATAATAATCTAATACAATTTATAACATGTATTTTCAATTTTAGATTGTACTCCCTCCTTATAAGTCTTTTTAGAGATTTCACTGTGGACTACAGACGAATGTATATGGACATATTTTAGGGTATAGATTCACTCATTTTGCTCCGTCGTATGTAGTTCTTTATTGAAATCTCTAAAAAGACTTATATTTAAAAACAAAGGAGTATATTGTTAATCTAAATATAAATATTAAATATAATCAAATCTCATTAAAAATCAATTCCCGTAGCAACACGCGGAACATCGTCTAGTCTCTCGTAATTTCCATGCCGAACATTAATCCGCACCGACCTATTATCACAAATACATATTCCTTCCATCCACAAATATAAGAGGTTTTGGATATTTCAGTATGAACTATACATACAGACTGAAATGAGTGAACAAACACACTAAAACATGTCTATATAAATCTGATTCAGATGAGAAAAAAGCGTTAAAGCGTCTTATGTTTATATTTATGAACAGTGAGTAGCTTAGATGCAGAAAAATCCATGGGCGATCAATGAAGCGAAGCGGCACTGCGGGAGTGAAGCTAAGCTCGCTCACTCACTCGGCAATCCCAGTTAGTTCCCGCGCAAAACCAGAACCCCTCTCGCCAGTCCCCAGCCGGCCCCACCGGCCAGAGCAGCCCGGGCCCACCCCAGCACCCCTCTCTTTCCCCTCGCTCTCCTCCTCCTTCCTCCCACCTCGCCCGCCTCGTCTCTTCTCCCCCTTCCCCTTCCTTCCACCCCACCCCCGTCTCCCACCCCCACCCCACCCCACCCGGACCGGACACTTTTGCGCCCGGCCCCCTCGCCTCCTCCGTAATCCCGCCCCGCGGCCTCCCCCCGCGCATCCGACGGCCCCCGCGGCCGCCACGTCTCCGTCGTCTTCCTCGCCCGCCCACTATTTATCCGCCTCCCGTCCCGTCCCGTCCCGTCCCCTCCGCCCCCTTCCCCACAACCCCGCATCGCCGCGCTAGGGTTAGGGTTCCGCGCCCCCAGCTTCCGCGCCGCCCCTGCTTCCTCCGGTGAGATTTCCTGTTCCCTTTCCGTTCGATTCGCGGGCGGGCGCGGCTCCGCTCCCGGTGGAGTGGGGTCGATTGGGTTGGATTCGGGGGCTAGGGTTTTGGCCGGCGCGTGTGTTTTTGCTGAGGATTGGTCTTGGGGTGGTTTGGCGCAGGTGGTGGTGCGACGCGATGGCGATCGTCAGGACCGGCGGCGCCAGGGTCCAGCGGCTCGAGTCCGGCGGGGAGGACGGCTCCACGGAGGACGAGGAGGAGCGCTCGCCCGCCACGGCCTCGGAGGGGTCCGAGGCGGAGGGCTTCTCGGCGCAGGAGGAGAATGGCGGCGGCGGCCAGGAGGAGGAGGAGGAGCAGGAGGCAGAGGAGGAGGAGGACGACTCCGGGATGGGGTCTGACGAGCTTGAGATCACGCAGCTCGGGGAGGCGGGGGCGGAGATGTGCCAGGTCGGGGACCAGAGCGTCGCCCTGCCCCTGGAGCTCTACGACCTCCCCGGCCTCGGCGGCATCATCTCGCTGGACGCCTGGAACGGCCTGCTCTCCGAGGACGACCGGCTCCGCCTCGCCGCCTTCCTGCCCGACCTGGACCAGGAGACGTTCGCCCGCACGCTCGTCGAGCTCCTCAGGGGGGACAACTTCCACTTCGGGAGCCCCCTGGCCGCCCTGTTCGACCGCCTCAAGGGCGGCCTCTGCGACCCCAGGATCGTCCTGTACCGCCGCGGCGCCCGCTTTGCGGAACGGCGCAAGCATTACTACCATCTCCAGAGGTACCACAATACGATGGTGCTGGGGCTGTGGGACACCAAGGACTGCTGGAAGAGCTGCAACGGGTACAGCCTTGGTGAGAGGCTGAGAGCCATGGATGCAATGAAGGCACAGCGGAAGCAGAAGGAACTGGGTTTGGTTGCCCGGGCTGGGTCAGAGACTGACTCAGAGAGCAGGGGGTCTGCGGAACAGTTCTTGACACGGTCGAAGCCAGATAAGATGGGTCTCAACAAGGCTGCGAAGTTAGGGAAGGAAAGGTCCAAGGGCGTTCTGCGGTTGGGTGTGTCAAAAGCCGTGGGTGAGGAGTACATTGGAGGGTCTGGCCGTGATACTGCAGTGGCTCTCTCTAAGCTTTCTCGTCCAGAAAATGCTTATGGGTATGATGCCGGAGTCGCGCATAGAGGGAAGTTGCACAGAAGCATAGATGGCCTTCATTCTGAGGACCTGGGATATGACAGGAATTTGCCCAGGATCCGGTCTCAGAGACCTCTGATGAAGCCAGTGAAGAAGGAATTGGCCACGGGCTATGATATCAATCCTTATGGAAACAACTACCATGATAGCCAGACTGGTTCTTCTTACTACCATGGCAGGAATGCCATTGGTAATCAGGGAGTTACCTTAGCAGCATCATTTGACCCTCCATATTCTGAGAATGCAAGGAGTGCAAAATACTCGGAGAGAGATCGGATATACGGTGGAAAAGCTGCCCAGAATAAAGCTCCCAAAGTGGAAGAGAGGGATTGGCCAGCTGGTAGCCATGCTGATCTCTTAAGTGACTGGCAGAGAGGGCAGCCTGAAGGCGATTACAGGAGCAGGAAGCCTCAAGTTGGTCATGGTGTGAAGGTTAAGTCCTACAAAAGTATTGAGCAGCAGATAAATGGTGCACATTCTGGATCTGATCCTAGAGGCAGGATATCACAGGTTAAGATTAATGTTAAATCCAATAGTCAGCATGGTAGGATTGGCCAGAAGGACTCCAGGAGCAAAGCTGCCCATGTTCAGAGTGAGGAGACAGAATCTGATTCATCAGAACGGTTTGAAGATGGGGCAGATATGAATCTTGTTGAAGAACAGCCAAACCTTCAATATTCTGAACTTCATATACCAGCATATGGTGCCAAAAAGTCAAACAAACTTAGCAGATCAGTCAAAACAAATTATCCTGCCCCTACTGCAGATTTCGAACCCTACCAGACTCAGAGCAAGCGGTCACACAGAGGAAAGGTTGCAGAGCCTGATTATTTACGCGATGTGCATGTGGAGGTGGCGGAACAGATTAGTGAAGTGATGAGACCCCCAGCAGCAAGGAGTGAAAGAAAGCGCAAGGGAATTGCAAACCTGGACATGCATGGTTATGACAACTCTGAATTGCATGATAGCAATGAGAAAGCCAATGAATCACTGAGGTCACCAGAGAGTGATAGGCTGGCCAGTAGAGCAGGCTATGCAGTCCAAGATTCTAATGGCGACTTTGATGTTTCTGAAAGAGCGAACATGCCGCTGGCAAGTTGCAGCTCTGGGTCCAAAAGGCAAAAAGGAAGAGGTGAACTTACAAGCGTGGATGAGCATGGCGAGTATGCGCCATCTGGTTCAAAGGTGGTAGAAATCAGTGGCAGCTCGAAGAAGAAAAGTAAAAAGAAGCCAGATACTGTTACAGATGCAATTACTGTAGCAGAACCAGCTCCTGTCGTGCCAGAGGTTATTGTGGTGCCAGTAGAACCTGAGAAACCTAAGAAGAAGTATGTGCCAATTACACCAACCATCCATACTGGCTTTTCTTTCTCCATCGTACATCTTCTAACCGCCGTTAAGAAGGCTATGGTTGCTCCGGCTGAGGATACTCCAGTGGCAGCTACGGTCACTCCTGCTGAGGTTACTCCAGTGGCAGCTATGGTCACTCCTACTAAGGTTACTCCAGTGGCAGCGAAGCAGACTGATGGGGAGGAGAACAGAAAATGGTTCAATAGTGAGGAACCTGGCAAAACGCCTCAAGAGCCAAATGCAGCAGAGCAAGCACAACCGGGCAATGAAGTTGGAGATACCAGTGCTGCAGAGCAGACCGTTCAGAGCAATTCGCCGGCACTAACCGTACAAGATCTTGTTAACCGGATTAAAACTAATCCTGGAGATTCGAACATACTTGAAACACAGGAGCCCCTGCAGGATTTAGTTCGAGGAGTGCTCAAGGTACTGTCATCTCGAACAGCTCCTCTAGGTGCAAAGGGCTGGAGAGCGCTAGTTGCCTATGACAAGTCGAACAAAAGCTGGTTCTGGGTTGGTCCACTGCCTTCTGCTACCTCATATAGTGATCCTAATGAAGAAACTTCTGCTGAGGCATGGGGTATACCACACAAGATGCTTGTGAAGTTGGTCGATGCATTTGCTAATTGGCTGAAAAGTGGTCAGGAAACCCTTAAGCAAATAGGATCCCTTCCACCACCTCCAGCACCAAATCCTGCAAACTTGGATTTGAAGGAAAGATTTAAGGACCTTAGGGCCCAGAAAAGTCTGAACACAATAAGCCCAAGCTCTGACGAAGCAAGGGCATATTTCCAGCGTGAGGAGTTTTTGAGATACTCAATTCCTGATAGAGCATTTTGCTATACTGCTGCTGATGGGGAGAAATCTATTGTTGCTCCTTTGCGAAGGGGAGGTGGAAAGCCCACATCAAAAGCTAGGGGACATCCCATGCTCTTGCCTGATCGCCCTCCGCATGTCACTATTCTCTGTCTTGTAAGAGATGCTGCTTCTAGGTTGCCTGGAAGAACTGGAACAAGAGCTGATGTTTGTACACTTCTCAAAGATTCACAGTACCTAAATCATGCAGAATCCAATAAAGAGGCTGCTGTTAATCAAGTTGTCAGTGGCGCTCTTGATCGCTTGCATTATGAGCGTGATCCTTGTGTGCTGTATGATAATGACAAAAAATTGTGGACCTATCTGCACAGGGGTAGAGAGGAGGAAGATTTTGAGGATGATGGCACATCATCTACGAAAAAGTGGAAGAGACCAAGGAAAGATTCAGATCCCGCAGACCCTGGTGCAGGAAACGATGATCCTGAGGATGATGGCACCCCTAACGCAAAAAAACAAAAGAAAGCTGATGCAGACCCTACAGCGTCAGGAGAAGACAAGGATGGTGTTCAGGATCCATCTAACAGCGGGCTGGAAGGTGACCTTGAGGTTGATGTTGTTCCATCATCAACAAATGACAAAGAAACCAGCAAGCTTGTTTCTACTGATGCAAGGCCAGATATTGGTAGCTCCAGACCTTCAGTAGATGCAGCAGCAAGGGTGACAGCTGATGCAAGGCCAGATATTGGTAGCTCCAGACCTTCAGTAGATGCAGCAGCAAGGGTGACAGCTGATGCAAGGCCAGATATTGGTAGCTCCAGACCTTCAGTAGATGCAGCAGCAAGGGGGACAGCTGATGCAAGGCCAGATATTGGTAGCTCCAGACCTTCAGTAGATGCAGCAGCAAGGGGGACAGCTGATGCAAGGCCAGATATTGGTAGCTCCAGACCTTCAGTAGATGCAGCAGCAGCAAGGGGGATAGCTGATGGCAATTCATCAAGAGCCCCAGAAAAGAAGCACAATATGGCACTCCCTGTGCAATTCACCAGCAGGGAGTTTAATAAAGGTGCAGAAAGAGAGGGGTCAAAAGGATTCATGGATGCAACCCCGTCATGAATAATGCATAGCAGGACATATATTGGAGCACCAGATTAGGTAATTGCTGCAGAAACTTGAAGTTTTCTGAATTTATTCTACTTTTACCAGGCATTCTTTTCATTGTTATAGTGTTACTTCATCCTTCTCTTTATCCTATAGTAACATATAAACTGGGAACTGCTAAGTGGTCATTTGTTGTATGAAACCTGTTGATCTATATATAAGTTTGAGCTTGCCTTTATACCAAAACTGTGAACTGCAAGTTGTAATATACTGCTTCAGCCCTAAATATATCCGCGACTCACTTTCTGTGTCTTAGTCGTAATTTTCTTGTCTATTTCTTACTTCTCACAGTGATCATCAGCTAGTAGCTTTCCTTCGGAAAAGATGTACAGTAGGATGACCTGTAGATCTGTTTGTTCAGGCTGATTAAGACATTTCTGGGCTTGAATCTGTCTGTGAAAGCTGTGACCTAGGAGTAGTTTGCAGTTATCTGCCTTTGCCAAAGGTCTTATATCTCTAGTTCACCGGTAGGAGGGGTTGTTTAGAACAGCTTCAGGAATCCCTTATCATGCAGTCTGTATATGCCTCAGACATAGCGCATTTACTTCTATCCTAATTATGTTGAGAAAAATAAAATAGCAGGTGAAAACTAGATATTGTGTACAGTAATTGTTAGCGTGGGAAGTGATTTGAACAACAACAACAAAGCCTTTAGTCCCAAATGATTTGAACAGATTTTTTTTTTGGTTAATTTTTAGTTCACCGACTGATTGTAACAATTATCCTAATTATGTCCTGCATTTCGAATATAATTTTTAGTCCAATTCCCCCTGTTCCTTCATCCATAATCCCCATACTGAGGATCTCTTGTTTTTGCTTTGCAGGGTATGAAGCGGCAGCCGCCTTTTATCAGTCAGGCCTTCCCCTCAACAGAATATTTTGTAGCAGAAATAGTTTTTTGGTTCTGCCCTTGTGCTTGTACATTCTTCTGTCAAGAAGCAGCGGCTTTCATAGTTTTTTTTCTTCTCCTAGTGGCTTTGTGCAGTTGTGGTGCAGTTCTCATCTAAAAGTTGTTAGATCACCAATATATGTTTATGTAACTACAGTACGTTTCACCCATATTTGGATACCAGCCAGCAAATTCCAGTGCCAGTGACACTTGACCTACCCACAGTTGAGGCTTGTTTGCGACAGAGATTTAGTCATCAGGTTATTATTATTATTATTATTTTCAACAGAGATTTCTTCATCTGATTGTTATATTTTTCCAACAGATATTTACTTGTCAGATTATTACAAAAGAGATTTCGTCATCAGACATGGACTTTCTGCTTGGGTGAACAGAATAGTCTGAAAAAAAAACTGTTTATTTTTTGTAACACATGTTCGAATGTTCTACTCCTGTGCAAAATTTCGTGCAGAAATAACATTCCATTTGCTCAGAAAAAGCTCATTCGTTAAGCATTGTAGGGTGCCTGTTTTGTGTTTTTTACCCAAAGCATCATGAATGAATGTGATCTCTATATGAAAATTTATCCGTAGGGTGAACGCTCAAGAATGTTTGTCTTCGCCCAGGTATATTTGCACCTGGAAGCAGAATACCAGTTTCGTCTTCAGACATCATGTTTTCTTATTTTTCATGGAGGAAAATCATCTACAATCTCTTGGTTTATTGGTCTACTTTGTGTTTTGTGCCAAATTTTGAATTTTACTAACAAAATGTTAATGCATGCCATGATAAAATATATCATTGGATTTGTATTTGAACATAGTTTCCGGTGATATTATGTTTGTTACATACTCCCTCCGTCCGGAAATACTTGTTAGACAAATGGATGTATCTAGATGTATTTTAGTTGTAGATACATCTATTTTTATCCATTTCTCCGACAAGTATTTTGGGACGGAGGGAGTATAACCTATATTTTATTAATCGTGGTCAATATGACCCTAAATATGAGGGAAACTAACTTAAATTTTATTAATCATGGTCAAAATCTGACCCTAAATACGAGAGGGACTAATAAACAAGGACGGAGGTAGCAGTGCAGTATGGACTAATAGACAAGGACGGAGGTAGCAGTGCATACTGGTTCTTTTCACAACGTTGCAGCACATTAAGCATAATACTCAGCTCAATGAGTCTTCCATTGGTGCTCAAAAATATTATTCTTTCACTGTGTTGCCTATGTAAATACATATATATTACATTAGATCCACTGATGCAGCAGTAAGTACACATACTCTTCACTGGTGACTTTCACTGGTGACCAGGCTAACAACAGCAAACCCCTCAACCAACAATAGCAATTAATCAAATGGATGGCACTATCAACAGCAAACCAACTGGGTAAAACGTAAAACTAAACAAATGGCTCCTTTGTACATGGTTTGGATGAATCTAATTTCTCGCTATAAGGGGGACCCTCGCCTCCCTGACCGACGACGATGGCGATGCCGACTCTTGTGCCTCAGGGAGGTGTTTCATGTCTCCGTTCGCCTGCTTCCACCCAGCCCTCGACTCGCGGAACGACCTGAGTAGCTCGTCATAGTCTGGGGTCCGCAGCTCCTCGATTGACTCGGCGCTTGGCAAGTCGATCTGCCGCCTCCTTGGCGTCGAACACGACGGTTCATCCACCTGTCACGTTTAAGGAGAAAGATGCAATGCAGGTTTGCTCAGTCACTGTCAAGATTGATAAAGAACAGATTTCCCCACCAATCACTTTTCATGACTGCTCACCAGGTATTCTTCCTCAAGGCATTTCCCCGCATTTCCGGTTATCTCCACGACCTTGTGGTAATGCGCACCCTTCAACTCTGTCATTTCCCCGTGGCACGGGGTGAGAACGGAGACGATGTTTGCGCACGCCTCATGGTCAACCTTCAGCGAGCCTGAAATAACATTAAGTTGTCATCAAAATGAGGAAAAATTATGCTATGCCCTGTGTTTTAGTAACTCTGAAGCGTTAAGAACTTACTGTCAATGGAAGAAAGAAGGGCCTTGTTTGCTACATCTATATCTTCGAGAGTAGTCGATACTGCGGCAGACAATTTGGAACGCAGCAATTGGTTGGCCTCTCTCCCCGTCCTGGTAAAGTGCATATACCATGATCACTTGCAATTCATCGTTGCTAGCTTAAGATAGAAGAGAAATTCTAAAATATCCCAGATCAGTTTCTATGCTAATACCTGACTATGCTATCTACTGATTCAACATTTCCTTTGCCAAGGCTGAAGAGAGAATCCTCAGCATTCTTCCATTGTTGTGCACCCATGCCCGTCTTAGTTTTGCTGCAGATTTCGAGAAAACGTTAAGCACCGAAATCTCCGTATTTCATAGCAGAAAGCATCACATCAAGTAGCCATACTGACCATTCCACAAGAACTTCTGCCAAGCAAGACCGTCCACTGTCGACTGCAGTGGTATCTTCAATGTAATTATTCTCCGTTTCTTCCATGTAAAAGCCCCACTTTTCCCGTACGGATGAGGTGAAGTCCTGTGCTGTTGAAATTTCTTTCTGCAGCTGACCTGTCCTGTTTACAGCGCTCTCTCGAAGGCCGCCTACAGCCGTTTGGACCTGCAATATGTGCTTATGATTAACAATGTGTAGCAGTTGTGTAATAGTTCAACTCCTTAATCAATCATCGACAACACATAACTTCTTTTTTTGGTATCACGTCATATACTAGATTACTAGCACTCAGATAGTCACAGGCTAAAATATGAATTACAGAAGATATGGATAACACTTACCAGCTTCTTCTTTCTTGCATTGGAAATTGCAAGCATCTCTGCCACCTTTTCTATAAGTTGTTTTTCTTCATTAGCTGCACACTCCTGTCAAAAATGATAAAATCACATTACGTTAAGAAGTTATATTAATTTATTAACTGCATACTGAATGTAATAATTATCATTAGGAATAACCTCAAATTTCTTCTCAAGATCAATAAGTTGTTGATCTTGCACACCTTGTGTTTCTTCCAAAATACTAGTAAGTTTAGATGCATGAACATCCAGAGAATGGAAGAAACCAACAGTAATATTTGAGATGGACCGCGACGCTTCCACGGCTCTTAGGTGTCCCTGCACACATTAACAGAAATGTTGGAACAGAATGGCTTAACCAAATATCAAATGTTCTAGTGCCTCAAAATATTACAGACCTCCCGCTGCTTGTTTGCGAAGTGGGCTAGTCGCTCTTCTTGTTTCGAAAGGCTACACTGAAGCTCATTTAACAAGTTGTCTGCTCCCAAAGCAATTACTCCGAAACACTGTAAAATACAGGAAGATCAATCAGAAATATTCCAATAGTCACTGCAACGACAAGTTTGCCAAAAGAAACAAAGCTTACTTTCTCAAGATCTGATGTGTGTGATTGTACTTGTGAGTTCAGTTTCTCAAATGTTGTCTGAGAATTCATGTCAATTTCGCCTGCTAAATTATCCAGCGCTGTAATACCTGAACCATGCAGGGCTTTCAGGTTTTGTATGCTCTCCTTTAGCCCTTGTGCAGCCTAAAAATGGGTAACTCAAGCACGTCATACTCCACCTTACATAGCAGTAACACAAGATAAACTTTTATGTACAACATTGAGGGGAAACTTAATTGCCTCATCTTTTGAAGATACGAAGGATTGCATATCATCTTCCATTTCTTTGAGGTGATCCTCCTGCTGCATCACTGAAGTGGAGACGGTTTTATGCAAGGCATCAAGCTCCTGGGTCAGTTGAGATCTAAACCTCTGCACGAGTGACCTGTTTCCATCTTCTATTTTGTCTTTACGCTCTGCCAGTATTCAAGAACAATGACCATTGAAGTGAAACCGGTCCATCACAAAGTAGGGGTGATCGAGTTGAGATGCCGAACCTATTTTGGAGAATAGACCAGAAACATCTGCTGCTGCATTTTCTAATTCTGCGCGGAGATTATAGGCACAATCTACCAGTGATTTTTCTGTAGCAAAAATACCAGCAAGTTTCATTGAATGTCGGTAAACATAGTAAGTATACACTCAATTGGCTAACTGAAATCAAGTATGGATGAGCACATAAACTTTTGATTCTATTTCAAGACAATTGACAACAATTGATGATTCATTTACCAGTAATTATAAGAAGTAAATGAGCAAACCATGCTAAGCAAACAGACTTGGAGTAATAATGAGTTAATTCTTGTTTTTGCAGGTAATAATTAGTTAGTTCAACAAACCTGAGTTCTGAAGATTAAATATTACAAATTCCTTTTCTTTGATAGTAGACTTTGCTTCACTGTATTTTTCTTCTAAATCATGCAGAGCATGCCTGGTGTCCTCCAGATCTTTCTGCAGACAAAAGACAGATGGAATGACAATTATAGTGTATTTGCCCAAAGATTGCAAAACCATGAGCTGGGCACTATAAATATACCTGAGTTTTCTCGAGTTTTTCGCCCAACTCTGCACTCAAAAGCATTTGAGCATCATAAAGTTCTTTTAGTTCCACCAATTGCTGCCCATAGATTGTGTAGAGAATTTAAAATCAAATCATCATTCAAATAAATGGTTTGCTGTGACATGCTTATAGACAACTAACCTTATCCCTAGCCTCTAGATCAACTCCCAGTTTTTCTATTTTTTCTGTCATGGCCTGAGTAAAAAAGTTAGGTTTGAAAAGTTGAGATGATGAATAAAGATTTATTCAGTTTATCTGAACAAATATAACAAGGGTTTAATTGGAAAATTAAGATAAACCTTTTTCTCAGCTTCCTCTTGGAGGTAGCGCTCTCTTGGAATGTATATACCATTCTTCTCTCTTGCCGCAAACACTTCTGAAAAACAGATAGGAGACTAGGTGAGTAGAAAATGCATGACATCTAACATTTCAGTACAGCAAAAAAGTGCACGCAGACAAACCTTGTTTAAGGCGGTCAATTTCAGAGTAAAGGTCCTTGATGACAGCAGATTTCATCATCTTTTGGTTCACCTGGACTCGATGGTAATAAGAGTAAGTTAGGCGATACAAAACACATCATCAACGTTTCTACTATCTGAAATAATGAAACATCAATATTTACGGATTATCCAAACAAAAAAAAAACAAGATAGTAACCTCTGGTTTGTTCCTGATATTTTTTGCACGATGTGCATAATCGAGTGTGCTCAACGTCTCTTCCAAGCAATATACCGAAGGTGATATTGTAGCAATAATGCAAGTCTTTGTTTTCCCTCCCAATGAATCTCGCAATAATCTTGTCAGCTTGCTATCTCTGAAACAAATAGGCAGAGCAATGTTAAGCCCCTCTTTAGCAATGCTTTGCTACAACAGGTGCAGTCAGGAGAATGCCCTTAGAGCTACCTATATGGGACATGTCCAGAGTGCTCAACTAGAGCATTAATAACACGGCCAAGTGTGAGCAAACTCTTGTTGATCTCCCCAGCCTCTCTCGCTCTGCCCTGCAATCCAATTGAATATCAAATGTACTTCATGGCATTTGAAAAATCAGGTACATGGGAAGAAGAAAAAAAAAAAATACTGAATAGGACATTTGAAGTTCACTCACATCTCTAGCACCTGAGCGTGATATATTTTCTGAACCAGCTAGATCGACGAGATTGAGCTTCCCAATTTTGATCATTTCCTCGCTCTCATGAGTCAATTCCTTGATGTGAATTGTGATTGAGAATATGGAGTGTGACCTGCTGCTTTGCTTGTTCAGCAATGTCTCTGCGGTGCGCCTCTTTGCAGAGCCCTTGTCAAGAATCTTGTAGATTTCGCCAGCGGAGTACACAACCTCCTCTTCAAGCCCTCTAACAAAAACACCACCCTTGCCATCTTCCATAAGGGCAATGGGCTTTTTATTCTTGTCCTCAGGGACAGGTAACACAGGGAACCTTGGCTCATCAGGAGCCAACAAATCAGTGATCTCTTCATTGTAAAGCTCAAGAAAGGTGACTTTCATGCTGTACTCCGCGCACTGGGCCTCAAGGATGTCGAAAATTTGTCTGACGGACCTCGGGATAACTCCAGCGTCAGTTGGGAGTTCGCCACTCTGGTTGTTACAGGAGCCAGCCAATGGTAAGGAACATGCACACCAAAGGTACATTTTTAATCCACTTCAAGTACAAAATGTTAACAATTTTACCTTGGCCTTTCTGGTTCCACCTCCTTCCATTGTATAGGTTTTGCCGGTACCGGTTTGCCCATAGGCAAAAATTGTGCAATTATAGCCCTCAAGGACCTCATGCACTATTGGTGAGATGGATTGTTCAAACAAGTCCTTCTGCTTTGATGACGGGCCAAAGACCTACTTGGAACCAATCATTAGACTAAATATGAGTCAAAACTTGCAGTTGCATACATGAAGTCAACAACAACAATCATCAACAAATGCAAAGTGCAACACAGGTGACAGGACAGAGGTTGTCACCATTGAGTGAGGTAATAGCCTAGCAGAAGTGACCGTGGAAGATGATGTAATACCTTGTCGAAGGCGAAAGTCCGGTCAATCTGCTTATTGGCGATGACCTGAGTGGCGGCGACCTCCCGGCGGCGCTCGTTGCACGAGATCACCACCGGAGTATTCCCCTTTGTCTCGTCTTCACTCAGGGGCCTGAATGCACCAAATTGCAGAGTGTGAGTGGGCACAAAAAACAGCATGACACTGAACTTGTCTGAACCAGAACTGCTGAGCACTCCTCAGTCCTCACTCACCTGCATCTTAGGATGACCTGCACATTGACCCCCTTCTCCTTATCGCTTTTCGGGGTGGCGTTGCCACCGGCGCTCGCGCCGCCGTTGGCGTCCCCCGACCTCGTCAAGTCCTTCCCGGACTTCTCCGTCGACCTCGGCGACGGCGATGGAGTGCCACCCCTCTTCTCCATCCCCAATTCCACTCAGCAATCCAATCTAGAACCCAATTCTGCAGTCAAGCGCCAAACCGTTTAAATGCAGGTGTAAAAATTGCTGGAACGGTGAACTGTAAAACATAAAATCCAGCTACTAGCTGATCAGGAACCAGAGTAAAAAAACAAAAGATTACTGAATGTGACAGCGGGTGTCAAACAAAATTTGGCCAGATCAGAGGAGCAGCAAGAAGAGCCAAAACTGCCGGCCACTAGGAGCCCAAACGCAGTAATAATGCAGTAAGAGACAACGGGAGCGAGACAAAGTCGCCGCGGATGCAAATCTCGGATGTATCGCGATGGGGATATTCACGGGAGCAAATCGAGGCAGGATTGGCTGCTGTTTGGCAAATCAGACCAAAGGGAGATCTTTTCTAATGCCACGAATGGAAACCGGAGCATGCTCAAATCACCGGTGAAATGGAAGACAGAAAGAGAAACAATTTGTCACATTTTATTAGCTGACAGATCCTTGTGGCACAGAAACCTCGCAGAAATCACGAACTGATAGCAGAACGGATGGAAAATCCAAGAACTTGGGCAAGCAGCAGAGAGCCCACGGAACCATCGCAATCAGATCTTCCTCGCGGGGAACAGAACAAAACAGGGGCACCGGAACCAAATCAAGAACAAGAAGCAAAGCCAGAAACGCAAATCGATCGAGGAACGGGAGCGCTCACGCTGACGCACGGACGGGGCTCGAGCCGAGGCGATCCAATCCGAGCGGCTCGGGGCAAGACAAGTGTGGTGGTAGCAGCAGTAGGTAGGTGGGCGGGTGGCCAGGGGGGTGGGCAGTGGCGGCAGAGGCAATGGCAGCGGGCAGGGCCGAGATCCAGGGGGGGCAGCAGGGTCAGGAGGAGTCCTGCAGAGCGGAGCGGTGGCTTGGAGAAGAGCTCGTGGTCTCTATCAATGGCAACCTCCCCCCGCTTCTTCTATCTGTCCCACTCCCACCCCAGCTTTGCCTGCCTTTCTTTTCCCTCTTTCTTTTGCCTTTGGGTTGGAGACAGACCATGCATCAGATGATACCGACGCACTCGAGCTTTCCTGCCATCGCCATCGCCATCTTGATGACAATAATAATAATCCGCGTCAATGTTAAAAATTCCCCGACGGTAACGCCATTTTTACTGTACCGTTGCTCGCAAAATCATTTTTTTATTTTTATTAAAAGTTACAGTTACTTTTGCCTGCGCTGTAAAATGTGTACATTTAAATCAAAATGTTTATTTTCAGGAATGGGTGGTAATTTAGATAGCCAGTTTATATATTCCGCTTTGTCATTTGTGGAATGTATTTCTTTTTGGTAGGTGTTGGTGGGATTTGATTGCTACGTGTAGTAGTACCTTTATAAGATCTATCCAAATGTACAACGCACAGACCTTGTGTTGTTTTTTATGCAGTGGAGTAGATAGATTATGGACCAACTCCCAGTGGCCAGTGGGCGTTGCAAGCTTGTTGTTGACCTCAACCTCACTTTCGAGTTTTGACCGACTTGGTGCGTTTGACTAGTCAAGGTAACGCCATTACAACTGGATACTGGTAACGTTTTTGGGAGTATGTACATAAGTGAATTACTTCAGTTATATCTTCTGATGTTTTCAAGTGTTTTTTTTTTTAATTTATGAACACCTATTTTTTTGTTTTGGTTGCATGCCATGTTTTCACTAGCTAATATTATATTTAACCCTGCATATTACTGTTAAATACTACTCCCTCCGTTCCCAAATACTTGTCTTTTTAGGCATTTTAAATGAACTCAACATACGGATGTATGTAGACATATTTTAAAGTGTAGATTCACTCATTTTGCGCTGTATGTAGTCACTTGTTGAAATCTCTAGAAAGACAAGTATTTAGGAACGGAGGGAGTATACTTTTTGCGGATTATTATTAAATAATAATAATTTGGGATAAATAAAAAACTAGCGCTCCAAATAATAGTAAGTACGATATATCTGCTAAATGTTAGGAAAGAAACCATCTATACAAAAAGTTCATGTACCATGAAAAATAGTTTATTTGTTAAAAGTGATGAATTTTACTAGGTTTCTCGTGATTAGCTCTTTAGGGCATCTCTAACTGATCCCCTAAACTTAGTGGAGTAAAAGGCTTAGTGGAGTATATATACTCCACTAAGTTTTGGCCGGACCTAGCCGATCCCCTAAATATAACGGAGTAATTTTTTATTTTTCTAAACTTTGCAATTCTAGTATAAATTGCAACTATATATTAGCACGCATATAGAAACTAAACATAAGTTTCAATGTTCAACCAAATATGAATATAGTTTACAAACCGAATTCAAAGTTCAGAAACTGAATTATTCAAATTTAAACATGCCGAATGGTTCAAATGTAGCAAATAGCATTTCATAAAACAACTAGGACTCGCGTAGACATTGCCAATGATGCTCAACAAGATCTTGTTGGAGCTGAGTATGAACTTGACCGTTCACGATCTTCTGATGACGCTCAAGAAATGGCAATACCCTATTAGTACCATACTCTGGCTCAACCGGAGCCCCATTGGTGATGTACCGAAAGTTCTCAGGCATATCTTTCTCGTCTTCAATGATCATGGTATGCAATATGATGCAACAAGTCATGATTCACCATAGAACCTTCGATAGGTTGGGTTTGGATCAAAGTAATATCTCATGATCTTGGCATGGCCCTTCGCTCTATCATGGTTGATGTGTATGCGGCCAAATTGTGATCCTCTCCTCGGCCGCCGAACATCATCATTGAAAAATCATGCCTAAAACGATGTCAAAGCCATCGTCGTCTTCTTCCTCTTCGGATGACGACGAGTCCTCCAACGCCATCTCCCTCAACCTCGTCACTACAATCCAAATAGTTTGGTTCATCCAAACGGCTCAGTTCAAAGAGTGAAAAAAACAAAAAAAAACTCGCCAACGCAATTCTTCGAACACTTGGGGTGCGGTGGTGGTGCACAAGCCGGCCGGCGTGGTTTAGATCGAACTGGCGAGCGGCGGGTGACCTGTAGTGGTGCGCAAGCAAGGTGGGATGCGGCGGCCGCTAGAAAAATAAGAAACTCGAAAGAAATTGGACAAATCAACAATGGCGACGGTGGCGGTGTTTCACCTTGATTCCGGCGACAGCGATGGGGGCCGAATGGGTTGGTCGACGGGTAGAACGGCGGCAGAGGGCAAGAGATGGAATGAGGTAGCGGGGGGGGGGGGGGGGCGGGAGGCGTCGGCGAAGATGCAGTGGCGGGGTGGACATGAGAGAGAGCGCAACGTTTTACTCGGACGCCAACCGATGGAGTAAAAATAGGGAAACTTTTAGGGCCGTAGTAAAAATATACTCCACTAACGACGGATTGGGGATCGGCTAGGTGTCGGTTAGTAGATTAAAATCAAAATTTTACTCCTCTAACCGGTTATAGAGGATCACTTAGAAATGCCCTTAGTTGGTGAATAGGTTTGAAATACAAATTCGCAAAAAAGGTTTCAAATAAGCAACAACAAAAGAGGGTTACACTCCAATGATTTATTAGGGGTTTCGTCTTCATAAGAATGGTTGAGTTTTGATGTTGCCTCGTTAAACTTATCACAAGCATCCTCTTTTACTTGGGCTTTGGGACCGGCTGTGTTGAGACAACATAGGTGTAGTTAGCTATGAGATACAAGCACAAGGAAAAAAAATTCAAAAAACAAGTGTAGATGCACTTATATCGATAATTTTATGTGGTAAAAGGTTTATAAACAGGAACAATATGGTTGAGGTATCCATGTCAAGTGAAAAGCGCCCATGTAACATATCTTTGATACCAGCATATGGTAATTAAAGTAGAGGGCCATACTCAAGATTGAAAATGACCCCCCCCCCCCAAAATAATAATATATTTTAGTCTTTGCTAAGTATATAAGGTTGGTTGATTTCTCTTTAAGTCCCTGCAAGTGTTCCCTAAAAAGGAAAAAAAAATCTTGCAAGTGTTGATGACATCAAATTATCTAATTAAAAAGCAAACAATTTTTTATTCACAAAATGAGAGCTTTCACAAACAAAGCCATCTAACATCCAAAAAGTCATGTTCCAACTCACAAGTCATGACCAAAATAAAAGGCGAAGAAGAGCTAAGTTGAAGGACATCAACGTCCTTCCACAACACACAGCCTGAGTAATGAGCGACAAAAGAAAAATAGACTTGACCGAACATTGGAAAGGAATAAAATGCTTGATATTGTCTTTAAGTGTTTTATTAAATATACATATCTAGCGGGTTTTTTTAACCGAGCTTATCCCCCTTTCCATTACTTAGAACGGAAATACAAATATCCAGTACAGAGAACGAGTCCAAGAACAGGGAGAAGGGGAGAGCGAGTTCAATGCACTGCTAGGAAACCCACTGCACTCGCCCGCCGTCGGCACGAGTACCATGGGGCGAAAACCTAAGCGGCACCATTAAAGTACTAGTCCTATTACAAACCAGGATGGATAACCACCAAAAGCAGGAGCAACAGTTATTCAGAGACTGAGGAGTGAAGCCACCCAATGAACAGCTACCAAAAGGAACGTCGCACAGCGAGAATTGCAACTTCACTTTTCGCCTTGGACGCATCACATGCCCTCATCAGCAGCAATGCCCCGCTGTGGACCATCTCTACACCCGCTCGAAGTTGCTTGACGTCGTCTCCCGTTTGCAGACCTGCCCAATATAAGAGGAAAGAAACCACCGTAAAGACGATCTCAAAAGGAGTTTTGATGATTTTCTTCTCAAAGGTGGCTTTGTTAAGAGCGAGCCAGATAGCCCAAGTGACTGCTCCCAGCGCCACGGTATAAAAGGATTCATAACCTGGCAAGAAAGAGTGACATCAAACAAAAAACTGCCAGTAATTACGAGGACACAAGTCTGTCCCGAGGGTGACCCCAATCGATCGCTAGACCACCTTAGCAACATGATAATCAAAGAACAAAGTGGCGGGATGTTTCAATTTGTTTGCAAAAGGAACACACAGGGTTCCCAGGCCATTTACGTTGGCGCATCACCTGCCTAGTGAGCACCGCATCTTAAGGCAGTTGCCAAAGAAAGATCTGGATCTTAAGAGGGAGCTTGGCTTTCCAAATCCATTTGTAATTGCACCCACTGAGGGTTTTTTCTAGCCATTTGTACATGGATTTAGTAGTGGACCTACCAGTTTTGTTCAGACTCAAGTAAACAGAGTCTATGTCACCTGACAGATTCATATTATGAATATTAGTTCTCATCTTAGACCATTGCTCTTTAAGTTCGTCATCAAGTCTCCTACGAAAGAAATTAGTACAGATCACAGATTCTAGTTTGTCTAAAGTGCAGTCCTGATTCACATAAATGTTGAACATGTGCGGGAATTGGTCCATGAATGGATGCATCCCATTGATCGGATCTTTCCAAACCCGTGTCAAGTTACCAAATCCTGTATGGATCTTTCTACCAATCATATATAGATCCTTAATCTTAAGGAGGTTTTTCCAGCAAGGTGAATCAGTGAAGCGGGGCCCGACAGTTGCAACTGTGTGATTACGCAGATATCTCGCTTTCACAATATCTTGCCAAATCCCTTTCTGAGTGTCAAGCTTCCACCACCATTTGAGCATCAGGCTAATGTTTTGTTTGCGCAAGTCTTTGATAGTAAGACCACCCTTATCTTTTGGACTGGCAAATTTTGCTCCATCTAACTAAATGATATCGGCGTTTCTTATTGCATCCCTGCCAGAAAAACCTCCTCTTATGTTTATCAAGTTTTTCCACAAAAGTCTTGTTCATCAGCCACATGGACATGTGGTAGAGCGAAACTTGCGTGGCCACTGAGTCCAGCAGAGTGTGTCTCCCTTCCATGGAGGCAGCATTGCCAACCCAGGCATCAAATTTAACCAGATATTTATCAACAATAAACTCCCAGTCCAAATTCTTGAGAGCAGTAAAACACACCGGCATACCCAAGTATTTAAGAGGGAAATGACCAATGTCACAGTTAAACAACTCAGCATATGCGGTCGATGGTTTATCCTCCTTCTCGGGAAAAAAGAAAAGAAAAGATACAAAAGGAGTAAGTGCCCATCGATACGATTATACTGAATAACTGATTCTCTTCCATGTCAACTTTCTTTTCTTAGTAATCTCACCCCGAGGGGCCAAATATCCCCGGCTATAAAATCTCTGCGCCACAAAGAGTATGCAAAATACAAGAGTACATTTGTAGTTGCCAAATATGTTTCTCACATTTCTCTCTCAGCTTAACCTTCTTTTTTTTACACAATACAGACGCAAGCGCTCATACGTACGTGCATACACTCAGTCCTATGAACGCACACACATACACCCTACCCCTATGATCATCTTTGGGAGACTGAGCTGACATATCATCTTAAGATTTACAAAGACACTGTAGGCGCCTCGTTGTCGACAGGAACTTCTCCTCCCACTAAAAGCGCATCGCCGGAAATCCTGAAATAATTCCAGGAATAATGCGAGCACCAGGACTTGAACCCTGATGGGCTGGGAATACCACTGTCCCTCTAACCATCAACCACAGGTTGGTTCACCAGCTTAACCTTCTTGATCAAACTTATTCGTGCATGTTGAGTAATATGATTAGTTAGAAAATACGAGATAGGCTAGGATTTGTTCTGCCTTATCTTGTACTTCAAGTTGACCATGTACTCTCATATATGTCCACCAGGCTCAAGCAATAAACAATTGATTCCACCAACCTATCTTTATCTGTTCCTTCTAACATGGTATCAGTCTAACTGATCCAACCCTAGCCGCCGCCCGCCGCTTCCGCTCCGCGTCGCCCCGGGGCGGTCAACCTCTAGTGGGGGCCGTGCCCCCGTACCTGCCAGTCATATTGACCGGTTGCCCTAGAGAGTCTTTTTCCCGATCATTTGATCCAGGTTTCTCCCCCTCTCTCTCTCACTGGTCGTTTCGATCGGCGTTTACTTTTTGGTTTTCCGATCTTAGATCGGCGTTTACTTTTTGACACCCGCGTGCCTCTACTACGGCATTGGCGCGACCACCTGGCCTCCTCCCCGACCCGGCGGCCTCGCGGATGCGTCGGCCGGTCCCGGCCGTTGTTCGTGCGACTGCCCGCCCGTCGCTCTGCGCTGACTGTCGTTGCCCTCATCCGATTAGGATCCTACATCACCTCACCTTCACCCCGCTCGGCTGCATCTGTCAGCCGGCCCTGGCCCCACGCTGCACATGATGCATGGACCGGCTGCGTTGTGATGCGCAACTTGCACCCCTCTAGGGCATGGGCCGCGTGCGCGCGTCGGCTGTTCGTGCGTCCCTCTCGCATGGACTCGGTGGCTCGGCCACCTCATCATCGACCGGCGACCCCGACCTTGCGAGCGGCCGGATTGATCACCTGGTCGCCGCTTCGCTCCATCCGCGCCGCGCGACCGACCTAACTAGTCGCTTGCGCGCGCCTCCACGGGTCCTATGAAGATCGTCCTCCAGTTTAGCATGCCCCCTCCATCGATCAAGCAATAGGCTGCTGCCGCGTCGCCCCATCGGGCCGCAGCGCCACAGCCCCGTTGTTTTCCCCGCGGCTGCACCAACTCACGCATCGCCGCTGCGTCGACCCTTCCGGCCGTAGTACTGCGACACGTGGTCTACGTCACGGCCCCAAGGCCGTCGTCCCCACGGTTGCACCTCCCGCGCTCTGCCGCCCCTTCGGGCCATAGCGCCATTGCCCGCGGCCCCCGCCACCGCCCCGAGGTCTTCCCACCGTCACCTCGACCAGCCTGTTCCCGCTGTGTCGCCCCTTCGGGCCGTAGTGCCGCGGCCGACGGTCCACCCCACCATCCCCGCGCGTTAACTTCCCGTGGTATGCGTCGCGCCGCCTCCCTTGGCACGGAAACGCCATCATCCGCACTGGTCTTCATCACACCGTCGGGTTCCTCACCTACTTCGAGCACCGTCGTCGCGTTCCTAACCTAGCCGCCTCCGCTGCTACCCCCGTAGCCGCCGCCCGTCCACCCCCTTCGTCTTCGTCTAGCACCAGCCCGTCGCCAGCGTCGCCGTCATCTTCCCCGACCACTTCCTCTACTCCGACCATCGTTGGTGGAATCGGCCACATGCCAACTGGCGCCACCATCGTCGTCGTGTCTCCTTCTCTGTTGGCCCCTCCGACTCCTCGACCTGGCGTACAGCTCGTGCATATCCCTCGTCTACGCATGCCCAGTGCTGGCAACACCGATGTGTGCCTTCATCCACGACGTGTCTCGTGCCTGGCGAGTGAAAGGATCGAGATGGACCTAGAGGGGGGGTGAATAGGTACAATTACAAATTTTAATTATTACTAAGCAATTTTAGGCAATAGAGCGGAATATGAAGGTGAGCCTAACAATTGCTAGTAAGTACAAAGTACTAGGCAAGTGACACAAGCATATAAGTGAGCAAGCACAATAAGAAGTAAGTAAGTGCAATCACAACAAGTAACCACAAGTATAGAGTTAGGGTTAGGAATAACCGCAACTCCGGGAGACGAGGATGTATGCCGATGTTCACTTCCTTGGAGGGAAGCTAGTCACCATTAGAGGGGCGGATGTTACCACGAAGGCACACCTACGCCACGAAGGCTCACCCTATTCTCCCTTTGAGACAACACCACGGCGCTTTCAACCACTAGTGGTAGACCTTGGGGTGGTCTCCAAACCCTCACAAACTTATCCGGGTAATCACAAAGGTCGATTCCTCTCCGAAAGACTCCTACCGCCTAGGAGTCTCCAACCTCCAAGAGTAACAAGATCAATGGGGATTTGCTTAAGACTTGCTCAAATCATGAATTCCTTGGGTGCAAAGAAGGAGAGGAAATGGATCTATCACTTGATCGGACAACTTCTTTCCAAAGCTCTCAAATCCCTTGGGGATCTAAGATTTGGTGTGGAGGAATGAGAGAGAGAGAGTGAGAAGTGTTCTAGGGTTTGTTCAAAGTGAATGGTCCACCTCTCTAGTGGGAAGAGAGGCAATATATATAGTGTGAGCTCAAAATATGGCCGTTGTAGTGCCAATGACCGGGCAGGCCGGACATCCGGGCTAGAGGCCGGTCATCCGACGTGACAAGCCACTTTGAGACAGGGCAGAACAGAGGGGAACCAGAGGAGCCGGACATCCGGGGGTCAAGCCCGGACATCCGGCATCAAAGGGAAGCCCGGACATCCGGAGAGTCCACGAACATTTACAGAACCATATCAGGTGTCGAGCAGTAAGGGCCCGGACATCCGGAAAGAGGCCCGGACATCCGGCAAGACAGGACGGCCCGGATATCCGCGCACATCCGACATCCGCGTAAAATGTAAAACCTTCGACATGGGGCTGAAATCCGGGCAGAGCCCGACATCCGGGAGGATAGCGCCGGGCATCCGGCAAAGGCCCTGACATCCGCACTCCTGCAGATGTAATGGATCGAGATAATGGAAAGGAGCTTTTGACTTGAGCAAGTCTCACATTAACCCAATCGATCCCTCTTAATAGTGCGGGATCCTATACTCAAGGAAACAAAATGAAACAACATTTTAACACTTCAACCTTGAGAGAAACCACTTCGTATGCTCTTGATCCACACACAATTTTGACGAACCGGGACCAACACCGAGATTCACTTGGCAGCCATTGTTAGTCCCTACATGTAGATTGTCATCAACCAACAAAAACACAATGTAAGGGCATGATTGCACTTTCAATCTCCCCCTTTTTGTTTGTTGATGACAATCATACATGTAGTATCATAGATGTAATAAATAGTCATAACAATGATAATCTTGGGAGCAAAACAGATACAGAATATGTTTAGTTACAATTTGCTTTTAGCTCCCCCTCATTGAGTGCATGCGATGAATATATTCGGATGGCCAACACAAAGGTTTGTATGATTTCATACGTGACTTAAAGAATTAACGAAGTAAGAGAAGAGCACATATGAAATCATCATCATAACACTTCAATTAGACTGAGAACATTTTATGGCCATGCCATAATCATAACATAGTCTCAGGCGAAAAGTACCATAGGTAGCAACATAAACATAATCATAACATAGTCTCAAGCGAACAAGTACCATAGGATAGGTTGGAACAACATATCATAGCATGACCATATTACTACGATACTACTTCTCCCCCTTTGACAGCAACAAGCAAAAAAAAGGGGTGAAGAACTAAGCAGCCTCAAATCACTCTGGACGGATGTCATCATCATCATCAAGAAACTCGGGGTAGTCAACACGAGATGGAAAACCGAAAGTGGACGAGGATGGAGCTGCAGGAAGAGGATCATCATCACTAACGGGACTCCCACGGTCACGGAGGTGCTATTTGAGTATATTCTTGGAGATGACAAGGCGCTTCTGAACATCATGATTCTGCTGACAGTTAAAAGTGATTGCCTTCATGATAGCGATCGAGCCTTACCCAAGAATGATGCAAACCGCCACGAGGAGCGGTCGAGGAAGATGGGACAAGAAGAACCAAGGGCTGAGTAGGAGCAGTTGTTCTCCCACCGCAGACCTCTTTGGCTGAGTAGAAACTCGAGGCGCCACACGCATGTGAGGAGGAGGTTTCAAATGGAGTGCACAGATTGACTTAACCACATTAAATGGAGCAAGGTGATCAATCGAGCTTGAATATATGGGGCATGAGGAAACCGCCAGCGTCAATAAAACTGCACAGACGGATCTCATGCCAAATGAAGTTGGCAAGGTCCAGAGGCACATGGGTTTCTCATGCATATGAACCATCAAGTCAATACAATAGTTGCGAGCCTCGAGCGATCTCCTTCTTAGGATATAGAGTGTGAAGCACACACCGAAAGAGTATAAAGAAGGGAGCACGGAAGATGGATACCTCATTGATCGGATATGCTTTTTCTTCATCGGTGAGGTGAGAGGAGGTTTTACAAGAGGCATGCAAGCATCAATTCCTTTGGGCTTGCCCTCCGGATCCATATCAGGATGCAGTACAACACCGAGAGACCCAAAATCTGAACAAACCTGTCATAGGTGATGCTCAGTAGTGTCATCGGTCATCCAAGTGAGAGTGTTGTCCGACCAAAGAAACAGTGGCATAGAATCGAGAATGGCAGATCACTCCAATCACACCAAGGTCATTGCGGGACCAAGAGTCGTGTCATCAATGATCTTGATCGGATCGTTAGGGAACATGGCAGGATTATCACGCAGAAGTTTAGATCCAAGTATGAGTGAGGAGCAAGGCCACGCCCATGGACAAAGCCGAATAGAGATCCCGCCGCATACGAGTCCGAACCAAGGATCTTTGGCATCAGCCACCATCTCATATTGATTGACATCCCGACGAATCAAGATATTGCCCTCGCCCCCACAATTGTGAAGTCGTGAGGGGGCGACCTCCACTATCGTGAAGCTCCATGGAGATGCGACAACCAGGGTAATGGGTATTGCGTAACCACGAACTTGAGGCATCGGCGCCTCCGGTACCGGCTTGGACTGTCCAACAGATCGTCGTGGTGCATCGTCATCCTCTTCCTCTCCAACATAGTCCGCATCATCCGGATCCGAGGCCGACGGACTAGTGGATGGTGCACGCTTCTTCTTCTTGGCGATGGCTTTTTTTTCTTGGGCCGCATGCTCATCGGAGTCGGTGGAGCCTTGCCAACATCAACTGGAATGGATAATGAATGGTTTTCAATAAGAAGAAGCCAAAGAACATGAACAAGGATACGCCAAATTAAACCGTGGAATGAACAGATTTCATTCCCATGGTTAAGTTGAGTAACCGAGTGCATATAGAGGTGTTTGTAGGCTTAGGTAAACAGAACCTAAACACGAGAGTAATGGATATGGCAAGACGTACAAGGAGAATAATGCAACCCAATAAGATTTAGGCATAAGCAAGGAAAGATGAGAGGAGATAGCACCCTTACCCCGAGAATACACCTCGGGACGCTTGGGACCGCAGTTCTTGGTACGAGCCATGAAGAACTCCGGAGGCGAATCCCACGAACACGGGTCCCTCCCGAGAGACTCAAGCCATAATCCAAGAAATGGATTGGATAGAATCGTAGATCGGGAGGAGAAGAGTCCATTGGCAGGAGATCGTTGCCGGAGGTCGGAGGAGATGGCCGGGCAAGATCGAGTCTTTGGCGGCGGCGGCTGTGAGGAGATGAGGAGAGTGACGAAGGGGAAAGAGAGGAACTGCCCCCACTCCACGCCCCCTCCCAGGTATACGCGACTTGCGGGCGACGGGTCAGACATCCGGGGCAAGGCCCGGATATCCGGCGAGTGGGAAACAGAGAGCAGAGACACAGTGCCTGGATGTCCGGCTGAGGCACGGATGTCCGGCCACTGATGATAGCTGATTATTGTTTTGATGGGCAAGGAAAATTGTTTGTTTTTTTTCTTACAGAGTCCAGATGTCCGGCGAGTTTATATATAGACACCACCAAGTAGTTGATATGAGAATAATAAGGAGGACATCGTGAGACATCTAAGGCCATGCTAAGATGCATATATAATCCAACCATGATTAAACAGAAGGGTCCATATAAGCATTGTACATGCGGTGACTGAGGTCACATGTTTGAGCATATGGAACATAGTACCACAAAGATATAAACTTTGAGCACATGGTCACGACTCCATCATATTAAAGTATCCTAGGTTTTTTTAACAAAAAACTAGGATAACTTTGAGAGTGTTTGTTCAATTTATGCATTATGTAAGGTGAGAGCACTCATTGGATTGAGTGTCTCCCCCTAAATATATGCCTACATCAAGACAAGACATTAAGTTTATGCATGGATGAGTACTAGATTTCACATAATGTTGTCAAGCTCCAAGATACCAAGTTCACGCCTAAGTCGACAGAACCTTGCTTCATCCAATGGTTTGGTGAAAATATCTGCCAGTTGCAAATCTGTCCCAATGTGATCAATGTGAATATCGCCCTTCTCAACATGATCTCTCAAGAAGTGATATCTAATATCAATGTGCTTGGTGCTAAGATGATCCTTGGGGTTCTCGGCAATGTTGATGGCACTTTCATTATCACATAGAAGAGGCACATGTCTATAGGTGATACCGTAATCCTTCAAAGTTTGCCTCATCCATAATAACTGAGTTGCACAACTGGCGGCAGCAATGTATTCAGCTTCTGCGGTAGAGAGGGCAATACAATTTTGTTTCTTCGATGACCAACTTACCAAGGAGCGTCCAAGAAATTGACATGCACCGGAGGTGGACTTACGATCCACTTTGTCTCCGGCCCAATCCGCATCAGTGTATCCAATGAGATCAAACTTAGCATCCTTGGGATACCATAGACCCAACTTTGGGGTGTGAACAAGGTATCTAAGAATATGCTTAACCGCCTTATGATGACTTTCCCTAGGGAAAGCTTGAAATCTAGCACACATGCATACACTAAACATGATGTCTGGTCTAGATGCACAAAGATAAAGCAATGAACCAATCATAGAGCGGTATTTAGATGGATCGAAGGGATACCGTCTGTGTCTTCAAGTGAGTGTAATTTTGGTTGGCATTGGTGTCTTACATGGACTAGCATCGACATACCAAACTTCTAGGATATCCTTGAGGTACTTTGCTTGGGACAAGAAAATTCCTTCTTGAAATTGTTGAATTTGAAAACCGAGGAAGAACTTCAAACCGCATTGAGTGACATTTCAAAATTCTTGGTCATTGAGTCCGCAAACTTCTTGCACAAATGAATGTTAGGAGAACCAAAATGATATCATCTACATAGATTTGGCATAAGATCAAATCACCCTTATCCCTCTTAGTAAAAAGAGGGATCGATCACCCTCTCACAAAACCATCATCGAGTAAAAACTTCTTAAGATGATCATACCAAGCACGAGGTGCTTGTTTGAGGCCATACAAAGCCTTATGAAGTTTATACACATAGTCTTTGTGATCGGGTCAACGAACCTGTGGTTGTGATACATATACTTCTTCTTGTAGAGGACCGTTAAGGAAAGCACTCTTCACATCCATTTGATGTAATGTAAAACCATTGAAAGCAGCATAAGCAAGTAAGATGCGAATGGATTCAAGACGGGCAACGGGGGCAAAGGTCTCACCAAAGTCCAAACCTTCAACTTGTGAGTACCCTTGTGCCACTAACCTTGCCTTGTTTCAGATGATCACACCATTCTCATCTTGTTTGTTCTTGAAGATCCATTTTGTTCCAATGACGTTGTGCTCGGTAGGTGGCCTCTTGACTAATGACCACACTTGGTTGTGTTCAAAACTGTTCAACTCTTCTTGCATAGCAACTAGCCAATCGTTGTCCATTAATGCATCTTGTACCTTGATGGGCTCAAAACTAGACACAAAAGAAAAGTGAGCACAAAAGTTGGTCAAATGTTTACGAGTGACCCTACCTTCCGATATGCCGGTGAGTATTTTGTCAACATCAACACGACCGGCCACTCGTGGCATGATAGAGGTAAGGGTTTCACGAGGTTCAACTTCATGTCCATCATCCACATCCTCAACATATGGATCATTAATGTGGAGGAAGATCTTCTTGTTCATATTGCATTTGTTGAGGTTCATCATCAATGATTGGATTTTCTTGTTCTTGTTCTTGAAGATTGTCATGAGGAGGAACTTGATCATCTTCTTCAACTTGGGCTAAGGGTATCGGTTGAACAATAGGAGCTTGTGGTGGTATGGATGTTGAAGTAGTTTGATGATGTGTGAGACTTCCATCTTCTTCTTCATCATCATGAGGTTCTTGTTCCATAGGAAGAAGTGCACCAACACCCATGGTCAAAATGTCTTGAGAAGAATCTTCTTCACCTACATTACTTAGATCAACTTGCTCCCCATGGGAGCCATTAAATTCATCAAACACCACGTCACAAGTTTCTACAACACATCCATTGGATTTGTTGTAGACTCTATAGGCGTGAGAGTTTGATCCATAGCCAACAAATATACCCTCAATCGTTTTGGATTGGAATTTTCCTAACCGTTCTCTTTTGTTGAGGATGAAACATTTGCACCCAAATACACGAAAGTACTTGACATTTGGCTTGTTTCTAGTTAGAAGCTCATATGGAGTCTTTTCCAATATAGTGCGGAGGAAGAGCCGGTTTGATGCATGGCATGCGGTGTTGACAGCTTTGGCCCAAAAACTATGTGGTGACTTGTATTCATCCAACATTGACCTTGCCATCTCCACAAGTGTGCGGTTCTTCCTTTCGGCTACACCATTCTGCTGAGGAGTGTATGGAGCTGAATATTGATGCTCAATCCCTTCATCACTAAGGAATTCTTCCAAGGTGTAGTTTTGAACTCAGATCCATTGTCACTTCTTATTGCCAAGATTTCTTTGTCAAACTTATGTTGTGCTTGCTTGGCAAAGTCAATGAAAGTGATCTTCGCCTCGCCCTTGGACTCGAGGAAAACACCCATGTATATCTTGAGTAATCATCAACAATGACAAGTCCATACTTTTCCCCACCATGACTATCCCATGAAGGAGGCCCAAAAAGATCCACATGAAGGAGCTCCAAAGGCCTTGAAGTAGACACAATATTCTTGGGTGGGTGCTTTGATTGATGTTGCTTCCTGGCTATACATGCACTACACACATGATCTTTCTCAAAAGAGACATTTGTTAGTCCAAGGATGTGATTTCCCTTTAAGAGATCTTGAAGATTTCTCATGCCGACATGGGCTAGCCGGCGATGCCATAGCCACCCCTTGTCGGCCTTGGCCATTAGACAAGTTGCATGTAATGTGCTCTCTTTTGAGAAATCAACCGTAAAGGTTGCCATCCAACTCTCCAACAAAGGCCACTTCGAGAGTATCTCTTAAAGACTTTCACATCCGTTAGTCCAAATAGTGTATCATAACCAACAGATGCCAATTGACTAACGTAAAGTAAATGATATTTAAGGGATTGGACAAGCATGACATTTGCAAGAGACATGTCATTTGTGATAGCCACCTTCCCCAACCCAAGTACCTGTCCTTTTGATCCTCCACCAAACATAATGCTCATAAATGGTTGAATAGCTTCCATGAAATCGTAGAGCAATTTGCTATCTCCAGTCATATGATTGGTACATCCACTATCAATCACCCATTTTACTCCACCGGAGAAGGCAACCTACACACAATTGTTACTTGGTTAGAGGCACCCATCTTGCAATGGGACCTCTCAAGTTAGTCACAAGGGTCTTAGGGACCCAAATAGCATAAAATTGAAATGCATTTCGAGGACCAACAAACTTTGCATAAACTTCTCCATCCTTAGTCTTACGAAGTACATAGGATGGAGGCATGAACTCTTTTGGCTTGTTGAGAGTGGACATGCCCCTTGTGGCCTTCCCACTAGCAACCTTACCTTTCTCCTTGTGTCCTTCTCGTACAAAAGTTTCTTTCAAAGGAGTGGTGCACTTTTGAGAGAATGTCTTCTTCTTGCTTGTGCTTGGGTCAAACCCGAGTCCCTCTTTGGCGAACACTTCATTGTGTTGGCTCAACACCTCATTAAGGTTCTTTTGCCCTTGATCACATGTCATGAGCCCTTTCTCAATTTGAGCCTTGAGAAAACGATTTTCCTCAAGAGTAGATGCTAGATCACTACTAGAGTTAGTAGAATAAGCATCAACATTTATAATAGGAGATGAGTAGGCTTTAGCTAGAGTTTCAAGATAAGTAAGCTTGAGCGTCCCAAAACTCTTTGTAAGAAGGGTGAGCTCTTCTTCCTTAGTCTTGAGGGACATGGATAGAAGCTCACAATCCTTAGAGAGAGAAGCATGAGACTTCACAAGCTTACTTTTATCATTCATCAACTCTTCACAAGAGCCAATAGCCTTTTTCAAGGAGGCAAGATCTTTAGTATGAACATCAATATTTGTGCCAATTTTTAAGCATAGTTCATCATTTCGTGTTTCCTCATATTGGACTTTCCGCTCAAGGATTTCACATTTTTCCTTTTCCTCGGTGACGAGGGTTTCGAGTTTCTTAATGGTGATGGTGTGCTTACTCACAATCTCCATAAGCATACGAAACATAGTGAGCTTCTTTCCTTTGAGGGAGCACATGAATTTATTAAGTTTAGCAAGCATAGGATCATTTAGATCATCATCCTCATAACTATCATCCGCATCAAGATACTCATCACTAGAAACAGGAGGAGTGAGAAGAGGAGGGTTTGATCGTGGGGTTACCTTGACCTTGTCAGGAGAGTTTTGATCCTCTCCATCTTCTACCACGGCCTTCGCCATGAGGCACTTGTGAGCGCCGCCTTTGTAATCCTTCATGTAGTTGTAGGTGACAACTTCACCACTCTTATTGACTAGCCTCAATGTGTTTTGCGAATCTTGAGCAACTCCGGCAACACCACTAACATCATCCGGATCGGATTCTTCTTGAGCAACCATTGCTTTTCCATCTCTCTTCTTGAGCTTGGAGTTCAAAGGATTTGGCAACTTCTTCTTAGGAAAGGTCTTGGGAAACCTTGGTCTATCTTCTCTCTTCTCATAAGGGCACTCATTTGAGAAGTGGTTGGTTTCCTCACAGTTGTAGCATTTTCTTACTTTCTTGTTTTGAAATCTTCCCTTGAATTTTCCCGCGCTAAACTTCTTGACAAAGAGAGCCATGTCTTCATATGATGGGCCCTCGTCGGATTCAATCTCATCACCATCTTTATCATCATCATCATCTTCTTCTTCTTCACTTTGCTCATCTTCACATGCATGCTTGGCCTTCAATGCAAGATTGACCTTTGATGATGTGGAACCATGCATGGCAAGATGTTTTGTGGCATTAGCCTTTGACTCTTCAAATAGTTGAAAGGTGGATATGATGTCATATGTAGTCATTTCCTTGAAAGTATGGTGTTGTCTTATGTCCCACACCATTTGCTGGTGATATGGAGCAAGGGCATGAAGCAATTTATCCACAAGGAATCTCTTAGTCATGTTGAATCCATCTTGTGTCTTGTCACACTCACACGACTCAATATCGGCAGTGAGAGTCATGAGGCGCTCATGGAGTTGATTGGGGGTTTCACCTTTCTCCATGCAAAAGTTTTGCAATTGCCCCTTGGCAATTTCATATTGAGCACTCCGGAGGGTAGAGGTGCCAGTCTTGGATCATATGATACTTTCCCATAATTCCTTAGCACTTGTGATGTGTATGAATGGTCTCCTTTGCTTTTCATCCATGCCTCTCCTTATACACATGATAGCAGTGTCATTGAGGTTCTTGTCATATATTTCTCTTGGTGTGGGGTTCTTTGGATCAACCACATGATAGCCATACTCCAAGATTTCCAAAGATCTCGTCATTTCCATGTCGAAGATGATCCAAAGATAGCAACTCTCCACAAGGCAAAATCGAAGTGGCACTTAATAAAGGAGGTTTGCCTTCGGGTTATATCTTGGTTTCTCAACCCGAGGTCTTGCATAAAGCCAAGGAACACCGGCGTGTTCATTGCTAGGAGGTTGTTGACCAAGTGATGGAGTAGGCACAGTTGGCTCAAAGTAGCACCACCCAAGAGTGGTGCAAGCACTTTGGACAACGTGGCTAATCTCATTTGGACCAAGGCCTCAAGAGAAGCATCATGCTCCTCTTTTTGCTTAGCAAGGGCCCGTTCTAGATCCTCCGACGTAAAGGTCTTGACTTCAGAGGAAGCCTCACCTTTATCCTTAGGATCTACAACCAAGGGAGTCCCATCCGGGTTCATCTCGCTCTAGGACAGTTAAGCCACAAGAATAGAGCACGAGGCTCTGATACCAATTGAAAGGATCGAGATGGACCTAGAGGGGGGGGGTGAATAGGTACAATTACAAATTTTAATTATTACTAAGCAATTTTAGGCAATAGAGCGGAATATGAAGGTGAGCCTAACAATTGCTAGTAAGTTCAAAGTACTAGGCAAGTGACACAAGCATATAAGTGAGCAAGCACAATAAGAAGTAAGTAAGTGCAATCACAACAAGTAACCACAAGTATAGAGTTAGGGTTAGGAATAACCGCAACTCCGGGAGACGAGGATGTATGCCGATGTTCACTTCCTTGGAGGGAAGCTAGTCACCGTTAGAGGGGCGGATGTTACCACGAAGGCACACCTACGCCACGAAGGCTCACCCTATTCTCCTTTGAGACAACACCACGGCATGCTTTCAACCACTAGTGGTAGACCTTGGGGTGGTCTCCAAACCCTCACAAACTTATCCGGGGGTAATCACAAAGGTCGATTCCTCTCCGAAAGACTCCTACCGCCTAAGAGTCTCCAACCTCCAAGAGTAACAAGATCAATGGGGATTTGCTTAAGAGTTGCTCAAATCACGAATTCCTTGGGTGCAAAGAAGGAGAGGAAATGGATCTATCACTTGATCGGACAACTTCTTTCCAAAGCTCTCAAATCCCTTGGGGATCTAAGATTTGGTGTGGAGGAATGAGAGAGAGAGTGAGAAGTGTTCTAGGGTTTGTTCAAAGTGAATGGTCCACCTCTCTAGTGGGAAGAGAGGCAATATATATAGTGTGAGCTCAAAATATGGCCGTTGTAGTGCAAATGACCGGGCAGGCCGGACATCCGGGCTAGAGGCCGGACATCTGACGTGACAAGACACTTTGAGACAGGGCAGAACAGAGGGGAACCGGAGGAGCCGGACATCCGGGGTTCAAGCCCGGACATCCGGCATAAAAGGGAAGCCCGGACATCCGGCAGATAGCCGGACATCCGGAGAGTCCACGAACATTTACGTAACCATATCGTGTCGAAAGCAAGAAGGGCCCGACATCCGGAAAGAGGCCCGACATCCGCAAGACAGACGGCCCGGATCCGCGCACATCCGAACATCCGCGTAATGTAAAACCTTCGACATGGGGCCGAAATCCGGGCAGAGACGGACATCCGGGAGGGCAAGACCGGACATCCGGCGCAAGGCCCGGACATCTGACACTCCCAGAGACATAATGGATCAGAGACAATGGAAAGGAGCTTTTTGACTTGAGCAAGTCTGTTACTAACCCAATCGATCCCCTCTTAATAGTGCGGGATCCTATACTCAAGGAAACAAAATGAAACAACATTTTAACACTTCAACCTTGAGAGAAACCACTTCGTATGCTCTTGATCCACACACAATTTTGACGAACCGGGGACCAACACCTGAGATTCACTTGGCAGCCATTGTTAGTCCCCTACATGTAGATTGTCATCAACCAACAAAAACACAATGTAAGGGCATGATTGCACTTTCAGCGAGGCACTTCGTCAACTTCGTCTTCGTCCGTTTATGCATGCCCGGTGCTGGCAACACCGATGCGTGCCTTCGTCTACGACGTGTCCCCAGGTTTGGCAAACCCGACGCGACGCCTCGTCAACAACGTCTTCTTCCTAGCGCACCACTACTTCGACACCACTGCGCCCAGACGCCCGCGGCTCGACGGCGACTTCCTCGACACCGACCACCCGGACTCGACATCGACCACGACGTTCTTCGCATGGCTACTCCACCCTACACTCTCGGCTACATCAACATAGGTACAAAGGGCTACCGCTTTGCTTGAGCAACCACATCGGTTTCCACTCTAGCCACAACTTTCACGATGCAACGACCGTTATGACTATGTGTGGTGGAGGGGGATGTCCGTCGGCTTACCTTCGGATTCTTCTCCAGTCTCACTGTCTGCATCGCTACCATTGTGACTGGGGGGGGGGAGGGGGGCGTGTTGAGTATTATGATTAGTTAGGAAATACGAGCTAGACTAAGATTTGTTCTGCCTTGCCTTGTACTTCAAGTTGACCATGTACTACTGTATATGCCCACGTGGATCAAGCAATAAACAATCGATTCCACCAATCCCTCTCTATCCCTTCTAACAGCGCACAACAACAAGAACAAAAATCTTGATAGCAGTCTTGGTGCTGTAATCTCTCGCACAATATATTGGATGGGCGAGTAGAATTTTTCAGCCAGATCATAATAGTGTCCTTTCTCTGCTTTGGACTTGAAGAGCCAGTAAGACACTGACACATGAGAATCGCATGACATGATAAGCCATGTGGCGCTTGCATTCTCTGCAATCTTCTTGTCTAACTGCACACTCATGTTCTGATGCTGAACTTTGGCCACTCACCACGTGATGCTCTGCCATTCTCAGACACGTATGAGTTTTCTGAACACTGCCAAGAGGTCATTCTGGTTTATAGTTTTTAATTACCCTCCCAATTTTCTATTTTTCACTTTATTAACCCCAGATGTTGGTCGGTGGAATGTTAATCAATTGCACCAGTTGGGTTTGTAAACCAAGATAAGCGCTTTTGTCTTGTGCTGCAAAGGCTACTGCGTGTTCCTTTCATCGGGAAGGCTTTTTGTCGGTGCAAGAGAATCTAGCGCACAATTGTAGCCGCTTCGAATGTACTGCCCGTTACTTGTTTTGGCATTGAGAAAGTCTCTTATGAGAAAGTCTCTGATGCTTGCATGTATTTGGTGATTACTGTTTTTCTCTCGCATACAAATTGAAAATACATTTCACTTTTAAATTGTTATACCCAGTTTAGCATTTATTTTCCTTCTTTTTACCTAACTAGTAAATGCGCACGTGCATCGCACGATTAATATTTAGGCAATATATTAATTGCATGCGGATATTAGGTATTCTATTATTTGTGTGTTAATCATGTGATTAGTGTAATATTTGGTATGATATTAATTGCATGTTAAACATGTTTAACGCTCACCATTGGAACAGTCTAGGTCGTTGGATTGACTTAGTTCGATGGCCGAGATCAGTTGGATCTGCCCCTTTGGGTCTTTTTATATTGGTATAGATATAGATATAGATATAGATATAGATATAGATAACAGATGACCATTGTCTATAGTTCACTTGACTTTGCTAGTTTACATAAAATGAAAAATTGTGGGGTCAGTTTACATAATTTGATGTGGTCCCAACATGGCAGGCCCATATGGCGATGGACGTCACTCGCGCCTAGAGCACGTGCCTTAGGATTGACCCTACGGTGATGCATACCAACAATACGGTCACGGGTAATGAAACTTGTGTTGGGTGGAGGGGGCCATATTCATGGCAATTATATTTTTTTTTTTGAGCATCAGTACAGACATAAGCGCTCATATACACGCGCATACACTCATCCCTATGAACGCACACACGCACACCCTACCCCTATGAGCACCTCCGAGAGATCGAGCCGCATATCATCTTGAGATTTACGAAGTCATCAGAGCGCCTCGTCGTCGACGGAACGCCTCCTCCCAATCGAAAGCGATCGCCGAAATCTCAAATAAATCCAGAAATAATGCGAGCACCAGGATTTGAACCCTGGTGGGTTGGGGATACCACTGTCCACCTAACCAACTCAACCACAGGTTGATTCGCTCATGGCAATTATATTAGTGTACAGTTTCTGTGTTAAAAAAAGTGCCGATGTACAAATTCTAGACAACAACCCACGGCATGTACACTATAACAAAATATTACATCCAAGTTTCGCTTCAAATGAACTTTTTTTTTTGATAAACCGGCACGAGCACTGTCTTATCATTTAGTTGAAAGAGAGATGTGCACAAGAGGTCGACTAATTTTTAAGGGTTGAACAAACCAATGCTGTCGCTTGGTTGGGCAACCCCAAAGCCTCCCCCCACCTCCCTCTCCTTGATGCCCTCCAGGGCCATCATGGTCACCTCGATATAGGTCAATCGCGTCCCGTTCAAAATGCGACGATTCCGCCCCTTGCAAATCTTCTATGGATGCTTAACATGGTTCGTAATCTGGAAAAGCATCATGCTCCACCGGTTAGAGAAGCTTGGGGGAGATCGGCGCCCACCAATTGAAAGGGGTCCTCATCCAAGCCTAGACGCGGTTTGTTACCGCAATGGAGAATGGGAAGTCCTTGCACAAATGAGATGGATTGAGCATTGAGGCACAGATGGCACATGGGGTCATGCGGGCACCCTCGAACCGAAGCATATCAGCACTGAGGATACACCCATGTATCACAAGCCATGCGAACATTTTACATATAGGTTCTGTGTATGTGTTCCAAAGCATGGATGCATCAAACTTAGTGTGTGAACCCTGGAATTGTGTAGAATAAAGAGAAAAGTATAGTTTCCGTCCCTCAATTTTCGATGAAGTCTACATTTAGTCCCTTAACTATGAAACCGAACAACTATCACCTTTAACTCATAAAACCGGACATGTTTCGTCCCTCCTCTCGATTTTTACCAGTGTCGGTGCTGACTCATCCCGGTTTTGACTGATCTATGCTGACGTGGCAAGAAACCCCAGTTGACCCCCCGATTCCTCTCTCTCTCCTACTCCCGCTCTCTCTACGCGGCGTCAGGAGAGGGGATCGCCGTGGCTCGACCTGCTCGTCGCCGGGGTGGAGCATGTCGCCGTCGTGGCCGGACTAGGGCACCTTGTGGCTGTGATGGTACCCGCTGGCTCGTCGCCGGACTTTTCACGCGCGGGCCACCGCTTGGATCCAGCAGCGTGGTGAGGAGGCGGAGGCGCTGATCATCTCTACCACCGCTCGCCCGCCGACTCCTCGCTTTCAAGTGCAGCCCGGACTCCTCGGTGCCTGGGACCCCATGTACCGGCAGCGCCGCGTCACTCCCATGCGCGTCTTCATGGGAAAACTCAGGCACGAGTAGAAGTCGTGGTGGATGCTTGCGGCCGTGGAGTGGTGTAGGTCGTGGCCGTGTGTTCTTCAAGCATCCGGAGGAGTGGCCACCACAGACGTCAAGGAGGAGCGCGGGGCTTGCTGGGGATGAGCCGGTGGTGGTGACAATGGCAGCCAGCGGTGGCTGCAGGCACGTCGGTAGAAGATGTGGCGGATGACAGCAGGTTGTGCAGCACGGTCGGTCGGGCGGCTTGAGCGGAGCTCGTGCAGAAGGAGCAGAGGAGTGAAGGAGAAGCTAAGGAGGCGCAGGCGGCTCGGCCGAGGGCCGGCCGATGAGGTGCACGAGGAGGCACGAAGGTGTCCAGGCGTGGCGGCCAGCAGGTCGTTGTGTATGCGGCCAGAAGCGCGGAGTTACCTGACGGCTTGGACGGCGTGTTTAGCGGCCAGCAGGGCATCCGGCGGTGCCTGGTAGTTAGCTGGGCCACCAATGGTGGCGGCGTTGGCTCGTAGACTAACAGCCACGCTCGGTTGTGGCATGGTGCAGCGATGCACATCAACTGTTTGATGAAACGTCTACACCGGAGATGGATGAAAGGAAATAGAAATATTGCCACGTCGACATGACCCGGGCCAATACCATGCTGAGTCAGCATAGATGCTGCTTCAGTTTAGTCGGGGACCAAAGTTGTCAGGTTTCAAGAGTTGAGCATGCAAGTTATCCGATTTCATAGTTGAAGGACTAAATGTAGTCTCCATCAAGACTTGAGGGATGAAAAGTATACTTTTCTCTAGAATAAATATGCCGAGGTAGATGAGTAAACACCATTGGCCGTCCACTTCCAGGTGAGGGTGTCATCATGATCATGTTGTAGGCTGACAGAGTGAGCGCTTCCCTAGAATGAACAAATTGCATGAGTTTCTTGATGGTGCTATTTTTTGTGACAGCCTGCACGAAAGTCTCGTTGTGAAGTTGAAAATAAACATCTTCTGCTTTCTGGTGGCAATCTTGAAGAGATACGGGCCTAGGTGCCGCAAGGGCCGTCTAGTCATCATGCCATAGAAGCTCCTTTCTTCTCTTTCCCAGGGTAATAGAAGTAGAGGCCTGGAAAAGTTCCGCCATTTTTGTATTCGTCTCATGGTATGTTCTTCCATGTCGCAATTTTAAATTTCTTTTTTAACATGTCAGCCTATGTGCATTTAGATATGTAGCGACCTAGTTTAGGCTTTGTGAGCTGTATCACTCTGATACAACAATTGGATGGAATTCTCTTTATTAGAAAAGGTTTGCCCTCATTTTATTTTTAAATACTTACAAACATGGAATAAGTTAAAAAATGTATGCTTCGAGAAAATAATCTGTATGAAGTATTGCTAAATGATAAGAAAGAAGCCATTCATTTACAATGGAATTTTTTTATTTATTAAAGACAGTCAGCAGTTTTTAAATAGAAACACCAGAAGGGAAAAAACTTCAAAATAAGTATTGCCTACCTATTTCTTGTATATAAATCATTTTATGTGACAAAATATTTGCAAACCAGAACAATATGGTTGAAGTGTTCATGCTGAGTGAAATGAGACTATATTAGACACCTTTTGATGCCAATGTTTGGTAATTAAAGTAGTAGGCCAAAAATGTAACCCCCCCTCCCTCCCCCCCAAAAAAATCTAGTCTCCGCTTACATAGAAGGTGGGTTTGCTTCTCCTTAAGCACCCTCAAAGTGTTCATGACATCAAATTTACAAGGTGGGCACGGGTAGCTAATCCCCTCTTCCTTCCTTTATTCTTCGCTTTCCTCCTCATCCTTTTCATCTAATGAGCTCACAGTGTCATCAATTTCTTCTTTCATAGATTCCTGCAAAATATTAATCTATTTTTGGACAGGGAGACTTTCCCAATAAACTCATTAATATCGGCATTATATTCATAATTCTCATAGCAATATTTAAGTATAGCAAAATTTTCAGGTCTATAAACATCATCATCAAAAGCTTCATACTTTTCAAACAAAGATTCAATTTCATAAGCATCCTTAAAAGCAACAAATTCTCCTATTTGTTCCACATCATAGTAATCATATATACCATTAGCATAAGAAGCTAAGAGCATCTCCAGCTTGCTCGATTCCCCCTGTATGCCGAAAAAGAGCGGCTCTGGGGTGAGCGATGGTAAACTTCGGCACTGGGGCGGTTACACCCACCGTCGCCTCAGCGCCGATTTCGCCCAAGAGTTCGCCCAATTATGTCCAAAACGGCCCGATATCTGCGTGAATCGGCCCATATTCGGCGCGGTTCGGAATGTTTCGGCGTGAATTTTCGCATACAAATAGAAAGTCAATTAGTTCGTCACATAGTTCGGCATGGTTTGGCGTGTTTTTGCATTTTTCATCACATAAATCAAATAGTTCAACAAATAGTTCAATACAAAGTATATAGTTTAACAAATAAAAACTCAAGTTTCATCACATGTCATTCCCGCGTCGCCCTGGCCTCGCCCTTGAGCCTCCATAGGTGCTCCACCAGATCGTGCTGCAGTTCTTGATGCACCTATGGGTCTCGGATCTCCTGGCGCATATTGAGGTAGTCAGTCCAGTTTGCCGATAGCTGGTGATCAACTTGGGCAAGAGGACCCTGCCTGTAATATGGTTCAGTGTCAAACACTGGCTGTTCCTGCTCGCTCTCAATGATCATGTTGTGCAAGATGACACTGCAAGTCATGATCTCCCACATTTGATCCTTCGACCAGGTCTGAGCAGGGAACCGGACAACAGGAAATCGAGATTGGAGCACACCAAATGCCCGCTCGACATCCTTCCTGCAAGCCTCCTGAACCTTCACAAACTAGACATTCTTGCCTCCTGGCACATGGTTTGAGATGGTCTTCACAAATGTCGACCATCTCGGATAGATGCCATCAGCTAGATAGTACCCCTTGTTGTACTGCCGCCCATTGACCTCGAAGTTCACTGGAGGAGAATGACCTTCAACAAGCTTGGCAAAGACTGGGGAGCACTGCAGGACGTTGATGTCATTGTGAGTTCCTAGCATCCCAAAGAAAGAGTGCCAAATCTAGAGGTCCTGTGTGGCCACTGCCTCAAGTACCACACTGCAACCGACTTTGGCGCCTTTGTACAACCCCTGCCAAGCAAATGGACAGTTCTTCCATTTCCAATGCATGCAGTCGATGCTTCCAAGCATCCCAGGAAATCCTCTTGCTACATTCTGTGCTAGGATCTGAGCAGTGTCTTCCGCATTGGGTGTTCACAAGTACTGCGGTCCAAACACTACCACCACTGCCCTGCAAAACTTGTAGAAACACTCAATGGTGGTGTACTCGGCCATGCGCCCATAGTCGTCGAGTGAATCACCGAGAGCTCCGTATGCAAGCATCCTCATAGCTGTCGTGCACTTCTGGATTGAGGTAAATCCAAGTGTGCCGGTGCAATCCATATTGCACTTGAAGTAGCTGTCGAACTCCCAGATGGAATTCACAATCCTGAGGGAAAGCTTTCGACTCATCCGATAACGGCACCGAAATGTTTTCTCACCGTGCAATGGTGCATCGGCAAAGTAGTCCGAGTAGAGCATGCAGTAGCCTTCCAGACGATGCCAGTTCTTTGCTTTCACCTGCCTAGGCACCGAGACACCTCGTCGCGGCTCTTCACTGCTCGCGAGCAAACCGGCGAGGGCGGCGAGCACCATGAGATGCTCCTGCTCCTGGACGTCGGCTTCCGCTTCCTCCTCCAGCAACGCCGCGAGCGCCTCCTCATATTCGGAGTCCATCGTTGGGCCGGGCAAATCACCGAACACCTTGCGAGCGAGGTGGGCGCAAACTCGCCGATGTACAGGCCCTGCACGGCCGGAACGCCGGAAAAGGTGCCCAGACGACGGTGGAGAGGCTGTCTTGGTGAAACCCCTTCTTTTTTCCGGCGGGAAATGCTCTACCTTGCTGCGGTGGGTGGTGGACAGCGCCGGGATCAGCAGGGTGGCGGCCGAGCACGGGGGGTCGAAGGCAAATCTAGACGGGTGCATTGACTTTTCGCCTGACAATGTGGCCCCAGGAGCGCTTTTCCCTTGCGCCGATCCCGAAGCGCCCGGTCGGCGCCGGTTCGCTCGCGATCGCCGGGCGCAAAACGGGCCGAGACGGCGAAAAACGGGCTCCTGGGGGCGCGACTGGGGCAATTTTTCGACGCCGGCGCGGAAAAAACGCCTAGGAAGGGCCTGTTGGGGGCGCGGCTGGAGATGCTCTAAGGTTTCATTATCGTTAAATTTGCATGAAAAGGAAAGGTGTGGAGCCTTCATCCTAGAGCAACAAGTATAATCATATCTCAAGCATAAATTCCGATCATACCAATGCAACATATGAACTTGATCCCATAACAATTTCCCTTTTAGAGTCAAGTGATAATCCCTAAAGTATACACGTTGATCCAACATGTCTCCCATTATCAAGTTGAATGGGGTGTTCTCAGGATTATCAAAGTAGTGTTTAATATTTTCCACATAACAAGCATCGAGGGTTAACGAGCATGCATCGAGTGTTGTAGGAGGTTCCCCATCTCCATGAGTAGCAAGTACACCTAATGTTTTTGGTATTTCATGTTCCATGTCCATAACTGAAGATAGAGAACAACTTAGAACAACAAATAAAATCTACATAGTGATAAAGCAAACAAGCACACACGAGAATATTCACCCCATGCTATTGCTCCCCGGCAACGGCGCCAGAAAAATCTCTTGACAACCCACAAGTATAGAGGATCAATTGTAGTCTTTCTCGATAAGTACGAGTGTTGAACCCAACCAGGAGCTAAAGGTAGAACAAATATTCCCTCAAGTTCTATCGACCACGGATACAACTCTACGCATGCTTAACGTTCTCTTTACCTAGAACAGGTATGAAACTAGAAGTACTTTGTAGGTATGATGGTATAGGTTTGCAAGATAATAAAGAACACCTAATAAAAGCTAGGGGTTGTTTAGACAAAGAAACAACTAAGTTAGTTTTAGTAGAGAGCTTTTTGTCACGCAAGAAAGTTATTTGTCCCTAGGCAATCGATAACTAGACCAGTAATCACTATTGTAATTTTATATGAGGGAGAGGCATAAGCTAACATACCTTCTCTACTTGGACCATATGCACCTATGATTGGAACTCTAGCAAGCATATGCAACTACTAAAGATCATTAAGGTAAAACCCAACGATAGCATTATAAGGTATCAAGTCCTCTTTACTCCCATATGCAGACAACCTACTTACTCGGGTCAGCGCTTCTGTCACTCACGCCACCCACCATAAGCAAATCATGAACATATTGCAAACCCTACAGTGGGGATCCCTCACGCTTGCGCGACACGGAGAGCACCATAGGACAACACCAATAATAAAACATACAATTCAAACAAATCATGATCATCAATCAACCCATAGGACAAAACGGATCTACTCAAACATCATAGGATAGCCATACATCATTGGGAAATAATATATAGCATTGAGCACCATGTTTAAGTAGAGATTACAGTGGGGAGAAGAGGTGTTACACTGCTGAATAGAGGGGGCGAGAGTTGGTGATGACGGTGACGAAGTTGTTGGTGTAGATTGCCGTTACAATGATGGCCCCGTTGGCGTTCCATTGCCACCGGGAGAGAGCGGAGAGAGCCCCCCTCCTTCTTCTTCTTCTTCTTCTTCTTCTTCTTCTTCCTTGACCTTCCCCCTAGATGGGAGGAGGGTTTGCCCTCTGGTCCTTGGCTTCCATGGCGGCGGAGGGGCGAGAGCCCCTCCTAGATTGGATCTCTCTCTGTGTTTCCTTCTATTTTTGTGTTCCCAGATTCTGGCATTTCACCGTTTCTTAAATTCTCGGAGATCCGTAACTCCGATTGGGCTGAAATTTTAACACGACTTTATCCGTATATTAGCTTTCTTGCGGCTGAAGAAGGGCACCAACCGCCTTACGGGTGGCCACAAGCCTCCTGGCCGCGCCCTGGGGAGGGTGGCGCCTCAAGGGCTTGTGGCCCCCTCGGGCATCATCTCACGTTGATTCTTTTTCCCAAAAATCACATATATTCGGAAAAATTCTCCGTAAGTTTTTATCGCGTTTGGACTCTATTTGATATGGATATTTTGTGAAACAAAAAACATGCAACAAATAGGAACTGACACTGGGCATTGGATCAATTGTTAGTCCCAAAAATAGTATAAAAAGTTGCCAAAAGTATATGAAAGTTGTAGAATATTGGCATGAAACAATCAAAAATTATAGATACGACGGAGACATATCAGTCTACATTGCAGGCTCTGACCTTTTTGATTGGCATTGGTTGCCGGCCAATGGCCACTCGGGTGTATTTTAGTTGGAGACAAGGGTGACAAGTTTGAGCCGATGGCTTTTGATGCGGGTATCTATTTTCTTTGTTAGCCTAGTTCACCTGCACAGTAACTAGGATAAATTATGGTAAGCTATTGTGGTATGCGGACCTAATGATCATGTCATTACCCCTTCATTTCTTGATGAGCGTACCTTAAAAATTAACTCTTCTACTCTTACTCTTCTCATTGGTGGTGATTTTAACCTTTTGCGTGCTCTGTCTAATAAGAACAATCCCAGTTTCTCTTGGGCCAGGGCTGATGCTTTCAATGACTTTATCCAATCTACTGCTGTAAGGGCATATTTATCCCCAAGATGTTTTGGTGATTGATGACAATGCTTTTGCGGACTAATCGTGTGCGTTAAGTTCTTTCATAGATTCATCCTTTGGCACGAGACGATTACCTCCCCTCGGTGTTTTATTCAAGACGGTGTAGCTCCTTTGTTTCTCTGTTGGTGGACTAGTTTCGTAGGAGTCACCGTACTATCAAGAGGGGATCCGCTTTGGTAAGGCTAGGGTGGAATCAACACATACACATCCTTATCACACACGATGTTTCTTTCCGCTTCATTGGAGCCGCCCTTCCTATCTCAGGCTCGCCTTACTCTGTCCCAAATGTAGTATCATGTCCTCGCCGTAGTACCGCCAAGCACGCTCAGCGGTAGTACCGCTCCCCGAGCAGTAGTACCGCTTGTGGTCTTCGGCCGTAGTACCGCAGTGGTTCCTGGCTATTACCGCCTCGACTCGAGACTGCTGTTTTTCGTGTCGGGTTTTACGGTAGTAGTAGCGGCAGTAGTGGCGGTAGTACCGCCAATACTTCCGCGGTAGTACCGCTCTGGGGCCATGACCCTGCATGTCTCGTCAGCGCAGCAGTACCGCTGGGAGGGAGCGGTAGTACCGCTCTTCAGCGGTAGTACCGCCCTGCCCAAGCGGTAGTACCGCTCTGTGCGTGGCTGTTCATGGGGGTAACGGTTGGATTGTTTCCCCCACTATATAAAGGTGTCTTCTTCCCCAAAGTTGACTCACCTCTTCCTCCAAAAGCTCCATTGTTGCTCCAAGCTCCATTTTCGCCCAATCTCTCTCCCTAGCCAATCAAACTCGTTGATTTGCTCGGGATTGGTTGAGAAGGCCCCGATCTACACTTCCACCAAGAGAAATTTGATTCCCCCTCTAATCTCTAGCGGATCTTGTTACTCTTGGGTGTTTGAGCACCCTAGACGGTTGAGGTCACCTCAGAGCCGTAGTCCATTGTGGTGAAGCTTCGTGGTGTCGTTGGTAGCCTCCAATTAAGTTGTGGAGATTGCCCCAACCTTGTTTGTAAAGGTTCGGTTGCCGCCTTCAAGGGCACCAATAGTGGATTCACGGCATCTCGCATTGTGTGATGGTGTGAGGAGAATACGGTGGCCCTAGTGGCTTCTTGGGGAGCATTGTGCCTCCACACCGCTCTAACGGAGACGTACTTCCCCTTAAAAGGAAGGAACTTCGGTAACACATCCTCGTCTCCACCGGCTCCACTCTTGGTTATTTCGTGCCTTTACTTTTGCAAGCCTACTTGTGTTGTATCCCTTGCTTGCTTATGTGCTAGTTGTTATTGCATCATATAGGTTGCTCACCTAGTTGCATATCTAGACAACCTATTTTGTTGCAAAGTTTAAATTGGTTAAGAAAAGATTAAAAATTGTTAGTTGCCTATTCACCCCCCTCTAGTCAACTATATCGATCCTTTCAATTGGTATCAGAGCCTCGTCTCTTTATTAAGGACTTTGCCGTCCGAAGAGTATGGTTGACACCACAGACGGTGCGAAGGAGCACTCCAGTGTGAATCCTATCTCGTCTACGGCTGATGGGGGAACCTCGGTCTCTCGTGAGGAATTCAATGTGGCTCTAGACACATCGAAAGACTCCATGACGACCAAGGTTGAAAGCATCCTTACTAAATTTCTTGAAGGACTCAAATTGTCCACCTCGCCGATGAAAGTGGGTGATCCCACTAACAAGGTGACGGATGCTACCTCCGACAAGGGGGAAGCTAACAGTGAAAAGAGTCCTTCTACTAGTGGTAGAAATGGCATGCCCATGTGGAACCTCCAATTTATGGAGGACCGATTCCCTCTACTCATTTAAATCATGCCGGTTCTCCTCCTAAGTATGTGAAAAATGAAGATTTTGATTCTTGGGTTTATCGATTCAAGCGTCATTTAAAACATGTGAATACTAATCTTTGGAGAATCATTGAAGAAGGTTTCTATCCTCATGACCCAAGCAACTTCACCCCTCGAGAAGCCGTGGATAATCAATTCAATGAGAGTGCTCTCTTCATCATCCAAGATGCAATCCTTCCCGAAGATCTCCCTCATCTTCGACCTCATGCCGTGGCTAAAGACGCATGGCAATGTGTTGTGTCTCTATCGAGGAAGTGATAGCATTCAACGCCCAACTATGAAGTGGTGCAAGATGAAGCCGATGAGTTTGCAATGAAAGAAGATGAAGAACCTCGTGAGCTCTTTCAAAGAGTGACCAAACTCATGTCTCACTCCGAGATCATTGAAGCAAGGACACGGATGACAATTGGATCAAGCGCAAGTTCCTCAAGGCCATGATGCCCTACAACAAGGCCATGTCCTCTCGCATTCGTCAAAGACCGGATTTCCACCCATGACCTCAAGTGAAGTGTTGATGAGTTCGCTGTAATGAGCATCTTGGACAAGACCGCCGACAATGCGGTGCTCCGTTCTCAAAGGGCAAAGAAGCCCAACCTTGCTTTGAAGGCCAAGGTTAATATGGAAGAAGAGGAAGAAGTGGAAGATGATGAGAGCAACCCCGAAGACACCAAATATGATTATCATGAGCACATGGCCCTTGCTTCAAGACAATTTTGGAGCAAGAAGAATACAAGACCCAACTTCAACAAGAACAACTCAAGTGGAGTCAAGGGCAAGCAACGAGTTAGAACTTGCTTCAACTGTGGCAATGTGAGACATTTCGTTGCGGATTGTCCTTACGAGAAGCGGGAAGACAATGGTGGCAAGTTCATCCGAAAAAACAAAGCCAAGTCCTTCCCCAACAAGAACAACTTCGCCAAGAAGACTCCCACTCGTGGGTTGGTGGTTCAAGAAGAATACCAAGAGGATGACGATGATGATGAAAATGGAGAAGCGATGGCCATGGTGTCCGTTGCCATTGCTACTACTCCCCGGGTGTCTCTCTTTGATTCACCCAACGAGAACATCACCGCCAAGTGCCTCATGGCTAAAGCTTCAAACAAGGTAACCCCCAACATCAAAACCACCATCATTACTAATCCCTCCTTGGAGGATTGCATTGATGAACATGATGGGTCTAATGAGGAAGAGAATGAATTTGAGTCTTTTATGAGTAAGCTCAAGGGCAACTCCAAGAAGCATTTTGTTGCTCTCTTGGAACAACTTGGTGAGGCTAATGACATGATCGAGGCTCACGAAGAAACCATCTCTAAGATGGAGGGTCATAGTCGTGACTATGCCGATGAGATATCGGATCTCTCTAATGCTCTTGAGGAAGAGCGTGTGCATCATTTGACGTTTGAGGAGTCATACAACGATGACCATGCTAAGTTAAAGAGAGATATTGATCATGCTCTTGTCGTTTCTCGTGTGCTAACTTCCGAGAAGGATAAGCTTGGGGTTGATCATGCTAGACTCAAAGAGGAGTTTGAGATACTTGACAAGGCCCACAAGGTCTTGAAGGGTGCTCATGCTAGCCTCAAGGAGTCTCATGCTCAACTCCAAGTTAAGCTAACCAAGGAAAAGGCCACCTTCCCTCATATGATATTAATTGGTAATGCATGTGCTACTAACCCGTGTTGTGAGCATGTGCATCTTGTGGAGGAGAATACCAAGTTGAAGGATCAACTTGAGAAAGGGCTTGTGACTTGCATTCAAGGTGAGAAGAACCTCAACGACCTTTTGAGCAATCGAAAGGAAGTTGTGGCCAATAAGGGAATTGGTTTTGCTCCCAAGTCCAAGAATAAGAAGAAGAACGACAAGACCTATCGTCCTCCTCCTCTCAAGCAAACTTTTGTGAAAGAAGGAGAGGGTGCTTGTCGGTGTCAAAACCGGCGGATCTCGGGTAGGGGGTCCCGAACTGTGCGTCTAGGCGGATGGTAACAGGAGACAAGGGACATGATGTTTTACCCAGTCCTGCCCTCTCGATGGAGGTAAAACCCTACGCCCCGCTTGATTAATATTGATGATGTGTATTACAAGAGTGGATCTACCACGAGATCAAGGAGGCTAAACCCTAGAAGCTAGCCTATGGTATGATTGTTGTAATGGAGGTTATGTCCCACGGACTAAAGCCCTCCGGTTTATATAGACACCGGAGAGGGCTAGGGTTACACAGAGTCGGTTACAATGGTAGGAGATCTACATATCCAGATGCAAGCTTGCCTTCCATGCCAAGGAAATTCCCATCCTGACACGGACGGAGTCTTCAATCTTGTATCTTCAGAGTCTTGGAGTCCGTGGACGATGATAGTCCGCTGTCCGGACACCCCTAGTCCAGACTCCTCAAGAGCCCTCGAACTCGGCTTCAATGACAATGAGTCCGCGCATAATGTTCGGCATTGCAAGGCGGGTTCCTCCTTTGAATAATCCAGAGAAGATTGTGAACACCAGGATAGTGTCCGGCTCTGCAAAATAAATTCCACATTCCACCGTAGAGAGAATAAAATGTACACAAGCAATCTGCTGACGTATTTTGCGGCGTGACGTCACACCACTACCAAGCCTTTACTTGAATCGTTTTTTATTACACCACCTTAGCGCGTTTAGCGAAGCGGTTTCCTTGGCACGTCTTGTCGAAGCAGAGATCGTGTTCCCCTTATTCCGGGATTCTCATCAATACAGACGTAGGTAACCCAACCGCGCCATTGATGGTGGCGCTTGGGAGATAAACGAGTTTTACCAGGCTAGGGGGGACGCATAGTCTTCGTCCGCCTATATATAAGGGATAATGATTCACCTTCTCACCTACGCCTTCTTCCTCCTTTGCTTATCCATCTCCGTGCACTCGAGCTCCAGCGCCCAAGTTCGCACATCTTGCCTCGACCTTCTCCGACCATGTCCGGAGCGGGAGGTAAATGGCTGGCCTCCACCGTTAAGGAGGAGCACATCACAAAGCTGTGCAGCGCCGGATACCTTTCCGGTGACGTCGCGCACCGGCTGCCCGACGAGGGGCAGCTCATCCCTACCCCGGGCCCCATGAGAGGGTCGTTTTCCTCCCCCACTTCCTCCGCGGACTGGGCTTTCCACTTCACCCCTTCGTCTGGGGGCTCATGTTCTACTACGGCCTGGATTTCCATGATCTAGCGCCGAACTTCATCCTCAACATCTCGGCGTTTATCGTGGTGTGCGAGGCCTTCCTCCGCATCCAGCCCCACTTCGCTTGGCTCAAGACCTTCAATGTCAAGCGAAGGTAGTGAAGGGCACTCAAGCGGAGTGCGGAGGCGCCATGTTGGGCAAGATGCCCAACGCCCTTTGGTTCAAGGGCCTTCGTGGAATCCGTCAAGGATGGCAATCGGGTGGTTCTACATCACCGAGCAGCGCATGACCCTCGTGGGCGGCGGCCCCGAGTTCAGATCTGGTATCCCCACGCAGCTCACCTCTTGGAAAGAGAAGGGCTTGTTGTGGGCACCAAGGAGCCGACGGACTCCAAGCCTCGTATCCGTAAGCCGGTGAACAAGAAGCTCAGCTGGTTAACGTGGTCCAAGTCATGCTGGTCCGCCGGATTCTCCCATGCCAAGAACGGGCATTCAATCTGTGGGAGTTCGATCCAGAACAGCTCCAGGCGCTGAGCGGGCTCTTCGACACAACGTACGAAGGCGCCTGGAGGGTGTTGTTTAAGGGCGCCGAAGCGCCCGCGTCTGCGACGGAAGATCGCAGATTCCACTCGCAGCGTCCAGCTGACGAGATAAGTGATTCTACCCCCTTACGGGACACTTGTTGTTAATAATTTGACCCTAAGCGGGTTTTAATCTCCTTCTCCTTTGACAGAATGGATGAAGAAGGCCGAGCAGCTCGCCCGCCTGCTCCCATGCCGAAGACCCAGTGGGCGCCTGGCCTGGCGGGGCTGTTGGTTCCGCACCGCACGTGGTGCCGGAGAAGAAGGCCAAGAAGGTGGCCACGGGCACTCGAAAGAGTTCCCGTTTTCAGGTGTCCGACGACTCCGAGGCGGATTCCTCCCCCGAAGATGAGGAGGAGGAAGAAGACTCTCTCCCAGAGGGGGAGAGAGAAAGAGGAAGGCCTCCCCAACAGGGGAGGCCGAAGGGTCCAAGAGGGGAAGAACTATTCCCCCGGACAGCTCCGCCAACACCAATGTTGGCGAAGAAGAGTGGCCCTCGAGGGCCAGGCCTCAGGCGAGATCGTAAGTATCCGGATCCCTGAATGATATGCAATTTCTTTTTGTCACATAGTGTCCTTCTAACGCCGCATACTGTCTGCAGTCCGGCCGACGATGATCTCCCTGCTTCGTCGAGCGGGTCGTTGGTTGCGTCGGACGTGGAATCCGTTCTGACTGCCTCCACCCCTTGCGCCGCTGAGGACGCTGAGGTGGGATCCCGGGAAGGGACCCATCAGGAGGAGGCTCCGGAGGCGCCGCAAGGCAGCCTCTCGGACTTTGCGCCGGACTCTATGCCAGAACCCGCAGTGGTTCCAGAGTCCGGCAGGCGGCCCCTTCGCAAGAAGGGCAAGACCGTGACACCGGCGGCCCCCGTCCAACCGGAGGCGCCGGACAACTTGTTGGAGGCGCTCAAAGGCGCTTAACGAAGAACACCGCACTATTATGAGTGCGGTGATTCAAGGTTCACCGCCAAGAGCGGGCCGACTGAAGCCTGCAGCAGCCTTCTAACAGGCTTTGAGGTAAGAAGTTAAAATTTTGTAATGTAATACCGCATGGACAGTAGCCCCTGATGCTCAATTCGGCGTTCGGAAAGAAAAGCCGGACCGAGGATCTAAAAAGGTATATGCAGGGTTGCTTAAAAAATATGTCAATATGGGTTTGCAGGCTGCGCTGCTGACCTCTGCCGCACTGACTACGAAGGTCGGTGCATTGAAGCAGGATCTCGAGCGGTCCGAGCAAGGGCTCGGCCATGCCAAGAAGCAGCTTGAGGACAAAGAAGGTGAGTAACACCACTTTAAAGATTTACCTTACAGAAAAGGATTTAGGTTGCAATAAAAATGACAAGGATAACATGGGTACTACAGGGGCCACTAACGAGGTGGCAACCCTGAAGGAAGCTGTGTCCGCGGCCGAACGCAATGCGGCCGCGGAACGGGCAGAGCGAGAGAAGCAGGAGGCGCGGGTGGCGGAAGTGCGGCAAGAGCTCCAGGCTCTCATGGAGAAGCATGAGAGTTTGGAGCGCGACTCAAAGACTCGATAGTCCGAGCTTGCCTCGGCTCTCGAAAGTGCCAAGTCCGCCAAGGCCGAGGCCCATAAGGCCCTTCAGGAGGTTGAAGATGTGAAGAAGATAGCGGCGGGTAAGGCATTTTTCATGCAAAGCAAGCATGTTAATGTAAACTACCTGACACTTACCCGCATTCGGAGCTCTCCAGGGGCGTTTGCAGATCTGTCGCGTAGTGTATCCGATGCCGCCGCATTCTACTGTGGCCAGGAGGGGAGCTCGACGGAGAAGGTCTTCTGGTCTCAGTATGCTGAGGCTGGCCATCCGGTGCCCCCTAGCGACCAGCTGAAACAGCTGGTCGAGCTCCACAAGGCGGCTGTGGAGGCCATGAAGGGCCTCATAGTCCGGCTGTGGCCTGGACAGGCCATGCCTGGGAGCTATTTCGCCTCGTCGGGCGGCTGGTGGATGCGTGCCCTCGGTGGAGGTCATCAAGCGCCCGCTTTGTATTGAAGGTGCTCGTCGGGCCCTTGCCCGCACAAAGGTGCACTGGGCAGGCTGGATGCGAGAAGCTTCTTCGACCCGCCGCCAATAGTGAGGAGTATCGACGCCCAAATGTACTATAAGACTGTCTGAAGGGTGCCCGCAATATTGTGGATGAGTGCCCCGAGATGTAATTTTGAGTAAACTTGCTATGTATTATCCTCATGCGCTGAAAACTTTGTTCATATCGCTAAGCAACACTTGTTTAATTTAAAATATTACCTTCAGGCGGCCGCTTATAAGATCTCGAGAGATGGCAAGTCGTTGGCTTCAGCCCCCAAGCCATGAAAGTCTTTGGGGTGTTCGGGATAAACTTGAGCACTCTTGTTCCCATTTTGGGTCCATCGAGGAGGCACTCAACACAACGAACAAGGCAACCAGACTTATAATGCTTGAACACTCTCACTTAGCCATAGAATTCTATAATTTTAAATTTCGTGAAGCCCAGTATTTGGAAGACCGAATTGGCGCTATCCACGCCTTCGCCGGACATTATCCGCATTTCGCTCAAGCGGCACAAGTCTTTATGACCCGAAAAGACCTCTCGAACAGCGACCGGTCTCTCGCCTTATCATGCCGCCGCTTTTAGCTTTCTCCATCGAGGCGCCGCCAGCTCAACCGGGCGCAATCGCAGTGGTTCTCCCAAAGGCCACCTTAGCCGATGAACGGAACGTAAGGCACCAAAACGTGGGGCCGCAAACCCAACTATTGACCCAAGACATGATTTGGAGCCGATTCATATAATGCTATAAGTTCGGGTGCCGCACTTGTGAAAGTGTTCGGACTTATCACACCATAATGCGGGAACGTAAGCCCTCGTGTATTCGGCCGCACCAAAATATATGGGTGCAAGATGTCATTAATGAACATACGTAAAGTAATGCAATAACAGGCAAAAGATGCTGCATTATTTATTCAAGGAATTCTGCTATGAGTGCGGAAGGATACAAATAGTCACGGTAAGCAAGGGATTGGACTAAATAAACATGTCCCTCCTCGTGGGTGGGCTGCGATCGTGTATATAATCGAATTTAATGCTCGTAATGGAGACCACCTGAGTGTTCGTCGCAGCCTTCTTCCCTCCCTGGCTGTTGCATCGTGAGTTCGGCGGGTTCGCCGCCGGACAGAACCTCTGGTGAACGGAGTCCTGTGTATAAAAAAGGAAAATAATAAAAGTCGACACACTTGTGAGCCCCTGGTGTGGTCGAGCCGCACTCTGGGGCTATTGTGGTTGTGCCCCTCCCCCCAGGCCCATGGTATCTCCAGAGTGTAATGATGTACGCGGAGGGTTGGTGCTGCAATCATGCGAGGGTTGGGGTCAGGGCCGCATTGCTATGCGTGCTCGGATCGTGCCAGGTGGTCTTGGTTGATGTTGCTCCGGGCGCGTTTGGCCGTATCCGACCGTTTAACGGCCGGACTCGAAAATTGCCTTAAAAGGCTGCTCAGACTTCCGCGAGAGCAGCCAGATGTTCCTCCGCTCGGAGGAGCGCCCAGATTTCCGCTGACCGATGACTCCACGAGGGCTTGGCATCTTGAGCTTGAGGTATGCATAATGTGGCACCGCGTTGAACTTTGCAAACGCGGTTCGTCCAAGCAGAGCGTGATAGCCGCTGCGGAACAGGACTATGTCGAAGATTAACTCCTCGCTCCGGAAATTGTCCGGGATCCAAGACCACTTCGGTGTGGTGAGCTGTATAATTGGCTTCAACACCTGGTATGACGCCTTTAAAGGTCGTCTTTGTAGGTTTAATCCTTGAGGGTCTATGCCCATCTTGCGCCTTTGTATCCCGATAAAGCGTGTTCAGCTATCGCGCCGCCCATCGGGACTCTCGTGAGGTGAAATCCATCGATGATTGGGTCTAAAACCAATGCGGCGAATCCGCCATGGCGGATACTGGTCGGATGGTCTCTTCGATCGAAAGTGATCGGGCAAGAGGACCATGGATTGAACTTAGGGGCGGCTGGCTCCATCGCATATACGTCCCTTAGTGCACGCTTCCGCTCCCTCTTGGGTATATGGGTTGCGTATATCATGTTCACTGTCCGCACTTGTGGGGAAACCTTCATCCTCTCTTGTTCGGCGCCGAGTTTCTTCCTCGTCAACGCTATGCAGCCCCTTGTCATTGTTTTCGGCAATTAACTTGCCTGCCTGCTTGAATACCCAACAGTCTTTGTTGGTGTGGTTAGCTGGCTTTTCGGGGATGCCATGTATCTGGCATAAGCGGTCGAGGATTTGGTCCAAATTGGACGGACCCGGAGTGGTTCTTTTGAATGGCTTCTTCCGCTGACCGGGTTTGGAGCCTCGGAATCCGGCGTTGACCGCCGTATCCTCCTTGTCGTCGCCGTTAATATGGCGTTTATTTTTGCTTCGACGCGACCCGCCATTGTGGTCCTTAGTATCCGGACTGCCAGAATTTTTACTAAGGTTGTTGCTGCGAGCTAGCTAGCTATCCTCTCCCGCACAAAAGCGGGTCATTAATGATGTGAGGGCTGCCATGGATTTCGGCTTTTCCTGTCCTAGGTGCCGGGCTAGCCACTCGTCGCGGATGTTATGTTTGAAGGCTGCAAGGGCCTCTGCATCCGGACAGTCGACGATTTTGTTTTTCTTTGTCAAGAACCGTGTCCAGAATTGTCTGGCCGATTCGTCTGGTTGCTGAATTATGTGGCTTAGGTCATCGGCGTCTGGTGGTCGCACATATGTGCCCTGGAAGTTGTCGAGGAATGCGGCTTCCAGGTCCTCCCAACACCCAATCGACTCTGCGGGCAAGCTGTTAAGCCAATGCCGAGCTGGTCCTTTAAGCTTGAGTGGGAGGTATGATGGCGTGGAGATCATCGCCACGGGCCATATGGATGTGAAGGAGATAATCTTCAATCCAAACCGCGGGGTCTGTTGTCCCATCGTAGGATTCAATGTTTACGGGTTTAAACCCTTCAGAGATTTGATGATCCATTACTTCATCGGTGAAGCATAGCGGTGTCTTGGCGCCATCAGATTGAGCAATATCACGACGTAGCTTGAGTGGCGTTATGCATTGTGTTCGGCCCGGCGAGTTGTTGTATCCGGCGTGGCGGTGTTAAATGGGGGTGGGGCGCCCACGTGGTCCGTAGATGGATCTGGATTGCCTTGCTTTGTCCTCCAATATATCTCGCAAGTCCGGCGCGTTCCCTCTTGGCTTCGTGCTCTTGGAGCGATGGCGGGGTATGGTCTTGGTGGAGGGCCTAGATGCCTCTCTGTCACGACCACGGGGTGGTCGGTCGGCCGTATTGTGCGCTGGTGATGAAGGTATGTATGCTTCCTCCTCTAATCGGGGGAGCAACTTGCATTTTGGGTAGCTCTTGGAGGGGCGTTCGAGTTCATACTCTTCGGCCGCGAGGACCTCGGTCCATCGATCGGCCAGCAGGTCTTGATCAGCTTGAAGCAGCAGCTGCTTATTCTTTAGGCTATTTGCCGTGGCCATTAGCCTGCGTTTAAAACGCTCTTGTTCGACGGGATCCTTGGGCACGACGAATTCGTCGTCGCCGAGGCTTGCTTCGTCTCCGGAGGGAGGCATCTAATTATCATCCTCGACCTCTTAAATACGCCACTCTCGCGAGGGCTTGCTTCTCGCATCCTCCCGCGCTGAATCTTCTTTGGAGGGGATTGTCTTGACCTTTATGCGAGTGTTATTATCTCTGTGCGGAATCTCCATTCTTGTTGTGGCGGGATTTAGGCGGCGCCCGACGCCGGCGCTTGGGCTGTTCTTTAAGGAATCTGCCTCCGCTGCTTCTTCGCCGTCCCCATCTTTTGGGGTGTCCACCATGTATATGTCATATGACGAGGTGGTCTTCCATGCCTCATGGCGCTGGTTCTGTAAATCTCCGGCATCGCCGTCCATACCGTCGATGTCTTGAGTCGTAGTCTAGCATGTCGGTTAGATCGCCGGCAGTGGCTACAAAGTGGGTGGTGGGTGGGCTCTGAATTTCTTTGTCGCTCAGATCCCAACCATCCCGCCATAGTCCGCCAGGTCTCTCCGGATAGCGAGAGATGCTTTAGTGAATTTAGGATGTCGCCAAAAGGCGAGTGCTGAAAGATGTCAGCCGCGGTGAACTCCATGATCGGCGCCCAATCGGATTCGATTAGCAGAGGCGCCGGAGGTTCGGAGTCCGGCAGGGAGTCCGGCACCTCGGAGTCACGAGCTTTATGGGGGACAAGGTCAGAGTTCGGCTCCATCGCCGCGGAAGTTGCAGCCCCCGAGGCGGTGTCCAGCCACCGGTCCTTGATCTGGGCGATCGGCTCCGGACTGAAGGCCGGAGCGGATTCATGTGCGGCCACCAAGGCACTATCCGGCGGTAGAGCTAAATCATGCCCATCGTGATAGCACGGCACGCTTCGGTCAGGGCTCGAGTCCGTCAAGATCAAGTCCCGGATGTCTGCCGTGAAGTTTAGGCTTCGAACCTGACTGATGGCGGGCGAAGCTTAATCTGCTCCAAATGGCCAAGTGAGTTGGCCCAGATCTTGGCCGCCGAATCTGAAGATCTGTCCGGGAGAAAAGTCTCACCACTCGGCGGCGTTGTTGATTGAAGAAGCCATCGAGCCTATCGGTGGCGACACGAGGAACTCTCAATGAAAGCACCAATGTCGGTGTCAAAAGCTGGCGGATCTCGAGTAGGGGTCCCAATCGTGCGTCTAGGCGGATGGTAACAGGAGACAAGGGACACGATGTTTTACCCAGGTTCGGGCCCTCTCGATGGAGGTAAAACCCTACGCCCCGCTTGATTAATATTGATGATGTGTATTACAAGAGTGGATCTACCACGAGATCAAGGAGGCTAAACCCTAGAAGCTAGCCTATGGTATGATTGTTGTAATGGAGGTTATGTCCTACGGACTAAAGCCCTCCGGTTTATATAGACACCGGAGAGGGCTAGGGTTACACAGAGTCGGTTACAATGGTAGGAGATCTACATATCCGTATTGCCAAGCTTGCCTTCCACGCCAAGGAAATTCCCATCCGGACACGGGACGGAGTCTTCAATCTTGTATCTTCGTAGTCTTGGAGTCCGGCGGACGATGATAGTCCGGCTGTCCGGACACCCCCTAGTCCAGGACTCCCTCAGTGCTCCTAAGGAGAAGAAGGAAAGAGTGAAGGGCGTTGATGTCAAAAAGGGCAAAACCATCTCCTCCAACAAAGCCGGCGACTTTAACCCGTCATATGTGTTGTGCCGTGCTAGTGATGGGCATGTTTATGCTAAATTTGTTGGTTCTCCTTATGAGTACATTGAATGGTCTATTTGGGTTCCTAAGACCCTTGTTACTAACATCAAAGGACCCATTACTAAATGGGTACCTAAAACCAAGCATTGATCTCTTGTAGGTGTTTGCTTCCGATGGGGGATCAAGGTTGCTCGATAGTGGAGCAACAAATCATATGACCGGAAGCAAGGACTTGGTGGTGGATGTGCAAAAGATTCCATCTATGCCCACCAATGTTGAGTGGGGTGATGCCTCACATTCTAAGGTATTGGGTCTTGGCAAGGTTGTAAATTCTCATGATCTAACGATCGAGAAAGTCATGCTTGTTGAGTCCCTTGCATATAATTTGCTTTCCGTTCGTCAACTTGCACTCATGGGTTTTGCTACTTTCTTTGACATTGACACCGTGGCCCTCCTGTGGAGAAAGACTCTTAAAGTAGCCTTTGTTGGGCATGTCGAGAACGATCTCTATGTGATTAACTTTTCGGAGTGACCCACTAAGACCGCGACATGCCTAATGGCTAAAGTTGACGTGGGATGGCTTTGGCATCGCCGTTTGGCCCACGTCAATATGAGATCTTTGCAAAGTCTTCTCAAGGGGGACCATGTCCGTGGACTAACAAATGTTAGTTTTGCCAAAGATCGTGCTTGCAGTGCTTATATTGAAGGAAAGCTCCATGAGAAGGCTCACCCTCCCACGACCATCATTTACTCGAAGAGACCCTTGGACCTCCTTCACATGGATCTCTTTGGGCCTCCATCTTTTGATAGTCTTGGAGGTAGAAAGTATTGCTTGGTGATTGTGGATGATTATTCAAGATACACTTGGGTATACTTATTCAAGAGGAAGAGTGAGACTCAACAAACCGTCATCGACTTTGCAAATGAAGCTCAACGTCAACATAATGCAAAGATCTTGACAATCAGAAGTGACAATGGCACCGAGTTCAAGAACTACACCTTGGATGAGTTTCTTACTGAAGAGGGGATCAAGCATCAATATGTTGCTCCATATACCCCTCAACAAAATGGTGTTGCAGAGAGGAAGCACCGGACGTTGATGGATGCGGCAAGGACCATGATGGCAGAGTTCAAGTCTCCATACAACTTTTGGGCCGAAGCCATCAACACCGCATGTCATGCATCCAATCGGCTCTATCTTCGCAAAGGTTTGAACAAGACACCTTATGAGATACTCACCGGCAACGAGCCCAACCTCAAGTACTTCCGGGTGTTCGGTTGTAAGTGTTTCATTCTCAAGAAAGGTGTTCGTTTGTCTAAATTTGAGGCTAGAGCTTATGAGGGCATATTTGTTGGTTATGCTACAAACTCTCATGCTTACCGTGTTCTCAACAAGTCCACCGGACTCATTGAGGAGACGTGTAACATGGAGTTTGGCGAAAATAATGGCTCCCAAGTGGAGCAAAGTGTTACTTGTGATGTAGGTGATGAAATTCCTCCCCAAGCCATAAGAAGAATGGGTATTGGTCATATTCTACCCATTGAGGAACCCCTTGTGGCCGAAGGAGAAGGACAATGCTCCACTCAAGTGGAGCCATCACCTCCCAAGACCCTGCACGCTCAAGAACAAAGTGAAGGCCCTCAACCTCGTGAACAAGACCAAGGGCAAGATCAACCTCAAGATGGTGGTGAACCTCTAAATGATGCCTAGGGTCAAATTTTCCCCCTCGAGCAAGTTCAAGATCATGAGCAAGCTCAAGATCAAGAACAAGCTCAAGATGGCGCTCAAGATAATCAAGTTAACCCTCCTCCTTCCACATCCGAGGAGGAATTAGAGCGTCGCGCCGCAAAGATTGCTTCCAAGCTCACCACACAAAGCCATCTCATGGAAAATGTGGTTGGAAGCCTAAGAAAGGGGGTAAGCACTCGTAGACAATTAGCAAACTATTGTGAACATCACGCGTTTGTCTCTTGTGTTGAACCCCAAAAGGTCTATGAGGCGCTCGAAGACTCGAATTGGCTCAATGCCATGCATGAAGAACTCAACAGCTTCGAGTACAACAAGGTGTGGAGATTGGTGCCAAGGCCATTGGGGAACCACAACGTCATTGGAACCAAGTGGATTTTCAAGAACAAGCAAGATGCTCATGGGAACATCATTCGCAACAAGGCAAGATTGGTAGCACAAGGCTACTCCCAAGTCGAGGGTATCGACTACGGTGAAACCTTTGCTCCCATTGCTCGTCTTGAATCCATACGTTTGTTGATTGCTTATGCTTCCCATCACAACTTTAAGTTGCAACAAATGGATGTGAAAAGTGCTTTACTTAATGGTCCTATTAATGAGTTGGTCTATGTCAAGAAACCCCCCGGGTTCGAGGATCCCTACTTCCCAGATCATGTGTATCAACTCGATAAGGCACTCTATGGCCTTAAAAAAGCCCCACGTGTGTGGTATGACCACCTTACCGAGTTGTTACAAGATCGTGGATTTGAGGTGGGGTAAATCGATCCCACTCTTTTTACTAAGAAGGTCAAAGGGGAGTTGTTTGTATGCCAACTATATGTTGATGATATTATCTTTGGTTCCCCTAACAAAGCTTTCAATGAGGAATTTGCCGCTCTCATGACCTCCAAGTTCAAGATGTCTTCGATGGGAGAGTTGAAGTTCTTCCTTGGTTTTGATATCAAACAACGAAGAGAAGGTACCTTCATCAACCAAGCCAAATACACTCAAGACATGTTAAAAATATTCAAGCTAAGTGATGTCAAGCCGGCTACTACACCGATGCCTACCAAGTGCCAACTTGACATTGATCCCAATGGTAAAGCTGTGGATCAAAAGGTATATTGCTCCATGATTGGATCCTTGCTTTACCTTTGTGCATATAGACCGGATATCATGTTGAGTGTGGGAATGTGTGCACGGTTTCAACCCGCACCAAAGGAAAGTCACTATGTGGCGGTCAAGGGAATCTTTCGATATTTGGCTCATACCCCAAACTTTGGCTTATGGTACCCAAGAGGGGCAAACTTCAATCTTGAAGGATTTACAGATTCTGATTGGGCGGGAGACAAAGTGGATAGGAAGTCCACTTCCGGAGGGTGCCAATTTCTTGGGTGCTCTTTGGTGAGTTGGTCTTTCAAGAAGCAAAGTTGTGTGTCTATCTCGTCCACCGAAGCGGAATATGTGGCGGCCGGTAGTTGTTGTGCACAACTCTTATGGATGAGGCAAACTTTAAAGGAATACGGTGTCATTTGTGACAAAGTGCCTCTTTGGTGTGATAATGAAAGTGCCATCAAGATTTCCCTCAACCCGGTGCAACACTTCAAGACGAAGCATATTGAGATTCAGTATCATTTCATCCGGGATCACATTAGGCGAGGGGAGATTGAGCTCAAGTATGTCAACACTCATTATAACCTTGCAGATATTTTCACGAAGCCCTTGGATGAAGCAACATTTCGCGAGTTAAGGCATGAGCTAAATATCATTGATTCGAGCAATGTGACTTGAACCCTTGTACACCCCACCTCACTCAACTTGTTGTCTAGTTTAGATGTAGGCATGGACATAGGGGGAGTGTTGTTCTCTCAATGAACTATCCCTCCCCCATTATACATAAATTGATCTAGTCTTTCACTTTAACCATTTTTTATGGTACTAGTGCTTCAAGGACGAGTTTTGGTCATGGGCCCAAGGTTAAAATCTTCGCGACGCCATACCTCTTGACTCAAACATAGGTGGCCTCGGCCACCGCCCTCTCTTGAAGAGGTGAGTTCTGGACTGTTGTTAGTGTGTTTGTGGCCGTGTTGGTCTTTCCTCGTTCTTGGCTGTGTTTTTCGTTTCTTTTTGAGCTTTAGCCGTATGTCTAGAGGCATGTTGGTTGCTGAGCGGTACTACCGCTGGTGGTGCACGGTACTACCGCTCTAAGCGGTACTACCGCCCTCCAGCGCGGTACTACCGCTACGAGGCGGGGGCAGGGGGTTATATCGGGGGCAGGGGGAGTTTTGTTCTCCCCCATACCCATTCGCTCGCCCCTCGCTCTGTTCATCTCTCTAGCAACCGGCGCCGTGGGAGGGCTCCGGCGGATCTCCCTCTCCGGGGCGTTCCTCTCCATTTCCTTCGGTGGAGACGATCCCCCACATTGTCCTCTTGCCATGGATGCCGGTATTGCCCCCGTTCCCTCTCTCTTCTTGTCTAGATTTCAAATCTAGCATCTTAGGGGCAATAGTGGTTGCATCTCTAGATTTCTGGCCAAATCTAGGCTTGAGTAGGATGGAGAAGGCATCTAGGCAGTTTGGATTGGTGGTTGGTAGAGGTATTTTTGAATTTGGTAGGACGATAGTGCCGGATCTGACCACGGCAGTAGGAAACTGCTGTTTCCCCATCTCGAGCGGTACTACCGCTCTCTCAGGAGTGGTACTACCGCTTGGAGCGGTACTACCGCTCTCAGGTCGCGGTACTACCGCCCTCTACCAGGTTCCACCATACTCTTACCTCTCAGTGATCTTTTTGGTTGTGTTTGGTGGCTTATGCTTGTTCTTTCTAGTTGTTTGCGTGTTCTTGTGTGTGGTTCCAGGTGATGAGCTTCCTGAGCATCAGGCTCGGCGTATCAACCCCGGTCGTGCCACGTCCAAGAGTTACCGCACAACTGAGACTGCAGGAGGTTCCTCAAGTGCTCCACCTCCACCTCAACTCAAAAAGAAGTCTAGTGTCAAGCCGAAGCCCTCTGGCAAAACCGTGCCAGAAATGCAACCCAAGGAGTTTTGGGCAAGGCGTCGCCGCAACCCCTATGAGGCAGACCAAGATCCCACTTTGGTCAACCGCCCGTTCTAGAACAGGTTTCAGTTTGCCATCTTCTTTGATGTACTCAAAGCCAAGAAGAACCTCTTTGTTAACGTGCACTCCATTGACACCGACCATATGGAGAAGGATCCTGAATACTTTGGTGAAGCTCTTCAGACGTGCACTCGACTGAACATTCTTGGGGTCATGCAATTCAACAAAGATTATGATGCTGATATTGTGGCCCAATTCTATGCCACGGTTCATCTCGGGACTGATGAGGACAAGACACTGACTTGGATGACCAATGGCAAGTTGCTTTCAGTCAAGTGGAAGGCGTTCATGGAGTTGATTGGGGTGGAAGATCAAGGGCTTACGTCTCCTGTCAGTTTTCGCCCACACCGCAACACCACCTCCACTCACAAGCAAGCTCTATGGCCCTACTACACTTTGAAGATCAACCCTGAGACGAAGAAGGAAATGTATGAGCTGCCTGCCTTTCTGGACATTCTTCACCGTGTCTTTCGAGAGACTCTTTTCCCTCGTATCAGGAATCTAGATATGGTTCATTCTTATCTCGTGGACATGCTTCTCTTCTGCCAGCGTGAGAAGGAACAAAACACCAGAGAGTCCCTGGATATCTCTCATGTTATGTGGTCTGAGCTTTTATCTGCTATCTCCGAGCGCAAGTGCCCGATTTATGGTCCGTTCATCATGCTGCTTATTGAGAAGGCCTGGGCTCGTGTCTATTCCAAGGCGATGCTAGAGACTGGAGAGCTGGTTTCTCATGACATCAAGCTTCTGAGGAAGAAGGACAACTGGGGCACTCAGGTCCCTAAATCTGGAGGTCCTTCGTCTGCTACTGCCATGGAGACCGAGGAGGAGACTGGGGCTGAGGCTGAGGATGATGATGATGACTATGTGCCCTCTATGGCAGAGCCCTCTTGGGCAAAGAAGCTCAAGCTCAAGATGAAGAAGCTGTTCTGCATGGAGTCTCGCGGTCAGTACATGACACATGTGGCTGAGAAGAAGGCCCGAGGTCGTCACAAGGAGCTCATGCGTCAGTTGGGTGCCACAGTTAACAGTGGATCTGAGGACCAGCTTACTGAGGAGGAGGAGTGGATTCAGCAGCACTGCCCGTGGACCGATTTTGATGCCGAGCACTTCCCGGCCGACGATGGTGGCGCAGATGATCCCGCTGAGATCTGATGCTTGAGTCCATCTATTGCTATCACCTGGAGCCGTAGCAACACACCCTCTCCTTTTTGGTGTCTCGATGCCAAAGGGGGAGAGAGTTTAGAGATTTGTGTTTTTGTGTCTTCCGTCTTACGTGTTTGTGTTACATCATGAGCTTTGCTTTGTTTGGTTTGTGTCAGTGAGACCTAAGTTCCAGTCATATGGTGTGAGGCATATGCTACCTTATCTTTCAAGTATCATTATCTATGTCACTATCTAGCTTATGAGTTGCATGGTTATCCTTTTATGCATGTTACTCTCATATACCCTGCTTAAGTGGTTGGTCCATAACATGTAGGGGGAGCGTTGATCCTAGTATGTGTGCCGTGCAGTCCAAAGCACTTATCTAGATAGCACACATCTAGGGGGAGCCTATCTACATTTTAGGACGGTGGAGTTTTGTGCTTGTCCTATATCTTTCCTGTTTGTGCAAATCCCGTATTGTCATCAATCCACCAAAAAGGGGGAGATTGTAAGGGCATATTTATCCCCAAGATGTTTTGGTGATTGATGACAATGCTTTTGCGGACTAATCGTGTGCGTTAAGTTCTTTCAGAGATTCATCCTTTGGCATGAGACGATTACCTCCCCTCGGTGTTTTATTCAAGACGGTGTAGCTCCTTCGTCTCTCTCACAGGACTAGTTTCAGTGGAGTCACCATACTATCAAGAGGGGATCCGCTTTGGTAAGGCTAGGGTGGAATAAACACGTACACATCCTTATCACACCCGATGTTTCTTTCCACTTCATTGGAGCTGCCCTTCCTATCTGTGACTGCCCTGTCCTGTCCCAGCGGTAGTACCGCGGTCCTCAGCTGTAGTACTGCCAAAGCACGTCAAGCGGTAGTACTGCTCCCCGAGCGGTAGTACCGCTCCCCGAGCAGTAGTACCGCTTGTGGTCTTCGGCCGTAGTACCGCAGTGGTTCTGGGATACTACCACCTCGACTCGAGACTACTGTTTTTCTTGTCGGGTTTTACGGTAGTAGTAGCGGCAGTAGTGGCGGTAGTACCGCTCCGAGCGGTAGTACCGCCAATACTTCCATGGTAGTACCGCTCTGGGGCCAGGGCCCTACATGTCTCGTCAGCGCGGCAGTACTGCTGGGAGGGATTGGTAGTACCGCTCTTCAGCGGTAGTACCGCTCTTCAGCGATAGTACCGCCTTGCCCAAGCAGTAGTACCGCTCTGTGCGTGGCTGTTCAGGGGGGTAACGGTTGGATTGTTTCCCCCACTATATATATGTGTCTTCTTCCCCAAAGTTGACTCACATCTTCCCCCAAAAGCTCCATTGTTGCTCCAAGCTCCATTTTCGCCCGATCTCTCTCCCTAGCCAATCAAACTTGTTGATTTGCTCGGGATTGGTTGAGAAGGCCCCGATCTACACTTCCACCAAGAGAAATTTGATTCCCCCTCTAATCCCTAGCGGATCTTGTTACTCTTGGGTGTTTGAGCACCCTAGACGGTTGAGGTCACCTCGGAGCCATAGTCCATTGTGGTGAAGCTTTGTGGTGTCGTTGGGAGCCTCCAATTAAGTTGTGGAGATTTCCCCAACCTTGTTTGTAAAGGTTCGGTCACCGCCTTCAAGGGCACCAATAGTGGATTCACGGCATCTCGCATTGTGTGAGGGCGTGAGGAGAATACAGTGGCCCTAATGGCTTCTTGGGGAGCATTGTGCCTCCACACCGCTCTAACGGAGACGTACTTCCCCTTATAAGGAAGGAACTTTGGTAACACATCCTCGTCTCTACCGGCTCCACTCTTGGTTATTTCGTGCCTTTACTTTTGCAAGCCTACTTGTGTTGTATCCCTTGCTTGCTTATGTGCTAGTTGTTATTGCATCATATAGGTTGCTCACCTAGTTGCATATCTAGACAACCTATTTTGTTGCAAAGTTTAAATTGGTTAAGAAAAGATTAAAATTTTTTAGTTGCCTATTCACCCCCCCTCTAGTCAACTATATCGATCCTTTCAACTGCTATATGAGAGATTTCTCGGGTAGGTGCTCGTTATACTTGGTCTAATCACCATATGGACCCCGTTTGTTGTGTGCTCGACATGGTTTTTGTTTTGCACTCTTGGGATGCTCTTTTCCCTTCTTCCTCTCTCATTGTTATGCCCACATTGGCTCGGATCACACTCCTGTTCTGTTGGAGTCAGGTTTTAGGTCCTGTCGTTCTATGTTTGGGTTTAGATTTGATGAACCCTGGCTCCCTGTTAATGGCTTTGTGTCGCTGATATCTCATAAAATTATGAACCTTCTCTCCTCTTCTTTTAGATCTTTTGGCCTCATCAATGATTGGCATTTGTGTTCCCAAAACTTGCGTAGATTTTTGGAAGGCTGGGGACCAAATCATGTTGTTGAGGTTTGGTATGATAAGGTTGTGCTCACTGGTAAAATTAAAGATTTTCATTCCATTGCAGACTCCTTTGGCCTCGCCGATGATGGCTAGTCTTAGCGGTGTGCCCTAGAGGTTGCCCTAATGGACTTTTGCCGTAGGGAATTTTTTTATTTGTAACAACATGGTCGCCTGAGCTAGACCCTTAAAGGTGATCCCTTGATGGCCTACTTCTTTTGCAATTTCTAATGGTAGGCATCCGCTCTGCTCTATCGTTAGATGGATTATCAATGATGTGGTTGTCTTTGACCCTGCGGTGATTCGGGCTCATGTTAGTGACTTATTTTCCTCCTTGTTGGCTACTAGGCCACCTTCTGGCCTTTCCATTTCTTCATCCTTTTGGGGTAGTAATTGCCGTGTCTCTTCTTCTAAAAGTACATATCTTATGATGCCTTTGTCTGAGGCTGAAATTGACATGGGTGTTTCCACGTCTAAATCTAAGTCTACTCCTGGTCCAGATGGTTTCTCTGTCACTTTCTTCAAGAAGTTATGGCCCGTGCTCAAGAGTCTTGTCTCTATTCTATTATAGTGGGTTTCAGCCTGGGCGAAGTTGACATCCGAGACTGAATTATGCTATTTTCTCACTCAGTCCCAAGGTCAAAGGTGCCGACTCAATTCGTCAATTTTGACCGATTGCTCTGATTAACAACATATCTAAATTCCCTTCTAAGTCATTTGCCTAAGACCTATCTTCGGTGGACAATCGTGTCATTGGGCCTTCCCAGTTAGCTTTTATTAAAGGTCCTTTTTAGTCTTGATGGCATTCTGATCCTTCATGGAATTGTGCATGATCTCAACACCAAGGGTAAGCTATTATCTTAAAACCTGATTTTGAAAAGGCATATGATTGTGTTAGTTGGACCTTCCTTCATGATGTTTTGTTGGCTTAAGGTTTTGATGGTGCCTACATCCAGTACCTTATGCAATTTGTCTTGGGTGGTCACACCGTTGTTTCCACTAATAGTGTTGTCGGCCCTATTTTCCCTAATGGTCTTGTCCTTAGGCAAGGGGATCCTATTTCTGCACTTCCTTTTAAATATGTGGCGGATGCTCTTTCTTGTATACTCAACTGTGTTGCTTTTGTTGTTCATATCTGGCCAGCTGTGTCCCACCTTTCCCTGTCGGTATTTCTTAGTAGGTGGATGACACCATTATCCTCATGGAAAATGATGAGATTGGACTGGTTAATTTAAAATCCCTTATTGTCCGCTTTGAAGTCTTGCCGGGCTCAAAATTTTTATCTCTCAAAAAGCGAGGTGCTTGTCTTTGGTCGCTCACCGACTGAAGCCCTTCACACAACAAACATGCTTAATTGCCAATTGGGCTCGTTTCTTTTTAATTACCTTGGATCCAAAGTTCCCGTTTCGTCTATATTCTAAAGACTTTGCTTTCTCCGTGCTTAAGGTTGCAAACAGGGTTTTACCTTGGAGGGGCCGTTATAACTCTACTGCGAGTAAGGTGTGTCTCACCAATCACTACTGCAGGATGTTGCTAACGTGACACTACGATCAGAGACCCTTCGAGAAACTATGTGCGATGCAATAATCGCAAACAGCGGTGTCAGAGAACTGTCAAAAATGTCCAAAACGTTTGCGATGATGTATGCATCAAACACGGTTCAGATTTTGGTTCCGTGTGCAATGAAGGGCATACGGTTCAGTTCAATTAACTGTTTGTGATGAGGAGGAACAAAAGAAACGGGCAGCCAGATGAAGGCATGTTCGATACACAACATACAGTTCACTTGGATGAACTGTTGGTGATGAGGCGAAACAACAGAAACGGGTAGGCTGATGAAGGTGTGTGTGATGTACGGCATACAGTTCACTCGGATGAACTTTTTGCGTTGAGACAAGAGAACAGAAATGGTTCAATATAAAAAATACCATAAAAATTGCAAGGTTCAAATTCAAAGATTACAACACCCAAATTCAAACATTGCAAACCGCGTGATTTCTGAAAAGGGATCAACCGCTGACAATTCATGTATGGGTTTGACACAATGACTTCCAATTGCTTTGCCATATGCTCTTCCAATACGAAGTTTGGCATTTTTGGAGGCACTTCCATTCCATAGTACCTGCCGGCTCTAATAATCGTACCATTCATCTTTCCTAATTTTTGGTTTATTTATTCTAAATAACAGAAAGTAAAAAGAGGGTACAGAAGGTTGTGCCTTCTAGTTTCATCCATCTCATGATCATCAAAAGGAATCCACTAACAAGATTGATCAAGTCTTGTTAACAAACTCATTCCGAATAACATGGAATCGAAAAATTTCGAATAACACTAGGTTACCTCAACGGGGATATGCACATCCCCAATAATAAGGATATCATATTTTTTTTCTTGACATTAGGAAGAGCAAATTCAAAACCTCCAATAATAATAGTTGGACTTTTTCCAATAGAATTCATGCTATGAACTTGAGGTTGTTTCCTCGGAAAGTGTACCGTATGCTCATTACCATTAACATGAAAAGTGACATTGCCTTTGTTGCAATCAATAACAGCCCCTGCAATATTCAAAAAGGGTCTACCAAGGATAATCGACATACTATCGTCCTCGGGAATATCAAGAATAACAAAGCCCGTTAAGATAGTGACATTTGCAACCACAACAGGCACACCCTCACAAATACCAACATGTATAGTAGTTGATTTATGGGCCATTTGCAAAGATATTTCAGTAGGAGTCAACTTATTTAGTTCGAGTCTATGATATAAAGAGAGAGGCATAACACTAACACCGGCTCCAAGATCACATAAAGCAGTTTTGACATAATTTCTTTTAATGGAGCATGGTATAGTTGGTACTCATGGATCTCCAAGTTTCTTTGGTATTCCACCTTTAAAAGTGTAATTAGCAAGCATGGTGGAAATTTCAGTTTCTGGTATCTTTCTTTTTATTTGTAATGATATCCTTCATATATTTAGCATAAGGATTTACTTTAAGCATATCAGTTAAGCGCATATGTAAGAAGATAGGTCTAATCATTTTAGCAAAGCGCTCAAAATCCTCATCATCCTTTTTCTTGGATGACTTAGGACGAAAAGGCATGGGTTTCTGAACCCATGGTTCTCTTTCTTTACCGTGCTTCCTAGCAACAAAGTCTCTCTTATCATAACGTTGATTCTTTGATTGTGGGTTATCAAGATCAACAACAGGTTCAATCTCTATGTCATTATTATTGCTAGGTTGAGCATCAACATGAATATTATCATTAACATTATCACTAGGTTCATGTTCATCACCAGATTGTGTTTCAGCATCGGAAATAGAAATATCATTGGGATTCTCAGGTGTGTCTACAACAGGTTCACTAGAAGCATGCAAAGTCCTATCATTTTTCTTTTTCTTCTTTCTAGAAGGACTAGGTGCATCTAAATTATTTCTTTGAGAATCTTGCTCAATTCTCTTAGGGTGGCCTTCAGGATACAAAGATTCCTGAGTCATTTTACCAGTTCTAGTAGCCACTCTAACAGCAAAATCATGTTTATTATTTAATTCATCAAGAAAATCACTTTGAGCTTTAAGTACTTGTTCTGCTTGAGTGGTAACCATAGAAGCATATTTGCTAATGAGTTTAAGTTCACCTTTAACTCTAGCCATATAATCACTCAAGTGTCCAATCATGCAAGAATTACTCTTTAATTCTCTACCAACATAAGCATTAAAACTTTCTTGTCTAGCCATAACATCATCAAATTCATCTAAACATTGGCTAGGAAATTTAGTGGACGAGATTTCAACCTTATCATATCTATAGAGAGAATTTACCTTTACTACCTGTGTCGGGTTATCAAGACAATGTGTTTCTTAAATAAGTGGTATATTAAGACCATGTATTTCTTCAATAGGAGGTAATATCTTAACATCTTCGGCTTTAATACCTTTTTCTTTCATAGATTTCTTTGCCTCTTGCATATCTTCGGGGCTGAGAAATAGAACACCCCTCTTCTTCGGAGTTGGTTTAGGAATAGGATTAGGAGTTGGCTCAATTGGCTCAGGAATTGGCTCAGGAATCGGCTCAGGAAGAGTCCAATTATTTTCATTAGTCAACATATTATTCAATAATAATTCAGCTTGTTTGATTGTTCCTTCCCTGAAAACACAACTAGCACAACTATCCAAGTGGTCCTTGGAAGCATCGGTTAGTCCATTTTAAAAGATATCAAGTATTTCATTTTTCTTAAGAGGATGATCAGGCAAAGCATTAAGTAATCGGAGAAGCCTCCCCCAAGCTTGTGGGAGACTCTCTTCTTCAATTTGCACAAAATTATATATTTCCCTCAAGGTAGCTTGTTTCTTATGAGCAGGGAAATATTTAGTAGAGAAGTAATAAATCATATCCCGGGGACTACGCACACAGCTAAGATCAAGAGAATTAAACCAAGTTTTAGCATCACCCTTTAATGAGAATGGGAATATCTTAAGGATATAATAATAGCAAGATTTCTCATCATTAGTGAACAGGGTGGCTATATGATACGTCTATCTATAATTTTTGATTGTTCCATGCCAATATACTTCAACTTTCATATACTTTTCGCAATTTTTTATACTATTTTTTGGGACTAACATATTGATTCAGTGCCCAGTGCCAGTTCCTGTCTGTTGCATGTTTTTTGTTTCGCAGAAACCCAATATCAAACGGAGTCCAAACGGGATAAAAATAGACGGAGATTTTTTTTGGAATATTATGATTTTCTGGAGGAAGAATCAACGTGAAACGGTGTCCGGGGTGGCCACGAGACAGGGGGGCGCGCCCTCCCCCCTGGGCGCGGCCTGGGCTCTCGTGGGCCACCCGTAATGCGGTTGATGCTCTTCTTTTGGCGCAAGAAAGCTAATTTTATGAGAAAGATCTGGGCGAAAGATTCACCCCAATCGGAGTTACGGATCTCCAGATATAAAGGAAACGGTGAAGGGGTAGAATCTGAGAACGCAGAAACAGAGAGATAGATCCAATCTCGGAGTGGCTCTCGCCCCTCCCAAGCCATGGGAGCCAAGAAATAGAGGGGAAGCCCTTCTCCCATCTAGGGAGGAGGTCAAGGAAGAAGAAGAAGAAGGGGGGCCCTCTCCCCCTTGCTTCCGGTGGCGCCAGAACGCTGCCGGGGGCCATCATCATCACCGCGATCTTCACCAACAACTTCACCGCCTTCATCACCAACTCTTCCTCCCTCTATGCAGCGGTGTAACCTCTCTCTTACCCGCTGTAATCTCTACTTAAACATGGTGCTCAACGCTATATATTATTTCCCAATGATGTATGGCTATCTTATGATGTTTGAGTAGATCCGTTTGTCCTATGGGTTAATTGATGATCGTGATTGGTTTGAGTTGCATGTTTTATTATTGGTGTTGTCCTATGGTGCTCTCCATGTGGCGCAAGCGTGAGGGTTCCCCGCTGTAGGGTTTGCAATATGTTTATGATTTGCTTATGGAGGGTGGCGTGAGTGAACAGAAGCACAGACCCGAGTAAGTAGGTTGTTTGCGTATGGGATAAAGGGGACTTGATACTTTAATGCTATGGTTGGGTTTTACCTTAATGAATCTTTAGTAGTTGCGGATGCTTGCTAGAGTTCCAATCATAAGTGCATATGATCCAAGTAGATAAAGTATGTTAGCTTATGCCTCTCCTCAAATAGAATTGCAATGATGATTACCGGTCTAGTTATCGATTGCCTGGACAAATAACTTTCTCATAACAAAAAGCTCTCTGCTAATACTTACTTTATTGCATCTTTATCTAAACAGCCCTAGCTTTTATTTACGTGCTCTTTATTATCTTGCAAACCTATCCTATCACACCTACAAAGTACTTCTAGTTTCATACTTGTTCTAGGTAAAGCGAGCGTCAAGCGTCGTGAGAGTAAATATCGATGGCCGATAGGACTTGAGAGAGTATTTTTTTTACCTTTAGCTCCTCGTTGGGTTCGACACTCTTACTTATCGAAAGAGGCTACAACTATCCCCTACACTTGTGGGTTATCAAGACCTTTTTCTGGCGCCGTTGCTGAGGAGTCATAGCATGGGGTGAATATTCTCGTGTGTGCTTTTTTGCTTTATCACTAAGTAATTTTTATTTGCTGTTCTAAGTTGTTTTCTATCTTTAGCTATGGGTAGGAAACAAAAAATACCAAAAAAATTAGTTGTACCTACTAAACCAGTGGTTGAAGAACCACTCAAAATCTATCACACTCCTGAAGCTTTTTACTTGGATCATCTTCGATCCCTTTGTGCTTGTGCTGAAACCCCCACTAGTTTAGTTGAGGGCAAATCTTTAGATGAGCATGCTTGTTTTGTGCGACACCGTATATCTGAAAAAGGGAAACTATTATGGGATCAAATTCAACGTTTGCAATGCTATGCTTGGAATTTATGTGAAATATATGATGTTACTTGTTGTTCTGAAAACCCTAAGAAACACCTTCCCTACCAATGTGAGTTTATTGATAATGGAATCGTATCTTCGTATGCCAAGGGTGTTTATAACTACTATCATGTTCAACAAATTGAAGAATTTGTTGCTTTTAAGGGTGATTTTGAAATTGCTTCTTTGATTGAAAAGTATGATGCTACTCTTTACAAATCTGAAAGTTTTGCCATACTTGAATATTGTTATGATAATTATGCTTCTAATGCCTATGTTAAACCATATATTGAGAAATTCTCCGCTGTCCAAGAAGAGAGTAATATTTTGCAGGAAGCTATGGAAGAAGAAATTGATGGAACTATGAGCTCATTGGATGAAAAATATGATGAGGAGAGCGAAGAACAAAAGGAGGAAGAGCGGATTAGCTACCCGTGCCGACCTTCTAATGAGAGTAACTCTTCAACTCATACATTGTTTAATTCCCCTTCGTGCTTACCGAAGGATGATTGCTATGATGATTGCTATTATCCCTTGAATTTGTTTGAAATATCCCTTTTTGATGATGCTTGCTATGCTTGTGGCCAAGATGCCAATATGAATGCTGCTTATGGAGATGAACTTGCTATAGTTCCCTATGTTAAACATGAAATTGTTGCTATTGCACCCACACATGATAGTCCTATTATCTTTTTAAATTCTCCAAACTACACCATACCGGAGAAGTTTGTGCTTATTAAGGGTTATATTGATGGGTTGCCTTTTACCATTGCACATGATGATTTTGATGAATATAATATGCATGTGCTTGCTTCTCCTACTTGCAATTATTATGAGAGAGGAACTCTATCTCCACCTCTCTATGCTTCTAATATGATAGAATTGCAAGAAACTGCTTATACTATGCATTGGCCTTTACTTGGTGTGCATGAATTGTTCTTTTATGACATGCCGATGCATAGGAAGAGAGTTAAACTTTGTTGTTGCTTGATATATGTTACTTTGTGCTCATTACTAAATTACAAATCATTGTTAATTAAAATTGGCTTTGATATACCTTGGGATCCGGGTGGATCCATTACTTGAGCACTTAATGCCTAGCTTAATGACTTTAAAGAAAGCGCTGCCAGGGAGACAACCCGGAAGTTTTAGAGAGTCATTTATTTCTGTTGAGTGCTTTCATACAGTTTAAAAACAAAAAAAATAAAGAGGGGAACCTAAAAACTTTTCAAAAAGGAAAGTGAAAGTGAGAAAGACAAGCATTGTTGAAGTGGGAGCTATCCTTGAACTTTGTTCATGCTCACGAAAACTTTGTGAATCTTGATTACAGAAACTCTTAATCAAAAATAATTATCCCCTTGTACATTTCCATTGTATTATAAAAATAATGTACCAAGGTTTGCCTTTAGGATGTTTACAATGCTTGTTGGTTTGTACGGTGCTGGACAGAAACTTTGGCTGTAGTGCGCGATTTTACATTTTTAACTGGAACGTCAAATGGTTCTGATTCCTTTTTCACTGTATTTCTGTACAACTTGTTTAGTTTTCCTAATTTTAGTAGAATTTGTGGGGTACCAGAAGTATGGTGATGTTCAGATTGCTAAAGACTGTTCTGTTTTTGATAGATTCTGTTTTTGATGCATAGTTTGCTTGTTTTGATGAATCTATCAATTTATATCAGTGGATTAAGCCATGAAAAAGTTATATTACAGTAGACACAATGCAAAAACAAAATATGAATTGGTTTGCAACAGTACTTAGAGTGGTGATTGGCTTTATTATACTAACGGATCTTACCGAGTTTTCTGTTGAAGTTTTGTGTGGATGAAGTGTCTAAACGAGGAGGTCTCGATATGAGGAAAAGGAAGAGAGGCAAGAGCTCAAGCTTGGGGATGCCCGAGGCACCCCAAGTAAATATTCAAGGAGACTCAAGCGTCTAAGCTTGGGGATGCCCCGGAAGGCATCCCCTCTTTCTTCAAGAAGTATCGGCATGTTTTCGAATTCGTTTCGTTCATGCATTATGTGCAAGTCTTGGAGCGTCTTTTGCATTTAGTTTTCACTTTTGTTTTATGCACCATGCTGGTATGAGATAGTCCTTGGTTGATTTATAGAATGCTCATTGCACCTCACTTAAATCTTTTGAGTATGGCTTTATAGAATGCTTCATATGCTTCACTGATATCATTTGAAGTTTGGATTGCCTGTTTCTCTAGAAAACCGCCATTTGTAGAATGCTCTTTTGCTTCACTTATAATTGTTAGAGCGTGGGCGTGTCTTTTGTATAAAGAATTAAACTCTCTTGCTTCACTTATATCTATTTAGAGAGATGACAGGAATTGGTCATTCACATGGTTAGTCATAAAATCCTACATAAACTTGTGGATCACTGAATTTGATATGTTTGATTCCTCGCAATAGTTTTGCGATATAAAGATGGTGATATTAGAGTCATGCTAGTGGGTGGTTGTGGATTAGTAGAAATACTTGTGTTGAGGTTTGTGATTCCCGTAGCATGCACGTATGGTGAACCGCTTTGTGATGAAGTTGGAGCACAATTTTATTTATTGATTGTCTTCCTTATGAGTGGCGGTCGGGGACGAGCGATGGTCTTTTACTACCAATCTACCCCCCTAGGATCATGCGCGTAGTATTTTGTTTTCAATGGCTTGTAGATTTTTGCAATAAGTATATGAGTTCTTTATGACTAATGTTGAGTCCATGGATTATACGCACTCTCACCCTTCCATCATTGCTAGCCTCTTCGGTACCGTGTATTGCCCTTTCTCACCTCGAGAGTTGGTGCAAACTTCGCCGGTGCATCCAAACCCCGTGATATTATAAGCTCTATCACACATAAACTTCCTTATATCTTCCTCAAAACAGCCACCATACGTACCTATCATGGCATTTCCATAGCCATTCTGAGATATATTGCCATGCAACTTCCATCATCATCATGTACATGACTTGAGCATTCATTGTCATATTGCCTTGCATGATCGTAAGATAACTAGCATGATGTTTTCATGGCTTGTCCGTTTTTTGATGTCATTGCTATGCTAGATATTTCACATCCCGGTACACCGCCGGAGGCATTTATATAGTCATATCTTTGTTCTAGATATTGAGTTGTAAGTAAATAAAAGTGTGATGATCATCATTATTAGAGCATTGCCCCAGTGAGGAAAGGATGATGGAGACTATGATTCCCCCACAAGTCGGGATGAGACTCCAGACTTTATGAAAAATAAAAGAGGCCAAAGAAGCCCAAATAAAAAAAGAGGCCAAAGAAGCCCACCAAAAAGAAAGAAAAAAAAAATAAAAAAAAATGAAAAATAAAAAAATGAGAGAAAAAGAGAGAAGGGGCAAAGTTACTATCCTTTTACCACACTTGTACTTCAGAGTAGCACCATGTTCTTCATAGAGAGAGTCTCCTATGCTTTCACTTTCATATACTAGTGGGAATTTTCGTTATAGAACTTGGCTTGTATATTCCGATGATGGGCTTCCTCAAATGCCCGAGGTCTTCATGAGCAAGCAAGTTGGATGCACACCCACTTAGTTTCAGTTTGAGCTTTCATACACTTATAGCTCTAGTGCATCCGTTGCATGGCAATCCCTACTCACTCACATTGATATCTATTGATGGGCATCTCCATAGCGCGTTGATACCCCTAGTTGATGTGAGACTTTCTCCCTTTATTGTCTTCTCCACATAACCTCCACCATCATATTATATTCCACCTACAGTGCTATGTCCATGGCTCATGCTCATGTATTGCGTGAAAGTTGAAAAAGTTTGAGATTATTAAAGTATGAAACAATTGCTTGGCTTGTCATCGGGGTTGTGCATGATTAAATACTTTGTGTGATGAAGATAGAGCAATAGCCAGACTATATGATTTTGTAGGGATAGCTTTCTTTGGCCTTGTTGTTTTGAAAAGACATGATTTCTTTATTGGTACGCTCAAAGTATTATTGTTTTTATGTCAAATGATAGACTATTGCTTTGAATCACTCGTGTCTTAATATTCATGCCATGATTAGACATATGATTAAGATTATGCTAGGTAGCATTCCACATCAAAAATTATCTTTTTATCATTTACCTACTCGAGGACGAGCAGGAATTAAGCTTGGGATGCTGATACGTCTCCGTCGTATATATAATTTTTGATTGTTCCATGCCAATATACTTCAATTTTCATATACTTTTGGCAACTTTTTATACTATTTTTTGGGACTAACATATTGATCCAGTGCCCAGTGCCAGTTGCTGTCTGTTGCATGTTTTTTGTTTCGCAGAAACCCAATATCAAACAGAGTCCAAACGGGATAAAAACGGACGGAGATTTTTTTTGGAATATTTATGATTTTCTGGAGGAAGAATCAGCGCGAAACGGTGTCCGGGGTGGCCACGAGACAGGGGGACGCGCCCTCCCCCCTGGGCGCAGCCTGGGCTCTCGTGGGCCACCCGTAAGGCGGTTGATGCTCTTCTTTTGGCGCAAGAAAGCTAATTTCATGAGAAAGATCTGGGCAAAATATTCACCCCAATCGAGTTACGGATCTCGGATATAAAGGAAACGGTGAAGGGTAGAATCTGAGAACGCAGAAACAGAGAGATAGATCCAATCTCGGAGGGGCTATCGCCCCTCCCAAGCCATGGGAGCCAAGGAACAGAGGGGAAACCCTTCTCTCATCTAGGGAGGAGGTCAAGGAAGAAGAAGAAGAAGGGGGGCCCTCTCCCCCTTGCTTCCAGTGGCACCGGAACGCTATCGGGGGCCATCATCATCACCGCGATCTTCACCAACAAATTCACCGCCTTCATCACCAACTCTTCCTCCCTCTATGCAGTGGTGTAACCTCTCTCTTACCCGCTGTAATCTCTACTTAAACATGGTGCTCAACGCTATATATTATTTTCCAATGATGTATGGCTATCTTATGATGTTTGAGTAGATCCGTTTTGTCCTATGGGTTAATTGATGATCGTGATTGGTTTGAGTTGCATGTTTTATTATTGGTGTTGTCCTATGGTGCTCTCCGTGTCGCGCAAGCGTGAGGGATCCCCGCTGTAGGGTTTGCAATATGTTTATGATATGCTTATGGTGGGTGGCGTGAGTGAACAGAAGCACAGACCCAAGTAAGTAGGTTGTTTGCGTATGGGATAAAGGGGACTTGATACTTTAATGCTATGGTTGGGTTTTACCTTAATGAATCTTTAGTAGTTACGGATACTTGCTAGAGTTCCAATCATAAGGGCATATGATCCAAGTAGAGAAAGTATGTTAGCTTATGCCTCTCCCTCAAATAGAATTGCAACAGTGATTACCGGTCTAGTTATCGATTGCCTTGGACAAATAACTTTCTCGTAACAAAAAGCTCTCTACTAATACTTACTTTATTGCATCTTTATCTAAACAGCCCCTAGCTTTTATTTACGTGCTCTTTATTATCTTACAAACCTATCCTATCACACCTACAAAGTACTTCTAGTTTCATACTTGTTCTAGGTAAAGCGAACGTCAAGTGTGCGTAGAGTCGTATCAGTGTCCGATAGGACTTGAGAGAGTATTTGTTCTACCTTTAGCTCCTTGTTGGATTCAACCTCTTACTTATTGAAAGAGGCTACAACTATCCCCTACGCTTGTGGGTTATCACTATATCATTTAACTTAGTAAGATGTGGCACAACAGTTTCAGATTCATTGCCATAAAAAGGATCAGATTCAACCAAAGTAATTATCTCAGGATCAACAGTGAATTCATAATCCTTATCAGTAACAAAGATAGGTGAAGTAGCAAAAGCAGGGTCATATTTCATTCTAGCATTTAGAGTTTTCTGTTTAAGTTTAGCTAATAACTTCTTAAGATCAGATGTATCATTGCAAGCAAGAAGATCTCTAGCCGTTTCTTCATCCATAACATAACCCTCGAAACAACAGGCAATTCATACTTAGGGGGAGAACCTTCATCATCACTATCTTCAATAATATCATTGTCAATCATTTCATTCTCTCTAACCCTAGCAAGTTGTTCATCAAGATATTCACCTAATGGCACAGTAGTATCAAGCATAGAAGTAGTTTCATCATAAATATCATGCATAGAAGAAGTGGCATCATCAATAACATGCGACATATCAGAATTCATATCAGTAGCAGGTTTGGGTGTCGCAAGCTTACTCACAACAGAAGGAGAATCTAGTGCAGAGCTAGATGGCAGTTCCTTACCTCCTAAGGGAGTCTTGGACTAGGGGGTGTCCGGATAGCCGAACTATCACCGTCGGCCGGACTCCAAGACTATGAAGATACAAGATTGAAGACTTCGTCCCGTGTCCGGATGGGACTTTCCTTGGCGTGGAAGGCAAGCTTGGCGATACGGATATGTAGATCTCCTACCATTGTAACCGACTCTGTGTAACCCTAGCCCTCTCCGGTGTCTATATAAACCGGAGGGTTTTAGTCCGTAGGACGAACAACAATCATACCATAGGCTAGCTTCTAGGGTTTAGCCTCCTTGATCTCGTGGTAGATCTACTCTTGTACTACCCATATCATCAATATTAATCAAGAAGGAGTAGGGTTTTACCTCCACCGAGAGGGCCCAAACCTGGGTAAAAACATCGTGTCCCTTGTCTCCTGTTACCATCCGCCTAGACGCATAGTTCGTGACCCCCTACCCGAGATCCGCCGGTTTTGACACCGACATTAGTGCTTTCATTGGGAGTTCCTCTGTGCCGTCGCCATCAGGAAGGATGTCTTGTCCCGTCTTTAAAGACGGCACCGTTGCCAAAGGAGCTTTGGCCATCGGCCAAACTATTCGGCTAGGTAGTTTTCTTATGACCGCCTGTTCGGCCGCCGCGCCGACGATGACCTCTCGGGTCATCAAAAGCGATCTTCACATCAACTCGGAACTCGCCGAGAAGCTAGATCCGATGGAGCTCTCCTCCGTAAACGAGCTCTTGGATCGCATCGCCGCCCTGGGAGTCGCTACAGACTACGATCAGATCGGGCCTAAAACTGATCTGAGAGATCAACTCTCCCCAGGCTACCCACCACGTTGCTGTGGTGGAAGAACAGCACGGCGACTCTTCTTCTACATTAAGGACAAGCTATGTCCGAATTCCCGACCCCTCCATGCCGGATTCCCGTAGAGGGACGGACGTCAATCAAGCACTGAACCTAAAGTCAGGCAGCGGGCCAGATTCGTTGGACAACATCCAACAACCCAAGCTTCCAAGTTCGAAAACTTTTCGGCCCTTGAGTCTTAGATTGGACGGGATTCCGAATTTAATTCCACCCACCCACCCAAAAACAAGCAATTTATCCCGTATCCGGCAAGAGCCCGCTGAAATAGGACACCATTACTGGGCCAGATTCCTCTTAGTTATGGACAGGATAAAGGACTGCCGTGAGGAAAGCGCAATCTCAATTTTCTGTAATAATTGCACGGACAAGGGGATCATGAACGCCATAAGTCATTGCAAAATTACATGGTTCACCGACTTGGCGTCCATAGTATGAAAGTACTGTGCAATGGAGAGTGCCTGGAAAACCGAAACCAAATTTTGGGACAATTCGGCTCCGAACACGACCCTAGTCCGAAATAAAAGGGTGCATCATATTCAAGCACCTGGGTTAAAAACCAAAAAGCAAAAAAACCCTAAAGGGCACGGAACCGTACTGGAGGGATGGCTCAGCGGACCATGCAAAATCAATAGTACAGAGGGCGCCACTCCAACACATAGCCTTCGAGCATGTTGGATACTACGGCAGGTGGCCAAAAGTGGCGAAGAGCTTCTAGCCCCAGATAACCAGCCCAGCAGTACCAGTACGGTACTAACAGTCTTCGAGACTTTCACATCAAATAATATGCGGAAACAAACACTCCGTAGCCTCGCCGAAGTCTACCAAGTAGCAACAATAAATCCATGGAGTGACACGGCTATTACCTTTAACGCCAGTGACGAACCCAAATTCCGAACAGCCCGAGCACCAGCCGCATTGGTCCTTAGTCCGATAGTGGACGACTTTCGCCTTACTAAGGTACTCATGGATGGCGGCAGCGAGTTAAACCTCATCTACAAGGAAACTCTTTGAAAAATGGAAGTAGACTGGAGCCGCATTGAGCGAAGCAACACAACCTTCAGAGGAATAATCCCTAGTCGGGAAGCATGTTGCACAGGAAAAATCACACTGGATGTGGTATTCGGCTCGCCGGACAACTACAGGTCCGAGGAGATCACGTTCCATGTGGCCCCATTCAGCAGCGGATATCACGCTATTAGGACAAGAGGCATTCACAATTTTTCAAGCTATACCCCATTACGGGTACATGAAGATCAAAATGCCCGGGCCCAACGGAATCATCACCCTTGCCAGTGATCTGGACGTAGCGCTCCGCGCCGAAAATAAGACAGCCGCACTAGCCCTAGAGGCGCTATCCGAAGCTCTAGCGGCCGAGGAACTCACAGTGCTGCGCTCCACGATGAACAGGGATGACGTGATACTTGACAAAAGATCCAAGTCCACCACTTTTAAGCCAGCGGACGAAATAGTCAAATTCCAAGTCCATCCAACGGACCCTATAAAGACGACCTCCATTGGGGCACAATTAAACCTGATGTAGACGCCGCACTATGAGAATTCCTACGGGAAAATTGGGACATCTTTGCCTGGAACCCTTCAGACATGCCAGGAATCCCACGCCAGCTGGCAGAGCACAGCCTAAATATCCTAAAAGGATTCAAGCCAGTCAAACAGGCTCTTCGGCGATTTTCCGAACCCAAAAGACAGGCAATGGGAGAGGAGCTAGCCAAACTATTAGAAGCCGGATTCATCAGAGATATAAAACATTCGGACTGGCTAGCAAACCTGGTAATGGTACCAAAGAAGGACAAATCCTGGCGCCTGTGTGTCGATTTCAAGGACCTTAACAAGGCTTGCCCAAAGGATCCCTTCCCCCTTCCCCGCATCGACCAAATTATCGACTTTACCGCAGGGCACGATTCATTGTGCTTCCTCGACGCATACTCCGGCTACCATCAAATCAAGATGGCGGAGCCAGACCAAGCCGCAACGGCATTCATCACTCCATACGGGCCATTCTGCTTCAACACAATGCCCTTCGGGCCCAAAAACGCCGGCGTAGCATATCAGCGCATGATTCAGACATGTCTGGCAAACCAGATCGGCAAAACAGTGGAGGCATACATAGACGATGTGGTCGTCAAATCCAAACACGTCGAAACTCTAGTAGACGACTTGAGGCTCACATTCGACAATCTCCGAGCATATGACATTAAGTTCAATCCGGAAAAATGCATTTTCGGCGTACCAGCCAGAAAGCTCTTGGGCTTCATTGTATCCGGTAGAGGAATTGAAGCAAACCCAGCCAAGATCCGAGCTCTATCATAATTGGATATCCCAAAAGACCTCAAGCAAATACAAAAATTGGCTGGATGCGTGGCGGCTCTAAGCCGCTTCATCTCCCGCTTAGGAGAAAAGGCATTACCCCTTTATCGCCTCCTCCAGCGCACCGAACACTTTGAGTGGACGGATGCCGCCACGGCCGGACTCAAAGAAATAAAGGCCATGTTGGCAACTAATCCGGTCCTGGCCACGCCCAACGTGGGTGAACCAATGTTATTATATATCGCGGCAACACATCAAGTTGTAAGCGCGGTGCTCGTCGTCGAACGAGAAACGGACGGACACAAGTTCCCTCTTCAAAAACCAGTGTATTACGTATCCACTGTCCTAACTCCATGCAAGTCCAGGTATCCACATTATCAAAAGATAGCGTATGCAGTGTTCATGGCATCCCGGAAGCTCCGACACTACTTTCAAGAGTGTTCGATAACAGTAGCATCCGAAGTACCTCTCAATGACATTATAAACAACCGCGACGCGACCGGCAGGATTGCAAAATGGGCCATCGAGCTCCTACCATTCGACATAACCTATAAACCACGGCGAGCTATCAAGTCGCAAGTTTTGGCCGACTTCATCGCCGAATGGACTGAAGCCGAACTCCCTAAAGAGTACGGCGCATATTCTAATTGGATCATGCACTTCGACGGCTCCAAAATGTTGGCCGGCCTGGGGGCTGGCGTCGTCCTGACGTCCCCAACCGGAGACACAGTCCAATACGTACTCCAGATAATGTACACGGACTCCAACAATGCAGCCGAATACGAGGCCCTTCTACATGGCCTCCGGATGGCGGTCTCCATGGGCATTAAACGCCTAGAGGTGCGAGGGGATTCGGACCTCGCGATATCCCAAATAAATGGAGACTTCGACGCCAAGTATCCAAAAATGACAGCTTACCGTAATGCCGTTCTGAAAATGTCAGCTCGGTTTGAAGGGCTTGAATTTCACCATATAGCCCGGGATAATAATCAAGTGGCGGACGTATTGGCATGCATCGGCGCAAAGCGCGATGCCGCCCCTCAACATCTTCACAGGCGGCTTTTCAAGCCATCCGTACTATGGGAAGGGGAGTCCGGAAACAACAATCCGGACCCAACTGCACTGCCCGACACCGCACATTCTGACACAATCGGCGGTTCTGCCAATAAAACAACACCTTCAGCCCACGAAATAATGGCAGTCATTGCCCCGTGGACCGAGCCATTCCTAGCTTACTTAACTAGGCAGGAACTCCCCGAGGACCAAAACGAGGCCCGCTGCTTAGTACGGCGATCCAGAGCCTATAAGGTCCACGAGGGAGAGCTCTATAAGAAAAGCACAACCGGAGTCCTTCAAAGGTGTATCTTCGAAGAGGAAGGGCGAAATCTTCTGGCTGAAATTCATGCCGGACTCGGTGGGCACCACGCCGCAGCCCGGGCCCTTGTAAGCAAGGCCTTCCGTACATGATTTTATTGGCCAACGGCCCGGACAGATGCTCAGGATTTAGTCCAACGATGCGTAGGTTGCCAGCTCTTTGCTAATCAAAGCCACATGCCACCCACCGCCCTGAAAACTATACCCATCACCTGGCCGTTCGCGGTCTAGGGGCTTGACATGGTTGGACCCCTTAAAGGAGGAACCCACAAGCAAAAATACCTATTGGTCATGGTGGATAAATTCACCAAATGGATAGAGGCCAAGCCAGTTAAGACGGCCGAATCCGGACCCGTGATAGACTTCATATCAGGGGTAGTACACCGTTACGGTGTCCCCCATAGCATCATCACTAATAACAACACAAACTTCATGGCCGACGAGGTTAAACTCTGGTGCAAAAACTTGGGCATCAAGCTCGACTACGCTTCAGTCTATCACCCTCAAACTAACGGTCAAGTCGAGCGAGCAAATGGTCTAATCATGAGCGGCATTAAACCCAGACTAGTGCGGTCCCTCAAGGAATCTAACACGCACTGGGTAGAGGAGCTCGACTCCGTACTCTGGGGGCTGCGGACCACGCGAATCGCACTACCGGATTCACACCATTTTTTATGGTGTATGGCACAGAGGCAGTTTTGCCCTGCGACATAATTCATGACTCACCTCGCGTGCGCATGTACGAAGAAAGAGAAGCCGAGCTGGATCGGCAGGACAGTTTGGACGCCTTAGAGGAGGAGCGCGACGTGGCAAAAGCTCGTTCCGCATTCTATCAACAGCAGGCTCGAAGATATCAAAGCAGAGAAGTACGAGCCAAGATGTACAATGTTGGCGAACTAGTTCTACGCCTGCCGGACAAGAAAAAGGACAAACTCAAGCCCAAATGGGAAGGTCCCTTCATCATCGACCAAGTCCTGACTGGCGGAGCATACCGTCTGCGAAATGCATCGGACAACTGACTCGAGCCGAACCCATGGAACGCAGCCCGTCTCCGAAGATTCTACGCCTAGCGCCGGACCCTGAGTTCGTCTCCTTCCTCCGTCTACATTTTTACTTTAGCTGTCTTTTATTTCTCTCTTTCTCCCTCCTTTTTCCTTTTTTTTAAGACTTTGGAGGCTCGTCTGCACATTGTTCGCACACACTTGATGTGCTACTCGCACTCATTATACCTGGGGGCTTCTTTAACAGAAGCTTATTTATACGGGCTTTATACCCAACACATGTGTCACACTTCCGCATGTACCTTTTATTCACCATTATATGCATCGATATGACTTAAGTTTTGGCCAAGCTGGGTTGCCTGGCTCCTGTGCTTACCCCTACGTTCCCGATTGTTCGGCTAGGAGGTAAAGGGAGCACCTATGCGATTATTCTTGCCGGTCACCGGATGTGTACGTCGGTAGGTGAAGCGAAAGCTAAGCGTTCTTAAGGGAATATTTGGTCGGTGAATTGAAAGATGATTTCTTACCCATTTACTTATCTGCCCCCAGATGCTTTCCTGCTTTTTTCGCAGTCCGGACATGCACTTTAGGGCATGCCTCCCAGGGAAAGGAACCCCTAATGGAACTATTCTCCCTAGAAGATGTTTCTTACTAACCATGTAATATAACATAACTAGTTGGGCACTTGTCTGATAAAGCACTAATGACCCCTATGCCTGGTCTCCACGCATGCCCCTGTTTTTTTATAAACCACGAGGGTATTCGGACACACTCTGGACTATCAGGTCCCGAGGTTGAAGCGAAAAGGTCCGCAATGACAAACGATCTACAATCCGGCTAGAAGGCATTTTACATGTCATTTTAAATTACATAGTCAAATTGACTGATCATATTCCTCTTCAATGCCATCTAACAGGCTGTCTAGTTTACAGTCCCGCTGGGAATACTTTGCGGCCAACTCTACTTCGCCGTACATTAAGCTCACAGGGATCTCCTTCCCATCGGGCCCCACAGGTCCGACCTCGGCCATGTGGGTCGGGTCAGCCTTCGTGTACCGCGTCTTCACCATGGCCCAGGCCTCGCTGGCGCCTTGACGACAGGCTGATATCTTCCAAAGATGGAAGCGCCGCCGTGCTCCCTGAAGCTTCTCTGCAAGCCCTCCAAGACCTTCGGGTAGGGAGACAGACAGCCATAAGGCCTGGGCGACGCCACTCATCACCTGCCGAACTCATTCATGCAGTTGCAGTAGCTCGGGAAGTAGGTCACCCGTTGAACCGGGCATTTCCTCTGCAAGGCGGCCTGTGAGCATACCTACAGACATATTCCTGTTAATCGACTTCCTCGCCGAACTCTTATTTTCGGAAGTTCGTTCAAGCACTTACTATAAATGCCGCGACGAAGCCGCTAATTCTCCTTCACGGAGTAAGACAGCTAGACCCGAACATCTTTTAGTTCCTCGCCCAGCTGAGTGTTGGCATCTTGGAGGTTATTTTTCTCCTGCCGCACCCTCGTAAGCACCTTCTCGCCAGCCTTTAGCTAGCGTAGTAGCTGCTGCCTGTCCGGATCTAGTCCGGCACCATCTGCAATATTATTGTCAGACCCATGCACACACCGCACTACACAAACTACTTCTCTTTCGAAAGTACACATTACCGGAGGGGGTCTATGTGGCTCCTCCCGTGGCGGCTAGTGCGGCCTCAAGTTGGGCCTTGCACTCTTGAAGCTCCTGGGACAGGTGAGTATTCTTCTCCGTATGATCCTGCATAACAAATGATCCTTAAATCAGTTATTCTAACTATTTTAAGTCTCGGGGGCTACTGGCATATATAACTGTCAAAATTCCTCACCCGTATGTCTTTTCCATACTGCTCTGTGGCTCTGCCTAGACCATCTTGAGCAGCATGGAGGTGCGCATCTCCCGAGTTAAAGGCATTTAATGCCTCCGAGGAGAAGCATGCGTCACGAAGAACTGTCCGGCGGCGCCTGTGATTCATGGCGCTCTCCACCTCAGGTCTGGTGGCGGACAACCTGTCGGCATCCTCCGTTGGAGGAGCACCTGCCGCTCGCCTTGCGTTCGCCTCCCCCTCCGGACCTGGCGTTGGAGCCTGGCCGGCGGAGGTTTGATTGGCAATCTCTCCGGACATAGTCTGACGAGCGCTCTTTCTCCTGAAAAAACCACGAGCATTAATATGCCTTCCAGGAATCTTTCCTGGAAACATGGTGGTGCGCCATACCATTGCGGCGACGTCTCGATTCACGCTGCACTCCTCTTCCGCCTGCTGGGCCGAGCTGCCCCTTGTTGGCCAGCCGCCGCGGGTTCGGCTTCCCGCCTCGAAGGCACCTCCTACGAAACACCATTGGTATACGGTGGTCAGAGATAAGCATGGATGAGTAATGGTGTCAGGACTCCGGTCACAGTTACCTGGTAAACCGAAGATATTCCGGGGTAGTCGGCCATAATGGCGACCAAAGCCTTGTCGATGCTAAGTTGGTAGAACACCCCACCGATCAGCTCCACCTTTATGTCCAGATCCTCTTTGGAGGCCGGATCGAGGGACCGTCCCGGATCCTCGGGTTGTGGAGCCGGGCTGTGTATGTCCTCTACGGCCTGGCGCAGTTCCTGCGTCGAAATCACAAAGTGAGACACTTAATTTTGGGAATATGGATCGGATAGACAAGCGTCCGCTTACACAGCTTCGAGGGTTGTTCATGGAAAATCCATTCGATGGACTAGCACAGAGGAAGTCCTCCTTCTCCCCTTTGTACAGGCCGGACAGGATCTTCACCAGATTGGCGACCGATCCCGGCCCCTTGCGGCCATGACGGGTGGCATCGTCCTCCCCGTTGAAATCCCACATGGGGTGGCCCCTATATTGGAGTGACTGCACCCCTCGCATAATGCATGTGGCCATGACCCCAATCATGGTCAATCCGGAATGAGCCAATAACCTTATTCGGCCCATAAGATATTGGACGTCCCTATCATTCTCCTGTTGAGGGCTCCGCGGGTGACAACTAAGGCGTTTCTTCAGAGGAGCGTTGCTGAACTCCGGGAGGCCGATCCGAACTAGGTCCGGTAGCGGGGCGTCTTCCATATAAAACCATTCTGAAGGCCAGTCTTCGGACGCCTTCTTTGGGGTTCCGGATAGATATCCGGTCCCGGTGATGCGCCATAGTTCGGCTCCGCCCACTTGATATATAGACCCCTCATGAGAATGGGGTACGAGGCAGAATAATCTCTTCCACAGCGCAAAATGGGCCTCGACACCCAAGAACAGCTCGCAAAGGGCCACGAAGCCCGTGATGTGCAGGATGGAGGCAGGCGTAAGGTGGTGGAGCCGGAGCCCATAGAACTCCAGGAGCCCTCGGAGAAACGGATGTATAGGGAATCCGAGTCCTCTTATTAGATAAGGGACGAAGCATACCCACTCTCCTTTGGAGGGATTGGGGACGCTCTCCGCCTGCTTTCCACCCTTGTAGGTGGCAAGTCCGGCTCGAACCGGAACCATAAAGGCTGGGGGAAGAAATCCCTTGGCTTGGAGCGTCACCAGCTCACTATGCGGGACCGAGCATCTCCCCCAATCTCGTGGCTGAGGGCTGGGAGCACGAGAGGAGGAGCCGCGTCGACTGTCCATGATGGAATGGATTTTTGGTCAGAGGCGCTCCGATGAATACTCGCGGAAGGAGGATGGTGTGATTCGGATCAGATCCTCGCCTCTCTTTATAGGCAGCTCATTTGCGCAACTAGGGGGTAGAATGTAAAAATACCCTGGATTTTCGCATTCATACGACACGTGGAAGATGGCCATTATTGGACGCGGAAGCCAAGGAGCGCAGCATTTATAAGAAGCCGGACACCATTCGGCAAGCACATGGAATTTGGAGGAGAACCCGCCTTGCAATGCCGAAGACAATATGTGCGCCAGACTCGTCGTCATTGAAGCCTAGTTCGGGGGCAATTGAGGGAGTCCTGGACTAGGGGGTGTCCGGATAGCCGAACTATCACCGTCGGCCGGACTCCAAGACTATGAAGATACAAGATTGAAGACTTCGTCCCGTGTCCAGATGGGACTTTCCTTGGCGTGGAAGGCAAGCTTGGCGATACGATATGTAGATCTCCTACCATTATAACCGACTCTGTGTAACCCTAGCCCTCTCCGATGTCTATATAAACCGGTGGGTTTTAGTCCATAGGACGAACAACAATCATACCATAGGCTAGCTTCTAGGGTTTAGCCTCCTTGATCTCGTGGTAGATCTACTCTTGTACTACCCATATCATCAATATTAATCAAGCAGGAGTAGGGTTTTACCTCCACCGAGAGGGCCCGAACCTGGGTAAAAACATCGTGTCCCTTGTCTCCTGTTACCATCCGCCTAGACGCATAGTTCGGGACCCCCTACCCGACATCCGCCGGTTTTGACACCGACACCTCCCCTCGTAGTTGAGGGAAAAATCTTAGTTCTTTCGTGTTTCAAGTTCTTCATAGTGACCAGCAGATATAAATCCTAAGTGACTCAAATAATAGAGCTATGCTCCCCGGCAACGGTCCCATAAAAATAGTCTTGATGACCCACAAGTATAGGGGATCGCAAAAGTTTTCGAGGGTAGAGTATTCAACCCAAATTTAGTGATTCGACACAAGGGGAGCCAAAGAATATTCTCAAGTATTAGCAGTTGAGTTGTCAATTCAACCACACCTGGATAACTTAGTATCTGCAGCGAAGTATTTAGTAGCAAAGTAGTATGGAAGTAACGGTAATAGTGATAAAAGTAACGGTAGCAGTTTTGTAGTAATTGTAACAGTAGCAACGGCAAAGTAAATAAGCAAAGCACAATATGTGAAAAGCTCGTAGGCATTGGATCAGTGATGGATAATTATGTCGGATGCGGTTCATCATGTAACAGTTATAACATAGGGTGACACGGAACTAGCTCCAGTTCATCAATGTAATGTAGGCATGTATTCTGAATATAGTCATACGTGCTTATGGAAAAGAACTTGCATGACATCTTTTGTCCTACCCTCCCGTGGCAGCGGGGTCCTCATGGAAACTAAGGGATATTAAGGCCTCCTTTTAATAGAGTACCGGACCAAAGCATTAGCACTTAGTGAATACATGAACTCCTCAAACTATGGTCATCACAAAGAAGTATTCCGATTATTGTCACTTCGGAGTTGTCGGATCATAACACATAATAGGTGACTATAGACTTGCAAGATAGGATCAAGAGCTCACATATATTCATGAAAATATAATAGGTTCAGATCTGAAATCATGGCACTCAGGCCCTAGTGACAAGCATTAAGCATAGCAAAGTCATAGCAACATCAATCTCAGAACATAGTGGATACTAGGGATCAAACCCTAACAAAACTAACTTGATTACATGGTAAATCTCATCCAACCCATCACCGTCCAGCAAGCCTGCGATGGAATTACTCAGCACGGCGGTGAGCATCATGAAATTGGTGATGGAGGATGGTTGATGATGACGACGGCGACAAATCCCCCTCTTCGGAGCCCTGAACGGACTCCACATCAGCCCTCCCGAGAGATATTACGGCTTGGCGGAGGCTCCGTATCGTAAAATGTGACGAGACTTTTTCTCTAATTTGTTTCTCCGCGAAAGCAAATATATAGAGTTGCAGTTGAGGTCGGTGGACATCCAGGGGGCCCACGAGGCAGGGGGCGCGCCCAGGGGGAGGGGGCGCGCCCCCACCCTCGTGGATAGGGTGTGGGCCCCCTGGCCTTGATTCTTTTGCCAGTATCTTTTATATTTTCTAAAAGTAATCTTCGTGGATTTTTAGGTCATTCCGAGAACTTTTGTTTCTGCACAAAAATAACACCATGGCAGTTGTGCTGAAAACAGCGTCAGTCCGGGTTAGTTTCATTCAAATCATGCAAGTTAGAGTCCAAAACAAGCGCAAAAGTGTTTGGAAAAGTAGATACGACGGAGACGTATCAGTAGCCCACCACTTTCAATTTCGGCGTAGAAATGACATTGATTCTTGTTGGACCTTGTTGATCAACTACAAGTAATTTCTCAAGTAAAGGTGTGTCCTGGATGACCATATTGTGGTCCACCTATTGTGATCTATCGTTGCAGCACCAGCAACACACATAAATAGTCCGGAGAGTCCTGGAGGTGATGTACAAGGTACTTGACCAATTCATAGCCTGAAGACGAAGGAATTCGAGTGTAGTACAGCCACGGAGCAGGCGCTCCATGTCATCCTTTGGGATGCGGACGGCGACGAGCTCGAGGTGCTTCAGTTGTGGTAGAAAAAGAGTGGGCACGTCATTAAGGGGGGATGGCAGTTCATGAACTTGGCGAGGCGCAGCGTGGGCGCAAAGCGGAGCGTGGACGTTGGCAGCAAGCGCATATGCCCATCATTAAAACTGAGCTTCTCGAGCTGATCTATGGCGGGGGATCGGAACCACTCGTCAAGCTTGGCTCAGTCCTTGCCATTGGAACGGAACTTGCCCGTGATAACGCCTTTGATTGGGCCATGGTGACTGCCGAGGATCTGGGAGAACGCATTGAAGCTTTGGCGATAGCCATGGCAGAGCTTGTGGGCGTCGAGGAGGTCGAAAGGGGTGAGGAGCCATAGGGGGCACCACCGCCGGGAAAGGGCGGCTGTCCTCGCCTGATATTTGATTGGGAGGAGGGATATGATGACTATCAACATATCATAGGGAAGGTTGTTGATGAAGTCTAGGCCTGCTGGAGTCGCTTGCGGTTCTTTCTCGACCCGCCTCCTCTTGTTGGCAGCCTCGTTCTCCACCTTGGCGGCGACGGAAACCTCTGTCTCTATATTCACGCCATGCTCCGGTGCTTCAGCAGCCCCAGCGTCACCACTCCCTCCGATGGGGCACTTCGGCGGCATCCTCGTACACTTATGGCTTTGAGGACTCAGAGCGGTGTCGAGGATGCAGGTGGAGAGAGAGGAATTGTGTGTGTGGCGAGGATGGGGAGATGCGGCCACTCGGCGGCACCATTAACATAGACCATTGGGAGCGAGGCGGGCGACGGTCCAAGGCTGTCTCACTTCTCGGCGAGAATGATTGCTTAATCTCTAGCATGAATGAAATCTATGCTTAATTACTGAATTTTAGTTGCAGAAAAAGAGATAGTGCTATTGATTTTTAGCTGCATATTTTGAAATATCGCAGTGTCTCTTGGCTTAGCGCCGAAGTCTGGCTTTAATTTTCATATCGTATTCTGAACCGTTTGCGTTGAAGAGATGCATGGATCCTGTGTTGAACAACTTGTACGCCTCTCGGTGAGCCTGCACAGCGGACTGCGCTCGCACGCCTCCCGTTCAGTCAAGCAGCTGTCCACACGGCACCTCTGATAGCCATTAAAAACCAAGACACGTGGCGTCACATGAATGGTTAACAGAACCACACGGTTTGAATCATACAAAATTTTGAGATATTAAAGTGGCAACTATTTTTTTCAAAATGCGTTTGTTGGCTGTCATTATTCGAGTGCGCCTTCTCTCAAAATTGACACGAAAAATACCATAGCATGTCGGGTGTCATTCAGTGATAGCATGCCAAGTTTCATGAATTTCAGACGAGTTTTAGATTTACTAGAATTTAAAATCAAAGTATCTCAACATTTTGCTGGGAATCAACGGTGCCCTAGTATTTGAAATTCATTCCCATTTCTTGCATGGGACAGCATGCACCCAAGGACACATATTTGATTTTTCAACCAATTTATATGCACTAGACAATGTGCATGTAGTTCAAATTTGAATTATGCACATAAATGCATTGAAAACTTAGTTAATGCATAAAAATGTCGAAACGAACCCCGAAAAATCACAAAAATTGACACAAGACTCCTGCTGTTCTATGTTGACATGAGAAAAAAATTTGAAAGCAATAAGAGGCAATGGATATCGTTTCGTCCCCAAAGGTGGGACGTTCCCTGTCGAAACCATCATGCTTGTTGTGATAAGCTTTGGTTTGTGAGAAGCATATACCCAAACCTGCTCCAAATGGGACAATTTTTTTACCACGACATGTTGATGCCGCTCCATGATACCATGCCAAGTTTCATGAATTTCAGACAAGTTTTGGATTTACTACAATTTAAAAACAAAGTATCTCAATGTTTTGACGGGAATCAACGGTGCCCTAGTGTTTGAAATTCATTCCCATTAAATGAAGAAAGAGAGGGTTAAGTATCATATCATGAAACCATGTGTCATAATAAATGCTATATATGCTACTATGGCCCTGTTTGGTTCATAAGTCCTAGGACTTTCTATAGTCCCAACTAAAAAATCCCTAGTCCCTAAAAAGTCCCTCCCTGTTTGTTTTCCAGGGACTAAAAGTCCCTAGTCCTCCCTAGAGGTTATTAAATGACCATGTTACCCCTAGTATATAGAAAAATAACAACCAAACAACACCGTGGGGTGGCGGGGCCATGGGTGCAGGGAGGGGCATTGTTGGAAAAGTCCCAAAAAGTCCTAAAAAAGACTCTCCTTGAGAGTCTTCGTCATTTAGTCCCAAAAAACAACTTTTAGTCCCTAGTAGTCCCTCCTATTTGGTTAAAAAGTCTCTAAGAGGGACTTTTACTAGTCCCTACACCAAAAAGTCCCTGGAAACAAACACCCCCTATGTGTCATGCATGATACTCCCTCCGTTCGGGTTTATTAGGCCTAAAGACAACTTCTCTTAGACCAAGACACATAGTAATTTGCTCACATTAATTATTCCATTCCACTCCCAATGCACTCTCTCACATGCATCCAACCAATGAAAAAGCATGCATGAAGTGTATTAATTTTCCAACCATGGCACCAACAACAATGGCTTTCAATGCAACCAATGAAATGGTTACATGCATGCACCTTTCAAAAGCGGGACCTTATAAAAAAGGACATGCATGCTTGTGTTGTTGAGAGGCCTAATAAACCCGGACGGAGGGAGTACTAGCTAGCTACTTCTGTAATGTGCGCATAGTATCATAAGTTAGACTACGTATACCCACAGTGGGAGTAACATAGGTAGTAACATCACACATATCTAGATAAAATAGATGATGTGGAAAGCAATAAATGAAGAAATAGAGGCATGTGGTAACATAGCTAGTTACTAATTAAAACTAACCACAGTGCATAGTAACATACACTAGTAACATACACATATCCCTAGACTATGTTACTACCTTCATAGTGGGTAGTAACATAAGTGTGGTGTCATGCATGCAAAGCTTCATTTATTAGGTTATATAGTGCATTGAGACATGTGATGTTACTGTAACAAGCTAAGTTACTCAAACTACCTCTCATCATTAACTCATTGCCACATAAGCATATTTGCATAGTTGGACTTGATGTTACTTCCGAAGTTACTCCCATTGTGGCTAGTCTAATAGTATGAGTAACATCACACATATCAAGGCAAGATGAGTCTATAGCTTAATAAATGAAGTGTTGCGCATGTTACCACACATATGTTACTCCCCACTATAGAGGTAGTAACATGGAGTAGTAACATGGGCTTGTTACACTACCCATTGTGGCTAGTCTTAGTATCTTAGGTTGCCTTATTAATTGCCATGCATGACACAAAGTAGTACACCATTTAATATGTGATACAGTATATCATGATATGACACCCGGCCCACACCCTCTCTTTCCTCATTTACCTGTGTGCCTCATCCTCCAAAAAGTCTAGTTGGCATGCATATGATGCCGCTTGATACTCCCATTACGACCAACCTTAGGGGTGGCCATAGTGGGGGTATCATAGCCGGTATCATGCATTGAGAATAGCAAATATGATGATGCGTGGCAAAGAAGTAGTAACATATATAGATACTGTAACATATATAATATGAATGTTATACTACTTTGTGCCATGCAGCAAATATGATGATGCATGGCAAAGAAGTAGTAACATATATAGATACTATAACATATATAATATAAATGTTATACTACTTTGTGTCATGCACATTGCCATAAATACGGTCATCTATGGTATATATATACTAGCTCTATGATACTATATATATAGTATCATATGCATGATACTATAGTATGATACTGTAAGTGCATCTAGTGCCACCCCTAGTTGGTTTTGGAGTATTGAAGACAAAGTTGGTTGAGGGACTATTGCGTTTGTGAGAATTGCAGGATAACGCAGGTAGTGTCCCTCATTGATTCGGTTTACCTACCGGAGGTGACCCCTAAAAATGTATGAAGACATTGAAGACAATGGTGGTATGAGAAGATATTCATATTGAAGACTATGACATGAGAAGACATTACGTGTAGACTATGGTGCTTGAAACCGTGTGGTTTATTTGCTTCCTTTTCTTCTTTGTTGAGTCATAGGAACCACCGTCTTGTTAAGTGGGGTCCAAGTGAACTAAGTCGAGTGGTCAAGTGATGCTCAACTCAAATCCTATGTCTTGAGCGAAGACAATGAGAGCAAATCTTATCCAGAGTGGATGAGTCAGCTTTGCTTGTAGCCCAAGTAAAGCCGCCGCGTGTGTTTGAAATCTGACCGTTGGAACATGTGTCAGTTCCTTAGTGACCCAGGGTCATTTTGGACAAATCAGGTCGGGTTGCCTAGTGGCTATAAATAGCCCACCCCCTACACCATAAATTGGTGGCTGCTTAGAGTTTGTGCACGGCTTTTGTCATTTGAGAGCAACCCACCTCGAAGCATTTGAGAGAGAGAAATCCTTGCGATGACAAAGCCCAAACACCCAGAGCCAAAGAGTGTTAGGCATCACTAAAGTCTTTACATGCGTGTGGCACGAAGACTTATTACACTTGAGGACTGTGAATCCTCCAAACCGGTTAGGCGTCATGTTCTGAGCATCCAAGAGTCATTGTGGATTGCCGGTGAACGATGTCTGTGAAGGTTTGGAAGTCTCCCTTGAAGACTTACCAGAGTGATTGGGCGAGGACTAGGTGTCCTTAGCTCAAGGGGAATAAGATGAAGACACGGTCTTCTGAGTTAAATCTCAGCCTCCCTAACCAGACGTCACGGTTGTCACAAAGCTGGAACTAGTCCAACAAATCTGTGTCTTCAACAAGCGTGGTTCTATCCCTTCCCAACCTTACTTAAGTTTGTCTTCGTGAAGTCATTGCCTATCTGTGTATCTGTTGGACTTCATTGCTTGACTACTACTGTTGATTGGCTTCATACTATCTTCCATCCTGATCCTTACTACCTAGCTGCTATTAGTCATGTACTTTCACATCATTACATACTTGACTATGGCTTGCTTAGGGTAGTTTATCTTCCGCTGCATATTAATTTGGCCATTTCTGCTATTTGTCTTCGAAACTTCCATGTTTTGAAGACTTTCATAAAAATCGCCTATTCACCCCCCCTCTAGTCGATACTAGCACTTTCAATTGGTATCAGAGCAAGGTACTCCCTTGTTCTGTGTGATTCGGTTTAACCACCTGGAGTTTCATCTATGTCGACCGCAGGGATAATCAAGGTCTCCGCTGCTTGCCCTGTGTTCGATGGAACTGAATATCCCTACTGGAAGAACAAGATGTGTATGCATCTTGAAGCCATTGATGTCGACCTCTGGTATGTCGTCAATAATGGCATTCCCAAAACTGGTGATGGTGTCACCCCCACTGATGTCAAGAAGTTCATTCAACTGGACTCTACTGCAAAGAACATCATCTGTGATCATCTGACCAAAGGACAGTATGGCCGTGGGACTGGCTATCCAAGGTCAACGAAGGCGTCTCAACCCAGTGAGATCAAAGAATCAGTGTTCAACCTCTTCAACCGCTTCAAGAGAAACGACAATGAAAATGTCCAGCTCACGTTTGATCGCCTCACTGACATCACAAATGAACTTCAAGCTCTTGGCGCAACTGAGATTACCAAGCATGAAATCGTCAAGACATTCTTGAGATCCTTGACAGCTCCTTTGACACCCTTGCCCTCATGATACAAGAACGTCCCGACTTCAAGTCACTCGATCCGTCGATATACTTGAGAGGCTCAACACACATGAGTTCCAGCTATCGACAAAAGAGATATCTATGGCCCAAACTATGGCGAACTTCGCCTTTGAAGGCGAAACCTGTTTCCTTATCCGAAGAAGAATCATTGTAGTTACGAGGATCCTCAAGACATTGGAAAGGAACTTGCTATGCTTGTGAAGAAGTTCCAGAAGTTCACTAAGAAGAAAGGCTTCAGAAAGTCTTCACGATCCAGCTCAAGGAATGATGAAGCTTCCACCCATGACCACAAAAAGAGAACCTTCCACAAATGCAAGAAACCTGGTCACTACATATCTGAGTGTCCATAGTGGGACAATGAGAAGAAGAAGAAGAAAAGCAAGGAATATGATTCTGATGACAAGAAGAAGAAGAAATCCTCAAAGTCTTCTAAGAATTCTTCCAAGTCTTCATCATACAAGAAGAGCTCATCTGGCAAGGCTCGTGCTTTTGTTGGTAAGGAAATGGATTCAGAGGAGGAGTCTGCTTCTGAGGAGGCGGAGGTGGAATCTGGAGAGGAGTCTGACCCTGGCGTTGCAAGTCTGGCTGTAACATCCCAAATTTCCAATTTGGCATGTTATACATAGGTCATCCATGCATATCATATTTTATTGCTTTTTCGTTTGCAATCCTCGAAATCCTAAGCAACTCAAGGACCTTCGGAGAGAGTTGGGGATTTTCCAATTTTCATATTTGAAATTTTTATCAAATAGTGAAGACGAGGATTTTGATTTTAATTATTTTCTTTCCGGAAAATATTTCATTTTAAAATAATAAATGAGGGGAGATATATGACTTCTCCAAAACAATTGAAATATCAGAGGAAAAATGTTAAAATCATTTTTTGATTTTATTTGAGTTTATTCGGGATTTTTATTTGCCCTCGAAAATTTTGCATGTTTTAAAAATTGCATTTTAGGGGCCAAGAAAAGTTCATCTTGTTCTAAATATTTTATTTAGACGGAGAAAACTTGTTTTGGATTTTTTAGATTTTTATTTATTTTTCTAGGAATTTTTCTTTCGGCGGAATGTTTTAAAAAAAAACCTCGCGCCCGACTGGGCCAAAGGCCCAGCCGAGCAGGCCGGTCCAGCCGCCACCGCCGCCGCCTCCCAGCTAGCGCCGCCATGCGCCAAGACGGACGCCGAGGGAGTCCGAGCCGCCTCCACCCCGGCGCCCCTTCCCAAGCCGAGCCGCTCCCCTCCTAAATACAGCCGCCCCACCGCCTCACCACCACCCGCCACCACCCGCCTCTGCCGCCACCACAGCCGGAGCCGAGCCCCGAGCCGCCACCGTCAGTCGCCGCCCGCCGCCCTAGCGCCGCCGCAGCCTCTCACCGCCACCCCGCGCCCTCCCCAAGCCCCGCCACCTCACACGAGCCCTGCCGGAGCCGCCCGCCTCGCCGGACGACCTCGCCGGAGGTACTCGCCCTGCCGCCGGTTTTTTTAAGAAAACCCTTCGGTTTTTTAGAAAACCGTAGATTGTTTTTTTATAGATCGGTTTGATTTCTTCGGTTTATTTGCTTAGCGAACGTTTGCTCGTCCGTTCGTTCTAACTAACGTGTTCACCATTTAGTTTCTGCTAACGAACGTTCATTCGTTTAGCCGTTCGTCGTTTTTTCTTTTATCGGATTTATTCCGCGATTATTCTGATCGTGATTTCTGATCCAATGTTCAAACCTATTTATCTTTTTGCTCGTTTATCGGAATCAGGCGATTCAAGCGCCTGGAGTTTCATCCCAAAACTCTCTTTCCTAATAATCAACTCAAACAAGTTTTTATCTCTCTAAAATTTGACCCTAGTTCAGATTAGTTAACGGATCTCGTTTCTTTTGCCGTTTGAGTTTCGTTGCTCCGTTTGATTTGATTCTTTTTGCAAACTGGAGTTCTTAAGTTGAACTCTCTGGCCAAACTCTTTTATTTGGAGTTATAGTTGTGCATCTTTGATTGTTGCTTATGTATGTTATTGTTTGCTTGCGATAGAATTCCCGGAGTGCGAAGCGTGTTACTACGAGTCTCTAGGATTCACGGATCATCAGCAAGGCAAGTAACACATTGATCATACTCTTTCCATACCCAGTTTTTATGCATTAGTTCAACCCTCAAACATTGCATGATTAGGATGCCTTTAACTTGTGGGTTGGGAAGTAGTTGCTGAGGTAGAACCTATTGCCCTGTTTATTATCAAACCCTTGGGAGTTACTATTACGTTATGCTTATATTGCTATGCTATGCTCGTAGACGTGGATTGGGTTTGAGTGATTTCCATGACAGATGTGAGATTGTTAATTAATGGTTTACTTAAGGTGGCAACTTTAATACACATCTGGGTGGATTGAGGCACATGGGGTATCCAGTGATTGCCTGTTTTATTTTTGGAAATCCCGGGGTTACCGTGTGATTCTCCTATGGACCGCCACCCAGGCTCAAAGGGAACAGAGTCTATTCATGCTAGAAACTTCCGTGTGCAGCCCTAAGCTATTATGGGCTCTAGCATAGTTGAGTAAGTTACGTGAAGCTCTTCAAGAGGTGGATCAGCAGGTAGTGGGTTTTGTAGGTTTGGTATGGTCTGCCCGAAGTAGAGAGTTAATGTTTCTGAAAGACTGTGTCTCGGTCATCCGTCTCTCAAACACCATGTAGTGCGAGAAATCAGCGGAGGCGATCGAGTCTTCTTGGGGAAAAGTCATAAACCTCTGCAGAGTGTACAATCTAATCATGGTTAGCCTTGTCCCGGTTATGGACAATTCCGAGTATCTAGTACTTGAGTATTCGCATGTATCTCAACACTCTTAATTAATCTTCTTTGGGTTGTTAACTATTTTAATTGGGATCATTGAGTTGGGGTTACCTTCTCAAATGATGTTTCAACCACCATGATAGTTAAATTAAAACTGATTCCTTTGTAGTAGGGAAAAATTGGCTTTTCGCAAAATTGTAACCATAGAGCTTTCCACCAGCCAAATATGCATGTAGTGGTAGCATTATTCTATTATTGCTCTTTTGTGTTACATTGCGGCATATATTCCATGTGCGGACCCGTTCTCGGGCTGCAACGTGTTATGTTGCAGACTTTTCAGACGAGGAGTAAGGTTCGTAGGTCGTTGCCGTGCAGCTCAGCTATGCCGTTGGAGTTGATGGACTCACTTTATCTTCCAAGCCTTCCGCTGTTATCGCATTAGATGGCCTTAAGCCATATTATTGTAATAAGTTCTCTTTTGAGACATTCGATGTAATAAGTGTGTGATTGCTACTCTGTTATAAATCCTTGAACTTGTGTGTCAGCATTACCGATCCAGGGATGACACGGAAGCACAGAGACTTGACCATCTGAGGTCGGGTCGCTACAAGATGGTATCAGAGCACACGCTGAGTGTAGGACACGACCACTAAGATAAACCATAGGTCACACTTCTCTTCTCATTTCTGACTCCTCTTCTTTTTCCACTCTTTAGGATGAAGGATAAGAAGAACAGGTTTGCACAACCGGATGAAGACACACCTTTTGGATGCCACTTGAAGGAAGTCACTAGGTACTTGAATATTGGAATACCAAGCTTCACCGGGATGTACAACGCCACTCTACCAGAAGAAGAGCGCTGGATGATTCAAGTACGAGTTCTAGGAAGGACGTTCTTGCCAAATTCTAAACCCATAGAGTTTTCTTTCGAAGCCCCCACTTGGAGCCTTGGCAAGAGTATGGCAGCTCATATTACCATGGGACGCATTGGAGAAATCTACAACAAGGAACTTGAGGATACCACCTATCAAATATGTGGGCGCCAAGATGAACAATGGGAGATGATCAGCACCAGGAAGGATAGATCTGTCGCAGCCTTTATCCAGGAGCAAAACCAGCACATTCGACGTCAGAAGAACCAGATGTGCGCAGACATGATCGAGTTGAAGAAGGCGAAAACTAGGATCATCGAGCTGGAGGAAGAACTTAAGTCCACGCGCGATGGATATGAGGACGAAATCAAGACCCTATTAGAGAAGAATGACGACCTAGTCGAGAAGATCAGAATTTTCATGGGAGGACCAATACCAAGAGAAGACCCCATTCGTCCGGACAACTACATCATCATCGACGACACCGACTCAGATTCAAGTGATGATGACTACGAAGATGAAGCTGGAGTAGACATCATGGAGTCTACCACCGATCAAAACTTCTAGATGACCACCATATGATAATAGTATTCCCCCATGTAACTAGTAGTAGTGAGCACTTTTGTGATAGTCCTAGACCGTTTTGTATGCCCTTGCTTGATTGATTGAATGAATGCTTGTGTTTGCCTCGTATACATATGGGTAGTGTTTCTCCCCTAGATCCTTTCTATTCTAATCTCTTCCATCTAAACCCATCAGATGCCTCCGAGAAGAGACCCTGATTTTGTTTTCCCACCGGAGATCACCCAGTTGATCCAGCAGCAGAATGCCTTGATGCAATTGCTAGTTCAGAACCAGGGCAATGCCAATAAAAACAATGCCAACAACAACCCACCGCCAGTGGATAACCTCGCCCGTTTCTTAAGGTTACAGCCGCCGGTGTTCTCCAGTAGCATCGAGCCAATAGTTCCAGATGATTGGCTACGTCATATTGGAAGGGAGTTAACCACCGCAGGATGCACAGATGCTGAGAAGGTGCATTTTTCCGCACACCAACTGGATGGACCTGCAGCAGCATGGTGGGAGAATTTCACAGCCACCTATCCTATCGACACTGTCACATGGGATCAGTTTCAGCAGGCTTTTTGCACTGCCCATGTCTCGACTGGAGCTGTGCAGATGAAGAAGCATGAGTTTCGTAATCTACGCCAGGGGAACCGTACTGTTGGCCAGTACGTGGATGAGTTTAGCAAGTTATCATGTTATGCCCCTGATGATGTGGCCACAGATGCCGCGAAGCAGGAGAAGTTTATGGAGGGGCTGAATGATGAGATGAGTATGCAGTTGATGGTGGCAACCTTCAACAACTACCAGGAGTTGGTAGATAAGGCTCTAATGATTGAAGGGAAGCAGCAGCAAATTGAGAGCTGTAAGAGGAAGTATGGACAAGGAAAATACAACACAGGAGCTCACCAGAAGCCTCGCTTAACCCCGAACTCGGGAGGACTTGTTCATAACCATGGAGGTCATAATCATGCTGGAGGAGGATCGCATAACCATAATGGTGCGAAGAATGGGAATGGGAATGGGAATGGGGCCAAAGATAATCAGAACCGCTCTAACTCATCTACACCCGCAAAGAAGGACTTAAGCCAAGTTGTTTGCTACAAGTGCGGGAAGACAGGGCATTATGCCAATGACTGCTCTGAAGGAAAGAATGGAAATGGAAATGGGAGCGCAGGGAAGAAGCCCAATCCATTCAACAAAGGACAAGTGAACCACGTTAACGTGGAGGAAGTTGAAGAGCAGCCGGACGCGGTAATAGGTAAGTTTTTGGTTCAGTCATTTACCACAATTATTCTTTTCGATACTGGTGCATCGCATTCATACATATCAAGGGGATTTGTGGAAAAGTTTAAGTTACCAACCCATACCCTTAGGACACCCCTTTTAGTGAGCTCGCCGGGAGCAGAGTACATGGCTAGCAGATGGTGCACCCAGATACCCCTAATCATTGGCACACATGTATTTCCGTCTGACCTAATTATCTTGGAGTTGCAAGGATTGGATGTGATATTAGGTATGGACTGGATGTCAAAGTATGGAGGAAGTATTGACTGTGCTAGCAAGTCAATTTATCTTACCACCCCGGAGGGAAAAAGGATGAAGTATGTATCTAGGCATGTGCCTAGGAGGAGCCAAGTAAACGCCCTCACAGGAGTTGTATAGGAGGAAGTACCGATAGTAAAGGATTTTCCGGATGTTTTCCCCGAAGAGTTACCAGGTATGCCACCGGATAGGGACATCGAGTTTTTGATAGAGTTATTGCCAGGTACAGGGCTGATATCCAAGAGACCCTATCGGATGCCAGCAAATGACCTGGAGGAAATTAAGAAGCAGATTAATGAGTTGTTGGAGAAAGGTTACATTCGTAGAAGCTCATCACCTTGGGGAGCCCCAGTACTTTTGGTGGAGAAGAAGGATAAATCCACGAGGATGGTTGTTGATTACCGAGCTCTGAATGAAGTAACGATAAAGAATAAGTATCCCTTACCAATGATTAATGATCTGTTTGATCAGTTACAAGGAGCTAAGGTGTTTTCAAAGATTGATCTATGATCGGGATACCATCAGTTGAAGATCCGAGAGAAGGATATACCCAAGACAGCGTTTACCACACGGTATAGATTATATGAATATACGGTCATGTCATTTGGACTGACTAACGCCCCTGCCTATTTCATGAGTATGATGAACAAGGTGTAAATGGAGTATTTGGACAAGTTTGTTGTGGTATTCATTTATGACATTATGATATACTCGAAGAACAAAGAGGAGCACGCGGAACACTTGCGTTTGGTTCTTGAGAAACTCAGGGAACACCAGTTATACACCAAATTTAGCAAGTGCGAGTTTTGGTTGAAGGAAGTTGGATTTCTTGGGCATGTTATATCCGGAGAGGGTATAGCAAAGGATCGATAAGGTTCGATCGGTCCTTTGAATGGTTGGCACCCACTTCAGTTGGCGTGACCCGCAGTTTCCTTGGACTGGCAGGATATTATCGGAGATTCATCGAGAATTTTTCCAAGATTGCTAAACCAATGACTGAATTGTTAAATAAGGATACTAAGTTCAAATGGACGGAGGAGTGCGAGACAAGTTTTCAAGAGCTGAAGGAGCGATTGACTACAGCCCCAGTGCTGACCTTGCCAGATATACATAAGGAGTTTCAAGTGTATTGTGACGCCTCTCGCTTGGGACTTGGATGTGTGCTTATGCAGGAAACAAAAGTTGTTTCGTATGCCTCACGACAACTGAAGCCATACGAGTTGAACTATGCCACACATGATCTGGAGTTAGCAGCCATAGTGCATGCACTAAAGACCTGGAGACATTATCTTATTGGAAACCGTTGTGATGTGTACACGGATCATAAGAGCTTGAAGTACATTTTCACACAGAAGGAGTTGAACTCAGGCAGAGGAGATGGTTGGAACTTATAAAGGATTATGATATGAAGCTACATTATCATCCAGGAAAAGCCAATGTCATAGCAGACGCATTGAGCCGGAAGAGTTATGCTAATGTTCTTGTGAGCAAGGGAATGCCAAAAGAGTTAGCAGCGGAAATCATGGAACTTCGGTTGGAGATGGTTCCAAAAGGCTTTCTTGCAGCAATGGAGGTTCAGTCGACGTTGTTGGACAAGATTCGAGAAGCTTAGAAGGAGGACAAAGAGATTGCTGAGATAAGAGAGAGGATGGGCGAAGGTAAAGCCAAAGGTTTTCGCGAGGATGAGCACGATACCTTGTGGTTTGAGGACCGGATTTATGTGCCCAACAATTCGGAGATCAGGAAGTTGATACTTCAGGAGGCCCATGACTCACCATACTCGATTCACCCCAGAAACACTAAGATGTATCTGGACTTGAAGGAACGTTTCTGGTGGACTGGAATGAAGAAGGATATTGCCGAGTATGTAGCCGTATGTGATGTATGTCAGAGAGTGAAGGCCGAGCATCAGAAACCAGCAGGACTGTTATAGCCTATGCCAATACCTGAATGGAAGTGGGACAAACTTGGTATGGACTTTATTACGGGATTACCTAGAACCAAGGCAGGATATGATTCAATATGGGTAGTTGTGGATCGATTGACTAAAGTAGCTCACTTCATCCCGGTGAAAACAACGTATACAAGTGCAAAGTTGGCCAAGATATATATGACCAGGATCGTATGTTTACATGGAGTTCCGAGGAGCATCGTATCAGATAGAGGAACCCAGTTTACTTCAAAGTTTTGGCATCAGCTACACCAGACCTTGGGTACCCGTTTGGAATTCAGTACCGCTTTTCACCCTTAGACCGATGGACAGACAGAAAGTGTCAATCAGATTCTGGAGGACATGCTAAGAGCCTGTGCGCTAGATTATGGATCTAGTTGGGATGACAATTACCGTACGCAGAGTTCTCTTATAACAACAGCTACCAGGCCAGTTTGAAGATGGCACCATTCGAAGCTCTATATGGACGCAGATGTAGAACGCCTTTGATGTGGGATGAGGTAGGAGATCGTCAGTTGTTTGGACCAGATTTGATCAAGGAATCAGAGGAGAAGGTTAAACTGATCAGAGACAGATTAAAGATTGCTCAGTCCAGACAGAAGAGTTACGCAGATTCAAAACGCAAGGAAGTAACCTATGAAATTGGAGACAGAGCTTATTTACGAGTATCACCCTTGAGGGGAGTGAAACGTTTTGGAGTTAAGGGAAAGATAGCCCCGAGATTTGTAGGACCGTATTGTATTATGGAACGGATGGGAGAGGTTGCCTACAAGCTGGAGTTACCTGAAGGTTTGTCAGGAGTTCACGATGTGTTTCACGTATCACAGCTGAAAAAGTGTCATGCTGAGATGGCCGATATACGGTTGAAGGATACAGTACCTTTGGAGGCGATTCAGTTGGATAATAATCTGACTTATGAGGAGAAGCCAGTAAAGATTCTTGAGTTTGATAGTCAAGTCACTCGCAATAAGGTGATCAAGTTTTGCAAAGTTCAGTGGAGTCATCATACTGAGGAGGAAGCCACCTAGGAGCGAGAAGAGGATATTCGCAAGGACCATCCACACCTATTTTCTAGCCAACCCGAATCTCGAGGGCGAGATTCATCTTAAGGGGGGTAGGTTTGTAACATCCCAAATTTCCAATTTGGCATGTTATACATAGGTCATCCATGCATATCATATTTTATTGCTTTCTCGTTTGCAATCCTCGAAATCCTAAGCAACTCAAGGACCTTCGGAGAGAGTTGGGGATTTTCCAATTTTCATATTTGAAATTTTTATCAAATAGTCAAGACGAAGATTTTGATTTTAATTATTTTCTCTCCGGAAAATATTTCATTTTAAAATAATAAATGAGGGGAGATAATATGACTTCTCCAAAATAATTGAAATATCGGAGGAAAAATGTTAAAATCATTTTTGGATTTTATTTGAGTTTATTCGGGATTTTTATTTGCCCTAGAAAAATTTGCATGTTTTAAAAATTGCATTTTAGGGGCCAAGAAAAGTTCATCTTGTTCTAAATATTTTATTTCGACGGAGAAAACTTGTTTTGGATTTTTTAGATTTTTATTTATTTTTCTAGGAATTTTTCTTTGGGCGGAATGTTTTTTTTTTTTAAAACTCGCGCCCGACTAGGCCAAAGGCCCGGCCAGAAGCAGCCGCCCAGCCGCCGACGGCCGCCGCCTCCCACAAGACCGTCTCAGGCCAGACGGACGCCGAGGGAGTCCGAGCCGGACTCCACCCCGGCGCCCCTTCCCAAGCCGAGCCGCCTCCTCCTCCTTCATCTGACCGCCGCGCCTAACCACCACCCCGCCACCACCGCCTCTCGTCGTCGCCCGGGCCCGAGCCGAGCCCCGAGCCACCGCCGCCGAGTCGCCGCCCGCCTTTCACCACCACCCGCGCCCTCCCAAGCCCGCCGCCCCTCGCCGAGCCCCGCCGGAGCCGCCCGCCTTGCCGGACGACCTCGCCGGAGGTACCCGCCCCGCCGCCGGTTTTTTTAAGAAAACCCTTCGGTTTTTTTAGAAAACCCTAGTTTTTTTTATAGATCGGTTTTATTTCTTCGGTTTATTTGCTTAGCGAACGTTTGCTCGTCCGTTCGTTCTAACGAACATGTTCACCGTTTAGTTTCTACTAACGAGCGCTCGTTCGTTTAGTCGTTTGTCGTTTTTTCTTTTATCGGATTTATTCCGCGATTATTCTGATCGCGATTTCTGATCCGATGTTCAAACCTTTTTATCTTTTCACTCGTTTATCGGAATCAGGCGATTCAAGCGCCTGGAGTTTCATTCCGAAACCCTCTTTCCGAATAATCAACTCAAACAAGTTTTTATCTCTGTAAAATTTGACCCTAGTTCAGATTAGTTAACGGATCTTGTTTCTTTTGCCGTTTGAGTTTCGTTGCTCCGTTTGATTTGATTCTTTTTGCAAACTGGAGTTCTTAAGTTGAACTCACTTGTCAAACTCTTTTATTTGGAGTTCTACTTGTGCATCTTTGATTGTTGCTTATGTATGTTATTGTTTGCTTGCGATAGAATTCCTGGAGTGCGAAGCGTGTTACTACGAGTCTCTAGGATTCACGGATCGTCAGCAAGGCAAGTAACACATTGATCATACTCTTTCCATACCCAGTTTTTATGCATTAGTTCAACCCTCAAACATTGCATGATTAGGATGCCTTTAACTTGTGGGTTGGGAAGTAGTTGCTGAGGTAGAACCTATTTCCCTGTTTATTATCAAACCCTTGGGAGTTACTATTACGTTATGCTTATATTGCTATGCTATGCTCGTAGACGTTGATTGGGTTTGAGTGATTTCCATGATAGATGTGAGATTGTTAATTAATGGTTTACTTAAGGTGGCAACTTTAATACACATCTGGGTGGATTGAGGCACAGGGGTATCCAAAGTGATTACTGTTTATTTTTGGAAATCCGGGAGTTCTTGTGTGATTCTCCTATGGACCGCCACCCGGGCTCAAAGGGACTGAGTCTATTCATGCTAGAAACTTCCGTGTGCAGCCGCAAGCTATTATGGGCTCTAGCATAGTTGAGTAAGTTACGTGAAGCTCTTCAAGAGGTGGATCAGCAGGTAGTGGGTTTTGTAGGTTTGGTATGGTCTGCCCGGAGTAGAGAGTTAATGTTTCTGAAAGACTGTGTCTCGGTCATCCGTCTCTCAAACACCATGTAGTGCGAGAAATCAACGGAGGCGATTGAGTCTTGCGGGGAAAAGTGCGCAAACCTCTGCAGAGTGTACAATCTAATCATGGTTAGCCTTGTCCCCGGTTATGGACAATTCCGAGTATCTAGTACTTGAGTATTCGCATGTATCTCAACACTCTTAATTAATCTTGCTGGGTTGTTAACTATTTTAATTGGGATCATTGAGTTGGGGTTACCTTCTCAAATGATGTTTCAACCACCATGATAGTTAAATTAAAACTGATTCCTTTGTAGTAGGGAAAAATTGGCTTTTCGCAAAATTGTAACCATAGAGCTTTCCACCAGCCAAATATGCATGTAGTGGTAGCATTATTCTATTATTGCTCTTTTGTGTTACATTGCCAGCATATTCCATGTGCGGACCCGTTCTCGGGCTGCAACGTGTTATGTTGCAGACTTTTCAGACGAGGAGTAAGGTTCGTAGGTCGTTGCCGTGCAGCTCAGCTATGCCGTTGGAGTTGATGGACTCACTTTATCTTCCAAGCCGTCTGCTGTTATCGCATTAGATGGCCTTAAGCCATATTATTGTAATAAGTTCTCTTTTGAGACATTCGATGTAATAAGTGTGTGATTGCTACTCTGTTATAAATCCTTCAAGTACTGTGTGTGTCAGCATTACCGATCCAGGGATGACACGGAAGCACAGAGACTTGACCATCTGAGGTCGGGTCGCTACATTGGCTCTAGCCACAGCCTATGTCGCCAAGTCCATCTTCAACACTGAAGACAATGACTTCCACACCAATGCTGAAGCTAATGACGAAGACGATCCTACTCCCACCTACTGCTTCATGGCACGTGGTGCCAAGGTAAAATCACGCGATGCTTACTTTCAAACCTCAAGTGAAGATGACTCTGATTGTGAATCCAAACCCAGCTACAAAACACTTGCTAAAATTGCAACTGAACAACAAAAGGCTATGGAACATACTCAAAAATTGTTAGACAAAAGCGATGACCTGTTGGACGCTAAAATGACACGTTCACAGTCCTTAGTTGATGACATAAAAAAATCTTCATGCTAAGTACCAAGAACTTGAAGGTCGTCATGAATCGCTCTCAACTACTTATGAAAGGCTCTCCTATGATTATCTTCAAAGGAAGCAAGAGCTTGAGAAATTGAGAGCGACTCATGAAGATCTTCAAAAGGTGAATGAGTCACTTCGCGCTCAACAGATCAGTTCCGCTCAGGATGGATTTGAACCACCATGTCTAAAATGAATTGAGCGTGATAACGCTACATCATTCTTCAATGTTCCACTTCTGCTACTGTTTCATTGTCTTCACCTACTAAAGTGGTCACTAACCCCTCTGCGGAGGATACCACTTCTTTATTCTTGATGAAAATGCTATGTTGAAGACACCGCTTGAAACAGGATGTACAAAAGTTTGAAGGGACATCGGACTCTGCGATGTCCTCAAAAGTAGATTCGAACCGAAACCCTAGGAAAGAGGGTGTTGGGTTCGAGAGGAAAATGAATGTTGATGGCTCGTCTTTGAAGCCCGAGCAGTACCCCAAAACCACATGGGTTGCTGCAAAGGAACCTTCAGTAGATCCATCTACTTTATCTGGCTTTACATGTGCTAATCCTATTATCATTGATGAATCCTTTGATGCAAACTATAAGCTATTCAAAAATCAGAATGGTGAAGTGTTTGCCAGGTACATTGGTACTAACTGCAGGAATGGACCACCTATGAAGAAGATTTGGGTACCTAAGCAGTAGATTGAGAATCTTCCTGTGAATGTCGTCATGACACCACCAAGGAAGAAGACAAACCCCAGACCTATAGCTTCATGTGGCCCAAAGGCTTCATACGAATCTGAGACTCACATGAGTCACCCTAACGCCAATGTTTTGCGGGAAATCATGCTCAGACTTATGAACATGGCGTGTATCTTGAACCGCTATGTTCATAGGACTAAGAACTTTTACGCTTATTCATATGAGTATCATTCATCTCCTGCAAGGCTATTTGCTAGGGCTTCAAAGCCAAAATTCTCGGATGCTGCACTTAGACTCATTGCTTCTAAGCCACCACTGAAGATGTGGGTGGCAAAGAAGAACTAACTCTCTTTTGCAGAATACGGTCTCCAGCCAGCAATCAATGTCGTCCGATACTATTGCTGGGGACCTAAAACACATTCAGGACGCACGATAGAATGTTATTCTATATACCTCACATCTGAATCACTTATTAGTCATACTATATGTCCTAACTTTGATATAAGCTGTGACTGTCCCTGTATGTGTCAAATGCTTATGCTTCACAACACTCTTGTGAAGCATATCCTCCAAACTGCACTGTAGGGTACATCACCAAAAGCTTCAGAATGGATTATGGACAGTGGATGCACAAATCATATGACTAGTGATCAAAGTCTTCTCATGGACTCAACCTTACGTCCATCCGACAAGAGTCACATTACATTTGCTGACACTCGTAAAAGCAAAGTATTGGATCTAGGTAGAGTTGCAATCTCAAAGGATCAACACATGGATAAAGTGATGCTTGTTGAATCCCTTGGTTTCAACTTAATGTCTGTCTCAATGCTTTGTGATTTGAACATGATTGTGATATTTGGAAAATATCGTTGCCTTGTACTAATGGAATCTGACAAATCTCTAGTCTTTGAAGGGTATCGAAAAGATGATCTATACATGGTAGATTTCTCAACAGGTCCACAGCTTGCCGTATGTCTTCTCACAAAAGCTTCAGAATGCTGGCTCTAGCATCGAAGGCTGGGACATGCTGGCATGAGGAACTTACACTCACTCGTCAAGAAGAAGCATGTCATTGGCATCGAGAATGTCAAGTTCAAGAAGGATCATCTGTGTGGTGCCTGTGAAGCTGGAAAGATGACAAGGGCAAAGCACCCCTCGAAGACAATCATGACAACATCTCAACCCTTCGAGCTGTTACACATGGACTTATTTGGACCTACTCACTACTCCACCCTCACAACAGCTGCCTGTCTCTATGGCTTCGTCATTGTTGATGACTACTCAAGATACACATGGGTTCACATAATTCTTTACAAGACTGAAGTGCAAGATGTCTTGGTAACCATAAATCGAGCAATGAACAATTATGGCGTGAAGATCAAGCACATCGAAGTGACAATGGCACTGAATTCAAGAACACTTGGACTTGATCTCAGATCTGGATACAATGGGAATCACTCATGAGTTCTCTGCTCCATACACACCTCGGCAAAATGGCATCGTTGGCGCAAAAACAGAACCCTCATTGAGATGGCTCGAACAATGCTAGATGAGTACAAGACACCAAGAAAGTTCTGGCACAAGCTATTGATACGAAGATGTCACATCATCAACCGTGTATACGTCCATAAGCTCTGAACAAAACATCATATGAGCTCCTTCTTGGCAACAAGCCAAACGTCGCCACTTGAGTATTTGGAGCTAGATCTGGATCAAGGATCCCCATCACAAGTCAAAATTTGCACCTAAGGCTCACGAAGGCTTCATGCTTGGCTATGGAAAGGATTCACACTCCTACAGAGTCTTCAACCTTTATCTCTACAAAATCGTTGAAACTGTGGATGTGAAATTTGATGAAACCAATGGTTCACAGAGAGAGATTCTGCCGAGTACACAAGATGAAGCTCCTCCAAGCGAGTCTATCAAGCTGATGGGAACTGGTGAAATCATGCCCTCTGAAGCACAGCGTGAAGAGGAACTTATCATCTCTGCACCAAATCAACCTGGAGACAATGCTCAGACCAAAGACAATCCTCCCAATGATGACAATGATCAGCAAGAGCAAAGTCTTCATCCTGTTCATCCTCGTGTTGCAAATGAAGTTCAAATAGAGAAGATAATTGACATCATCAATGCGCCTAGTCCACTCACTCGATCAAAAGCAACACAGCTAGCAAACTTCTGTGGGCACTTTTCATTTGTGTCAATATCACAACCCAAGAAAGTTGCTGAAGCCTTTATGGAACCTGAATGGATTCAAGCCATGCAAGAAGAACTTCAACAGTTCAAGCTGAATAATGTTTGGGAACTCGTCAAGCGACCTGACCCTCGCAAGCATAACATTATTGGAACAAATTGATATATCGAAACAAGCAAGATGAGCATGGTCAAGTCGTCAGAAACAAAGCACGTCTTGTGGCTCAAGGATATACTCAAGTTGAAGGAATTGACTTCGATGAAACATTTGCTCCTGTTGCTAGGCTTGAAGCTATTCGCATACTGCTAGCCTACGCTAATCATCACAACATCTTTCTAAATCAAATGGATGTAAAGAGTGCATTTCTCAATGGCAAGATTGAAGAAGAAGTATATGTCGCACAACCACCTGGCTTTGAAGATCCAAAACATCCTGATATGGTGTACAAGCTGAACAAAGCACTGTATGGTCTCAAACAAGCTCCTCGTTCCTGGTATGATATAATCAAAGACTTCCTGAAGAGGAAAGGCTTCAAACCTGGATCCCTCGATCCCACACTCTTCACGAAGACATATGATGGTGAACTGTTTGTGTGCAAAATATATGTGGATGACATTATCTTCGGCTGCACCAACCAGAAGTATAGTGATGAGTTTGGATACATGATGCAAGAGCAATATCAGATGTCCATGATGGGAGAGTTGAAGTTCTTCCTTGGTCTTCAAATTCGTCAGCAAAGAAATGGCATCTTCATATCGCAAGAAAAGTACCTCAAAGATTGTCTGAAGAAGTTTGGAATGGAAGACTGCAAAGGCTACACGACGCCAATGCCAGCCAAACACCATCTTGGTGTCACACTGTGATTTTCATGGCACAACACTTAAGCTAATAAATCTTGATAAATTGTGTTTTGACAAAAACTTTTGAGTGTTTTGTCTTTGCTTTGATTGAATGTTTGTCTGCTATTTGCAAGTGCTCTAAAAATCAAATAAATCCTCCAACTCCTATACTTCATCTACTTGCTCCAAACTCTTGAACCAATGATCATGCCATGTGTATAGGACATAAAAATATTTTCTTACAAAAATAATTTGGCCAAATAGTATTTTCAAAAATTATTTTTTCAAAAACCCCTGAATTGAGGTTTGCACTGCAAGTACTTAATCAAGGGCAGTAAAAAAATTTCCAAAAATATATTTGACTCCTATTAGATATAGGATACCCATAAACCACAAAAATATAATTTTAAAAGTTATTTTCCTATTTTATTTAAAAGCTTTTCTTAAGGCCAGAAATGGTCTTTAATAGGAAAAATTATTTTATTGCTTCAAAATATTTGACAAAATTTAGGGAAACTCATAGGACATATATTGTCCATATATAAGAGTTTCAACACATGGTCATGTTCAAAATATTGGTCAAATCCCTCAAAAACCCTTTCTGGATATTTCAAACTTTTGAAATATTTACAAAGGAAATATTCTCCAAATATTCCAAGAAAAGCCTATCATGTCACATATGACATATTAGATGATCTTGCCAAGTCTTATGACTTGGAGAACAAGATAACATCATCAAATCCTCTCAAAACCATTTCTGTCCATTTTGAAGTTTGAGCAACTTTACATTGCCAAACATGTCCAAATGCTCTCAAACCTTGTGAACATGCTCAAATGGTCTAATAATTAATCTAGACTAAATGGCACAAGTTGGAGAACAAGTTAACTTGATCAAAGTGCCCCAAAACCCTTCCTGTCCAGAACCAAATTTGAACAACTCTACATTGGCAACTTTCTCCTTTTGATCTCAACTTTTGTGGACATGTTCAAATCCCCAAATTATGACACTACACCAAGTGGTGCATCAAGGAGAATGGTTTTGCATGACTAGATCTTGGAAAACCCATTTCTGTTAATTTCTAGGGTTTACAAAAGTTGCATTGGCAACTTTTCCCAAATAAGCTCCAAATTGGTGTAAGGCCCTAATTATATGTGAAATTTCACCCTGTGGAGTCTCATGGCAGTTGGAAATCATCTGCTGGCCCAAACCATTATCAAACACCTTCTGACACTTTTCAAAAATCACCATTTTGACCACTAACACTATTCTCCTTGAGATCAACTTTTCACCACAGCTTCTCCTGACCATCTCCTACCCCCAGTAACTCTCCTCCTTCAACAGCTCAATTATTTGGGGGTAAAACCCATCTCTTTCTCTCTCTGTTTACCCATGGCAACTCCTCCTCTCTCTCTCCTTTCTATATGCAGCGCCCCACCTATCTCCTGACCACTCTAGAGCATCCAAGGAAGCTCCAGGACACAAGTGGACATGCCCCTGACCTTTTAAAAATGGCCATGCCGGCCATATGCACGCTCTGGAGCGCACTACAGTGCGCTCCCGCACTGTAGCCGCCCCCTTCCAACCGCCTCCGGCCACCTCGAGCTCCTCCCGCACGCCAGAAGGACCACCTCGGCGTCTGCAGCACGCTAGGCCCGGGTTCCCCTCTTCTCTCTCCCTCCTGCTGCCTCCTCTCGCACGCGCACCGGCCGCCCGAGAGCTCCAATGGGCGAGCTCGCACGCGCGATGCCTCTAGCCCTCCCCCGCTCCTCCTCTCTCTCCTCGGCGCCCTAATCCACCCTCACTAGCGCCGCAGACAACCTGTCGCTCTCTCTCCTGGCCGCCTGAGCCCTTGCCGTGGCCACCCGTGCGCCACGTCCAGCGTGAGCCACGAGCGGCTACATAAGGCCACCCCGAGCCCCCTCTCTGCTCCATTTGCCCCCTCTCCCTCCCGTGTGCCTCCCCGGCCCATCCACTCTTCCTCCCGTGTTTCCTTTCTCCCTCTGCCACCACCATTGCCGCCTCGGCCCTCGCTCGAATCTGATCTATTCCAGGCTCTCCCTCTCCCCTTGAACCTCTCAGTGGGACGCCCCTTCCTCCACCAACCTTCCTAACACCATGGGGTCGTCTCTCCGAAGCCGTGCCGTGCCCCCTGGACTCGCCGGCGCCGCCATCTGCCTCGGTCAGGGCCCCGCCCTCCTCAGATCGCCCCTGTGGGCATGGCGCACACTGCCGGATGCGTCTCGTCTTACTGGGCATGACGGTGGCCGGATCACCGGAAATGGTGGCCTGTGGCACTGCCCAGCCACCGCCGATGCTGCCCCCTGCCTCTGCTCTATTCGAACGGGAGGTGGGGGATGAACCCGACAGACGGGCCCCGCCTGTCAGCCAGCCATCAAGGCTGAGCCATTGACGGGAGGGCCCCGCCTCGCCTAATTGGAAACGGGCTCTGCCCGCTGCCGCCTTCGCTCGGGGTAGGCGTATTACCCAGAGTACGCCTCCTGCATCGGCAGCCAGCAGCATCGAAAGTAGGCCGGGCCGCGCAAGACACTATCTTTCGCCGGTCTTATTGGATAAGGGTAAAACCCTTTCCCTTTCCTTTTTCTTTTTCTGTAAACTTCTAAAATCCATAATCAATTCATTTTAACTCCAAATTTGATGATTCAAATTTCTAGTGGTTCCTAAAATCATTCCCTATCACATGGTGCTATTAGCACATTTTTCCAGAATCATTTCTTTCATAAATAGTTATCTAATCCTGTTTTTCCATTTCTGTGATGAACTTTAGAAAATCACAGAGAGCTCAAAATTGATCCAAATGCCATGATTCAAATTCCTAGATGATTCTAAGTTCATAACTTAGTTTATGAACATTTTTATTAATACTTTCTGTACCCCACAATATAATGAGCCATTTCTTCATATTTGTCAACTTTGCAAATTCATAGGGAATTCATTTGAACTCCAAATCCAGTGAAACCAATTCCTAGATGCTTCTAAAATCATCCTTTGTTAAATGGGTGCCTTTTCTCATTTTTCAAAAATATATTTCTGTACATTTCTTACAAATCCATAAACCCCTTGATTCCATCATATTGAAGTGTTCAAAGATATCCATTCATCAAATACCAATGAAACCACTTTGGTCACTCCTCATATGACCAGAGGTATCCTAGAAAAGTCCTACTCACATTTTTAGAGCACTTTTACCTTTGCCTTGTTGTGTTGCTTATTATGTTTGTTTCCGACGTTAGTTGACGAAGTAGACGGAGTACTTGGAGAAGGACCAGAAGATTTCAAGACTCTGATGAACCAGGCAAGCAGCCCTTTGACCATGTCTATGAAACCCTTTTTATGCATGTCATATAAAGCTCTTTATTATTGTTGCATCGGAATCATGATGAGATGGTGAACCACGTGGGTTGGTTGCCTCGGTTACTTCCTCATTGATACTTGCATTGTGCATGGCCCTACCTTCTTATGAGGGTTATGCCGGTGGGAGTAGATAGGATGCTAAAGTAGTGCTACGCAAAAAGGGACGGGGATATGCATGGTGAAGGAGACAAAGTGATTTCAAAAATCTTTTCGAAAACCCCGTCGGGTGCCACTTATGCCCGAGGGAGATGATGAGATAGGTAACCACTTGATGACGAAGTGGTGTGCCAAGGAAAGTGTGTGGTGTTTTCAAAACGGATTGGTCGGAGTTGCGACCGTTATTCCAACCTTACATGCGCAACCACTCTACCCTTATATGGGAAAGGGCATTATTGAGTACCTAGACCGATACTAGCTTGGAGCCCGCATTACTAGTGACGGGGGAGAGTTGGTGCTCTCTCTTGGGACGGGGTCGTGCCAGGTAGGGCGGCCATGACCATTTTTATGGGGCACCGGACACACCGTTGGTACCCCGTGCCAGTGGTATGTGATAAGTATGGGAGCGAGGCTCCAAGAAAGTGTTATGTGAAAAGTTAGGCACGGGGGTTACTGCCAATCGAGTGGACTCCATGTTAGTGTCGTCTAGGGAAAGGTAGTGATCGGGTGCTTACCCCGGGTACTTGAGGTACCACGGGTCGTGGCTGACACGGAAGTTCCCCGAATCTTGTGGGTACAGTGTGCAACCTCTGCAGAGTGTGAAACTATTCGAATAGCCGTGTCCACGGTCAAGGACAGTTGGGTAACCGCTCTTGGGCTACGTCCACTTGTTTACAAACCAAGTGTGTGTGTTGATAAAATGACTTGGGTCAAGTCAAGGGACTTGACATGATTGAGATGGGTTGGTGCCCACTCTATTTATGTTAGATGGGTTGGTGCCCAGTCTATTTATGTTGATACCTGTAACCTGTCCTCATGGTTACTTGAATTCTCTTGATGCATGCCTTACAAAGTTGTTGAACATGTCATTGCACTCAAAACTAGCTTTCTGCAAAAATTTACCTATGTCATGCATTGTTGTATCTTGAACCATAACATGGGTTGCTTAAGTAGTACATTCAAAGTACTCATTGGCTTGCCACTGGTTATTTTATTGGCCAGGCATGAAAGAACAGGATATGATGAGGAATACTTCGGTGACGAACATGCGAGCTAGGACGCTTCTGAAGGAAATATGCCCTAGAGGCAATAATAAAGTTATTATATATTTCCTCATATCATGATAAATGTTTATTATTCATGCTAGAATTGTATTAACCGGAAACATAATACATGTGTGAATATATAGACAAACAGAGTGTCACTAGTATGCCTCTACTTGACTAGCTTGTTAATCAAAGATGGTTATGTTTCCTAACCATGAACAAGGTGTTGTTATTTGATTAACAAGGTCACATCATTAGTTGAATGATCTGATTGACATGACCCATTCAATTAGCTTAGCACACGATCGCTTAGTAAGTTGCTACTTGCTTTTATCCATGACTTATACATGTTCCTGTAACTATGAGATTATGCAACTCCGTTTACGGAGGAACACTTTGGTGCTACCAAACGTCACAACGTGAATCGGGTGATTATAAAGGAGTACTACAGTGTCTCCAAAGGCAGATGTTGGGTTGGCGTATTTGAGATTAGGTTTTGTCACTCCGATTGTCGGAGAGGTATCTCTGGGCCCTCTCGGTAATGCACATCATCAAGCCTTGCAAGCACTACAACTAATGAGTTAGTTGTGAGATGATGTATTACGGAACGAGTAAAGAGACTTGCGGTAACGAGATTTAACTAGGTATTGGATACCGACGATCGAATCTCGGGCAAGTAACATACCGATGACAAAGGAACAACGTATGTTGTTATGCGGTCTGACCGACAAAGATCTTCGTAGAATATGTAGAAACCAATATGGGCATCCAGGTCCGCTGTTGGTTATTGACCGTGAATAGTTCTAGGTCATGTCTACATTGTTCTCGAACCGTAGGGTCCGCACGCTTAAGGTTACGATGATGCTTATTATGAGTTTATGTATTTTGATGTACCAAGGAGTTCGAGTCCGGATGTGATCACGGACATGACGAGGAGTCTCGGAATGGTTGAGACATAAAGATTGATATATTGGAAGCCTATGTTTGGAGTTCGAATGGTTCCGGCGGCGGAATTTACCGGAGTACCGGGAGGTTACCGGAACCCCCCGGGAGGTAAATGGGCCTCGATGGGCCTTGGTGGAAAGGAGAAGGGGCAGCCCAAGAGGGCTGCGCGCCTCCCCCCCTTCCCTAGTCCTATTAGGACTAGGAGAAGGGGCCGGCCCCCCTCTCTCTCTTTCCCCCCCTCCGGGAATCCTAGTTGGACTAGGATTGGGGAATCCTACTCCCAGAGGGAGTAGGACTCCCTGGCGCGCCAAGCTTGGCCGGCCCCCCTCCCCTTGGCTCCTTTATATACGGGGCAGGGGGCACTTTGGAACACACAAGTTGATCGAGATCGTTCCTTAGCCGTGTCGGTGCCCCCTCCACCATATTCCACCTCGGTTATACTGTCGCTGAAGCTTAGGCGAAGCCCTGCGCCGGTGAAACATCAAGATCGTCCCACGCCGTCGTCTTGACGGAACTCTCCCTCGACACTCGGCTGGATCGAGTACGAGGGACGCCATCGAGCTGTACGTGTGTCAAGAACTCGGGCGCCGAGTAACGGCGCCGGATCGGTCGGATCGCGAGGAGAACGTCGACTACTTCCTCTACGCCAGTGATCGCTTCGCTTGGGTCTACAAGGGTATGTGGACAACACTCTCCCCTCTCGTTGCTATACATCACCATGATCTTGCGTGTGCGTAGGAAAATTTTTGAAATTACTACGTTCCCCAACAGTGGCATCCGAGCCTAGGTTTTTCTATGGTTTGATGTTTTTGCACGAGTAGAACACAAGTGAGTTGTGGGCGATACAAGTCATACTACCTACCAGCATGTCATACTTTGGTTCAGCGGTATTGTGAGATGAAGCGGCCCAGACCGACATTACGCGTACGCTTACGCGAGACTGGTTTCACCGCTGTGAGCACTCGTTGCTTAAAGGTGACCGGTGGGTGCTGTCTCTCTCACTTTAGTTGAACTGAGTGTGGCTACGCCCGGTCCTTGAGAAGGTTAAACGGAGTCTATTTGACGAAGTATCGTTGTGGTTTTGATGCGTAGGTGAGACTGGTTCTTGCTTAAGCCCGTAGCAGCCACGTAAAATTTGCAACAACAAAGTAGAGGACGTCTAACTTGTTTTTGCAGGGCATGTTGTGATGTGATATGGTCAAGACGTGATGCTATATTTTTGTATGAGATGATCATGTTTTGTAACCGGTTATCGGCAATCGGCTGGAGCCATATGGTTGTCGCTTTATTGTATGCAATGCAATCGCTTCTGTAATGCTTTACTTTATCACTAAGCGGTAGCGATAGTCGAGAAGCATAAGATTGGCGAGACGACAACGATGCTACGATGGAGATCAAGGTGTCGCTACCGGTGACGATGGTGATCATGGTGGTGCTGCAAGATGGAGATCATGAAGCACAAGATGATGATGGCCATATCATATCACTTATATTGATTTGCATGTGATGTTTATCCTTTATGCATCTTATCTTGCTTTGATTGACGGTAGCATTATAAGATGATCTCTCACTAAATTATCAAGAAGTGTTCTCCCGGTATGCACCGTTGCCAAAGTTCGTCGTGCCTGCACACCACGTGATGATCGGGTGTGATAAGCTCTCGTCCATCTACAACGGGTGCAAGCCAGTTTTGCACAAGCGAATACTCGGGTTATACTTGACGAGCCTAGCATATGCAGATATGGCCTCGGAACACGGAGACCGAAAGGTCGGCGTGAATCATATAGTAGATATGATCAACATAAGATGTTCACCATTGAAAACTACTCCATTTCACGTGATGATCGGTTATGGTTTAGTTGATTTGGATCACGTGATCACTTAGATGACTAGAGAGATGTCTTTCTAAGTGGGAGTTCTTAAGTAATATAATTAATTGAACTTAAATTTATCATGAACTTAGTCCTGGTAGTATTTTGCAAATTATGTTGTAAGATCAATAGCTTGCGTTGTTGCTTTCATATGTTTATTTTGATATGTTCCTAGAGAAAATTGTGTTAAAAATGTTAGTAGCAATGATGCGGATTTGATCCGTGATCTGAGGTTTATCCTCATTGCTGCACGTAAGAATTATGTCCTTAATGCACCGCTAGGTGATGACCTATTGCAGGAGCGTCACGACGTTATGAACGCTTGGCTAGCTCAATATGATGACTACTTGATAGTTTTGTGCACCATGCTTTATGGCTTAGAATCGACTTCAAAGATGTTTTGAACATCATGGACCATATGAGATGTTCCAGAATTGAAGTTAATATTTCAAGCAAATACCGAGTTGAGAGATATGAAGTCTCCAACAAGTTCTATAGCTAAAAGATGGAGGAGAATCGCTCAACTAGTGAGCATGTGCTCAGATTGTCAGGTACTTCAATCGCTTGAATCAAGTGGGAGTTAATCTTCCAGATAAGATAGTGATTGACAGAATTCTCTAGTCACCATCACCAAGTTAGTAGAACTTCGTGATGAACTATAGTATGCAAGGGATGACGAAAATGATTCCCGGGCTCTTCGTGATGTTGAAATCGACGAAGGTAGAAATCAAGAAAGAGCATCAAGTGTTGATGGTTGACAAGATCACTAGTTTCAAGAAAAGGGCAAAGGGAAAGGAAGGGGAACTTGAAGTAGATTGACAAGCAAGTTGTCACTCCCACGAAGAAGCCCAAAGCTGAACCAAAGCCTGAAACTGAGTGCTTACACTGCAAAGGAAATGGTCAATGGAAGCGGAACTGCCCTAAATATTTGGTGGATAAGAAGGATGGCAAAGTGAAAAGGGTATATTTGATATACAGGTGTTTGATGTGTACTTTACTAGTGTTTATAGCAACCCCTCGGTATTTGGTACTGGTTCAGTTGCTAAGAGTAGTAACTCGAAACGGGAGTTGCAGAATAAACAGAAACTAGTTAAGGTGAAGTGACGATGTGTGTTGAAAGTAGTTTCAAGATTGATATGATCATCATCGCACACTCCCTATACTTTCGAATTTAGTGTTGAACCTAAATAAATGTTATTTGGTGTTTGCGTTGAGCATGAATATGATTTGATCATGTTTATTGCAATACGATTATTCATTTAAGTAAGAGAATAAACTGTTATTCTTTTACATGAATAAAACCTTATATGGTTACACACCCAATGAAAATGGTTCATTGGATCTCGATCGTAGTGATACACATATTCATAATATTGAAACCAAAAGATGCAAAGTTAATAATGATAGTGCAACTTATTTGTGGCACTCGCCGTTTAGGTCATATTGGTGTAAAGCGCATGAAGAAACTCCATGCTGATGGGATTTTGGAATCACTTGATTATGAATCACTTGATGCTTGCGAACCGTGCCTTTTGGGCAAGATGACTAAAACTCCGTTCTCGGAACAATGGAACAAGCTACTTGACTTATTGGAAATAATACATACCGATGTATGCGATCCAATGAGTGTTGATGCTCGTGGCAAGTATCGTTATTTTCTGACCTTCACAAGATGATTTGAGCAGATATGGGTATATCTACTTGATGAAACATAAGTCTGAAATAGTTGAAAGGTTCAAAGAATTTCAGAGTGAAGTGGAAAAATCATCGTGACAAGAAAATAAGATTTCTACGATCTGATCGCGGAGACAAATATTTGAGTTACGAGTTTGGTCTTCAATTAAAACAATGTGGAATAGTTTCACAAATTCATGCCACCTGGAACACCACATCATAATGGTGTGTCCGAACGTCATAACCGTACTTTATTGGATATAGTACAATCTATGATGTTTCTTACCGATTTACCAATATCGCTTTTGGGATCATGCATTAGAGACAGCTGCATTCACGTTAAATAGGGCACCATCTAAATCCGTTGAGACGACACTATATGAACTGTGGTTTAGCAAGAAACCAAAGTTGTCGTTTCTTAAAGTTTGGAGTTGCGATGCTTATGTGAAAAAGTTTCATCCTGATAAGCTCGAACCCAAATCGGAGAAGTGCGTCTTCATAGAATACCCAAAGGAAATTGTTGGGTACACCTTCTATCACAGATCCGAAGGCAAGATATTCGTTGCTTAAAAATGGATCCTTTCTAGAGAAGGAGTTTCTCTCGAAAGAAGTGAGTGGGAGGAAAGTAGAACTTGATGAGGTAACTGTACCTGTTCCCTTATTGGAAAGTAGTTCATCACAGAAATCTGTTCTTGTGGCTACTATACCAATTAGTGAGGAGGTTAATGATGATGATCATGTAACTTCAGATCAAGTTACTACCGAACCTCGTAGGTAAAACAGAGTGAGATTCGCACCAGAGTGGTACGGTAATCCTGTTCTGGAGGTCGTGTTACTTGACCATGACAAGCCTACGAACTATGAGGAAGCGATGATGAGCCCAGATTCCGCGAAATGGCTTGAAGCCATGAAATCTGAGATGAGATCCATGTATGAGAACAAAGTGTGGACTTTGGTGGCGTTGCCCGATGATCGGCAAGCCATAGAAAATAAATGGATCTTCAAGAGGAAGACGGACGCTGATAGTAGTGTTACTATCTACAAAGCTCGACTTGTCGCAAAAAGATTTTTGACAAGTTCAAGGTGTTGACTACAATGAGATTTTCTCAACTGTAGCGATGCTTAAGTCTGTCCGAATCATGTTAGCAATTGCCACAATTTATGAAATTTGGCAAATGGATGTAAAAACTGCATTCCTGAATGGGTTTTAGGAGGAAGAGTTGTATATGATGCAACCGAAGGTTTTATCGATCCAAAGGAGCTAACAAAGTGTGCAAGCTCCAGCGATCCATCTATGGACTGGTGCAAGCATCTCGAGTTGGAATATACGCTTTGATAAGTTGATCAAAGCATATAGTTTATACTGAGACTTGCAAAGAAGCCTGTATTTACAAGAAAGTGAGTGGGAGCACTACAAGATTTCGATAAGTATATGTGAATGACATATTGTAGATCGAAATAATGTAGAATTATTCGCAAAGCATAAAGGAGTGTTTGAAAGAAGTTTTTCAAAGAAAGACCTCGGTGAAGCTGCTTACATATTGAGCATCAATATCTATAGAGATAGATCAAGATGCTTGATAAGTTTTTTCAATGAGTACATACCTTGACAAGATTTTGAAGCGGTTCAAAATGGAACAGTCAAAGAAAGAGTTCTTGCCTGTGTTACAAGGTGTGAAATTGAGTAAGACTCAAAACCCGACCACGGCAGAAGATAGAAAGAGAATGAAAGTCATTCCCTATGCCTTGGCCATAGGTTCTATAAAGTATGCCATGTCTGTATACCGATCTATTGTATACCCCGCACGAGTTTGGCAAGGAGTACAATAGTGATCTAGAGTAGATCATCGGACAGCGGTCAAAATTATCCTTAGTGGAATAAGGATATGTTTCTCGATTATGGAAGTGAAAAGGTTCACGTAAGGGTTACGCCGATGCAAGTTTTGACACCGATCCGATGACTCTAAGTCTCGATCTAGATACATATTGAAAGTGGGAGCAATTAGCTAGAGTAGCTTGTGCGAGCATTGTAGACATAGAAAAATTGCAAAATACATAACGGATCTGAATGTGAAAGACCCGCTGACTAAGACTCTCTCACAAGCAAAACATGATCACACCTTAGTACTCTTTGGGTATTAATCACATAGCGATGTGAACTAGATTACTGAATCTAGTAAACCCTTTGGGTGTTGGTCACATGGCGATGTGAACTATGGGTGTTAATCACATGATGATGTGAACTATCGATGTTAATCACATGGTGATGTGATCTAGATTATTGACTCTAGTGCAAGTGGGAGACTGAAGGAAATATGCCCTAGAGGCAATAATAAAGTTATTATATATTTCCTCATATCATGATAAATGTTTATTATTCATGCTAGAATTGTATTAACCGGAAACATAATACATGTGTGAATATATAGACAAACAGAGTGTCACTAGTATGCCTCTACTTGACTAGCTTGTTAATCAAAGATGGTTATGTTTCCTAACCATGAACAAGGTGTTGTTATTTGATTAACAAGGTCACATCATTAGTTGAATGATCGATTGACATGACCCATTCAATTAGCTTAGCACACGATCGCTTAGTAAGTTGCTACTGCTTTTATCCATGACTTATACATGTTCCTGTAACTATGAGATTATGCAACTCCGCTTACGGAGGAACACTTTGGTGCTACCAAACGTCACAACGTAATCGGGTGATTATAAAGGAGTACTACAGTGTCTCCAAAGGCGTATGTTGGGTTGGCGATTTGAGATTAGGTTTTGTCACTCCGATTGCCTGGAGAGGTATCTCTGGCCCTCTCGTAATGCACATCATCAAGCCTTGCAAGCACTACAACTAATGAGTTAGTTGTGAGATGATGTATTACGGAACGAGTAAAGAGACTTGCCGGTAACGAGATTTAACTAGGTATTGGATACCGACGATCGAATCTCGGCAAGTAACATACCGATGACAAAGGAACAACGATGTTGTTATGCGGTCTGACCGACAAAGATCTTCGAGAATATGTAGAAACCAATATGGGCATCCAGGTCCCGCTGTTGGTTATTGACCGTGAATAGTTCTAGGTCATGTCTACATTGTTCTCGAACCGTAGGGTCCGCACGCTTAAGGTTACGATGCGATGTTATTATGAGTTTATGTATTTTGATGTACCAAGGAGTTCGAGTCCCGGATGTGATCACGGACATGACGAGGAGTCTCGGAATGGTTGAGACATAAAGATTGATATATTGGAAGCCTATGTTTGGAGTTCGAATGGTTCCGGGCGGAATTTATCGAGTACCGGAGGTTACCGAACCCCCGGAGGTAAATGGGCCTCGATGGGCCTTGGTGGAAAGGAGAAGGGCAGCCCAAGAGGGCTGCGCGCCTCCCCTTCCCTAGTCCTATTAGGACTAGGAGAAGGGGCCGCCCCTCTCTCTCTTTCCCCCTCCGGAATCCTAGTTGGACTAGGATTGGGGGAATCCTACTCCCTGAGGGAGTAGGACTCCTTGCGCGCCAAGCTTGGCGGCCGCCCCTCCCCTTGGCTCCTTTATATACGGGGCGGGGGCACTTTGGAACACACAAGTTGATCGAGAGATCGCTCCTCAGCCGTGTCAGCGCCCCCTCCACCATATTCCACCTCGGTTATACTGTCATGCTGCTTAGGCGAAGCCTCGCCGGTGAAACATCAAGATCGCCACCACGCCGTCAGGCCGACGAACTCTCCCTCGACACTCGGCTGGATCGAGTACGAGGGACGCCATCGAGCTGTACGTGTGTCAAGAACTCGGGGCGCCGAGTAACGGCGCCGGATCGGTCGGATCGCGAGGAGAACGTCGACTACTTCCTCTACGCTGTGATCGCTTCCGCTTGGGTCTACAAGGGTATGTGGACAACACTCTCCCCTCTCGTTGCTATACATCACCATGATCTTGCGTGTGCGTAGGAAAATTTTTGAAATTACTACGTTCCCCAACAGCTTCCCAGTCAGAATGCCTGTAGGGTTAAGGCAGATGGCATGGGTCCAAGTTATCGGCGAAGATTTCCGCTGCGTTGATATACTCAAGACTTGACCATAATGGTCCTACTTGTGTAATACGGTATGTATGGATGTAAGACTCTTGTTATTCAGCTTCTGTGTGTTCAGTGAGCATTGATCTCTGGGATCACTGTACACGTGCATTCGGTGATCACGACTTATGAGTCGGGGTCCCCACACTTGGTCCCGACGACAATGGTAAAGAGTTCGATCAAAAGGTATACCGCTCCATGATTGGTTCTTTTCTTTATTTATGTGCATCTAGGCCAGATATTATGCTTAGTGTTTGCATGTGTGCTCGATTCCAAGCGGCACCAAAGGAGTCGCATCACTTAGCAGTGAAGCGAATTCTTCGATATTTGGCTTACACCCCAACACTCGGATTATGGTATCCCAAGGGCTCAAAATTTGATTTAGTTGGATTCTCGGATGCTGATTATGCTGGTGACAAGGTGGATCGCAAGTCTACATCAGGCACATGTCATTTCTTGGTCGATCACTTGTTTGTTGGTTTTCAAAGAAGCGTAACGTATCACTCTCAATCGCTGAATCTGAATACATTGTCTTGGATCTGTTGTGCTCATCTTCTATGGATGAAGCAAACTCTCAAGGATTATGGCATCAACCTGAAACAAGTACCTCTCTTCTGCGACAACGGAAGTGCCATCAAGATAGCCAACAAGACAGTCCAACACTCGAAGACAAAGCACATTGAAATTCGTCATCACTTTCTCAGAGATCATGTTATGAAGAAAGATATCAACATGATTCACGCAATCTTCAAGAGCAATCGCGATATCTTCACAAAGCCCTTGGATGAGAAAAGGTTTTGCAAGTTACGGTGTGAGCTAAATATCTTGGAATCCTCTAATGTCCTGTGATCAGGCACACATCCTAACACTTATGCATGTTGATGACTTAGATGTGCAACACACAAAGTAATGTATATCTTCAATCAATGAAGATTTACACTCTGAGTGTGAATACATTAACATGGAATTTGACTTCGGAGCACCACGATAATTGTGCGCCATGTCTGGGTCTAATACTTCCTATACGGTGGATAACGCCACCACCAAATTTCTCTGTTTGAAGTGTTTCACTCATGGCGTTATATTGCAATGACTTCGCATTTGGTTTGTCTTCAGTTTCAATTTATCTTCATGATTTTCTACACTATGATGATTTGATTGCTTTTTGATATATATATATATATATATATATATATATACTAGTGTTCTGTCCTCTACAGCATTCACTTATAGCTATGTCTTCAAGATTGGATTTTTTTGAACTAAGTGAATGTGATCGGACCCTAACCTCTCTATGCTTCCTATCTCAAACTCTATCTGTCCAAATCATATGCACTCTATTGAAACTGTCGAATGTCTTCTCTGCGTCCTAGTCAGCAGAAGGCAAAGAGACAAACATTGAATCTGTTTTAAATGACTTATCTTTATTGTTGAAATCCGGAGAAGCCGGAACAACTCTCCGACATGCCTGGCGGGCGTGGGAATGTGGGACAACCCTGAGTATGTTGCATGCTTGCCACGTGCCCCTCAGATGTGAACTGCCAGGGGCACCAGCGTAATTGCGCTGTGTCGCTCACCTACTTATAAATACTTGTCCCCTGCGGTAAAGAAATCCTTCTTCCACCTCTCCACCTCCGTTAAAACCCTAGCGCCACCGCTAGCTCTCGATGACGCCGGCGACGAAGCGCTTAGCTGCCGCGACTTCTCCGATGTCGTCCTCACGCCAGCCGTGGACATCGTCCTCTCCGCCGTCGCCGTAGGTGTCCTCCATCGCCAAGTTAGGGCACGGTGGGCTGAACTGCTCGGTCTCCTATTCATCCCATCTAGCAGTTCTTCGTGCGGTAATTATAACTCTATTTTACCACCTTTGTGATCTTCAAGATTCATCCTGTTTATTGAAAATGGTTTCTACCTATTCAATGTTAGATCTACTCTGTCTGCATCACATATTGCCTAGTCCATTCACTTAGATTTCCTGTCTAGTTTGATTCCTCACTTGTACTTATTCACGGATTGGTACAAATCTGGAACCAACTCACCTATATAAGTGAATGTCTTCGCATCATGAGGTCAATGTCTTCAAGCTAATTTATCTTCAAAATCTTCTGAGAATGCATATGACCTCTTCCCCTTCCCTCGCATCTCTAATGCTGTCACAGGTACATGTCCGTGGGAGAATCCCTTGGTTCTCATAGTCTGCATTCGTTTGCAGAATACTTACAGCATCATATCAATTCTCCTGAAGCCAGTTCTTGCTTGACCAGCAAGCGTAAGTCTCTGAAGCCTTTGAATGTATTGAAGCCATTGAGTTTGAAGTTCATGGCTGCAGAAAAATCAGCAAGGAAGGGTGGCAGACAGCGCAGAGAAGGAACATCCAAAGATCTGCCTGATGACTTAGCAGAACTCTACAAGACAGATCCCAAAGAGAATTATCATCAGAGAGAGACGCGAATCCATTGGATTCGACACTATTGGGCTGAGGAATGGTTCAAGTACAAGTTTGTGACGAAGGAATATGCAGAGAAGAATGCCATCAAGAGACCTTGGGGTGATATCCTCTATCGAGGCCTTCAACCCAAGAACAGAGCTGAAGCCATTGCTCAAGGCTTCTATCCTTGCATGGTCCGTGGACCACAACCTGAGAACGCCGATCCCACTTCACTACTCTGGTGTCGTGATGATTCTCTCTTCAAGCGCAACTTCTAGTTTGCTGTGGCTTTGGCCAAGAAGAACAAGAAGTCATTGGGATTGGACTTCAACCCAGGTCCCTCTGCTCCCCGTGCTGACGGCTCCCGTGATGCTAATCCCAATGTTATCGGCCCCTTCTCCAACCTTGACGGCCTCATCACCTACATCATGGTCCAAGGTGCCCAAGTAGATCATTCTGAAAATGATGCTGACTCCAATGAAGCCCCAGCTCCTCCTCCAAAGCCGCAGAAGCAAAAGAAGCCAAAGGCTTCAAGATCAGCTGGACCTCCGAAGACTTCTCGTGCGGGTTAATCGCCATCGCACCTCCACGGCCGCAGCATTCTCGAAGATCAATCCCGTGTCTCCAAGAGAACGGAGAAGAAAAAGCAACTTGTTAGACCAACTGATCAAAGAGACTTGACTCCTGCCGCCATTCTGCGTGAAGAACCCATTGATCTGTCAAGTGATGACGATCTTGATGATGATGCCCTTGAGCAGCTGATAAAGAGCAAAGAAGAAGCAAAAATCTTCAACAACCTGCCTCTCTTTGATGTGGCAATCATCCACAACTTCATTGATGAGTGGTTCGACACCCCCAATCTCAGCTTTGAAGATTTGCAGCTTCCCATTGGCCTCAGTGTCGCCTTCAATGGCGCCATTGCTTCTGAGCTAGCTCTCGCTCAGCGCATCATTGAGCTCAAGGACAAGATTGATTATGAGAAGGCTCAATTCAAGAAGCATGTGGCCAAGCTAAGTGTTCAAGACGTCGGAAACTTCAAAGTCATGCTACATGAGCTTAAAGAAGCTTTTCTGAAGAAGCGTGAAGAAGCTCAGGGCTCTCGAGAGCGCATGAAGAGTTTGGCTGATAAGTGTGTGCTCGCCTACAATGAGGCTGAGAAGCGCAAGTCACTTGGCCGCCCCGGCATTGACCCTGTGATGGCTGCAAAGAAGAAGAAGAAGCTTCTCACTGAACAGCCCGAACCTTCAAGCGTGAAGCCCTCGCATTATCTTCCCAAGCAGCATGACTGCTCGAAGCCAAAGGTCACCACAACCGCTTGTAATGTAAGAAGACGAGGGCTGCCGAGGCTGAAGCCGTAAAGAGAAAGAATACTAAAGCCTCGATGCCGCTCCTCCAAGAAGAAGCGCAAGACCAAGAAGACTAGGGCTGCTTCCACAGAGAGCCCTTAGTTGTTGAACCCATTTCAGTGGTTCGCCCAGCCGTAACATCAAGAACGAAGGATGATAGTCCATGAGCCTGCTCCCACAGAGGCTCATGAAGCTGAAGATATTCCAAAGAAATGAACCCACCGCTGCAAGACATTGGTCATGATGACAATGTAGCCGATGATGAAGTTCTTCCTCAGATCGAACATGACGTGGTATCATCGCCTGTTCATATGAACAGCGAACTCATCAGCATTGGTCGTCCTCTGACGCCAATTGCTCAGGATGCATCGTGGGCTGATCACCCACAGCTACAAGACTCCCCCAGTACTCCCCAACAACAAGCTACACCCCCCGTGCAAGAAGAGGATGAAGACTTTGAGGCCCAGCCAACTCCATCTCCTAAGGCGTTGCCAGCATTTCGCAGGCTTCGCAAAGGACAAAGGCCTCAAGTCCCTCTGTCGAGCGTTCCAGAAGGAGAAGTGCAATGTTCACCTGTTGCTCGCCAAGTCTTTTCTGAACCTACTCCAACTGTGAATGTCTCCGAGTCTGAAGCACGAGCTGCTGAAGACATTCCGGCTGCATCAGCCAAGGAAAATCAAGAAGAAGTACGTGTCCCTACTCCCCCAGTGATTGAAGAAGATGTTCCTGATGTGAACGTGCCTGTGCCCGACCCTCCTGTTCATCAAGAGGAGGTTGAAAATGTTGAGGCTGCCACCGCCAACGCCAATGAAGCCAATGACGTAGTCATGGCTGACGCTTATGTGGAGCCTGCACCAACCAATGTGCCTGAAGCCAATGCGGCCACTGAACCTGAAACCAATGAGGCCACTGTGCCTGAAGCCAATGAGGCTGCTGCACCTGAAGCTAATATGGAAACTGCTCCCAAAGCACCTGTTGTGCAGTCTGACGCCTCAGTTGTTGCCCCTGCTCCTGTTCCGCCACCAAGAACCCATAAAATTGAGCAAGTATACAGTCATGGTCAGCTCACCACTATCCGATGGCCCATTCTGGTACCTCCGCCTACTGCCTCTGGACCTCAATTTGATTATCATGTTGAGCATAGGCCTCAGGTCCAGAAGCCCAAGCCAAGACTGCCAAGGTTTCCAGGTACTGCAAACTCACCAGGGTCCTTCAATGCTAATGGCTTCAAATGCCACAATACCTTCTTTGATAGCACCAAGAACCCCTACTCCAAACCAAGGATATCATCAGATCGGTTCTGGAGCTATCAGCAGAGAAGCTATTACTCATGCGTACTATATGATCAAGGGTGCATTTTCCCTCATATGTGCCTAGACACTGAAGCCATTGCTGGACTGCCGTGCTTAGAAGAAGCACTTGATTGCTTTCGTGATGCTGGTCTGCTCCACTTTGTTACAGACAAAGAACATTGGAATGAAGTGTTGGGGAACGTAGTAATTTCAAAAATTTCCCTACGCACACGCAAGATCATGGTGATGCATAGCAACAAGAGGGGAGAGTGTTGTCTAGGTACCCTCGTAGACCGAAGCGGAAGCGTTGACGCAACGTAGAGGAAGTAGTTGTACGTCTTCCCGGTTCAACCGATCTAAGCACCGTTACTCCGGCACCTCCGAGTTCTTGACACACGTACAGCTCGATGACGCACCCCAGGCTCCGATCCAGCAGAGCTTCAGGGAGGAGTTCCGTCAGCATGACGGCGTGGTGACGATCTTGATGTTCAACTGTCACAGGGCTTCGCCTAATCACTGCTACAATATGACCGAGGTGTAATATCGTGGAGGGGGGCACCGCACACGCCTAAGGAACTATCACAAAGATCAACTTGTGTGTCTATGGGGTGCCCCCTGCCCCGTATATAAAGGAGTGGAGGAGGGAGGGCCGCCCTCTATGGCGCGCCTTAGGGGAGTCCTACTCCCACCGAGTAGGATTCCCCTTCCTAGTCCAACTAGGAATCCTTCAAGTATTAGGAGTAGGAGACAAGGAAGGGAAGAGAGAAGGAAGGAAGGAGGGAGTGCGGCCTCTCCTAGTCCACCCGGACTAGGCCATGGGGCGCGCCCTGCCCTAGGCAGCCCTCTCTCTTTCCCGTATGGCCCAATAAGGCCCAATACTTCTCCCGGCGAATTCCCGTAACTCTCCCAGACTACTTAAAATACCCAAATCACTCGAACCTTTCCGAACTCCGAATATAGTCGCCCAATATATCGATCTTTATGTATCGACCATTTTGAGACTCCTCGTCATGTCCCCGATCTCATCCGGACTCAACTCCTTCGGTACATCAAAACTCATAAACTCATAATATAACTCGCCATCAAACCTTAAGCGCAGGCGGACCCTATGGTTCGAGAACAATGTAGACATGACCGAGACACGCCTCTCGGTCAATAACCAATAGTGGGACCTGATGCCCATATTGGTTCCTACATATTCTACGAAGATCTTTATCGGTCGGACCGCATAACAACATACGTTGTTCCTTTGTCATCGGTATGTTACTTGCCCGAGATTCGATCGTCGGTATCCAATACCTAGTTCAATCTCGTTACCGGCAAGTCTCTTTACTTGTTCCGTAATACATCATCTCGCAACTAACTCATTAGTTGCAATGCTTGCAAGGCTTAAATGATGTGCATTACCGAGAGGGCCCAGAGATACCTCTCCGACATTCGGAGTGACAAATCCTAATCTCGAAATACGCCAACCCAACAAGTACCTTTGGAGACACCTGTAGAGAACCTTTATAATCACCCAGTTATGTTGTGATGTTTGGTAGCACACAAAGTGTTCCTCCGGTAAACGGGAGTTGCATAATCTCATAGTCATAGGAGCATGTATAAGTCATGAAGAAAGCAATAGCAACATACTAAACGATCGGGTGCTAAGCTAACGGAATGGGTCATGTCAATCAGATCATTCAACTAATGATGTGATCCCGTTAATCAAATAACAACTCTTTGTCCATGGTTAGGAAACATAACCATCTTTGATTAACAAGCTAGTCAAGTAGAGGCATACTAGTGACACTCTGTTTGTCTTATATATTCACACATGTATTATGTTTCCGGTTAATACAATTCTAGCATGAATAATAAACATTTATCATGATATAAGGAAATAAATAATAACTTTATTATTGCCTCTAGGGCATATTTCCTTCAGTCTCCCACTTGCACTAGAGTCAATAATCTAGATCACATCACCATGTGATTAACATCGATAGTTCACATCATCATGTGATTAACACCCATAGTTCACATCGCCATATGACCAACACCCAAAGGGTTTACTAGATTCAGTAATCTAGTTCACATCGCTATGTGATTAACACCCAAAGAGTACTAAGGTGTGATCATGTTTTTCTTGTGAGAGAATCTTAGTCAACGGGTCTTTCACATTCAGATCCGTTATGTATTTTGCAATTTTCTATGTCTACAATGCTCTGCAGGGAGCTACTCTAACTAATTGCTCCCACTTTCAATATGTATCTAGATCGAGACTTAGAGTCATCCAGATCGGTGTCAAAAGTTGCATCGACGTAACCCTTTACGACGAACCTTTTGTCACTTCCATAATCGAGAAACATATCCTTATTCCACTAAGGATAATTTTGACCGCTGTCCAGTGATCTACTCCTAGATCACTATTGTACTCCCTTGCCAAACTCAGTGTAGGGTATACAATAGATCTGGTACACAGCATGGCATACTTTATAGAACCTATGGCTAAGGTATAGGGAATGACTTTCATTCTCTTTCTATCTTCTGCCGTGGTCGGGTTTTGAGTCTTACTCAATTTCACACCTTGTAACACGTGCAAGAACTCTTTCTTTGATTGTTCCATTTTGAACTACTTCAAAATCTTGTCAAGGTATGTACTCATTGAAAAACTTATCAAGCGCCTTGATCTATCTCTATAGATCTTGATGATCAATATGTAAGCAGCTTCACCGAGGTCTTTCTTTGAAAAACTCCTTTCAAACACTCCTTTATGCTTTGCGAATAATTCTACATTATTTCCGATCTACAATATGTCATTCACATATACTTATCGAAAATGTTGTAGTGCTCCCACTCACTTTCTAGTAAATACAGTTTCACCGCAAGTCTCAGATAAACTATATGCTTTGATCAACTTATCAAAGCGTATATTCCAACTCCGAGATGCTTGCACCAGTCCATAGGTGGATCGCTGGAGCTTGCACATTTTGTTAGCTCCTTTGGATCGATAAAACCTTCTGGTTGCATCATATACAACTCTTCCTCCGTAAACCCATTCAGAATGCAGTTTTACATCCATTTGCCGATTTCATAAATTGTGGCGATTGCTAACATGATTCGGGCAGACTTAAGCATCCCTACGCTTGAGAAAATCTCATTGTAGTCAACACCTTGAACTTGTCAAAACCTTTTTGCATAAGTCGAGCTTTGTAGATAGTAACACTACTATCAACGTCCGTCTTCCTCTTGAAGATCCATTTATACAATATGGCTTGCCGATCATCGGGCAACTCCACCAAAGTCCACACTTTGTTCTTATACATGGATCCCATCTCAGATTTCATGACCTTAAGCCATTTTGCGGAATCTAGGCTCATCATCCCTTCCTCATAGTTCGTAGGTTCATCATGGTCTAGTAACATGACTTCCAGAACAGGATTATCGTACCACTCTGGTGCGGACCGTACTCTGGAAGACCTACGAGGTTCTGTAGTAACTTGATCTGAAGTTTCATGATCATCATCATTAGCTTCCTCACTAATTGGTGTAGAAATCACTGGAACTGATTTCAGTGATGAACAATTTTCCAATTCGGGAGAAGGTATAGTTACCTCATCAAGTTCTACTTTTCTCCCACTCACTTCTTTCGAGAGAAACTCCTTCTCTAGAAAGGATCCATTTTAGCAACGAATATCTTGCCTTCGGATCTGTGATAGAAGGTGTACCCAACAATTTCCTTTGGGTATTCTATGAAGACGCACTTCTCCGATTTGGGTTCGAGCTTATCAGGATGAAACTTTTTCACATAAGCATCGCAGCTCCAAACTTTAAGAAACGACAACTTGGGTTTCTTGCTAAACCACAGTTCATATGGTGTCGTCTTAACGGATTTAGATGCTGCCCTTTTAACGTGAATGCAGCTGTCTCTAATGCATAACCCAGAAACAATAGTGGTAAATCAGTAAGAGACATCATAGATCGCACTATATCCAATAAAGTGCAGTTACGACGTTCGGACACACCATAACGCTGTGGTGTTCCAGGTGGCGTGAGCTGTGAAACTATTCCACAATGTTTTAATTGAAGACCAAACTCGTAACTCAAATCTTATTCTCCGCGATCAGATCGCAGAAACTTTATTTTCTTGCTACAATGATTCTTCCACTTCACTCTGAAATTCTTTGAACCTTTCAACTATTTCAGACTTATGTTTCATCAAGTAGATATACCCATATCTACTCAAATCATCTTGTGAAGGTCAGAAAATAACGATACTTGCCACGAGCATCAACACTCATTGTATCGCATACATCGGTATGTATTATTTCCAATAAGTCAGTAGCTCGTTCCATTGTTCCGGAGAACGGAGTTTTAGTCATCTTGCCCAAAAGGCAAGGTTCGCAAGCATCAAATGATTCATAACCAAGTGATTCCAAAAATCCATCTTTATGGAGTTTCTTCATGCGCTTTACACCGATATGACCCAAACGGCAGTGGCACAAATAAGTTGCACTATCATTATTAACTTTGCATCTTTTGGCATCAATATTATGAATATGTGCATCACTACGATCGAGAGCCAACAAACTATTTTCGTTGGGTGTATGACCATTGAAGGTTTTATTCATTTAAATAGAACAACAATTATTCTCTGATTTTAAATGAATAACCGTATTGCAATAAACATGATCAAATCATATTCATGCTCAACGCAAACGCCAAATAACATTTATTTAGGTTTAACACTAATCCCGAAAGTATAGGGAGTGTGCGATGATGATCATATCAATCTTGGAACTACTTCAAACACTCATCGTCACTTCCCCTTCAACTAGTCTTTATTTATTCTGTAACTCCTGTTTCGAGTTACTAATCTTAGCAACCGAACAAGTATCAAATACTCAGGGGCTACTATAAACACTAGTAAAGCACACATCAATAACCTGTATATCAAATACACCCTTGTTCACTTTGCCATCCTTCTTATCCACCAAATATTCAGGGCATTTCCGCTTCCAGTGACCATTTCCTTTGCAGTGTAAGCACTCAGTTTCAGGCTTTGGTCCAGCTTTGGTCTTCTTCACGGGAGTGACAACTTGTTTTCCATTCTACTTGAAGTTTCCCTTTCTTTCCCTTTGCCCTTTTCTTGAAACTAGTGGTCTTGTCAATCATCAACACTTGATGCTCTTTCTTGATTTCTACCTTCGTTGATTTCAACATCACGAAGAGCTCGGGAATCGTTTTCGTCATCCCTTGCATACTATAGTTCATCTCGAAGTTCTAGTAACTTAGTGATGGTGATTAGAGAATTCTGTCAATCACTATCTTATCTGGAAGATTAACTCCCACTTGATTCAACCGATTGAAGTATCCAGACAATCTGAGCACATGCTCACTAGTTGAGCGATTCTCCTCCATCTTTTAGCTATAGAACTTGTTGGAGACTACATATCTCTCAACTCGGGTATTTGCTTGAAATATTAACTTCAGTTCCTGGAACATCTCATATGGTCCATGATGTTCAAAACATCTTTGAAGTCCCGATTCTAAGCCATAAAGCATGGTGCACAAAACTATCAAGTAGTCATCATATTGAGCTAGCCAAACGCTCATAACATCTCGCATCCGCTCCTGCAATAGGTCCGCTACCTAGCGGTGCATTAAGGACATAATTCTTCTATGCAGCAATGAGGATAAACCTTAGATCGCGGATCCAATCCGCATCATTGCTACTAACATTTTTCAACACAATTTTCTCTAGGAACATATCAAAGTAAACATATGAAAGCAACAACGCAAGCTATTGATCTTACAACATAATTTGCAAAATATTACCAGGACTAAGTTCATGATAAATTTAAGTTCAATTAATCATATTACTTAAGAACTCCCACTTAGACAGACATCTCTCTAGTCATCTAAGTGATCACGTGATCCAAATCAACTAAACCATAACCGGTCATCACGTGAGATGGAGTAGTTTTCAATAGTGAACATCACTATGTTGATCATATCTACTATATGATTCACGCCGACCTTCGGTCTCCGTGTTCGAGGCCATATCTGCATATGCTAGGCTCGTCAAGTTTAACTGAGTATTCGCGTGTGCAAAACTGGCTTGCACCCGTTGCGAGATGGACGTAGAGCTTATCACACCCGATCATCACGTGTTGTCTGGGCACGATGAACTTTGGCAACAGTGCATACTCAGGGAGAACACTTCTTGATAATTAGTGAGAGATCATCTTAAAATGCTACCGTCAATCAAAGCAACAATAAGATGTATAATAGATAAACATCATATGCAATCAAAATATGTGACATGATATGGCCATGGTCATCTTGCGCCTTTGATCTCCATCTCCAAAGTACTGTCATGATCTCTATCGTTACCGGCACGACACCATGATCTTCATCATCTTGATCTATATCAATGTGTCATCACATGGTTGTCTCACCAACTATTGCTCTTGCAACTATTGCTATTGTATAGTGATAAAGTAAAGAAATTATTTGGCACTTGCATCTTATGCAACAAAGAGACATCCATAGGGCTTCTGCCAGTTGCCGATAACTTCAACAAAACATGATCATCTTATACAACAACTTATATCTTATCACGTCTTGACCATATCATATCACAACATGCCCTGCAAAAACAAGTTAGACGTCCTCTACTTTGTTGTTGCAAGTTTTACGTGGCTGCTACGGGCTGAGCAAGAACCGTTCTTACCTACGCATCAAAACCACAACAATAGTTTGTCAAGTTGGTGTTGTTTTAACCTTCGCAAGGACCGGGCGTAGCCACACTCGGTTCAACTAAAGTTGGAGAAACTGACACCGCTAGTCACCGTGTGCATAGCACGGCGGTAAAACCAGTCTCGCGTAAGCGTACGCGTAATGTCGGTCTGGGCCGCTTCATCCAACAATACCGCCGAACCAAAGTATGACATGCTGGTAAGCAGTATGACTTATATCGCCCACAACTCACTTGTGTTCTACTCGTGCATATAACATCAAACCATAAAACCTGGCTCTGATGCCACTGTTGGGGAACGTAGTAATTTCAAAAATTTCCCTACGCACACGCAAGATCATGGTGATGCATAGCAACGAGAGGGGAGAGTGTTGTCTACGTACCCTCGTAGACCGAAGTGGAAGAGTTGACGCAATGTAGAGGAAGTAGTCGACGCCTTCCCGGTTCAACCGATCCAAGCACCGCACTCGCACCTCCGAAGTTCTTGACACACGTACAGCTCGATGACGCACTCGGGCTCCGATCCAGCAGAGCTTCAGGGAGGAGTTCCACAAGACGACGGCGTGGTGACGATCTTGATGTTCAACTGTCGCAGGGCTTCGCCTAAGCACCGCTACAATATGACCGAGGTGTAATATCGTGGAGGGGGGCACCGCACAAGGCTAAGGAACGATCACGAAGATCAACTTGTGTGTCTATGGGGTGCCCCTGCCCCCGTATATAAAGGAGTGGAGGAGGGGAGGGACGACCTCTCTATGGCGCGCCTAGGGGAGTCCTACTCCCACCGAGTAGGATTCCCCTTTCTAGTCCAACTAGGAATCCTTCCAAGTATTAGGAGTAGGAGACAAGGAAGGGAAGAGAGAAGGAAGGAAGGAGGGGTGCGGCCTCTCCCTAGTCCAATTCGGACTAGGTTATGGGGGCCTGCCCTAGGCAGCCCTCTCTCTTTCCCGTATGGCCCAATAAGGCCCAATACTTCTCCTCGGCGAATTCCGTAACTCTCCGGACTCAAAAATACCGAATCACTCGGACCCTTTACTTAACTCCGAATATAGTCGTCCAATATATCGATCTTTACGTATCGACCATTTCGAGACTCCTCGTCATGTCCCCGATCTCATCCGGGACTCAACTCCTTCGGTACATCAAAATTCATAAACTCATAATATAACTGCTATCAAAACCTTAAGCGCATGGACCCTACGGTTCGAGAACAATGTAGACATGACCGAGACACGTCTCGGTCAATAACCAATAGCGGACCTGATGCCCATATTGGTTCCTACATATTCTACGAAGATGTTTATCGGTCGACCGCATAACAACATACGTTGTTCCTTTGTCATCGGTATGTTACTTGCCCGAGATTCGATCGTCGGTATCCAAGACCTAGTTCAATCTCGCTACGCAAGTCTCTTTACTCGTTCCGTAATACATCATCTTGCAACTAACTCATTAGTTGCAATGCTTGCAAGGCTTAAATGATGTGCATTACCGAGAGGGCCCAGAGATACCTCTCCGACATTCGGAGTGACAAATCCTAATCTCGAAATACGCCAACCCAACAAGTACCTTTGGAGACACCTGTAGAGCACCTTTATAATCACCCAGTTACGTTGTGACTTTTGGTAGCACACAAAGTGTTCCTCCGGTAAACGGGAGTTGCATAATCTCATAGTCATAGGAACATGTATAAGTCATGAAGAAAGCAATAGCAACATACTAAACAATCGGGTGCTAAGCTAACGGAATGGGTCATGTCAATCAGATCATGCAACTAATGATGTGATCCCTTTAATCAAATAACAACTCTTTGTCCATGGTTAGGAAACATAACCATCTTTGATTAACAAGCTAGTCAAGTAGAGGCATACTAGTGACACTCTGTTTGTCTTATATATTCACACATGTATTATGTTTCCGGTTAATACAATTCTAGCGTGAATAATAAACATTTATCATGATATAAGGAAATAAATAATAACTTTATTATTGCCTCTAGGGCATATTTCCTTCATGAAGAGCTATTGCTTCAATTCTATGCTACTCTACACATTCGCGGCAACTACAGACACATCAAGACATGGGTTCTCGAGTGGATGACTGGAAATGTTCATCATGAAGCCAAAGCTATGGATATCATTGAGCTCACAGGGCTAGCCACTCCGGGAGAAGTATATGAACCTGACTGTCAGCTACACCGCAGTGCAGTGAAGAGTATCTTCCATAAGCCAGAACCCAATATGAACCAAATGTTGAGCATGATGAAGCCCTTTCCATCTGACGCTGAATATCCAATAGATTTCTTTGTTGAAGACCTTGAGTATCTGCCTTGAACCATATATCATATCATCAGGCGAACTCTATGGCCTGTCAAAGGACATTCATCAGCGGCCAAGCTTGAAGGAGCTATGAAGACTTTGGTCTTCTATATTCTCAATGGCATCAGCTTCAACACTCAAGAATTCTTCATCAGGCAACTTGCTGCTTCTGGCTCTGACCTATTTGGTCTGAAGTTTTAGAGAGAATTCCTTCTATGACACTACTCTTAAATTTGATGCCTTATGTGACACTCCCAATTTTTTGCTTCCTCAAGTGATATCTTGTGTAAAATTTATGCCTCACATGACACTGCCATCGGTTCTGTTAAATCGTTCCGTCACTTTTTACCCGTCTGGACCAAACTGTCCCCGTTTGACTCGATCGAGCACCCCCAGCCTTCCTTACCTCATCGCCAGCGCCAGCCTTTCTCACCCCGAGCCCGCACCTCACGCGTCGGGGCGGAACCCTAGCAGCGGCGGCGCGGCTGTGTCACCGGAAGGCGCGGCGGCCGAGAGCGCCATGGAGCAGGTGATGGCTGAAGGAGAACCAGGCGGTGCGGTGGCCGAGGGCGGGCAAGGCGGGGCGGCCAAGGGCGGCAAGGCGGGCGGCCGAGGGCGGGCAAGGCGGGGCGGCCGAGGGCGGGCAAGGCGGGGCGGCCGAGGGCGGACCTGGAGGCGCGGAGGGCGGGCAACACACCGATTTGGGCTGGTCGGCTTGGGCAGATTGGCAAGAAGGGTGAGTGCTTCGAGCTTGTACTCTCCAGAAGCAGTTTAGTATGCTGAAATTTAGTAGCAACGTTTATGTATTTCTCTGTGATTTGCAGGATGGATCCAGAAAAGGTAGTGCAGATGTTGATTGCATACTGTGATCCCTCCAAAGAAGCATATGAGCCTATCGCCGAGGATTGGACAGATGTTCAAGGGGATAACAACACAAAAGAGGCCGATGATAGTTATCTTTGCAACCCAATCCCGGAGAATGAGCATGTTGGTATTAATGAGGAGAAAATGTATTTGGAGAAAGAACCTATACCTCCAAAATTGGTTCTTTTTTCTGGTAAAGAGAAAGACAAAACCAATGTTTCTAAGGATGAGAGCGAGGATGGGAGCAAGGATGGGAGCGAGGATGGGAGCGAGGATGGGAGCGAGGAGGAGCCTGAAGAAGAGGAGGAGGAGGAGGAGTTACATGAGCCAGAGCATGCCCCAAATACGGAGTATGACCAACAAGACCCTACAATGACTGTAGGATCCACATATCCCAATATGGATGTGTTTAAGTTGGCTCTTTCTCAGCATGCAGTCAAACGTGACTTTGAGTATAACACAGAGAAGAGCACACAACATAGGTTAAGGGCCTATTGTAAAAGAAGAGATGAAGATGATTGCCCATGGAGGATACATGCTTCTACAATAGCTGATAGGCGCACTGTAATGGTAATTGTCTAACCGTACTTATTTCTGAATAGATCTTGCATAAATGTTGAGGAGATTTTAGCTTACTTGTATTCCTCTTTTGTAGGTGAAAAAAAACCTTTTGAGAACGATTGTTCTAGTATGAAAAGGAAAAAGAAAGTGAAGAACGCAACTAAGTTCTGGATATGTGAGAAGGTGAAAGATTGGCTCATTGAAGATGCAACTCTAGGAGCAATGGAATTGCGAAAAAAGCTGAAAGAACACTACAAGATCAAAATCCACTACAAGAGAGTCTATATGGGTAAGCTACTAGCCTTGAAGCAACTATACGGTGATTGGGATAGTAGTTTTAACAACTTGTATTGGTTTAAAGCACAAGTTGAAAGTTGCTGCCCTGATAGCATAGTGCAGATCGACCATCATACCATAAACGGTAAAATAAGGTTTAGAAGAATTTTTGTTGCTCTCAAACCTTGCATAGATGGATTTCTTAGTGGCTGCAGGCCATATTTGGCTGTGGACAGCACCTTTATGAAAGGCAGATTCAAGGGGCAATTGGCTAGTGCTACTGCAGTGGATGGCCATAATTGGATGTATCCAGTTTGTTTTGGAATTTTTGACTCTGAAACAAATGAAAATTGGATCTGGTTCATGCAGTTGCTAAGACAGGCCATAGGATCACCAACAGGTTTAGCCATATGCACTGATGCTGGCCAAGCAGTGATGACAGGGGTAAAAGAAGTGTTCCCGGAGGTAGAACATAGAGAATGTATGTTCCACTTGGTGAGCAACTTCAAGAAGAAGTTTACTGGAAAAGTATTTGATGACCACCTATGGGCAGCTGCTTACTCATGGAACCCATATATATTTGACAAGAATTGGGCTGCAATGGAGGCAGTAAAGCCAGCCGCAACAGCATATATTAGGAAGTGGCACAATAGGTTGTGGTCTAGGAGTCAGTTCTCGACCATATGCAAGGTGGACTATGTAACCAACAACTTGGCGGAGTGCTTTAACAATTGGATCAAGCACCACAAGTCATTGAACTTGGACGATTTCTTGGACAAGGCGAGGCAGCTGATTATGATCTTGTGGAATGATAGGAGAAACGTAGCAAAAAAGTTAGATGGATTGATTCTACCCCACATAATGAAGAAGTTTAACGCACTGACTAGAGAATTCAACTTGGAGGTGGTAGAATGCTCAGAAGAAGTGGCTGAAGTGGTTGCATTAGGAGGCAGCGGTTTTAGGTTTGTTGTTAACTTGCAAGATAGAACATGTTCATGTCGACAATGGCAAGTTTGTGGTCTTCCTTGCAAACATCCTCTTGCATTCATCACGTCACTTAGCGATGCTCACATAAAGAATTACGTTGATTTGTATTATTCCACTGAAAAATTCAGAGCAGCCTATTCCAACATGATCCCTGCTATGCCTGACAAGAGCCAATGGCCTGAATCTGACCATGGATTTTTCATGCATCCACCACTACTTAAAGCTACAGCTGGCAGGCTTAAAACTGAGAGATATAAAGGTTGTTGTCGGTGTCAAAACCGGCGGATCTCGGGTAGGGGGTCCCGAACTGTGCATCTAGGCGGATGGTAACAGGAGACAAGGGACACGATGTTTTTACCCAGGTTCGGGCCCTCTCGATGGAGGTAAAACCCTACTCCTGCTTGATTGATATTGATGATATGGGTAGTACAAGAGTGGATCTACCACGAGATCAAGGAGGTTAAACCCTAGAAGCTAGCCTATGGTATGATTGTTGTAATGGTTGTTGTCCTACGGACTAAAACCCTCCGGTTTATATAGACACCGGAGAGGGCTAGGGTTACACAGAGTCGGTTACAATGGTAGGAGATCTACATATCCGTATTGCCAAGCTTGCCATCCATGCCAAGGAAAGTCCCATTCAGACACGGGACAAAGTCTTCAATCTTGTATCTTCATAGTCTTGGAGTCCGGCTGACGATGATAGTCCGGCTATCCGGACACCCCCTAGTCCAGACTCCTCAAGAGTAGCCTGAACCAGGCTTCAATGACGATGAGTCCGCGCAAGATATTGTTCGGCATTGCAAGGCGGGTTCCTCCTTCGAATAATTCATAGAAGATTGTGAACACCAGGATAGTGTCCGGCTCTGCAAAATAAATTCCACATTCCACCATAGAGAGAATAACATGTACACAAGTTCAATCTGCTGACGCATTTTGTGGCATGACGTCACACCACCACCAAGCCTTTACTTGAATCGTTTTTTATTATACCACCTCAGCGCGTTTAGCGAAGCGGTTTCCTTGGCACATCTTTTCAAAGCAGAGATCGTGTTCCCCTTATTCCAGGATTCTCATCAATACGGACGTGGGTAACCCAACCGCGCCCGTCGCCACGCCCGCTCTATTGAAGGCGAGTCCCGAACGGTCACGGAGACGGCTCTTGGTATTCTCCCTCCTCCCAAGGCTCGTTTCTTTTCTTCAATCCTCCATCGAATCTTCTCCTTGCCCCAAGTTCCAACACCCAGAGCCCCAGATTCGAGCGCTTCGGACCTTCAACAATGTCCGGATCCGACCTTCAGGGCTGGTGGATGCCCTCCTCCGTCACGGAAGAGGACGTGCTAAAGCTGCGAGAGGCCAAGTACCTGTCTTACGAGATTTCGCACAGGTTGCCCGCCGAAGGGCAGGCCATCCCCACCCCCGAGCCCGGCGAGTACGTCGTTTTTGTATCCCACCTCCGTCGGGGTTTAGGCTTCCCGATGGATCCTTTCGTGGGAGGGCTCATGTTTTACTATGGGTTGGCATTCCATGACTTGGCTCCGGAGTCCATCCTCCATATTTCTGCATTTATCGTCGTCTGCGAAGCCTTCCTCCGCATTACCCCTCACTTCGGCCTGTGGCTGAAGACCTTCGATGTGGAGCCGAAGATGATCGAGGGGCGTCAAGAAGAGTGCGGCGGGGCGGTTGTGAGCAGAAGGGACGATGCCCCATGGCCCGAGGGCTCTTTCTAGGAGGAGCTCGGCTTGTGGCAGCAGGAGTGGTTCTATATAACCGCTCCCAGGGGCAGCAAGCAGAAGCCGCCACCCATCTTCTGCTCGGGCCCTCCACAGCGGCTGATGTCATGGGTCAGCCAAGGGCTCAATTGGGGGCCGCCAAAGGACGTGCCCCTACTGCAGGGCCGGATTCGAGACCTCCAAGCGAGGGAGATCGATCTGGTTGTGGTAATGCAGGTCATGCTGGTTAGGCGCCTCTGCCTGCAAACGCCGCCTCTCCGGCTGTGGGAGTTTAATCCGAGGGACCACGGATTCTCCAACACTTCATGGGTATGACACCCGTGGAGATGTACAAATTATTCTTCGGATCACGAGGCGTGTCCGAATTGACCGAGGACGCCGGCCTAAGCTGCAATCGCCCGGATACACAAGTAAGTAGCTCCGAGTCCGGACATACCGTTTGTTTGCCTTTCTATGATTCGCCTTTTGACCAATTTCCTTCTAAACAGGAGTAGATAGCGCAAGCAAAACTGATACGGTGTCCGGCCCCCCTCCCAGAGACCGCGCCGATCCCGTCTTTGGTCAGATGCTGGAGGTTGCGCCTTCAGAAGAAGGCGAAGGGGAAAATAGAGGAGCAACCGCCTCGCCCAAGGAGGCTCTTGAAAGAGGGGGGATCGAGAATCCCTCCCTCCAAGGGGAGAAGAGGACCGCCTCCGAAGACCCTGGGGCCAAAGCCCCTAAGCGGGGGAAGAAATCTTCACCAGAGGGTCCTGCGTCCGGGGAGGCCCCGGCCGCACAGTCTCCCCAAAAGAATCAGCCCTCCAGCGAGCCTTAAGTAGAAAAAAGGGAGTTTTGTAATAAGGGACATCCCTATTTGTGCTTCTGAGGATAACTCAAGTTTTTACCTTGTAGTTCGGATGTCCGTCCTTCGCAGATGAGCTCATCTTCGAGGGACCTTCGTCCGGAGATGGTGGAGAGCGAGACGCCTCCGTCCGCGGCGCCGTCGGATAGGGCGGACGAGCCTGAAGTGTCATCACGGAGGGTATCCCCGAGTCCGTCAAAGCCGGATAGTTCGGCACCAACTGGTGTGCGGATGGGGGAGCTGAAGGATCTGCTTGAAAGGGCGTCTATCTCAGAAGATCACCATGCATTGATGAGTATGGTGATTGGAAGGATTTCGTCCGCCGAAGGCGGGTTGCATAATGCCGCCGGGGAGTTTGTCAAGGGGTTTGAGGTACGTAAAAATGACACACCTTTTGACAGTTTTACACATAAAGTGCGCCCTGTATAGATAGTAGCCCATGAGACTCGGTAGGTTGTCGAAAGCGACAGCGTGCCGAGGATCAAAATCGCAGGTTTCAATTTTCGCCGTTCCTATGCAGGTGGCAGATCGTCCGGGGGCCAGCCGGACTGATGGAGTTGCTTAACTAAAGCGGCAACTCGACGTTGCGGATGCGGGCATCGCGCTAGTCAACAGGCGACTTGATGAGTCGCAAAGTAAGTGTTTCTTTGCGGTCACTTAGTAAGGGAGCCGAAGCCCACTCCTTACAACATGTGTGTGAAATGCAGATGGTGCCGCTGCTGTGGAGAGCCTTCGGGCCGAACTTGCTCAAGCCAAGGAGCAAGCCAGAAGGAGTGATGCGGCTGCCTCGAGGGCGGCCGAGGAGTTAGAAGCCGAAAGGGCTGCACACTGCCGAAGCAGGGAAGAGATGGCCGAAATGGCCGTGAAGTTAAAAGATGCTACCGACCGCAATGAGGTTCTTGAAAAGGAGCGCCTAGCGGAGCGAGAAGACCTGGGGAAGGCCACCGCCGAAGCCAAGGATGCCCGTTCTACAATGCGGGCTATAAAGGAGGAGCTGCGCCAGGCCGGAGACATTGTGGCTGGCAAGCCTTTTCTGCTGCGCCGAAGGTTTACGGATCCAAAGTATGCTCAGCTTGGCCAGCTGTGGGGTCCGTAGGATCCTTATATGGACTTAGCGGCGAGTGCGACGGATGCCGTTGTGCACTTCCGAAGTCAGAAGGATCACAAGACGGAAGAGCTGTTTTGGTCTCAATTCCATAGTCCGGAGCGTTCACTTCCGCTGACCGATCGGTTGGCCGAGTGGGCTGAGTTGAATAGGTTGTCAGGACTTGCCATGACAGATATCGTGACTCATGTCTGGCCGGATAGGCCCAAGCCGAAGAGCTATTTTGGCTTATTGCAGCAGTTTCTTGGGGCGGTGCCGCATATCAAGGCGATGAAGCGGTTGGCTTGCATAGAGGGTGCACGGATGGCCCTCGCCCGTGTGAAGACACATTGGACGGAGATGGATTCCACCGCTGTTGCGACCCAGGGTCCGGACGAGAGCCGGTTACCCGCCGAGCACTATTTTGGGGAAGTTCTGCGTGGTGCTCGTGTAATAGAGTCGCAGTGAACGTTTTTATTTTGTAAAACGATGTTTCTGATGTAGGCGCTTTTTGTACTTGTGCGTTCAAGTATTGAAATATCTCCTGTGCGGCCGTTTATGTATACATGTGTATAACCTGAAAGATGGCAGTCGTCGGCTTTAGCCCCCACGCACAAGGTGCGGGGGTGTTTGCAAAAATAGCGCATTTTCACACTTAATCCGATGTCTTGGTCCTGTGAAGGAGGTGGTAGCGTAGCAAACAAGGCAACCGGACTATAATGCTTTATCACTTTCACTTAGCCATAGGAGTTCGAGGGTGGGGCTACGATATAGCCCCTAGGGGCACCGCACTCTCCGAATTCGGGGCGCGTAAGTGCCTGACCGGGAAACGGTCCTTCGTCAAAGCGGAGGAATTCTAAACATTTTGATAGTCGATCGAGTGGTTGACCAGTCTCTCGCTGTATCATGACAGTCAGTTTTCGGCTTTCATCGAGGTGCTCGCCACCAACCGGGCACAATCGCAGAGTTCTCCGGTGCCGCGTTAGCCGATGATACGAGCGTAAGGCAGCAAAACACAGGAGCCGGGCAAACCCAACATTTGACCAAAGACATGATTTGGAGCTGATGCATATAAGGCCTAACTCGAGACGCCGATCACTCCCGAAGGTGTTCGTTCTTTATAATAACGGGCAGAACCATGCCCTAAGCCCCTAGTGTCCAGGTACGGGCAAGGTCTTCTGGCGCAGCCGATGCCAAAACGCCAGTCTCCTCTCTGGTTATAATGAGAAACCAGGGGATTATAGCAACAAGAGACAGTAAAAAAGGTTTACGCAGGGACTTAATCTGAAAAGAATCCTTGCAACGGGTCCCTACTGCACGTCTGCGCCTGTGTCTCCGTTGTGCCTTATCCTGGACGGGTGTGCACGTTGTTCATCTGTAAAAAGAGAGGAACTTGGTTTGAAAGGAAATCTCGCGAAAAGTGCATAAAAAATTGAAATATTAATAAATGAATAAAGCTGAGCCTATATTAACTCGTTATTGCTTATATGCACAACCCCTTGTGAAGGGGTGTGCGGCTAGGGAGCCCCTAGCTTGTTTATTCCGGACTCGTCTAGCCGTGTCCGGGGTTTTAAACGACATTTTAATGAAATGATGTGTAGGATCGGAAGTATGTCTAGAGGGGGGGTGATTAGACTACTTGACAACTTAAAAGTTTAGCCTTTTGATTAGGGCAAGTTTTTAGCAATTTCACAATGATGACCAAGTCAAGTATCACCCTACACATGCAATTCTAGAGTTATGGCAGCGGAAAGTAAATTGCACATGTAGTAAATAAGAGGTGGAGAAGAGCAAACGCAATTTGAAGACACGGAGATTTTTCTCGTGGTTCCGATAGGTGGTGCTATCGTCAATCCACGTTGATGGAGACTTCAACCCACGGAGGGTAACGGCTGCGAGAGTCCACGGAGGGCTCCACCCACAAAGGGTCCACGAAGAAGCAACCTTGTCTATGCCATCATGGCCTACGCCCACGGAGGACTAGCCTTACTCGGGTAGATCTTCACGAAGTAGGCGATCTCCTTGCCCTTACAAACTTCTTGGTTCAACTCCACATCTTGACGGAGGCTCCCAAGCGACACCTAACCAATCTAGGAGGCACCACCTCCAAAAGGTAATAGATGGTGTTGGTGATGATGAACTCCTTGCTCTTGTGCTTCAAATGATAATCTCCCCAACACTCAACTCTCCTCACCGATATGGCTGTGGTGGAGGAAGGGATTGAGTGGAAAGCAACTTGGGAAGGCTAGAAATCAAGTTTCATATGGTGGGAGTGGAGCAACTTGATCTCAACACAAGGGTAGGTAGTTTTCTTCTCGTAAATGTAAGGTAGGAGTGGTAGTTCTTTCGATGGCTCTCTCCACGAATGAAGAGGAGGTGGAGGGTATTTATAGCCTCCACACAAAATCCAACTGCTACACACATTTGACCAATCTCGGTCGGACCGAAGTTGACAACTCGGTGAGACCGAAAGTTCAAATCTTGTGAACGTTGGGATTTTCGGTGGGACCGAAAATACAATCTCGGTTAGTCCGATTCTTCCAAAGTCTAGGGTTTGCCAATCTCGGTGGGACCGACTTTCTCATCTCGGTGACACCGATTTGAGTACAGTAGGTTACAGAAGCTTGGCAACACCAATTTCGGTATGACCGAGTTTGGAATCGAAAATCCGAAATTTTAGGGTTTGGGTATATGGCTGAGGTGGTTCATCTCGGTGTGACTGAGTTTGGAATCGGTGGGACCGAGATTACTTATGGGTTTATGTTGGAGTGAAAGATTGCTGATAGTTTGAGAGATAAATCACTAAGCACTTTGAGCAACCAGATCATCATCATAACCTCATCCCTTTTAATAGTATTGGCTTTCCTATGGACTCAATGTGATCTTGGATCACTAAACCAAAAATAGAGTCTTGAGCTTTTGCCAATGTTTTCCTTAGCATTTTGAGGGGTCCACATCATCAGTCATTGCCATACCCATATCATGAACTTTCTCAAATATTCTCAAGAAATGATTAGTTCAATGATATATATGTTGTTATTAATTACCAAAACCACCCGGGATTAGTTGCACTTTCAATCTCCCCTTTTGGTAATTGATGACAACATATAGATCAAAGCTTCGACAAATGATATAATCAATGAATAACATCGTCGCTTTGAGAAGTATGTGATAAGCAAGAGCTCCCCTAAATTTGTGCATTATTTAAGATTTATGCGTTTGAATGCAAATGCACAATCGATTAGGATCATGGGTCACTCTTCCATGTCACATACATCTTGGTGGAGCGCACAAAATGATAAGAATGAATAACATGCACCCAATCACCAAGACATGAGTAAGTGATCATACAAGATATGAATGGAATATGATAAGCATTAAGCACACATTAAGCATAGTATGATCAAGCACTCATCAAGATAGAGCAAACGAGTATCAAACACACGAAATGTCTCAAGAACTCAAAAGTATCTCAAGGAAAACCGCAAACGAAAGAGCAAAAACGAGCACTCTCTCTCGAAGTCCTATGATCTATACACTTTCCCCCTTTGGCAACAAGTTACCAAAAGTTCGAAGGTATAGAGCTAATCGTCACTAGGGACTCTGCCGGCGGCTCTGTCTGCGCCGATGGAGTGGAGATAGCTGCATCTGCAAAAGCTTCATGAAGTCTGTGGAGCTGGAGGAGGGACACTTGGAGCTGGTGCTTTGAACCGATGGAGCTGTGGGAGGTGCTGATGTAGTAGCCCTGGGGTCTGTCACAGGAATAGCAGCTGATCTGGGCTTTGTGGGCACTGGAGCAGGCTGCTCATAGTCATCCTGGACCATATCACCTTCCATCTCCTTCATGAGCTCTGCCTTCTCCCTCTTTGCTTCCTCAATGTCTGCCTCAAGCTTGTTGACGGTGACCTGCACTTCAGTCAGCTTGACATCCAGAGCATGGAACTTATCTTCAACTATCCTCTCAAGACTCTCCTGAGACTGCACTATGCTGGCCAGGCGTAGTTCAATTCTCTGAGTGGCTTCAAGAAGTTGTTCTCCAACGCTCTTGGGCTTTGCTGCTGCTTCCTTTTCAGCTTTAGCTTGTTTGGCAGCTTCAGACTTTGCATGTCCTTCGACAGATGTGGGAGCATCCTCAGTCATCACAACTTCATTATCTTCATGTTCAGGCTGCAATGGCAAGTGGGGTCTATCCAATAGGTAGGTGTCCGTGCCAAACTTGGCATTAATGAGCATCTGAATATGCGGAGCAAACCCACACGACCTCTTCTCGGTCTGCTGCATTGTCCTCTTGATAGTCTCTACTATCGTGTCCATCACCTTAAAAGGTGTCTTCGATCCGAATATGCAGCATGTTGATAGAATAGCCTCTTATCATGCGGTGGTCTCTCGACTTGGGCATCAAAGTATGCCTCGTAATAGTGTTGGTGGTTGGGAGACCTGCTCAAGATGATAAACTGATCCAAGCTTCCATATCTCAACATCCTTGTCAGGTACCTCATTGTACATGTTCTTCATAGACTCGTGATTTTTCTTTGGAATGCCATAGACATCAACATCATCATCCCTTGATACTGGTGCATTCAGCAACGCTCTCCATTCCTCAACAGTTGAGGAGAATCTCTGTCCTTCTGTCATCCATACAATTCTGCCATCTGGATAGAAGTGTGCGGTGGCATAGAACTGCATGATCATCTCATCATTCCAAGCAGTCAATTTCTGACCAACGAACTCTGCAACTCCACATGCAGTGAAGCTTTCATGCACATGTGGGAAATAGTCTCTGTGTTTTCACCGTCGATGTAATCCCAGTCTACATATCTCGTGTCAAGAACAATTGGCTTCTTATCCATGAGCACTGCCTCATAAAAATCTTGTTGCTCTCTAGTGTGGAATCTAGAGTCAACAGCTGTCCTTCTCTCGGTGGCATATGGATCAACTTGCCTCCATAGCTCGAGACCTTTGTCCTTCCTTTCCTTCATATTTTCAGCTCGAGGATGAGCATCATTATGAACTGGCAATTTCTGCTCGAGCTTCAAAGAAAACATGAGCCTCATCATCAGATTCTGCAGGTGGCACATTGTCCTTCTTCTTCTCTGAAGCAGGTATGCTTCTCACACTTTTCTTTGGCTTGGCAGCAGGTTTGGCTTGGGCTGCCTTTGCTGGAGCTGATGGCTTAGCTTTTGTGGGTGCTCCTGCCCTGATGGCATCTCCCATCAACTTTTGCTTCTGAGGAGGCTAGGGTGCTTCCTCATCTGAGTCATCATCATCAGCTTCTTCATGAACTAGCCTCTTCCTCTTGGAAGTTTTCTTGATCTTGCTGGAGGTTTCTTCTTCCATGCTGAGCTTCTTTGCAACGGTGGATTTCTTCACCTTGCTGGTGCCTTTCTTTGACTGTTGCCCTTGATAGCCCTTGGCAACCACTTGCCTTTTTGGCTTTGAAGTTATCTCCTCATCTGCAACAAAGTCAGAATCCTCCTCATCAGAATTCCTCTTCTTCCTGGCCCTGGTGGCAGCTGGAGGCAATCCACTTGGAGTGCTCCTCTCTCCATCATCTGAAAAATTGCTTGCTTCAGACTTGTAACGCCTCTGAATCTCAACGGCAATTCAGACCTGTTCTAACTGTCTACTTCCATCGCATATGACCGACAACCTCGTGAAAAGAATAGGTATAGGCGTAATGGAAGAGTTATCACAAACTGCAGAGGTTTTTGCAAAAGAATGAGTTCAAACATTAGTTTTAGGTTTTCACAGAATACATTTCGTCTCGACCGAGTCTATAAATTCGTGAATCCAAGTGTCTAAACAGACCATACACACCACTTTCGTTGGACCGAAATGGGTTTCGGTCTAGCCGAGAGCACTAGGGTTTCACTAAATCCTCACTTCGGTCTTACCGATTTGCACAACTCGGTTTAACCGAAAAGTGCAGTGCAATGACCAGAGGCCAAATCGGTCAGTCCGAAAATGTAGAATCGGTCACACCGAGATGTGTTCGGCGGAAACCTAACCCTAAAATTTTCACTCGAATTTTGTTCTATGATCTAATCTGCTGGATAGGAAGATTTCAATCTTGGCAAGAAGCTAGGCAAAACCTATCGTGCATTGAATCAGCGGTTGAAGCACGAGAGGGTTGAAACTCACCCAATCTGGTGGAGCTTCACTACGGCGGCAACGGCGCGATGAGAATGACCGCTGACAATGATGGAGACCATGCGAGGGCGCACAAAGCGACGGCGGAGACGATCCAAGACCACGGCGACGGCAATAAGGGTTTGAGGGCGAGGCGTTTTGAAGAAGTAATCAACGCTACGCTGTCCTCGGGTATATATACCCTTCGGTTGTCGGTGGGACCGAAGTTGAAAACTCGGTGGGACCGAGATGGTTAATCTGCGTGCATTACACACTTCGTCACGCCGAATTTGTAACTCGGTTTCACCGAGGTGAAAACCTAGATCAATCCAAGTGATTTCGGTCCGTCCGATTTGAGTATATCGGTTTGACCGAAAGTACTTAGAAGGTTTTGGAAGTTAGGCTTTTGACGGATCGGTGGCTCCGAAAGTGCTCCTCACTCGATCCGTCCAAAAAGTCTTGTTCAAAGTTTGTGATATAAGCATGAATAGAGTTTGAGACAAGAAAGCATAGATAGCTAGGGGAGGAACTTAGGCATTCTTGTCCATCCATTTGGTCAAAAAGAAAAATCCAAAAGACCAAAGCAACAAATGGATGTCCTCAAATGGATAAAATCATGCATCCAACATGCTCACACAATAAGATAGCAAATGAAATATGTGTCAAACATGCACAAACAAAACACTGGCTTCTAGCACACAATTTGGCGATGACTAGGTCATCTATATATGAGTATATTGATTTAGGAGTCAAATGAGAACATTTGATCATAGGTCATACTCATCGCTTAAGCACAAGTGGGGTTACCACTTTTCCATAAAGCATTAATGTATTCACATCATTAGAAGATGCTTTAGCTCATTTCTTTAGAGCAAAGCTCCCCCTTGATGTGAGAACCCCTTTTAAAGGGTCAAACTAACCTTGGGTTGTCGTTGAAGACTTCACGTAGATGTTGAAGATGTGGATGCTCAATGTTGATGAAGATCATCAAGAGTTGGGAGCAATCCTTTGGATTCGGCACTTTCAATACCTACATGGGTTAGTCCCACAAGGAACAAACAAGGATATCCATGGACATAGATTGAAGTACACAATAGATGATGTCCATGAGAGCAATGATTACCTTGTCCCTTGACTTACCAACATGAGGGTTTGTGACTCCATGAACTAGTGCAAGATGTGGAAGTTGATTGCACAAGTTCTTGCCAAAATGAATGTGAGTGAAGTATGTTGGCGGAGTCACCCTCAAGAACTCTCTAGTTCTTCTTCTTCGAGATCCACATCATCTTGATGGGAATCCTTGGGGTAGTAGTTGAGCTTGTCGAAGTAGAACTTGAAGTAGCCTTGGGAACCCACTTGACCATAGCCTTGGGTGCTTCAATGAATGCATCAATCTCCTCTTGAAGCTTGTCCTTGCCTTTTAGCTTGTGGTCTTGTGGTGGAAGGTCATCTTGAGCGTGTTCCTCATTTGAAGAAGTAGGATCATACTTCTCCTCTTGAGACACAAACTTTGGAGTGGGATATTGACCTTCTTCCCATTCAACACCCTCGGCGTTGAACTTTCGCTCAAAACCAATTCCTTGATTCTTCCGTGTCTTCCTTGTTTGCGAACAATTTCTCAAAGCTCTTGCTTCCGCAAGACTCTTGTAGACACCTTTCTCTATAATCCCTTTCAATAGACTATTTTCTTGCTCAAGTGAAACTTGGCTTGAAACATTGTTAGTGGAATCAAGAGAATTACTAGAAGTAACAACATTTGATTTGGCATGATTATTGTTACTACTAGATGAAGAATTTTTCTTATGCTTGTCATGCTTAGTTTTAATAGGTGGCAAGAAATTAGACAAGAGAAGTCGCTTGGCAAGATATGAAGAACTCTTCTTTGAAGATCGTCATTGATAGCTTTTAGAAACTCATGTTCTTGCTCTAGATTGAGCTTCTCGAAGCGTAGCTTCTCATGAGATCTTAGGAGCTCTCTATGATCTTCTTGAGTTGTTTCATGAGCTAACTTAAGAGTGTTTAGTTCTTTAGTTAGACGCTCAATCTCCTTCATAGCATTGTCATTCGACTCTTCTCGACTATAAAGACTATTAGCATGTTCATCATTACTAAGCTCACTAGATTTGTCATGTAAAAGCTCATCTTCACCAAGCAAATCATCCTCATCACTATCAAAGTCAATAAACTCAGGGTGTGATACCTTGGGGCCTTTTGCCATGAAGCATCTTCCAATTCCCTCATTTGGTGAATCAAATATGTCATAGGAGTTGGAGTTGGAGGATACGAGAGCAAGACCGGCAACACCTTCATCTTGACTGTATTCGGAGTTGGAGTGATAGCTTCTTTCGGAGTGATTGTCGGAGTCGGAGTCGGAAACCCATTCACCAACATGAGCTTGATGTTTTCTTCTTGTGTAGCTCCTTGATGACTTGTCTTTCCTTTCCGAATCCTTGCTTCTCCGAGAGGATCTTCGTTCATAACGATCATCTCTACTCCTTCTCTCTTTTCGAGGCGACTCTTCCCTTGAGCTTCTTCTTCTTGGAGATTCTTCTCTTCTCTTGTGGGGAGTCGAACACTCATTTGAGTAGTGTCCGGGTCTTCCATAGTTGTAGCAGTTTCGATCACGACTAGAAGATCTCTTTTCATCATATGATCTAGACTTTGAGCTTCTCTCCTTGCTTCTACTCTTGTAGAATTTGTTGAAGTTCTTCACCATTAGGCTTATCTCTTCATTGGAAACTAGCTTGTCACTTGAGGTTGTGGGAGCTTCAACTGCAGCTTTGTAAGCACCACTTGACTTGTTGTGAAGCTCTTCCTTGTCTTTAAGTGTCATCTCATGAGCAACAATCCTTCCAATGACTTCAGTAGGCTTGAGATCTTTGTAGTTTGGCATCATTTGGATCAAAGTGCACACGGTGTCATACTTTCCATTCAAAGCTCTGAGAATCTTCTTGATGATGAATTGGTCGGTCATTTCTTTGCTTCCTAAGCCTGCCATCTCATTGGTGATGAGAGCAAGCCTAGAGTACATTTCAGCGACTCCTTCACCTTCCTTCATCTTGAACTTGTCAAGTCGACCTTGAAGAACATCTAGCTTTGATTCCTTCACGGACTCGGTACCTTCGTGCATTTCACCAAAGTATCCCAAATCTCTTTTGCATTCTCAAGACGACTGATCTTGTTGAACTCCTCGACACAAAGCATTGAAGAGAATGTCACAAGCTTGAGCATTGTTCTCAGAACATCCGCAACTCATCCGCAGAGCTTCGCGATCCGAACTTTTCCTTCCTCAAGAACTCACCTTGCAAGCCAACACAAATAATGCCCCATGCGGCGGGTTATGTCCAAGAATATGCATTTTCATTTTGTGCTTCCAACTAGCAAAATTTGAACCATCAAAGTAAGGACCTCTATGGAAATTACCCTCACTAGACGCCATACTCTCCTAGGTTGTGAAACCAAGCTTATGGAGTCCAATGCAATGGAAACCAATCCAATGGAGACCAAAGCTCTGATACCACTTGTAGGATCGGAAGTATGTCTAGAGGGGGGGTGATTAGACTACTTGACAACTTAAAAGTTTAGCCTTTTGATTAGGGCAAGTTTTTAGCAATTTCACAATGATGACCAAGTCAAGTATCACCCTACACATGCAATTCTAGAGTTATGGCAGCGGAAAGTAAATTGCACATGTAGTAAATAAGAGGTGGAGAAGAGCAAACGCAATTTGAAGACACGGAGATTTTTCTCGTGGTTCCGATAGGTGGTGCTATCGTCAATCCACGTTGATGGAGACTTCAACCCACGGAGGGTAATGGCTGCGAGAGTCCATGGAGGGCTCCACCCACAAAGGGTCCACGAAGAAGCAACCTTGTCTATGCCATCATGGCCTACGTCCACGGAGGACTAGCCTTACTCGGGGTAGATCTTCACGAAGTAGGCGATCTCCTTGCCCTTACAAACTTCTTGGTTCAACTCCACATCTTGACGGAGGCTCCCAAGCGACACCTAACCAATCTAGGAGGCACCACCCTCCAAAAGGTAATAGATGGTGTTGGTGATGATGAACTCCTTGCTCTTGTGCTTCAAATGATAATCTCCCCAACACTCAACTCTCCTCATTGATATGGCTGTGGTGGAGGAATGGATTGAGTGGAAAGCAACTTGGGAAGGCTAGAAATCAAGTTTCATATGGTGGGAGTGGAGCAACTTGATCTCAACACAAGGGTAGGTAGTTTTCTTCTCGTAAATGTAAGGTAGGAGTGGTAGTTCTTTCGATGGCTCTCTCCACGAATGAAGAGGAGGTGGAGGGTATTTATAGCCTCCACACAAAATCCAACTGCTACACACATTTGACCAATCTCGGTCGGACCGAAGTTGACAACTCGGTGAGACCGAAAGTTCAAATCTTGTGAACGTTGGGATTTTCGGTGGGACCGAAAATACAATCTCGGTTAGTCCGATTCTTCCAAAGTCTAGGGTTTGCCAATCTCGGTGGGACCGACTTTCTCATCTCGGTGACACCGATTTGAGTACGTATGTTCTGAAGCTTGGCAACACCAATTTCGTATGACCGAGTTTGGAATCGGAAAATCCGAAATTCTTAGGGTTTGGGTATATGGCTGAGGTGGTTCATCTCGGTGTGACTGAGTTTGGAATCGGTGGGACCGAGATTACTTATGGGTTTATGTTGGAGTGAAAGATTGCTGATAGTTTGAGAGATAAATCACTAAGCACTTTGAGCAACCAGATCATCATCATAACCTCATCCCCTTTTAATAGTATTGGCTTTCCTATGGACTCAATGTGATCTTGGATCACTAAACCAAAAATAGAGTCTTGAGCTTTTGCCAATGTTTTCCTTAGCATTTTGAGGGGTCCACATCATCAGTCATTGCCATACCCATATCACTGAACTTTCTGAAATATTCTCAAGAAATGATTAGTTCAATGATATATATGTTGTTATTAATTACCAAAACCACCCGGGGATTAGTTGCACTTTCATGATGCCGCGTGGACCGGGCATTTTAAGTGAAAGAGACGCGTAATGTGGTATTGCGTTAAAGCGGACAAAAGCTTCACGTCCCAATAGTGCTTGATAGCTACTTTTGAATGGGTTGACATGAAAGATTAGCTTTTCGCGTCGGAAGTTGTCAGGTGACCCGAACACAACTTCTAGTAATAAGGAGCCTGTGCACTTGGCGTAAGGGCCTGGCGTCACTCCTTTAAAGGAAGTGCGGCTATGTCGAATTTTAGTAAGGTCTATCCCCAACTTGCGGATTGTGTCCGGATATAGCAGGTTTAAATCACTGCCGCCGTCCATCAGGACTTGTGTAAATTGTAGTCCGTCGATTATAGGATCCAATATCAGAGCAGTCCATCCTGTGTTTCAAATACCTCTGGAATAATCCAGGTGGTCGAAAGTGATTGGTTTTGACATCCAACCTCGAAGTTCCGCTGGGGTGGACCGTGCGGCACTTATTTTAGCGGGTGCCGCATTGTTTTTCCGTACTATCACATGAAGTGAGTTTACTGTTTTGACTTCTTGTGGGAAAGTCTTTTGTTTTCCGGTGCTCTGCTGGTGGGGTTCATTATCATCCTCGCTTGGCGCCGAGCCCCTTGTGTTCGGCGTTGAGTCGGCGGACTGTTTGAAAACCCAACAATCTCGGTGGGTGTGGTTTGCGAGCCTTCCGAGGTACCGTGGATTTGACATATCCGATCCAAAATTTTGTTTAAGTTGGATAGCTCGTCCTTTGTCCTCCTTAGGCGGTGTTTTATTGTTTGGTCAGCTTTTGAATCCGGCGTTGACCGCCGTGTTCTTTGGGATTTTTTCTTTATTTCGGCGCTGATCCTTTCTGCGCCGTGATTTTCCATTTCCATCTCTGATCTCGGATGTACTCGGGTTGTTGGTGCTGCATCTTGCAAACCAGCTGTCTTCCCCCTGCAAAAGCGGTCATGATATAATGAAGTGCCAAGTCTTGACATTCATGAGTAGGATAGGTTAGGTGACAGATCAAAGCAATTCTCATTCAAATCCAAATTACAATTGCACTATGCTTGTTATGCATATATCAATGGCTTCTTGAATGTTTCTTAGGATGTTAAATTCATAGTCATTGGGAAAAAATTCAAAAAGGTATCTAGCGCAGTAGATTCGCACATTACATTGATGATTATAACTTTAAGCATGAAAATTCGCTGAGCTTCCCTCATCAACATTTTAGTTGAATTCAAATGACACTTTAATTGAAAATAAATTAAAAAATAATTGCTCATAGACAGTAACATAAGGTATAAATCGATAAAGTTTCAAAATTTATCAAGTTTAGTATTGCGTCAATCATTTTTCAAAATAATTAAACTATGTATTCTCATTCAAGCAATTTTAGCAATTAATGTACAGTTTTCATCTCAATAGTTCATGCTTCAACCTGCTTTTCATTAGTGCATCAAGTAGCTTTAGGTGTACTTCCTTAATCATGATAGTTCACTTCTTGTGGCTAGTCGAATAAAGTTCATAACATCATAACCGTTAATTTTTCTCAATTGAGCATATTTTAGAAATTCAGACTAAATCAATTAAGAATTTACTCATATATCGAAAGTGAATAACATTATGCAGGCATTTGGATCATACCAATAAAAACATTTCTATACTTAGCGTTCTCTAAGACACAATCACTATGATGTCATTTTTGCAATGTTCACTCCTTTCCGCATTCATTCATTCACTGGCTCCATTTGTCGATTTCTGATGGGCTTGATGCATGTGTTTGCAATTTCAATAGCGATCCTTTTAGATCAAGTTATGCCAAACTTTCAATTTGATGCCTCTTCTAGATTCACATAACGCAATCTCTTGTATCTTGGCTTTCACCAAGAGCTTGGAAACTAATTTTTTCATTGCTCTTAAATCATGCATTATCCAAAGCCTTCTAAATGAAGATTCTAGCCATTTTCACTTCTACTGATTCTGCTTTCTGGAGCTGGTATATCTGCCGATCAGCTTCACAAGCTTTCATCTTTATTCAAATACTCCTAGCCATTTAACCTTCTCATATCCAACTCAATTCAGATTCTAAACCTCTCCTCTTCAATCTTCCTTATGATGCTATAGAAGGATTTAACAGACATATGGTCTATTCACAAATCAGCTCAGGCCACTCTATTCTATCTTCCTCATCATTTCTCATTGTCATAGCCTCGATAGGCAGTATGCATCTCAGATCTCTCTTGAAAGCCTACAAGCATGCAGATCCTACAAACTCAAGGTTTGAGCTCACCTCATGGCATGCTTATCCTGTTCCTGCTTGTGATGCTATAGTGGTTGAACACTATTGTTCATTTTCACTGGACATAATGCCCAAGCTCCGCAAATACTTCATGATCTAACTTGACATTGCTGGACGAAGCTTCATGGTGCATGCCAATTTCGTCATTTGCAATCAGACCATCCCCTCCCTATATGCTAGTACTTTCCATTTCAGCTACGGACAACTGTTATGATCTCTCCTATTCAGCAAATGTGAGGAGCTGAGCCAAAAGTTACTCAACTAGAACTCACTTTAACAAATATCCTTAAATTGCTCTCAAATTCACTATGATGAATAATTTCGACAACTCTAGACTTGGCAAAGGCTAACTTCAGTTTTAATTTAGCTGCTTTGCATATGACCATTTCCTTCAAGAACCTTCCTGCAATTGAGTTGATGTAATGGATAGTCTTCATCTATATTTACTCTCACTATGTGTGATATCCATCCAGAATCATTCCTCAAGCCTCTAATAGTACATGCTCCTACATGTGCTTTCAATACGCCTTTTGGCTCTCCTAATGCATGCTGGGCGTGACACAATGAGCTGACATCTACCATCCTTTCACGATATAGCAATACTTCTTCCATTGACCTACAGATGTAGAACTACCCTAAGCCTGAATCGACGTGAACTTGTTTCACTCTGAATCTTTGGTAGTTGCCATTGCTTTTTTCTACAATATGCTGACGACCTATTGTCAGGTTTTCTACTTCCACTTTCTGTATACGCTCGTTTTCAGTCTTGATTTTGGCATCTAATCATAATCATGCGTCATCCACTAGATTTGTAATCCTTCGTAATTATTCTACAACAAGCACATTTCATAAGTAGCACAATTTAAAATACTGCTGGTTGACACTCTAACTTTCAGAATAAAGCATCTTTAGTCAATGCACAAGCCATTACCTATGAAGCATGACTTGATTGGTACCTATGAGTGTCGAACTGTGCCTCATTGATGGCATATGAGATCATTATCCTTCTTCTGTTCACTCTAATTGTTCATGTCACAAATCTACATATAAGCTCATATCATCGTCATGACAATCTTCTCGATCTCATTGAGCTCTCATCACTTGCATTATCGGATGTTAAAGCTAAATATCGTCGAAGATGCGTTTTAGCCGGATGATGTGATTTAACATTGGCTACAGCGCCGTGTCAATCTTGCTGCTGTTGCCATGGGATATCGCAACCTCTTGTTCTGGTGGTGACAGGGATTGGCTTACAGCATGAGCGACTTTCTAAGACTGCAAGCTCGTTTGAGTTCGAAGCAATGCTTCGAGTAAAGCCATAGACGCGGGATCAGCTGCGAGATAGTTAGACACTCACTCAAATGTTGGACACATTTAGTTCTTTCTCATTTTTGGAATAGAACAAATGGTTAGTGACAACTGTACACTACCTTCACGACTCGCATGAGATCAACCTACATTTGATTGGGAGAAACAAATTGCTTTCTACTGACAATGAGATTAATCAAGTCAATTACTAACCCTTAACATATTAGGTACAAATGTTACGTCTATATTTGATTCTCAGTATAGGTAACAGCTATCGAATTGGGGGGTAATCTCGGGCCGAGACTACAATGATGGTAATGTGCAGCAATGCCGGCACGAGGCTGATGCTTGACCCTCATCTGTTTTACAATAACGTTCTCCTGTCCCATCAAACTCGAGCATTGTGTATATATGTGAGAGGTCATGACTTGAATAGTTTGTGACTTTTAATAGGATAAACTTAACGGACATTACATTCACTAATAAGAATTGAAACTATTATAATGTCAGAATGGTACTACAAGCATGAACCTTTTGCTAACGACACTCAAATTTTGAATAGTAGTTTTGGTAGGCTGTCTTAATCGGAACTGAATATTTGTGAAATTACCTTTTAACCCCTTATATATCATTTTAATTTTTTAAATCTATAATAGTCAAGTTTGCTAAAACTAGGCTATTTCATTGTCAAGGCGAATCGTGACTTAGTTTATTCTCTGCTTGCTTTTTTTCCGATTGATTATTCCTCAGATAGTTGTTATCTAACATATTCTATGTCTATGAATGTTACCTGCTTTCTTAGGGTGACTTTTCGCTTTAATAATACATGACGCTCAGCATTTGACACAATGGCATAACAAAAATAACTTAATAGACATGGCTTCACAATAAAATGTCTATGTTACAAATAAATTTAATCTTGAAAGAATCAATTTATCGCATCGAAATATATTGCTTAACTCACAGCTATCATTTTTAACTCAACTCTTAATATCATTGTAAATGCTAATTACTTTTCCTAAACATATTCTTAGACCATCACATTGATTAAGGATTGACATTTCACTTTTGAATGCATCTTATGCTTAAACCATCTGACAACTAGTTGCAATTTAGTGGATTGTCCTAAATACATTTACAACATCATTGGCTAAACTTTATAATATTAGATAAGAACTTTCATCTTGGATCAACTCAAAATACTTATGTACTTAAAATTCCACACCAAAATGTTTTTAGTCACAAATGCCCCAAAATTTCATGCAAAATGCATTAAATAGTAATAAGCACCAGTCTCAATAAAGGCGGTGTAGACATCATGTAAATCCTGTTGTCATCTTCACAATCTCGAAAGATTATAAAATTAACAGATAAATTATACCACTACGGAGAGTTACACAAAAATCATGGATGAAGCATAAATACATCATCGAAGCTGATAAAGGTCAACTCAACACGTTATACGTGAACCAACATAATCTATCAACTGAGAGTCATACTAAGTCAACATGGCATATGCTTGCTGCAAAGAGCATGTAAATTATGCATTTGAGCAAATGGGTTAACTAATCAGAAAAATTGACAATACTACAATTCCAAAATAGATCATAACAATTCATACCAAATCAAACCACGATGGTATCTGAGGACAAGACTTATCCAAGATAACGACTCATCTGAACGTCATTTTCATACTCTGATCGCGGTACCTCTCTACACTGGCATAACCTCTGCAAGGGTTCTATGGCTGCAAATAGTTCTTAATAACATGCATCGAAATTCCCTAGCCAAGGTTTCAATGACAATTAATACAACAGTCAATGGAAAGTATACAAGTTCCCCTACTGTCCAATTAAAATCCAAACTATGATATAAATTAACCATCTAGTTTACATAAGTCATACTATGGTCTGACAAGCGTTAGTCATATAATCAAACAAACGACTATGGGTGTCAAACATGATAGTTTAACTCTAACTAAAAAACGTAAACAATATTATAATCTTTGAATAATCAGATAGGAGATAGAGTAAAAGCAAGTAGAATCAACGTTGACACTGCAACTAGCAAAAGACGTTTAGCACCGAAACTAAATGAAAATACATAGCAACAACACATAAGGAAATAATAACATGGTCAACAAGCGAACAACGTAATGAAGACTAAAATATACATGGGATATTAGATCTAGCGAAAAGTATCGCTAGATAACAATCAGGGGTGAAATCGGAATGAGCAACAGAGAACGATCTTCGAAATTAAGTCAAACAATTTCAAGTCATTAAGGGAAGATTACAGATCGTTAAGATTAGGGTTTACAAAACAAAAATAAAAGTTCGCGTTGAAATGACATAAATCAAAAACTATAATCAAAATCAAAGAATCCACGTTCAAAATAACACGAGTAACCAAATTAAACGAGCTTAAGAGTATTTGGAGCGTTTTGAACGTATGGCCTATGCAGCCAAGGCCTAAGCGTGAGAGGTGAGGCATTGCGAGCACGTGGCAGAAGAGCAGCTGTGGCAAATGGCGAGGGGACGGTTGAAGCGCGGCGAGCATGACGGCCACATGGCAATGGGTGGTCCGGTTGAAAGCTAACAGGCGGGCTGAGGCCAGGTTTGCCGATTCGGTCCAAGCAAAAGCGGATTGATGAATTGTGATCAATGGCGATTAATCTTTTCCAAATATAAAATAGAAAATCAATTTAAAATTTTCATTAGATAAATTTTCTACTTTTAAAAATCTTATTAAAATTATGAATAATTTCAAATTTAATCTTGTATTAAATCAATTATTCAAATTAATATTGAATTTTAAATGTAAATACTTTCTTTAAATATTGTTAGTTCTTAACATTGAAATAATTAGAATCTTTATTATAACATCAAATTGCTGAGGTTATAATTCATAAATCTTTAGGATCTGTCAACTAACTATCTAGTGTGGTGTAATCCAAGACAAAATAGCATTACATATGATTATGTGATCGTTGAAAACGATGTAGCCTATACTCTGATAATTTGCATATTACGTCAGTTATTTAATCTTTGGATTAGATTATTGTACATAAGTTCCTTATGTTACAATTGATATTATTTTAAAAATCATGATATTTGTCATCTTGTGCTTACAATCTTGTTGCTATTTCATTCCTAATATGCTAATATATATGAAATTTGATTTGCAGAAATCAAGATTGCATTCTTGGTGCTATTTCATATCGGTTGTCACTGGTCAATTTCAGTCACATCTATATGAAATTTGCTGGATTAAAGTTGCTAATTTGTCTATTTCGTTCATCCCTACTGAGTAAAAATCTATGAATTTTGAACTTTTGCCTATAGCAGAAATCAAAGAACCTAATACTCGTAATCCGACGGCTGATGCATCAACATGTGATCAGCCGGCCCGACTTTGTGGCGTACATGCCATGTAATCCTCCGCCCCAAAGCAGCCAGTGGCAAGGCCTACAACTGCTAAAGGCGCACCACCAATTCAGATGCCGGCCGCTGAAGCAGTGGAGGAAGACCCAGCTGTAGCAAATGCTCAGCTGACCAACCTGGTGGAACCGACTGCTAAGCAGTCTGATGCTTCGGAACCGCCTGCTAAGCAGTCTGTAGGTCCAGAACCGACTGCCCATCAGTCCATCGGTCCACAGTCGCATGATTAGCATACCAATGCGTCAGCACTTCCTGCTCAGCAAACCAACGCATTGGCACGACCTCCTCAGCACACCGACAAGTTCGCACCACCTGCGCAGAAACCAGACTTAGCTTCAATGCATGGTCAGCAGTCCGATGCCTCTGCTCCTACAGCCCAGCAATCCGTCACAGTAGCACGGCCAGCTCAGCGGTCCGGCAAAGATAAACCATCTGCTAAGCAGTCCGTCAAAGCTTCACCGACTTGGCAGTCTACCTTGCAGGCAATCAGACGTTCTGCCAGAAATGCTTCAAGTACCAAGAAGGAAGTGGCCAAAAAGCCTACTAAAGCAGACGTACTTGAAGTACGCAATTACGTCCATAGCCAGCCATTTCTTGTTGGCGAATACTTTGATGAGTGCAGCTCCAGTTGCCGCAAGTTACATGAATATTGCATGGATCAAATGTCAACAGGTCATCATCGTTTGCTAGTCCACTTCAACAGAGGTCATTTCCGACACGATATTGGTTCATTCGATGTGAGTTTCGAGGACTTACATCTCTTCTTCAACTTCAACGAGCTTGATGCCACTCTTGTTAGATGCCTGATTTTGTAAGTACTTACCGAACTCTGATCAACTTCTCCATACGAGGTTGTAAATGGTAAACAGCTAACTGCATTTTATTCTTCTCAGGGGATTGAACGCGCAGAGAAGAAAAAGGGAGAGTGTGTATTTCATAGATCCCGCATTAGCAAATGGCACAACATTACATGGTAAGGACAAACGGGACTGGGCCGTTAACACGGCCATCCGTATCTTCGACAACACGTCCCATGCAGAATCATTTTTCTGGCCATATCATGAAAGGTGAGTCATGTAAACAACCACACATACACTGATTGTCTTCAGATTTCTACATAATTCGTAAGTTCATGGCTTTCTTAATATGTAGTCATCATTGGATATTAGTATTCATTGTTCCAAACAAGAACAGAGTTTACTACATCAATTCTCCCAGCGAGTCAACAAACGCTCAGGATCTAACGCATCTTCAGTAATTCATGGATAGGTATTGAATTCTATGATGTTGAAATTAATTTGCATTCATATCTGGTTCAATAATTGATGTTGTCAAAATTCTCTTCATTTGCAGTGTGCTCGCATTGTGGAAAACTAAACCAGGGAACCTGTTCAAGAGGGAACTACCTCTGCAGCACGAGATCGTTTCTCCGGTATCACACTGAAATCCGTTATTTTCAGAAAATTTATCCAATAGTCTGCAAATACCTTTTCTTATGCTAGTCAAATGTCCAAGCTTCTAATTAAACCTCTTTATATTTTTTCCAAAGAAAAAATAATACATCTAACACCGGTTAGGTTGTTCCTAACAGGACAAATAAATGACTAATTCTGTACAAAAATTTCAGTGTCCTCAGCAAGAAGCAGGGACCAACCTTTGTGGATACTATGTTTGCAGACACATGATCTCCATCTGCAAATCTGCTGATAGTTGTGATGATCATTGTGAAGTAGTACCAGTAAGTCCATCTTAATTAATATCTTCTACTCCACTCATATGGCACATTCTGATCTTAAAAATATTGCAGCTCATCTTAGAACCAAGGACCCCTGAACTGCTCCCAGCTGGTGAATTGCTGATGGTTCGGAGATTTATCAGTGACTTCTTCCTGAATCACTACATCAATCCCACTGGTGATAATGAAGATTTCAGCATGTGTTCTCCTGAAATATTGAGTAAGAGTTACCGCTAAACATATACGCATGGATCCATTGTTTTCCATCTGGTGAGGTCTTCCTATGTCGTACACTATGATTAATTATGTAATGCATATATGTGTGGACAAATCATTGGAATTTAGATACCATATGTTCAATTGTAATTGTTGCGAAAGCAGATGAATGTTCTTCCTGTGGACACTATTTGTTCAACTGAACATTGTGGCGAATTTGTTTTTTGCGTGTAGATTCAAAATGGGATATTCTTGTTTATTTGTTCAACTAAATATTGTGGCCAATTTGCTTTATGCGTGTTGATTCAAAATGGGATATTTTTGATTATTTGTTCAATTGAATATTGTGGTGAATTTGCTTTTTGCATGCCGATTCAAAATGGGATATTTTTGTTTTAACCTGGCAATTGCTCCGCACATGGTTCAACTAAATGAGTGTGTGCGATCCAAATCGGAAAGCATACGTCAATCATAGCAGAACCATCGGTGATACATAGCAGATCGCAAACGATTTGCAGCGCTACTATGTGTGCGTAGGCTCTCCAGAACCGTTTGTGATATCAAGTTATCGCACACGGGAACTCAGAGTAAACCGTGCCTAATGTAAAATACAATCCCAATCGTAATTTTTTCAGTAAACGTTTGGGATCCCAAATGAAAAGCACACGTCACTCTAGCCGCAACAGTTGGTGATACACAACAATCACAAACTGTCTGCAACACTTGTATCTGTGCGAAGGGGCTCCTTAACCATTTGTGATTGAACCTTATCGCAGACGGCAAATGTTGGGATAACGTGTGCGATGGAGTCTTGCATGGCAGATGGGTTCCGTAGAAAACTCGTGTGTGATAGGGCACATATCGCACACAGTTCATATGTTGGCCCATGTGCCTTGCATACTGTTTCCCAAACAATTCATTACGACACACCATTTGGTTTGTCTGCATCATTAGAAACATTTAATCACTGATCCTACACGTGTGAAAGAATTTAGTGTGTGCTGCATCGCACACGATTACGTTTTGCAAGGCCTCTGGATCATGGCTCCCTATCGCCGATGGTTTTGGGGTTGTGTGGGAAGGACCCCCTATCGCCCATACTCACTTGGCAACGGTTCCAAATGCCGTCGCAGAAAGGGGTTTTAAACCATTTGTATAGCACCGACGCGTACCAGTGAATGCCTGCCTATCCTCTCTTCCTATGTTCGTGATGGGTTTCTATCGCCTCTCTGATGGCTCCCATGATGGCTTTGACAAACACATGAGTGGTTTCTACAGGAACTTGGCTGATAATAAAAGGAAATATCGCCTAGTTAAATGGAAAATTATGTGTAGACCTAAGAGCCTTGAGGGGCTTGGTATCTTAAATGATGCCATCATGAACAAATGTCTAATCATTAAGTGGTGGTGGTGTATCTTCACATCCGACACACTGTGATATGACATTCTCAAACCAAAGTACTTCCCCTTGTCGAGTCCCATATTTGCCTATGTTGCTATTGGATCTTAGTTCTAGCGTCAATTAGTTAAAGTGCATGATGATTACAGGTCACAAGTAAAAAATTTGGTTAATGATGGGGCGTCTACTCGTTTTTTGCTTGACTAGTGGGTTAGCAATGGCCCTCTTAGTGAAGCTTTTCCTAGCCTCTTTTCGTATTGTTCTTCTCCAAGTATTTCCATCTCGAAACTTGCTGGCAATAACTAGGGCATGGGTTTCTGTCATTTGTTGTCTCCTATAGAGTTGGAAGATTTACAACGTCTTGTTGCTCTCTTCACTTAGCTTTTGGTACATACTGACTCGATGATCTGGCCCCATACTTCTTCTGATAAATTTTCAATTAAGTCTTTGTATGTTAGATTGGGTGTTGCTTCCTTCTCATCTAGATTGAAGGGCATTTGGCGCATTCGTGTGTCCCTAAAGATTTGAACTTTCTCTGGCAAGCGGCTAGAGGAAAACTTCCTGCTGACCAAATCCGTATGCATAATGGCCGTGGATCAACTCTTGGTCTTTGTGGATCCCACAAGGACACTAATCATATTATCTAGGGCTTATTCCATCTGTGCCCCCAATTCCTTAGTTGTGCTCAGTTTTCCCCACGCTTCAAACTTTTGCTAACTTTTCCCCATTCCCTTAGCTAAAACTCTCGCAAATGTTCATAACAGACGTTTGCTGTCTTGGCCGTTAACTGACTTGTGGGGCCACGTTGGACTCTGTTGACTATGGCTGTGGCTTCGCTGGTTGGGCCGTGTTTGTGTTCATAGGACAGGCCCGTTAGTTTGTTGGTAATAAATTAAAAAGGGAGCCCAATTAAAAAAGCCTGTTATGGATGGATGCAGCCTGCTATGCATGCCCGGCTTTGGCATCGATGTAGCCAGCTATGCATGCGAACACCGCCACGCACGCATCTAGTGACCTAGACCTAATCACATGCATGCACGCCGACACGCACGCATCGATCCGTGCCGCACGGTTGCCGGTCGATTCAGTCGCTCCGCAGCGTCGTTTCACGCGTCGCAGGCATACGTGCGGGTGGCAGAAGGGGCAGGCTGCACGCACGGTCGCGTCCATATGTCGAGGCATCGGTTCACGCCGCAGGCTGCACGCACGCTCGTGAATGGGAGGCAGGCAGCCGCCAATGCAGAGCATGCAGAAGGGGGAGGCAGGCAGCCGCCAACGCAGAGCACGCAAAGCACGCTCACATCGATTCACATTCACAAATTGATGATCGCATCCGTTCATGCACGCACTGAGTCACGATCTATGCCGGTTGCGCGTGTACCCACTTTGTCTCCCTCGGCTATTTAAACTGCCCTTCATTGCCTCTTCTTCTACAGATCCATCTGCGCCTCCAACTTCTCTTCTTCCCCCAAAAGTCAAAGCTGTTCCACTCAGCGAAGCGAGCAAGATGCAGTACAACGGGCCGACGTTCCAAGCGCCGCCCACCGTGCCGGAACAGCGGTACCCCGCCAACGTCGTCGTCGAGGAATCCCTCCGCGTGTGGGCGTTCTCCCGCTGGAGGGGAAGCACTGAGCTTGCACGGGGGTTCCTCCGCGCGGGCTTCCACCACCTCCCGGCGGGCTTGCCGCCCATGTTCAACCTCATGGAGCAGCGTCCCCACGCCAACGCTCCAGTGGTAGGGCTCGTCGTCCACTTCACCAACAGGTTCGATGCTTACTACCTTCTTGGCAAGGTGTATTGGTGTGGGTGTGAGTTCATCGCATTCACGAACTATAACATCTTCACCGACTTCGAGAGCGTCTTCCCCGCTCGCAACCGCATGCACAGCCTCCCGTACTACGTCGGCGACAACGGCCTTGAGGAGGAGGACTACTGAAGCCGGCGGCGAAGAAGACGGTGAAGCCGGCGGTTAAGGTGAAGACGACAGTGAAGACATGGCGGTGTTGCGCTAGCTACCCTATCTATCTACTATGTAGTGTGAGTTTGGTGTGTGTGTTGCCCGGGCTAGCTACCCTATGTATGTGAGGTTAATTATTAGGGATTATCTATCGGTGTCTATGTAAGAACTTATGTTGCCCTAGCAACCCTATCTAAGTTAAGTTATGTGTGTTATATTAATGCTTTGTTATGTTTGTATTTTGTTTGTCCCAAGTTTAGACACGGCTAATTGGCGTGGGAAAAATTAACCAAACAAACTAAAAATGATGTGTTTATAGATGCCTTCTAAAAATAAGAACATATTGTACATTTGTACACGGCTTTGGTTTGAGAGCTCTGTATTTTTTAGGTATTCAAAGAAGGGCTCCCTTCAAAGAATACTTTGGTTTTCAGAAATATTGAAGTATCAAATACTTAGATATTTGGCTTTAGTCAAAAGTGTAGTTTTAACTACACTATGTTTGAAGTATATAAAAAAGAGATGAACGAAAAAAACATCGCTTGTTTCTGGGCTTTCTCTTTGGGCCCGCGAACTAGGGTTTTTTTTAACAGAACTGATGAACTCGAGGACAAAAGTTTGGCAAGTGCGAGAGAGAAGAGATGAACTTGATGTATATCCCTTGTGCTGCTCAAGTACTACTTACTGTCATCTGACGAGCTAGGGTATGATCCAACACTCGAGGTTATTAGCTAACTAAATAATCCTATCACTGAACTGGTAGTTGTTTTCTGCCAAAATTGAAAGTGTCGAAACTTAACAGTAAACTGCATACATTCAGAGATCGACAGTTGCACTAAACAGAGTTGCATTTGAGATAAACAGACTTGGATTGCTAAACAGTGGCAACAACAGTAGACAAACATCTCTAACGAGAGATGGCCATCAAGTAAAAAATTCCTAGAGCAAGTATTCCTAAAGCTATCAGATTAGATTGCTTCTTCAACTCAATAAGCTCCTTGAAGTTCTTGTTCATCTTCTTCAATTCCATCTTCAATTCGACATCTACCACCGTCGGGTATTCCAGACGCGCTGCTGCTGTCGGAGCGGCACAGTCATGGGGCAGATTGGACTCGCGGATTGCATTCCCCCTCGAATCCAGCAAGCCCGACCCTTGAAGCCTCTGGATGTAATCATCCATCCACTCGAAATGGTGGCATTTCTTCACGATCTGAAAACGAAATCATGTAACCTAAATCCAAATCTGACATATTTTTTGAGAAATTAGAGATAAAGGATGCAAGGAAAACTCAAATCTAACCTGCCCCTCCGGCTTGCTCTCGCATTTGACGAACTCGCACCCAAAGTTCCCATTCTTCTCCTCCTTCGAAGTTAACCGCTTCAGTGGCGCAGTCTGTGGGCAGTCAGTGCATCGAGTCATCGGCACTGGACCATACACCTGCCACGTGGAACGGAGGGCTGACGAGGAGGTCGACATATCGCACGAGAGGAAGAAATAGAGGAATTGCTCGAGAGGAAGAAGAAAGAGAAGATGGGGAAAGAAACAGAGGAATTGCTCGATCTGCTCGATGCCTTTGTCTATCAGATGGAGAAGAGGAGAAGGGGAAGCTATATTGACGATTTGCCACATTGTATTTTGCACTTTGAATATTTGAACCAACTCTTAACACTGACATGTGGTGGTCATGTGCGAAAAATACAATTTCATATGTAAAGTGGGGCAAATCGTAAAAAACCCGAGAAGGACAGTGCAGTAGCCAATCAGGATGCATCATGCGGATCATGCATGCCTGCCCCACATCTGACGAGTGGTGTTTGGCACTTGGTAGGATCCGACGGCGCACGTTCGACGCTAGGGTTTGGAGCATTTCTGCGGGGTTATGAGCGAGTCAACGGGGTTATTAGGGTTTGACCAGATTTCAAATGGCCATAACTAAATTAGAAAAAATCGCAAAAATATAAAACAAACATAGTTCGTCCGTTTATGAGACCTAGTTACCATAAAAAATATAAACTCGGTATAGGGGCGTTTTTTCGAAAAATCATTTTTTGAAGTGATCTGTCGAAATCAAGTTCAAATGTTTTTAAAAAATTCAAAAAAAATCAAAATATTGTAATTCTTGCGCACATAGCCATCATATGTGACAAGGTTATGAGAAAAAAATATAAACTTGGTGTAAGTCATTTTCATGAAAAAAGTCTTCACACAAATGAGCTATCACCTATGAACATTTTCGAGTTAAGTAGAATAGGAGAGAGGGTTTAGGGTTTGAAAAAAATCAAAATAATTAAAAAATCAGAAAAATCTCCATAGCTTCATTTTGGAGTGAGTAAGAAGGATCTGAACTTACTTTTCATTTTCATATCTAAAGCGTGTTATTTGACGGTTTTGAAATAAAAGCATATTTTTCCAAAAAAATGTAGTAATATGAATATTAATCAATAAATAGAGAGACTTCGTTTTTACCCTATATATATGGAACAAGTGTTAATAAAAATATATATGCCTCATTTAGGCAAGGTCAACAAAACTTGATTTCAAATAGGGTTATTTACCCTAGCTTTCGAGCTCGTTTCTAGCACATTTCTCATTCGGACTGTTCACCTACGAATATTGGACTTCAAATGCTCGATCAAATACACCGCACAGAGCAATGAACCTCCAATGTTCAACTTCAACTTTGACTCGAATCCAAATTTTGGCCCAAATTCAAATATTGATTTAAATTCAAATTTTGATGGAAATTTGAATTTTGACTCAAATAAGAAACCAAAGTAGAAGCAACATTATTACAACTGATAAGTTTTCACAGTATCTCAAATCTACCAAGTTTTAAGATGCCAACATCTTAATACAAATATACCAAGTTTTAAGCGATCCACTCGCCCTCAAATTGACAACACAAACATTTCCCAACAACTCAATTCAAATTTTCGACTTGCTCCTTGTGTTTGCAGCTGGCTTCACCATCTTGCTCCTGGTTTCCCTAGTTGAGATGCTCTTTTCTTTCAGACTCTTGTTCCTTTTGATCTTGGGATTTACTTGGGGTTTTCCTCGTGGAGGTGCTGATGGAGTAGTTGCACTCGCCGACCACTTGACGACCATTTGACGATCATCTATGGGTTCAGTAATCTTTAAAGGCACAATTGGAAAAATTACGCCCTCCTCTTCCTCTCTTATATATTCAAAACCATCAAAGTCCATGGTTTCAAAATCTTCTGCTTCTTCATCTCTTGGCCTTTTCTCCCTAGAGCTGGTAAATAAAATTATAAGCCATAGGCAAAAAAGAGAACAAATGCAAACAAAAGGGTAGCTGCATTCTACAAAGGGTGCAAACACATACCAAGATGCTTCATTTGTCTTGCATTCTCCTTCGCTTCATTTGTCTTTGCATTCTCCACTTGCATCTTCGGTCTCCATTGCTGCTGCATTCTCCTCAAAGATTGGCTGCTATCCATCTTTCCTCCTCTCCAAATGATGCATCCTTTGCCTTTGGTACAAAGCCTAGCAATATGCCCCAAACTCCACATTTTTGCAAGCACGCTTCTTTGGTAGACGACCCTCCTCACCTGCTCTAATCCTCTGGTTCCTTGGTCTTCCTGGTGGTCTAGTAATGAAAGGAGCGTGGAGTTTGAACCCTGGATCTACTATGTTCCATTGATCTTTCCCCAATAGTGCAGGCACATTGTCAGCATAAGCAGCCATAAATTTGGCAACAGAGAAATACTCAGAGAAATATTAATCAACTTCACCATTTGCACTCCCGATAATGGTCATCAGATGTAGGGCATGTATGCATGGCTTCCCACGGATCTGCCATTGCCTACAAGTACATTCTCTAGTACTTAGGTTCACAAGATACCTCCATACCCTATTTTTAGTGTCAGTATAGGTAACCTCTCCCTCATATGTACCAGATCGAATACATTTCATCTTGATCCTCTTGCCTTCAAGTGCAATGCCTTAATCGAGTGAGGGAGCATTTGATGACCAACATATTGTGTTTCTGCAATTCTTTTGCGAAGAGCCATCTTTATCATGATCATTTGCCTCATCTTGTCAAATGCTTGCCACAATAAGAGCCCTTTCACTGACTTGAACTTTGAATTGAAGCATTACGCAAGGTTCTTGGTCACATAATCTACTTTGCAGATTTCGTTGAATTTGCTTCTTGACCACACCTTTCCATGATGTGCATCCATGTACTCCTTCACAAGAGGATTTTGAGCATACAACACTCTCAAATGGTGTTCATGCTTCCTTTTGCTGCATGTGTATGATGCTGGCCATAAGTTCTCATCATAAACTTTACCTTTGAACTTCTTTTTGAAATTATGCGCTAGGTGTCGATACATTCCCTATGCTCCACTCCGTGGAATACAATTTCCACTGCACTCTCTAAACCCTTGCAAGCATCTGTGGGTATAGCTAAACACAGGGGTGTGCCTATAATGTTGCACTGGCTAACTGCAGAAACCAGACCCGACTTTCCTCGACTCTGCCTCCACCACACCAAATGCAATCGGGAATAGCAGTTGTGTCCATCAACTGCAGAAGCTGCTACTAGCTGTCCTCTCCATCTTCCAGTCAAATGTGTAGCATCTACAGCCAAATAGGGCCTGCAACCATCTAGAAACCCCTGCCAGCAAGCCTTGAAACAAACAAAATCCCCTTCTGAAGCACTCCTTCTGAAATGACTTCCCTTTTATTTTGAATGGAACTATATGCTTGTCAATCTGTACAACACTCCCTGGACTTGCCATCTCCACTTCAGTTTTGAAAGTGTAAAGCAGCTGAAAACTGTCATTCCATTGACCATTAATTTTGTCAAGAGCCTTTTCCCTAGCATTGAAAATTCTCATGTAAGGAATGTCTATCTTGTACTTCTCAAAAAGCTTCCCATGGAGTGTTGTTGGACCAAGTCCAGGTTCTTCTCTCAGCCAATCCAATGTAGCATCTGCCACCCACCTAGTTTTTGCTAGCTTGGTTTTGGCCTTCCCCCCTCCCCCTCCAGGGGGACAGGTGTGCTTGTGTGGATTTTTCTTTATCTGAAACAAAATAAAAGGGTAAAGAACAGTTAAGAAACCTTACTCAACGATCTGAAACTAAATTACTAACTAAACTTGGATTACCTGAATATATTTGCTCTTTCTCATACGAGATGCATGCAACTTCCACCTACACCTAGGATATGGACAAAAAACTGTGAACCTTGTTGGCTCACTCCTTTTAATCTTATAGGTGTTTTCAGATATAATGCACCATGTTGTCACTGCATTCCGACAGTCACCATTGATTGGAAAATGGTACCTACACTAAGCTCAGGTTTTTCCTTGTTCCACTCAATTGTTGGCATGTCATCACCATCGTATTCATCCTCGATTAAGCTGTCCATGTTCTCCACCTTCTCTTCATCGTCAGTGTCATCAAACCTAGCTTGGCTGATGGGCTCATCCATATATTCGTCATCCACTGCTTGCTGACTGGCTACATCGACCAGTTCAGGAAACATCATCTCGTCTTCATCATCATTTGTAGGCACTACCTTGTCAGGTTCTGCATCTTCTTCTACACCAACTGTAGAAGGTACACAAGAAGCAGCAGCTGAATCGGAACCAGAATTGGCAGCAGGCATGTTGTGGCTCCATGAACCACTTGCTTTACTTGGTGTTGACCTACAAGGAGTGCCGGGGTGCTGGCTATTAGCACAGACAGATGATGTCTGAACTCCCTTCCCCTTCGCCTGTTCTGCACGTGGCTGAAGCACATCGATTTGGAGTTTACCGAATTGGCAGCCAGGAATCCCAGCAAAAAGCAACGGCATATGATCGTCGCAAGTTAGTGGGAGAAATCTTTTCTCCATCCTTTGCTGAAGTAATTCAGTTCAACAACATCGGCATCACTCGAGGATAGGTGTTTGAGCTCAGCTCGCAAATCTTTGAAAGATATGCTGGTTTCTACCACTTTGGGATAGAAAATGATGAAATCAAATGCGGTTTAGTACCACGCAGCACACTAGTTTCCATTCTAATCGCTAGCCGAAAGCCAAAGACGGATCAATCCTATTTTGTTGGGGAAGGAAACAAAGGCTTGATTAGCTTGGTAAAATCGAGCACAAATTGAGCGATTCAAGCAAATAGAAGTCAAATCTGCCTACAATCTGATGAAGAACGTCAATTTGAGAGGAAACAATGCTTACCCAGGTTTAATCCATGAATTATCTGTCGCGGATTCGACCCAATCCTCTCCACGGTCGACTGCATTCCGGGCGTCCTCACTCAACATCGCTATGTAATCCCAGATGGGGAGGTGGGCTATATCTGGCGGAGACGTGGCGTCGCCGACGAACGAAATAGGGCATAGGGTGGAGGAAATAACTGCGGTGGACGCGGCACGACGCCATCGGAGGGGGCGGGGCGGCGCGGTGCAGTGCGGCCTGTCTAGATCTGTTTCAGATTCAGACAAGCTGCCCAATACGTGTCTCCTTGTGGTCCCACACGTCAGCAAGCAACAGTCAGACGAAGACTCGGCCCCACTTGTCAGCAATTAACGGTCAATGGACGGTCAAGACGGCAAACGCCCGCTATGAACATTTGTGAGAGTTTCAGCTAAGGAAGAGGGGGAAAGTGAGCAAACGTTTGGAGCGTGGGGAAAAGTGAGCACAACTAAGGAACCAGGGGCACTAATTTAAATATCCCTATTATCTATAATTGTTATTTGGCCAAACTGTTCTGGAGTTGCACTCGGTCGTGGCTAGGTACCAACTGAAACCCCTCCTCTTTTGCTAACGTTCTCCTCTTACAAAAACCTTATCAGTGCAATTGAGTAGGATTTTTTGGTTTGGCTTGGGTCTTATGGACTACTAGGAATAAGTTTACGGTTGAACATTCCTTTCCTAACAAGCCCGCTTACTATATTTACAAATTGATTAACATTTTATAGTACTGAAAGTCTATGGTTATAGATGGAGACAAGGACACCACAGAGCTCTTGATTTCACAGATCAAGGCCACAACTGCTGAACTTAACAATGGTGATGGTGACTAGATGTCGTTGTGTTGCTCCTGTCTTTCTGCATTTTGATTTACCTTCTTCGTAGGTAGTTGGCATGTGTGCCTGTTTTGTCTCTAAGACTATAATCAGGCTATTGTTGTAGCTGTTAAACTTGTGTGTGCTACTTTTGTTTGTTGTTGCGTATGGTTACTTTATGGCTTTATCTATAAATTTGGGCTTGGGCTTTTTCTCTAAATAAGAAATTGAAACCATCATACATCACAAAAGTCATGTTACAACTCACAAGTAATGGCCAAAATGAAAGAAAATAAGCCCATTTGAAGGACGTAGACATCCTTCCAACAATACATCGACCTAGCAATGATCGACGAAAGAAACTAAAGATTTGATCGAACACTAGGAAAGAGTAAATGGCCACCAATTTGATTATCGAACGTCTCTCATCTCTTCATTTTTTTCTTAAATAAATCTCAACATTTTCTTGCAAATAAAATATTTCAGTTTTTCATAGCTGCGAAATATCGCCTTGAGGGGCTATCATACTCACTTAATGTATAGAGGCTGCATCAATTAATTCAGATCAGGAAGTACTTTTTATCCTTAAAAATCTTTCTTAGAATTTCATCATTCTCCTAGCCACTTAAAAATACTGATTTTCACTGGGAATACGCACACTTATTTTGGCGCTTTTGAGAGGGTGTGACGCCATCTGTACCGACATTTTTGGAGCCATCTTTTGGACTCGCCATCCATATTGACGCCTTAAGAAGCATCTAGGGGTAGTTGTAATTGTTAGAAATATGTCGCTTACATTTCTTTCACGGCTTAAACTTTTTGTATAACTAGTTAGTGCATAAAAACTTGATAACAACCTTAGAGCATCTCCAATAGATCACCAAATTGTACTTTGAGTAAAATTGCCATCACCAAAAAAGTGTTTTTACATCAGCAAAAGCCTCCAACTCCAACAATGATGTAAAATAGGTGTCGCAAAATGCTCACTGTTTTCCAAATATAAGGTGCCAGTGTAGCGACCACGATCCCAATGGACCGAAGTCTCTGTGTTTCAGTGTCATCCCTGTATCGGTAATGCTGACACACACAATACTCGAGGAATTATAACAGAGTTCAATCACACAATTATTACATCGAGTCCTCATAGAGTATGATTACACAAAAATATCATGGATGAAGTCCATCTAAACTAATAACTACGGAAGCTTTGAAGATAAATGAGTCCATCAACTCCAACAGCATAGCTGAGTGCAAGACAACGACCTATCACACCTTATTCATCGTCTGAGTAGTCTACAACATGAGATGTTGTGGACGTGTAGGTCAGCACATTGAATATGCTGGCAGAGTTGCATTGTAAAGCAATTTAATGCAAGAACTATATCTGCATGCAATATTTGGCTGGTAGACTCTACAATTAATTAAAAAATGTTGAGATCAACAATAATATCCAATTCCAAATACTCAAGATGTCCATAACCGGGGAAACGGCTAACCATGATTAGTTTAATACACTCTGCAGAGGTTGCACACTTTTCCCCACAAGACTCGACCGCATCCATGATCGGATGATCGAGACATAGTCTTTCTGAAGCATTAACTCTCTACTCCGGGCAGACCGGTACACCTACGTTCCCTCTACATCTTCTAGTCCACCTCTTCGAGAGGTCATACAACTTACTCAACTATGCCAGAGCCCATAATGGCTTGTGGCTGCACAAGGAAGTTTCTAGTCAAGAAATATCATATGATCCCTTTGAGCCTGGGTGGCGAATCGAGGAAAAATTCACACAAATACCCTGGGATTTCCCTTAATGGACAACACTGGGTTCCCCTGGTATCCCAACCAATCCACCAGATGTGTATTAAAGTTGCCACCTTAATGTTATCCAAGATTAAGAACTCTCATAACTTCCATGTGAATCATGATCCAATCCCCGTCTACGAGCATGGCTAAGCAATAATAAAGCATAACGTATATTCCTGGGGTGATCAAAAGGTATTAGGTTCCTACCTCATAATACTACAACCAAACCACATGTTCGCAATCCTACTCATGCAAATATTTGATGAGCAATACTAATGCATAGTAAAAACTGGGTGTAGAAGAGTATGATCAAAGTGCAACTTGCCTTACTGACGATCTGCAAACTCTAGAGATTCGTAGTAACAAGTTTCGCACTCCGGGTAATCTAGCGTAGACAAACAGTAGCATACATAAGCAATCACTCAAACGAAACAACGAGAAATCGAGAAAAGATCCAAATCAAACATGAAACAAGCAAACGACTAAACTAAATAGAAAGTAAAACCTAACAGTATTATTATCATGTGGATTAGATCTTAGCAGTAGGTACATGTGATTAGCTACGATTCTCAAAAAGAAACAACTCAAACGGAGAAATGAAACTCGAGATACGAACGAAACAAGATCGTTTACTAATCTGAACTAAACTCAAATTTTAAATTGTCAAAATCATGTTCAAGTTGGTTAACTGGAAAGAACAGATCGTTACGAAGATTTAGGCGATGGTTTCATCTAATTTGAACTAACAAGCAACAAGTTACGCTAGTTTTAAGATCAGGGGCTAAATTGCAAAACAAAACTATTCGCGAAAAGGTCCCTGGCCGAAAATAAAACTACAAAGAAAAATCTACCATGCGAACGTTCCTTAACAGATCTAAAGGAACGAACGTTCGTTATATAACTAAACCGGCCTAAAAAATTAAACCGAGGAAACCTAATAAAAAACGGGTGGGTTTCGGTGGTTTTACAGTTCTTGAAAAAAGCAGGCGGCAGCGGGCGCGGATCTGACAATGGCGGGCGGCGGCGGCGAGCGAGCGACGCGGCGTGTGGGGCGAGCGGCGGCGGCGAGGCGAGACGCGCGTCGGCGCGGGGCAATGGCAAGCAGGGCAGAAGGCAATGGCAGCGGCTTCGGGCGGCGGGCGCGACGATCGCGACAGTGGCGGCGGAGCTCGGCGGCAGCGGCTTCGGGTGGGGAGGAGAGGACGGCGGGGTGTCGGGTTATAAAGGGGCCGGGGGTGCCTTAGGGCAGGGGGCGACGGGGCGAGGCCGACCTGGACTCCTCCTCGCCGTAGTCCGGTGCCCGCACGAGGGACGAAGGCGGCGCGGGGTGGATGGGCTGGCTGGGTTTCGGCCCAGTTGGTTCGAACTTTTTAAAAAAATATATTTTCACCGCAGACAAAAATCCTAAATAAATATAAAAAATTCTAAAATGCAATTTTCAAAAATACAAGTTTTCTCTTATTCCAATAAAATAGCAAATAGAATAATAATTTGATTTTAAAATTTTGTCTCCAATATTTCTCTGCTATTGAAGAAGTCATGTTATCTTCTCTTATTTATTTTTATTTTTGGAAATAATTGGAGAGAAAAATTATTAAAATCAAATTGATCCTCTTTTTCAAATTTGAAATAAATTCAAATATGAATCTTTATGAAACCTCCAACTCTCTCCTTGGGTCCTTGAGTTGCTTAAGATTTCTAGGATCACAACAAAATGCAAAATAGAATATGATATGCATATGATGATCTATGTGTAACATCCAAATTGATAAAGAGAGCTGCTATACATACGATCAAATTCTGTAGGATCTGCGTACAACAAGACTCATCTAGTGTGGTGGGCCAAGACCTCAGAAAACGGGCCTGTCTCTTGTCGTACAAATCGTATGTCAGTTGATCGTACGTGAGGCAGTTTCGAATTGAAAATTGGGATGTTACAGCCAGTTGACTTTTCTGGTCTTTGTTGCACAACTTTGACTACGATTTTCACGTATTGTATATCTTTAAAATTAGTATATGAATATATGAAATATATTTTTTGCAAGACAATACAAGTATGCCATTTATACATGTTCAATCCATTACTTTGCTATATATCAGTGATCAAAGTCATGCAAAATCAAGCACGCTTTATATTTTGAGGAGGGGAATACATCAGAGTTGTCTTCTTGTGTGTGCTTTATTTTACATCATCCGCTGGAACATTTGGTTACACTTGTGATGCAAATTTTGCTCCAGCCGCGTCCTCCCCTCTGATAAGAAATTTGCTCGGGGAGCATCTGCAAACTTTGGTGGCCTATTTTAGGTCACGGCATATCCCAGAGTAAAAATATTTGCATGTGCATCATCTATTGAAACAATGTTTTTGTCCTCTCGTGATGTAAAAAGTGATCATGACCTATTTTACGTCATCTATTACCAGAATCTCCCATTATACATTAGCGAATTTCCAAGGCCATATCGTAATAGTACATTCTGTGCTTTTTGACTTGAGAGCCAGTGATACACTGACACATGAGTCTGATGACACCATAAGCCATGTGAGGTTTGCATTCTCTGCAATCTTCCTGTCTAACTGTATATGTTTACATTCTAACCATCACCACGTGATGCTCTGTGATGGGCCAAAGTTTAGCCATGTGAGGTTTGCATTCTAACCACGTGATGCTCTGTCAATCTCAGACACGTATATGTTTACACTCTGTCAAAAAGTCCTTCTGAGTTTTATATTTTTAATTACCCTCCTAATCTGCACTTTAACCCAGATATTGGTCGGTGAAATGATAATTAATTATACAACTAGGGTTCCTAAAGCAAAGATATTGTTTTGTCTTGTTCTGCAAAAGCTACTGCGTGTTTGTTCGTATAGGAAAGGCTTTTTGTCGGTGCAAAAGAATCTAGTGCTTTAATCTACTGTATATGTATACAATAGGTGTTGCACAGTCCAGGAGTATATATTTGGCGATTACTTTTTTTCCTGTAACGTGTTAATTTTTTTTAATACAGTACAGACATACACATTTCACTTTCAAATTGTACTCAGTTTAGAACTATATTTTTACCTAACGGACGATCACTATCTACACAGTTTACCTAACTTGGCCAATTTACACAATTCCATGGGATGGTCCCACATGACAGGCCCATATGCACATATGTTTGAAAAAGAAGAGAGATCTACACATATCAATGGACGTCACTGGGCACCTAAAAGCACGTTCCTTGTATTGAAGGTACGTTGATGTACCAGGCTGCCGGCTACCAACATTAGTACATTGCGGCCACGGCTAACAAACTGAGGTAGGTGTTAAGTTCAGAAAAAAAAAACTGTGGGAGGTGTTTACAGGGATAGGGACCTAGGGTGTGCGTGTGCGCGTTAATATGGATAGATGTGTGGCATGTATGTCCGTGTATGTAAGCATCTGCGATTGTTACACATTCAAAAAAAATGGGCAAGAGGTCATATTGTGCGTAGACACTTCAGGTGCACTTTTGTACATATCCTGAAAAGCAGTCCATGACACTGATACTATCACAAAATTCTGGATCAAAGTTTTCCTTGAAAAAGAAAATCTATATAAGCTCAATGCACATGTCGAGAAACGAGAAACACAATCTTAATTTGGTTACTATTCACTGTAAATAATTGTCATTTCTTCTTTTGTTTCTCCTTGTGCATGTTGCGTGGAATTTGGATTCCAAATCTAGTTATGCGTTGATAGATGCCAACTTGGACTCGGGTGTTGCATCTCGTACGATATGGTCCTAGGAAACTGGGATTTAGTCTGCTTTTGCTCTGCTCTTTGGTACCAGCAGCTCACCAACTTCAACGGTCTCCCATCTTGTTCAAGTGCATGCATGATATGAGAGATGAGAGTTTGGTAGGTATAGTCGAGGCAAGGTTAGGATAATAATAAGATGCTCAAAGCCCTGTCAACTAACACGAGTGGTAAATCCGGATTCAGATAAAAACTTGATGGCATACCCAGAACCTAACTAAAATGATGGAATTGTTTTATGCCCTAATTTCATACAAAAATAAGGCATAAAAACTTTTTTGGTGCGTAACTATATTCTATGGTTTATGAGTGTTTATTTAGTTTTTTGTTGCATGGAAAATAAAATGACCACACTTTTGAAGTGAAAATGATATATCTTCAAAAAAGGATTTTTTTTACACCCTGAAAAACCATCAACACAAATTTTCCTAAGCTTTGGTCAGCTATTTTTTTCTATGATTTTTGAAAGCATTTCCTCATTTCTTGGTTACTACTATAATACTAGTCGGTGTTGTGACTTTTTTAAACCGTAAACCATAGACATGTTTCCACGAGCCGGAATTGGTTGAGGGTGATAGACCTTTAGTTTTACCTTTTGTTTCGTAAATATTGTACTCTTTCGATGGTATTTTCATTAAATAAACCACCAAAAGACTACAATATGTACGAAACAAAAGGTAAAACTAAAGGTCTATCACCATCTCAACCAATTCCAGCTTATGGAAACGTGTGATCAACTAAAGGTACTTGAGAATAATTGTCCGAACATCACATATGTGCACCAATTCATTCTTTCAAACTGTTCAAATGCCTTGCTTTGATTCTGTGCTCCAACAATATGAGATCTTCGTTTAATTAATACTTTGGACTTCATATCTAAAGATATTTCCATTTCTTTGTATCCAATTCCAACATCTTTGAATGATGACATGCATAGCCATTTTTTGGGCGCCGGGGAGCAATTGATGGGCAATGAGAATGCCATCAAAAGTAGATATCCCAATCTTTTGCTTGGAATAATACTCTTCCAACAATCTTGTGAAAAGCGGCAATCCTAAAAGAGATGTCTTGTAGTTTCCTCAGCATGTTCATTGCAGAAAACACATTCATAACAATCTAGATGAAAATTCTTCCTTCTTGGTAGGTTTCTAGTGTTGACTCTGTCATGCATGAGCAACCAAAAGAAGATTTTGTGCCTTAGTCTTTTTCAGTTTGTGATAGATCTTGATTGATGAGTATTTTTTGCTTGTCCATGTCCTTTCCAAGTATCTTGTCTTTGAGGAGACTTGTGCAGTTCAAGCAGCTCTTGAAGTTCAGTGTACTGGAGAAAAGCTTATTCAGAGAGGGGGTATGAATGAGTTGAGCGGGATCCTCAGATGTTATACAACTAGCAGCAGATTGAGAATCATTTCTGACAAAAGAGTGAAGTTTTGGGTATTGGTTGATCAAAGGTCCATCCAACCACTTGTCATGCCAAAGGAGAATATATTGTCCATTTCCATTTTACGGTTAGAATGTTCCACGAGCTGTAGCACCCACGCAACATCGCAATAGTCATAACCCCCAAAATCCATCAAATCAAAACGGAAACACGTCAACTAGAACCCACTAACCAAACACCCATCAACATCAAACCTCGGGAGTCAGGATGACAAGACCTCTCCTCCTGGCCTATCTCCAAATCAAAACTAAAAAGAAGTATCGTAAAAAAGGGAAAACAAAGGATGGTCGATGAACTAATCAAAATGCAATCACATGGCATCAAGTAGTTCATGCACATACTCGTTGAACTCACAACATATTTTGGTGGCCTCGGCGCTGTGGAACGCAACCTTGGGCTAGGTGTATCAAGCGTCTTGACCTGTAGGGGTAAGCAAAAAAACTGCAAGCCAAAACTGGATCAGAAAAGTTGAGACCGACGCTGAAAAAGGTTAGCAAATGTTCAAAACCGAACTTAGCTCATTGGGCCAAGATATTGCATCAAGGGCTAGAAAACTAAGCAAGATAGGCAATAGCCCACCTACCAACTACACCAACACGAATAGCCATACATCAGCCCAAACGTACACAACCCCCAACCCTAATGTGTTCCATTCTCCCCCACAATGTTGCCGCCTCCATTCACCTACCTCGCATAGTCCCAGCAACCGCAAGCGCCCAGTACACAGCGGCGACCATGGCTTCTTCATGGTCGAAGGTTGTGCGCATATCTCCTGCGCACATTGATCGGTCGTTCGCATGGCTTCCACGTGCGACGGCCATGAATCCTTCATGGCCGAAGATGGCATTCGTAGCACTCGCATAGCGTTCGGTGACCCACGTGCAACGGCTTCTAACAAGAGTTTCCTCCTCCGACCACTTTTGCTCATGCTTGATTCCTGCTTGTATGCTCCATCATTTCTTGCTCAAAATTTGATTCCTAATTTGTTTCTCCAGAAAAAATCGGTACTCCTCAGTCATGACCGAGGACCGAACTGAGTTCTCGGTGCAAAAAAACAATCGATTTTGCATTTATAGGGTAACCAATCAGTCATCACATATACAAATGAACCGAATTTCTTTATTACTTGAACAACCGAACCGATCTGTTCGATAAGACCGAATGCCCTGTCTGACCAAAATCCCAAGCAGTGACCAAAGGGACCCACTGAAACGGCGACCAAGTCAGAATCATGGGGCAAAATCTTGAATTGAACACCTCAATTGACTGTGAGAGCTTCAACCCCAAGGGAGCTTAGTGAATTAAAGGTTATATCGCTCGTTGTGAACAATAAGTATTGCTCGCTGATATGAGACATTTCTCTGGGGTTGGTCCATTAGAGCTACATTGAGCGGACAAAGAGAATAGTTTTAGGAAGCTTCTTGAACCTTGCGTTTAGTTTTGGGAAGGTTCTAGAAGGTTTACCCTTCTTCCTTTTGTTTTATTTTTGTTTCTTTTCTTTTTTAAATTACACAAACAATTTTTAGATTAAAAGATATATTTTAATTCGTGAATATTTCCGAAATTCATGAACACTTTTTAAAATAATTGTATTTCTTTTTGATTTTTTTGATTTTTCTAAGTCCACCTATACTTTTAAAATTCACGAAAATTTCTTATATCTACGATCATTCTTGAATTCATGGTTTTTTTCTTCATGAACATTTTTCCAAATTCATGGTCATTTTTAAATTCACAAAAGCTAATTAAATTCATGATTATTTTCAAATTTACATAAAAAATTCTAAGTTTGTGGTTTTTAAAATTAAGTAAGATTTTTTGAATTAGTGAAATTCTTTTCAAATCCGCATACATTTTTGAATACTTGTAAATTTTCAAATTTGCTAAGATTTTTCAAATTCACAAACTTTCTTTTCAAATTTGTGACATTTCTCAATTCAGGAACATTTATTCAAATTCTCAAATAACTTTCCGAATTTGTAAAAGTTTTTCATTCTTTAAACATTTTTTCTAATTGGAATTTTTTTTTTCAAATGGATGGTATTTTTTTGAGTCCGTGAATATTTTTTGAAGTCACGAATTTTTTTATAAATTTGTTAACGTTTTTTAAGTCTTGGACATTTTTAAATATGTGAACATTTTTTGTTGAAAGTAAAGGATATCCACTAGAAAAGGGTTTCAATGGACTAAGGTCTTCTATTCAACAAGCATTCCCATTTCAATTTTTTATTTATGTATATTATTTTTCTTCCAACATGATAGAGGCATAGCACAAACAAACGGAGCAGAACTAACAAAAAGACCCGTGGTGAAGAAAGAAAAAACTGAAGCAGAAGGAAACCCGTGTAGAAGAAAAAAATAAAAAACCTAAAATCGTGAAGAAGAGGATTTCTTTCGTATCGTATGTCAATTACGGGCTTCCGCTGTAGCTGGGCTAAGCGACCAACCACAAGAGCGTCGAGCAATCCAACAGATCCTACTGCACCTCGGGCGTGGTATTGAGCTTGCCCACTCAGGTTGTTCCCTTGACTAGTTTTTTTATCTTGTGTATTATGTTGCTGGTTTTATCGCTTTTCTTTTGGTTTTTCTTTTCCTTCAATATTTATTTTAGGTTTTTATTTTTTTTATAAATTAACATAATTTTAAATTTTGGAACAACTCTATATTTGTCAGCATTTTTGACCTACTGAATATTTTTAAAAATTAATGAAAATGGTATATATAAATTTCAAACATTTTAAAATATATTGAATATTTCCTAAAATTAAATAATTTATAAATTCAGGAAAAAAATGTAAATACATGACAAATTGTACATTTCGGAATATTTTAGTTTCTTTTTTATAATCCTCCAACATTTTTCAATTTTGAAACATTAAATTGCATTTTTTAGTTTGGAAATATTTTATGAAAACAAGAACATTTTTTTAGAAATTATACAACAACCAATGTTTTAAGCAGATTTTGGGACCGTCTCAGGCTGAAGATGGGATGAGCAGCCTTTTTTTTTTGAGGGAAAGATGGGATGAGCAGCTGACGCCAACAACCTGAAACAAAACCCGGTGGTTGGGCTGGGTTTGGGCTCGACCAAGCACAGAGCCCGAAAACCTGAAATAAACCCAAAATACCTCAAAACAGGGTTTTCTTAGACATATATAGTTATAATATCGTACTATCGTTGCACTCCAGATTTTTCCATCACTTGTACGAACTAGTGTATATTATTAAATCACATGCCATGATTTATTAAGCTGAATCTATTTTTTAAACATATATTCCGTTGCTGTGGAAAATTTATATTGTCAGGAAAAAAAGAATTGCATAGTGGACTGAAGAACGATATTAGGTAAAATAATTATCCCAGGTAGCTTTTCTATGATTAGATGTCCAAAATCAAGTAGGTGTAATATTCATAAAAAAAATCTCAGAAAAAAAGTGAATCAATCACATGAAGATACTGTTAATGGATTAATGAGAATAGTAAAAATGTCATAGCGTGTCAAGGATGCATCGGAGGAACAGCTGGTGCACCACAACATTGGTGCTACCGGTGAACCCGATTCTATGATTGGAGTGGACTACTGGAAATCTTGGGCAGAAATTCGAGGAGTGAAGCAGGAGAGCGTATCTGGTGCACCGGGGGCAATTGGTGCTACCGGTGCCCCAGACCCCCCTTGCACATTAAAAGAATGTTCAAATTTTGATATTAGGTTCACAGTGATGTTAAAATTTTCATTTTTGTTTCTCATGCAGTGTTTCGAATTTTGTATGTAATTTCATGGCAACATCGAATGATGTATATCAACGCACTAATTTTTTCAGATTTTTTCGAACATTTTTGAATGTACAACCCGAGTCCGGTAGCATCAATTGCCCCGGTGCACCAGATACACTCTCGTGAAGCGGGTGGGCTAGGAAATGCAATTGATGTGTTTGAAGTACGGTTAGGGTGCAGCTAAAGGAACGCTGTCCCCTCGGCTGGCTCATGTGCCGAGCGTGATGTACTGATGTGAGCTGTGCAAATATACTGGAGTGCTATCAATTTTTTGTTTTTTTTGCAACGATGGGACAAAGTATGTCGTTGACAAGAATAATACAGTACATAAATAATTAGAAACGAATTATCATGTACTCCCTCCGTTCCTAAATATTTGTCTTTCTAGAGATTTTAGCAAGTGACTACATACGGAGCAAAATGAGTGAATCTACACTCTAAAATATGTCTATATACATCCGTATGTCGTCACTTGTTGAAATCTCTAGGAAGACAAATATTTAGGAACGGAGGGAGTAGGATTGTATTATCATGTCTATCAGAATAATACATAAATAATTTTATATATCAATATTTATTGCACCATACAGAAAAATGGATTTTTATCCATAGAAAAGTTCTTTAAAAATGTACTGTGAAAATATTTAAAAAATCTGATGGTATACAATCCCACAACTGAGAGGACCCACATGGAAATTATATTCCAATAAATATCTTTTGAATCAATCGGGCTCTTTTTAAAAAAAAACTTGAAAACTTGTGAGCTGTGACACTGACACCCGTAATGCCTTCAAGCTACAACCACCATCTCAAAAAGACAGATAAATATACATGAAACATTACCACGTCCGACAGCATGGCTGGAGTTCCTAGTTACTTGAGCGAAAATAGCATCTTCATTGATTCATATTTCATAGAGCTGGAGGGTCGATTTCATAAAAGAAGAAATGACTTTCTCTCGCAAATTGCTACCTTATGTGACACGGCACATACTCTTCTTGCCTATCTTTTTAGCTATACTCGTTCTAACTCTTTCCAGTTCAGGACGAATCAACAAGACAGAAGCCATCTCGGATACGCATGCAGTTCCATAACCATAAGCAGGAGCTTCATCAGGAGCAGCTACCCTCTTTCGCATCAAAGTCTCAGACAGAAATGGGCTTCCTCTTGCATCACTCCACAAAATCGCCCTGCAAAGATTTGATGCAAAATTGTGAACATCCTAGCGCGGATTAGAAGTTCCTAGCAAGAGTAACATGAGCACAGGAGGCAAAGATTTGAGTGGTCATTTTGTGTGTTTACCTCAGCATGCACGTGAGCACTAGATTTCTAGTGATTGTCCCTTGTATGAAAACTTCTTGCCACACCCAGAGAATCAGATTGGATTGTCCAAAGTGGATTTCTGAAGTTCAAAGCTGTTGAGAATGAAAAAAACAGAGCAGTTTTCCAGTTTACTGTAGAGAAATATCCATGAAACAAGTCAACATGTACGATTGCATACACACCTTTGAAATGAGCACTTGCAATTCCCCAAGTTGCATTTCATCCTCTAAGTGACAAATTAACCGTCATGCATTAGCTGATGCCGCTTGAAGTCTTCTTAGGCTGTTTAGTGCCACAGACACCACAATGAACATGCCGATGAATAGTTTGGTTATGGGCCTTGAAGAACTCCACATTAGTAAAAGTCTTGATGCAGCAGTAACATCATAACATTAGAAACGTCAACTTACAAGATTGAGACTGCTAGGCAATTCTTATTACACTAAGAAAACTAAACATGGAAATTTTATAGAAACTCAGTTTTTCACCATGTGATTCCTCATGTTTCTGTAACTTGATAGATGGACTACTCTTGTATCCAGCGCAAAGTTCAGTTAACATTTATGCATACTGAGGGCAATCCTCGTGAATTTCTTGAACAGAGCATATAAATAGTTTTCCTTGATGAGCAAGTAGATGGCGGTTCAAATAGTTCATACAGCAAAGGGTCTCTGTAACAGTTTTGAAAGGGACACACATCAGAATTATTTGAAGCCACTCGATCTGATTTGCTTCCTACAACGCATACTTCTTTCCATAGAGACAGTGCAATATCATACGTCAGATCTTGGATTTTACATGTTTATCTGGAATAACACCCCTCAATGTGCCCAATTTCGTTGACTGTGACCTGCTTCACGTCCTGAAAGAACGACCTAAGACTCCAGCTCAATGAAAATTTGTTTGCCAATGGTTTCAAAATGAATTTCCTTTTGTTCAGGGGGAAAGCCATATGTGGTCTTGGATCACATAATTGTTGAGAAACACGGCACATAAAACAAAAATGACTGCTACATACGTGATGCCAAGTCGTTGCAGCTGAGCTTGAGTATTGCTAAAAAAATCCATTCCCTTGGTCAAATGATGCTTTTGTATACTACAGCCTCCCCTTTTTCTGCCCTTGCCTTGGGTGTGCATTACTAATTCAAGTGTTTTTTGGCAGCGAAATAAAGGAGACCAACCACAATCTGTCCGCAAACTCATCAACCATAACAATCAGCTCAGAAGCCAATTTGCTCTACTGCAAACAGAATACCCTTTTTCAATCATTTCCTTTATGAGCTCCCTGTCCAAAACTACTATGTCCTGGCCTCCAACCGTACTCATGAGTTACACAATTTCTTTGTTGCAATATATCACCAATACAAAGGTACAGGCATCTTCCAGTACTGATAGGTACCCATGTCCACTGAGCTCTCCTCTGAGCTCCTGGAGTACCTTCTCATTTTCCTTCTCTCGGGAGCTTTGGAAGATCTTGCGGGCTAGGACACAAACATCAAAATTCTGTGATCCACAGACCCACCTCTGCAGTTGGAAATGATTCTGGATATAGCCATATAGGGTCGTTGTAGGTGAGTGTGCCAAGGTGGTCTTGCCCAATCCACCCATTACAACATTGGGAAGGACCATGAGACTATTAGTGATAGGTTGACCAGTTAGAGTCTGTAGAATGGCATGCTTCTCTTAATCTCTTGATTGGCCTATAATGTTCTCTGGGTCAACCAATGACAGAATCTATTTACCGCTACTGCTTGGGTGTCGGCCCTTGTTGCCATATTTAAACACAAAGGCATTCATATTATGGAATATAAAATGGATGTGATCTGGAAAGAGCTTTTATCACATCAAAGCCGATCTCTGAGTAGTGTCCCTTCTTGGCTTGGCCGCAAAAGACCTCGTACTTGAACGACTTCATTCTCTTTGTAAGCACCTTGAGCTCCTTGAGCTAGGCCTTGACCCATTCTCAGTGGGTTGCTGCCTTCTCGGCCTTGACTGGGAGCAGATTCAGATTCAGGATCTTGTGCTGCGTCTCCATGCCCTTCATCACCATGTATTAGTCTAGCATGTAGCTGGAAACCTTCTCCTTCACCATGGCCACCAGCAGCCCAACCACCATGGTTTGCAGGAATAACGGAATTTTGTTCGGACATGATGTTGTCTGCGTATGACAGACTGCCTGCATGTGCAGATGAAATGAAATTTGCTCAGAAAGTATAACAAATAACCTCATGGTACATGTGAAATTTCTTCAATTACAGTTCATATAAATATCCTGAGAGGCTTAGGCTTTCAATGAATAGTTGCCCATTTCAAAAGCATCCTTGTTCAATAATAATGGTAGCATCCCCTTCCTTACAAATCATTTTCTGTCACGCCCTCACCAGCGTCAGTGCTGATGACGGACCACGAGTCGCCTGCCCCTGAAGAAGCCAGATCCAGCAGGCAGACCGAGCAAGCACCAGCGCAATTCTCAAGTCGGATGGCTCTGTGAGCTGGTATTGTGGAGCATAAGCCCACATGTAAGAGTGTGGTTACGTGTGTGATATAAGGGGCACAGTTGGCCAGCATGTGGGGTGTGAAGAAATTGACTCTGAACATCTCTCTCTCTGTTTTCTCTGCATCTGACCTACCTTCTCCTTCCTCCCTCCTGTACCACTCTTCCTCACCCAACTCTTGCTGTACCCTGTCAGCTATCAATGGATAAGACCCGGGTCGTGACATTTTCCCCCTTCTTCCTTCACCTCTCCCCCTGCTCCATGGGCGCCATGGCCTCAATGCCCCCTCCCCCCCTCCCCCACCCTATTAGTTTCGTGAGGTGAATCCAAGCATTCTCAAAGTACATTTTTTTTTCTCAAGAATTCTCGCCACAACAACAAAATTGCGTGGAAATCTACCACACAGCACATAACAGTAAAGGTTGCAGCTTGGTTTCCTGGCAGAGAAGTACTAAGAATGGAGCGCACCAAAACTGGAGAGGAATGCACACCAGTGTACGAGAGCAAGAAGTGTTCCTCGAGCAGATGCTTTAATTCCTTCTCCTCTATCACACAAGGCGGTGTTGGTGTTCTGCAGACTGAAGAAAAAGTTCACACAGTGAAATCATGGTCGTGCATTTACCTACATGATGAGGGGAAATAGTTGAATCTTCAATATGAAAGCAGAAAGAAAAATCATACTGCAAATACCTTTCTCACATGTATGCAACAAAGCTAAAACAGTGGAACTGACAGCATAAAGTACATGAGACTCTGGCACGAGCTCCTGAATCTGCTAACTCAACATAGCATAGGCAACCTCAAAGGCTCAAACATCCATTCTTCCAGGTCCAGTTTGCCCAGACATATAAAACAGATTTCTCAACATAGCATAAGTAACCTCAAACATCAGCAAGAATTACATTACTAAAAATGCATTCATATGAAGAAAAGTGAACGCATTAGAGATTTTACAAAATCTCAAGATTGTATACCTTTCCCAAATCGCCATCAGAAGTCATTACCCCCAATATTCCATAGAAAATTTCTTTGAATATGCTGTGCAAAAATCCATAAGATAAAACGCAACAAATCAAACAAAGAATTCATATGCAAAATCCTTTAAATCAAAGAGGCTCCTATCTTTTCCCAATCGCCATCAGAAGTAATTACCCCTAAAATTGTAACCAGACGCGTTAGAATAAATTGTCTACCTTTCCTCGCCCATCCAAGATTAAAAGATTCATAGACATGTCACTTTCATGTGATCTGGACACACTGCAAAATGAACTCAACCATACAAGTAGAAAGTTCGGATTTCTTATACAGTTGTTCTGGCAGGAGAGCTTTCGGAAGCAATAACATACTGTGCTTTCCGAGGAGTTAGTCTCGTATGCAGCATATCAACTAGTCAACCAAATCCATCAAAAAATTGATACTTTGCAGGGAGCAACTTAATATCCTCCAGATGTTTCCCTTTCCTTGAAAAGAGAGACAACATCAATGAGGTAGTTGAAGCTTCAAGTGAGATACTCTTCCCATCAACTTTAGACAAATAATTGCCAGCCTTGGCTATCTCACCTTTTTCCAACAACATTCTGATGATATCATTTATAAGACGGGAACTAGGAACGATGCCACTGTTGTCCATTGATGAAAACATATTGTCAGCATCTTCCACTGCTCCGCCTTTTAGAAGATTTCTTATCATTACTGCATAAGTATATTCATTGGGCACCAACCCATTGCCTGATATTGCAGCAAACAATTCCTTAGCTTCTTCTTTTCTTTGAACCTTGTACATTGCATCAATCATGGTATTGAATATTTCAATATTGAACTTCACATTCATTGCTCGTAATTTCTGGAACAGTGCAATCGCTTCGTCTACACAATTAGTTTGACAAAGACCTCCAAGTATTATATTGTATGTGGAAATGCGCACTGTTGCTCCACTTTCAATCATCTCATGGAACATTTTCATTGCAGCAACAGTTCTCCCAGCACGAAACAACCCACCCAACAAGATGCCATATGTAACAGTGTTAGGTTTAATTCTCTTGCGCGGCATTTCTCTAAAAAAAGTCAAAGCATCATCAATCCTTCTGTTTTTAAAATAGCCATCAAGAAGTGCACTATAAGTAACAACATCAGGCTCAACACCAACTGATTCCATGACATGAAGTATTTTGAATGCTTTATCCATCTTCCCAACTAAGCAATATCCGTCAATCAGTGAATTAAATGTAATGACATTAGGCCTCTCACCTATGCCTATAGCCAAGTCAAAGACAGCATGTGCATCCATAACCCTTCCTTCTTTGCACAGACTGTTTATTACTGAGCTGAAGAAAACAATGTTAGGACGAGGAATACCTTTGTTCATCATTTCAAACATCAGCTCCTTAGCTTTAACCAAGCCACCATGCATAAAACAACCCTGAATTAGGGAGTGATAAACAGCTGTGTTTGGCTGAATTCCCATGGCAATCATCTGATTAAATTTGTCCATAGAATCAGTCAACCTACCCATCCTGGAAAGTGCAGCTATTACAGTGGAATATGTGACTACATTGGGACTCACTCCTTTTTCCCGCATTTCTGTAAATATCAGCATAGCTTCATCCGTCATTCCATGTTTAGCATATCCATTAATTAATATGTTGAAAACACGGCAGTTGGCAGCAATACCGTTTCTTTCCATTGAATTAAAGAGATCAATCATATCAGCAAAGCATCCTTCATTGGCATACCCATGAAGCAAAATACCGTAGGAGATGACATCTCTGTGGCCTTTGGCAGCCATGGCATCAAAAAATTCTGCACCTTCTTTGCTTCTTCCATGCTTACAAAGGTAAGTCATTAAGGAGTTGCAAGTAAAATTATCTGGTATAAGGCCCCGGCTTTTCATTTCTCTAAACAATTTAACAGCCTCTTTCCACCGCCCAGATGTGGAATATCCATGGATCATGCAATTATATGTCACATTATCGGGTTGAACACCTTTGTTAACCATCTGCTGAAGCACTAGCTCTGCCTTGTCCATTGCTCTGGCCTTGCACAATGCATCAATGATTGAATTATATGTCCACACATTGGGCTCAACACCTTGCTGCATCATTTCATGGAACAGATTGCATGCCTTGCCTGTTTCACCTTCCTTAAAGAAGCCATGGATGACTGTGCTATACGCCACCACGTCGGGGGAGCAGCCACCTCCTTCTTTCGCCATCATATGGAGCAGGTCGAGCGCCTGCTGACTCATGCCATTGTCGCATAAGCTCTTGAGAACAATGGAGTATGAGAAGGCATCAGGCACACATCCGAGCTCAGACATCCTATGAAGCAGCACGTTCACAGCCTCATCCGTCCGTTTCGCGCGGCAGAGACACTTAAGGAGGGTGTTGGCGACGATCAGGCCAGCCTTCAGGCCCGTCCTGAGGAGGCGACCGAAGAAGGCCAGCCCTAGGTCCGGGCGATGCGCACGACAGCAGCAGTTCATGAGAATGCCGTACGTGAAGATTGTGGGCGGTGCCACCCGCGCGCCGGATTCATCCCGGCAGACGTGGTTGAAGAGAGCGAGGGCGAGGGCAGGACCATCTCTGCAGGCTTCGGAGGCGGGCGCACGGGCGAGGGCGGCAAGCAAGCCGTTGAGGGAGCGCCCGGGGACCGGGGTGGCCTGCCGCAGCAATTCGTCGAACAGGTTGTGTGCGTCTTCCCAGCTGAAATTCCCGGCGCTGACGCGCTCTGTGGCCGCGGCAAAGGCTTCGTGGGGAGACCAGGAGCGCGAGGGCGGCGAGGTGGAGGAGAAGAGGCGGCGGTGTTGGTGGAGGTGGAGGTGGATGCGGGACATCGGCGTGCTGGTGGTGCGGTACTGGTGGAGGCGGACGAGTGGCGGAGAGGGAGGCGGAGAACGGACTACGGCTAGGTGCAGGAGGGGGAGGGGCGGCAACGGAGGCGGGTGTGGATGCCGCGGAGCATCGGCGTCGGGAGTTCGTACGGGAGCTACAGGAGTGGAGATGCGGATGCGGCGGAGCATCGGCCGTCGACTGGGGTACGGGAGCGTACTTTCCTTGGATAGCAGGAGTGGAGATAGCCGTGCAGTTACACAACTGAACTGAGACGAGCGTTCGCTAATTGGTCAACGCTTGTACCCGGCGCACCGGCCCAAACTTCGGCCGGTCGACTCGCTCACACCGCGCGTAGCGCTAACGCAGGAAGAGACACGTCATCCCCACGAGGGCCCCGCACACCGCCCTGCTCCCTTATCCTCTTCAGCGCGACTGCTGGCCGCACACCGCCCTGCTTCCTTATCCCTTTTCTTCCTGTCATGCCCACGCCGCTGCTCCACTCAAACCTTGGATCGGGAGAAGCCCCTCTGCGGACGGGAAGTCGTCGAACCTCGGCTCCAGAGAGCCTCCATCCTGCTTCGCCGACGCCATCGCCTTGCTCACCACCATCAACTCCTTCAACTTCTTCAAACGTTCGGATCCGCCGCTCCTCGGACTCCTATGAGGGAAGGGCATGCACAGCAGCTCCGAGGAACTGCGAGCGTGGACAAGGCGGCCGAACCGCGGCGGAACTCCATGGAGCCCCACCACCGAAGAGGACGAGCGCCGCCCCAAAACTCCACTCCGACCGCGCCGCCATCTCCTGAACGCCGCCGGCTGGAAGCCTACTCGACCCTACGCTATATACACGTCGAGATTCGGGGCCCTCCCGCCGTCGCAGCGGCCGCCGGAGGGAGAGGGAACCGGTGAATTGCCGACGACGAGGTGGATCGAACAAGCGCTTTCAGAAGTCGCCCTTCAGCACTGTAGCAGGGAAGGGATAAGGTCCAAGCAATATACTGCCTAATTTGATGTGACCTTTCTTCTTAGATTGGTAGCTACTTGATACAAGATACAAAGTTTCAGAGGAAGATTTGGGGTTAGAGGAGAAGAACAGGAAGGGACCGAGAGCAGAGAGAAATAGGAAGGGGAATGGCATCAGCTGATTCTAACTTCTTAGTTGCCTACTCCGTTGCTCCCGTGGCCACATATAAGGTTGATGTGACAAAGGTGCAAACGGAGGATGGGACAGTGGAGAACTTTAAAAAACATATTTTTACATTGAAAAAAATCAATTCTTTTGCACATACACAAATACATATATAACACGTTCAAGGAAATTTTCATAACGAAATACCATCATACATGCCGTAGAAACAAATACATACTTGAAAATGGGCCATTTTTTGTTGTTGGGCCGGGATTTTTTTTTGGGTGCAGTTTGCAACCATAATATTTCTGGACGAAATTTTACAAATTCTTCGCGAATATGTATAAGTTTTCATTGATTTTTCTTTGTTTTTTAAAAACTTAGAAATCTATTTTTTTAATCATTTGAAATAAAGTCCTCTGATGCCCCCGTCCACATGAGCTTCGCACTAGTCGGCGTGATGGGAGCTCCTAGTTGGCGCTCTAAGCGCCACTTTCCTCAACCAGCGCCCGCACCTCATCATGCGCCAGCTCCCGTGGGCCGGCCCAGGAAAGTAGGCGATCGCTGGTTCGGAAGTCGCTCGTTTCCCATCTCACGGGATCCGCTAGTTTCAGGGCAGTTGGTCGTTTCCCATCTCGCGGTCAATGGTTGATCGGGTCAGTTGACTTTTTTACAAATTCTTTTTTCAGAAACCCCCCTATCCTCAAAAATCACCAAATTCAAAAAAAGTTCACAAATTCGAAAAAAGTTCATCTCTTTTGAAAAAATGTTCAGCAATTTTGAAGAATAGTTCATCAAATTTGAAAAAAAGTTCATCAATTTTGGAGAAAAAGTTCATCGAATTTGAAAAAAGTTCATCAAATTTGAAAAAAGTTCACTGAATTTGGAAAAAAGGTTCATCAAATCTTAAGAAAAGTTCATTAATTTAGGAAAAAGTTCATCGAAATTAAAAAAAAAGTTCATTGAATCTTCAAAATAGTTCATTGAAATTGAAAAAATTCAGTGAATTTGAAAAAAAGTTCACGATTTGAAAAATAGTTCATCAATTTGAAGAAAAAGTTCAAGAATTATAAAAAAACATCGAGGCGGGAATAATAAAAAGAAAAAATGAAAACAAAAACGAAAAACGATAAAGGAAAAAGGTAAAAGGACAGATGAAATAAGAAAAGAAGTAAAAGGATGCTACTAATCACATCTTGCTGGGTGGGGCGGTGTTAGCTGCCTGTTAACTCGAAGGGAAAGGTTACGGGTTCGATGCCCGTCGGGCACGCTACCTTTTTTTTGCCTCTACAAAACGGAAAGGAACCAGGGTGAGATGGGCCGGCCCAGTGCGGGGCGCTGCAGGCGCCCGTTTGCAGAATACACATTAACGGGCGCCAAATAGGATTTGCCCGGCGTGATGGCTTCTTGAGATTTCCACGTGGGCTTAGTTTTGAAAGATAGGCCACTTAGCAGTTGTGCATAAGAGAGATTGTACGGGTATGGCCTTAGATGATGATGAACCTTTGTCTCAAAAAAAAAAGATGATGATGAACCTGTGATTTGACTAATCGTAGTACCTTTTGAGAGAGAAGGGTAATACTTCGCTTTCACTCTATTAACAATTTATTGAACTATTAAACGAAAGCTAAGTTTTTTTTTTGACATCTGATGAAAGCTAAGTTTGATTAGTACATGACAGCAATGTTTAACAAGTTTGCACAAAAGCGATAACAAAACAAATGTTTAGAAGAATGAATCATGCATAGAAAAAATATATTTTGTTTTAGTATTCAAAATGATAAAAGGCTGTTTCGATATATTGGAGTATATATATGCATACTGCTAGGACAAAACTTTAGAGATAAGAGTATATATTTAGTGCATTTTTATCTCCTAAATCATGCTGTAAGGGTACTTTTATCATAGTTCTTGATACACTGGGCATGCAGCCATACAAAAGTCTTTTAGTCAAATTCCTTTATGCTTCAATTTTTGCCCAAAATATGCAGAATTTCTTAATAATACTCTTGGACTTACTTCCATCTGTATAAATTCTATTTTGATGTCATAACCATTCTTTCCCAATGAAAATCTTACTAGGTAATTCTAGTGTTGATCTTTAGCGAAAATCACTAGACAAGCTTTGCAAGCGGAATCTGGAATTGAATACTCTGTCTTAGACATTGCTTGTGCATTAAAGTAATGTCTGTGAAATCTTGCAGTATGCATTGTGAGAGTTTATCTAGGTTCTAGACTACAATGAGATTTTTGACTGTAATTGTTTGTATAGGCATCATTATAGAATTTTCCATTTCCTTTTCAGTTGTCTTGAATTATTAGTCCAACGAACATTAACATACAATTCGACTATCAAATGTTGACAGCCTTCTAGATAATGACTAAAATTGTAGAAGTTGTGTTTTAAATTCAAGATACATTATCGAATATATTTGGTTTCCATTCTAGCATTGATTTCAGGTCATAATTACAAAAAATCGCATTATTGAAATTCACGCAAATCATGTCAAGATTATTGCCAAAATTCATGTGAGAAATTTCAAACCGATCAGAAAGACCATCATCTAGCTAGCCAAATTTTCAAATCAAAACTCAAAACTATCGAAACAGCATAATCACAAATTCATGAATTGTCAATGTCATTCGGTAGCATGTCTACTTGCATAATCTCAATGCGAATAAGATCGTAATTGTAAAAGTTTCTACGGTAGCTACTACAAATGTGAACTCATTGCTGAAATTGAAGCAAAATTAATTGATCTTTAGTCTTGGCTAATGGTTGATCTTCTAGCAAACGCAATGTGATACAACTGAAAGGACCATCAGTCCCAAACAAAGCGAACTTCTAAAATTACCCATGGCGAAGACATTGATCAAGCCGAAGACCATAGATGGAAAGCAACTATGTCAATTCGAATACTGATATGTCGACGCTTCCACGTCCCAACCTCAGAAAGATTCTAGCATCCAGCATTGTGCCACTTCACGGTTTAAAAGATTGCGACATAGTCATTACGACTGTTTTCTGTATTGGTTTGATTTCCTTTCTTTTGTTTCGTTTCTTCAGACAGATCTTATTCATAGTAATACTAATCTGAATTCTTCATCTTAAATTTCCATTTGACTATCTAATCACTTATTTAACATTACAAAATTCTATTCTAAACATGAACATGTATAAGAACATTTCTGTTAAATCAACATATTCATGAACAAATAAAATCAAGTGCTAATTAATAAATTTGTAATTCGAACATCAATTGATACTTAAAGCATGCAATTATTCAAATATCTCGTTGTGACAATCACAGAACATATATTGAGAATTCCGGAACTTAGACAACTTTACGATTTATGTGAGGTTTGAAGCGGTATGGAGTTTGTTTATAAATTGTAGTTTACAAATTGATAAACTTGTTGAGAAATTTTCGGATCATAAAGTCTACATGACACAAAAAACTTATTTAATTTTCTTCCAACTGATATTTAAAAGGTAAACTAACAAATCCTTGCAATAGATTTATTCATATATCTTGTAATATTAAACTACAGTCAAATTCATTGTAGTAAAATGATATACTTTAATTGTAGGATTCAATATACATAAATTTGCATCCTTTTTGATTCCATTGTCCAATCATATTATTCTATCTTTAGATTTTCACAAAATTTCTTATATTTAATTTAATCAGAATTTAATTTTTCATCTAAACATTATCATGTATTTTATTTAAAGCTATTTTCATGATTATATTTTCAAATTATAAATTAGTTGTGAATTTGAAGACGATTAAGTACGTTTGAATGTTATCTTCTAATCCCATTACATTTTATAATAATGATTTAATTTGAATAGTTTATGAAATTCTTAATGTTCCATTTTCAATTTAAAATTTTTCAATTGGCCAACATAAGTATAGAACTTTTTAAAAGATTCTGAACAAATTTGAAACCGAGCGGGGAGTCAAGAGGAAATAAACACCTCGAAGGTTTTTAGATATGAATTAGGTTCAGTATTGGTGCACAAATCTAACTGGCTCAACTGTCTATTTATACTGTGAAATACTGATTATAATTGTTGATATGACATGAATTTATGAAAAGTTCATAATGAGATTATCATATCATATTGTTTTATTTAGTGTAATAAATTTAAATTAACATAATATACAGAGAACTAAACAAAATTAGAGGTAAATAAATTAACATGTAAATGAAATCAAAATAAATAATTTGCTAAAGATTTCAGAATGTTCTAATACTGGAAGTTGTCTATGGAGACATAACTAGAACCGAAGTAATCAGAATTTGATACGTGGTATTGAACTAATTGTATGAATTAGTACACTTAATTTTTTTCTCAGATTTGTTGCCGTCTAGCTGGCTTTTCTGTTTTAATTTAATATTTATTGTCAATTACTTCAAATCACGTTCATTTGTAAAGATGACTATAAATAATTTATAATCCATACTCAAAATCTGTATTTTAGATTGCATATCTTTTAATTATTGATTTCTAAGATCAAGATTCTTCAATATAAAATATAATATAAAATCTACATTTTGTATTTTAATGTTCTTTCTTATATACAAATTCCATTCGAAAATTATATTAAAAAATATTCATAAAGCATTAGAAATATGACACACAAAATTTTAATAGATTTAAATTAGTGTCAGTTACAAAATTAATAATTTTTATAGATGATTTTATAAATGAAATAATCTGTGAAAGATTAGCAGCTGTGGTCAACAACGACGTGCAAAGGAAATATCCAATATACAGTCAAATTTTAAATCTCTAATGTTGCATCATTGTATTCCACGACTTACGAATTATATATAAATCTCAGCATATTACATGAATAATTATTGTTTAAATCGGTTTGATAATTATGAATTTATGCATACAATAAGATTGAGTATTTCTAAGATGAATGTTGCAATCTATCCTAGAATGCACTTCTAATTTAATCTCGTAATCGTTTCTTTGAAATGCAAGAAGACATTTCCACTGAAAGATCAGTTATTGATAATGTAGCAAGCTTGATGCTACTGAGTGACTTGACAGATGGGCTTCAAATGTTCTACCAAACGACTGAAAGTATTGATGAAAATTCGAATTAATTGAGCATATTGCTTCCTCAAATTGCTAGAGATAGCAAGTAAAATGGCAATTGATTATCAATGATGTTAATAATTTATACTTGATAATTTGAAATTTGGAAGAATGGCAATGAATCAGTCATGAAAACTAAATAATTTAAATTTGTTGTACAATGTAGAAATCAATTTCCGTCAGTGCTTACTGTGTGTAAGTACATTGTGTAACAAATGCACAAAGGTCAATACTGTAACAATAACCAACTGCTTGCTCGGCTGTTTAACCACTTGCATGATGTTGGTTGTGAAACCTCTACTTGTTATCTATGTTGCAAATGTATTGACAAGTATTACGTGACGCTAGATCTTATGCAAATAATCTAATCAATATCATATCTATATTTAGTTTTACTGAATTTTATCTTATTCATATACTATGTGAACAACCTACTTCTATTCACATTTACTCCATGACAATTGTTGAAATCTCGTAAGTACAGATCATATAAAAGTATTTCTGAGCAGTATCTTCATATATCTCAGAATATGTCTTACATAAAACACATCAAAATTTGATCACCAACGTAAATAACATGAAATTACAATACTGACAGTTAAAGATTTGAATTTATCTTGGTTACAATGAGGACCACATGCAATTTTTAATTTTGACATTCAAGGTCTTAAAGATTGAATACTTGATCTATGCTCAAGTTGTTTCCAATGTACAAAACAATTTCCTACGATAATGCACAATTTTGACCGCATCAAGACACTGATGAGTGATTGATTGTTGAATTATCTAATGCATTCGTCTGATAGCTGCTGACTGAACCCTTGCTAAAAACCTCTCTGAGGCTGCTTATTGACTAGACCTTCATGTTTTAGAGCCTGAATCAACCACATCTTCCATAAATCATAGCAGATCAAAGCATTCTCGTGCATCAGTTTTCATATTAGCCTTCAATTATAGCCTACTTACTGAAATTTACAACATTTTGTGCAATCAATAACCATTTCAAATTGATTCAGATGGACATTATCATGATCAACTAGCAGTACTGAGCAGATTGTATTTCTGATACAGAGCTAAATGTTTCTGTAGTCAAATAATCTGATGAACCAGGCTCCAACATTGAAGTGGATTACAATAGTTTTGAAGTTCAAGTGGATCTAACACCCTTCAGAGCAGCAAATATTACTGTAGGATACCAGTCGGTATCACTGTCCAAGATCTGGGCCTGAGACACCGTCCGACAGCAGCCAGCCTTGCAATTCAATGGTTCAATTGATTTATGTTCAAGGATAAATTTACTTGGATTTGGCTATCCTTGCAGCAGCTTTGAGACTTTTGTAATTGATCTGCTACTCTGATCGCATCTCTTACTGCGATATTATCATTTGGCATGTCCTTCTTGATATCATCGATTGCCGGTGCTGACACATTCCCCCAAACCATTTTAGAATAAGGGCAATTGGTGAAATTCTTAATATAATAGCAAAAACAATTTCTAGAACAAATTTTCAATCCATTATTCTATTGTTGCTTAATTCTGTGTTAACAATTTTGTTTTACAAATTGTCAACGTCTTGGACCAATCCTCCTGGTCCGAAAACAACAAATTTCTATTGAAATTGGAGGTATGGGTAACCACAAATTTTATTTAAGCCTTCCAAGTTTAAGATGATCTGATTTCCTTTCGATGACCTCTCTTCCCTTAGCCATCTTACATTCGAATCACTTATTGTAAGTCTTAACTTAAACGCCCTTAATCCTTCTCCAAAAATTCTTAACCAATAAATAATTTTTTCATGGTTCAAAAATTTAATTTAACCCGAAAAATTGGCTTTTAAAAAAAGTTTTAAATTTGGGATTTTTTAAAAAAATTTCCCTTTTGGTTTTAAAACCCCAAACCCCCCCTTTTGGTTTTTTCCCAATTTAAATTTTTTGGGGGAAATAAAAGGCCTTTTTAAAATTTCTTAACCGAAAATTTCCCCACCAACCCAAAATTTTCAAAAAATTTTCCAAGGCCCGCCAAAATCTATTCCTTAAAAAGGAAAAAAATTTCCTTTTGGGAAAATTCTAAATTTTAACTGGAAAGGCGGTTTCTAAAAGGGCCCTTTTCCTTTCGGGTAATTTTAAACAAAACCTTTTCTTGCCCCCCAAATTTTTTAGAAAATCGTTTTTTCCCCCAGTTCCCAAAACAACAGGGGCCATGGATTTGGGATGGGGAAAACAGAGGTTTTTAAATTTGGGGTTCCCCTTTTGGGGAAAATCCAACATTTCCCTCCTCTTTTTTCCCCTTTTTCCCCCTTTAAAAAATTTTCAATTTTTTTCCTCGGATGTCCGGCTGACTTGGCCGACTCTGGTGCTCTCTCGATAGAAGGGAGCCGAATTCGGCATTGGGCCGATGTCCGGCCGGCCGGATGTCCGGACATGGCCGGATGTCCGCAGTCAGAAGCAGCAGACTCTTCTTCCTTCTCCTTCCTTCGCTCCAAGACGCTTGGCCTTGGTCCTTGGGTTCTCCATGGTCTCCTCGGGTGTACCTGAGTATGCACAAGGTCCGTGCTTGAAGTAGCAACCATGTCTCACACGAATGGAAAGGGGAAGCATTTAGGATCGGGTTCACCTTGTGTCCAATGGCGCATAGTCGAGGTCTCATCTTATGTATCCTTGGGGCTTGGAGAGTAGTCGGAGTGTACATGGGGATGAACGTGGGATGCTCCGCATCACCGCATGCCCAAGATCCCCAACGCAGCGGATGAGATTGAGGTCCTTTGCGCAGGGAAGGGCAACTTGGAGGAGCGGCAGCTGCAAATCACACATCTCCCACACACGCCGGCGCGCTAGGAGGCCGCGCGCAGCAGCCTACAGCCTCACCGCCGCCGACAGTGGCGGGTAGCGATCCAAGACGGAAGCGGTGACGGCAACGGCGAGGACTTGATCTGCTGGATGTGGACGCCCTGGGATGGCGGCGGCGCTGATGGAACAAGGTCGTCGCACTCCCGTCATAGGGTATCCCATATTGGGCGGCGTAGCTGACCGGCGGTGGCTGCGGCAGCTGCAGCTGCAGCGGCCGCTGCGGTGCCGCACCGGGCGTGGCGGAGGCCGCCAGAGCGGCGGCGCCATCGCAGCTGTGGCTGGGCGGATGTGGCGATGGATGGCAGCTGCAGCGCCCGGCGAAGCGCGGCGAAGGTCGCTGGCGCGGCGGCCACACGGCAGCCACGGCGGCGCGGGGGCGGTGCAGCCGGGTGCGGCCTGTAGGACCCGGACAAGAACAGGTGGATCTCCTGGACCGCCTGGGTTAGGTCCCGCAGCACCTCGGACACCTCCTCCCAGGTGAGCACGGTGGGGGCGGGCGCGACGGAGGACCCCGGCGCGGGCAGGAGCGGGGCGACGGTCGTGGTGGTCACCAGAGGCGACAAGGTGACCGGCAGCGGAAGAGACGGGCTTGGCGGCGGTGAAGTCATGATCGAACCAAAGCTAGTTGATACCAAATTGTTATGGTGCTGCTAGAAGGAGGGCGCGAGAGGGCCGGCCGGGGGCCTTTTTGCCCACGGCTAGGCAAAAGGGAAGGAATTTCTTTCTTAATTCTTGCTTGATTAGATTGATACATCTCCTCTCACTACTAGGGAAAAGCCTATACACAGAATCTTAGCAGCAGCGCGGTTCAAAATAGAGCGCTGCTGGTAAGTAGTTGTAGCGCTCTTTACGTAAACTCGCCGCTAAATATTTAGCGAAGAGCGCCGCCGTAAACACGCTGCTACAAATATCGACCGCGGTGTTCCCCACCTCTATAGCAGAAGGCTGTCGCAGAAACAGCGCCATCGCTATGCATAGTAGTAGCGCAGCTTCTCGAGATCGCTGCCGGTAAGTTTCAAATTGCCGCAATTTTTGTCCCAGCTAGCGATGGCCATCTTACAAGCGTTGTCGCTAAGTTCTTAGCAGCAGCGCTGTTTCTCACCAGCCATCGCTAACCCCACCAACCCCAACCCGTCCCTCCCTCCCCTTGCTTTTTTCCCTTCCCCTACCTCCCCTCTCCTCTCTTCCCTCCACCACATGCTCCCACTCTCACTTTTTTTCCCTTCCCCTACCTCCCCTCTCCTCTCTTCCCTCCACCACATGCTCCCACTCTCACTCTTCTTCTTCTCAATACTTCTCCCCATTACTCCCTCTCTCTCTATCCACCTTCTCTCTCTTTATTACTCCTACATAACTACACCACCTCCATTAATGCATCTCCTTTCTTTTTCCTTCCCCTCCACTAGTTGAAGTTGTCTCCTTCCAAATTAGGTAGCTAGGTAGATGTAGGATTTAGTTAAGTGACCTATTTGCCCCTAACTAGATCTATCTTTGTCAAGAAGAGCTTAATTTGTGCACTTTTGATCTCCCTACAACATCATCTTCGCCATCAAGATAGAGGTGATGAAACTTTCATGCTTTTGCAAAATGGAAATGTGTTTATGTGTGTGTGATATGTTTGTGGAAATTGTGTGTGTGGCATGAGTCGACGGCGCCAAATTGTGCTTTTGAGTTGCCTATGTTTTGTCAAATGTTGATTTATTTCGCTTTGCTAATTCCGCAAACTCTAGATCCATATATGTCCTATTTTTAGGAAGGTCATGCCAAATTTTTTATGACTTTGATGCATGCATGCATTTTACAATCAATTTTTTATTATTACCGTGCGAGTTGACGATGGTCGGGGAACGATGGTGGACAGGTGGTTGCGGTCGGCGGTGCAAGACATGAAAGAAAATAACCGACAGAGGTTTTATGTCCGTGTCGAAAATGCAAAGGAATAGTTTGGCTCGACCCCACGACGATGGTCGTGTCGAAGCGCACTCGCTCATGACTGGTTTCATGGATGGCTATACTAGGTGGATAATTGAAGATGAGGATGACGATGTTGAGGATGCCGACGGGCAGGAAATGATGACACGGGCAAGATGAAGAGATGATCGATAATGGCGGCGGGAAGAGGCGGACATGGCGGCGGAGAAGGGCCGGACATGGCGGAGGAGAAGGGGCGGACATGGCGGCGGAGAGAACGACATGGACTCCACGCAGCAGAGTTCGCTCGGTACTAAGTTCAATTGTGCGGGACCTCATGTTCAAGCATTGCTTCGCAAGGAGACGAGTATCGAGAGAGCTGCTTCTAGAGAGGAGGCTAAGCCGAGCAACCGGTGGTAGACTCGAACACTCCATTGTATGATGGTTGCAATCTCGAGGTGACCCGTTGAGTTTCACGCCCAACTCCTCAAGACGAAGGCTAAAAACAAATGGACCGACACTAGCCTCGATGAGCATCTCAAGTACCTAAAGGATGTTCTTCCCGCGGGTAATCTATGTCCTACTAGTGTTGATGAGGCCAAGAAGATCGTGTGCCCTCTTGATCTGCCACACGTTAGATACCATGCATGCATCAACGATTGCATAATTTATCGGAAGGAGCACGCGGAAAAACAAGCTGTCCGGTGTGCAATGCTTCTCGATACAAGAAGGCCGGAAGAAATGTCCCGTAAAGTTGTATGGTACTTACCGATCACTCCCCGCTCCGTGAGGTATTTTGTAGATCCCAAGGAAGCAAAGCTAATGCGCCGCACGCGGAGAGGAAGAAGCCCGACGATGGAGATGATCCAAGGCCGAGACACGTGAAGGATGGAAGCCGGTGGAGAGCGCTGAACAGCTTCTATCGGTATTTTGAATGTGATGCAAGGAACATCGTGCTTGGCGCGGTACCGATGGCATGAACTGCTTGGCAACCGTAACACCAACCATAGTACATGGCCCGTGTTTGTATGGATGTACAACCTCCCCCCTGGTTGTACATGAGCATGCTTATTCAAGGGCCAAAACAACCAGGAAATAATATTAATTTGTATCTGGGGCTACTTCAAGAGGAGTTAGACACGTTATGGAAAACACCGGCCAAGACATGGGACGCCAAAGAAGGTGAGTATTTCAACATGAGAGCCGCGCTGATCACGACATGCGTGACTATCTCGATTACGGATATGTGGCGTGCCAGTGTGCCATGGATATTGCGGATGCACGCGTGCATGGATGATACAACGCCTCAGCAGCTAACGCCAAGGAAAGATGGCGGTCTGGAAAATCGTGTACATGGGGCATCAAGATGGCTTGAACAGACGACCCGTGGAGAAACCGTGGAGATCTATTCAATGGTCACGCTGAGCATCGAGGACCTCCACGAAGCGGAGTGGTGCCAAATCGATGAGCTGTTGAAAAACTGAATGAGTGCCCCGCGCCGAAAGACGATGAGAAAGGCGCCAGAGCCGCTGCCGAAGGTATGGAAGACGAGGTCTGTGTTCGGGACTTGGAGTATCGCACAAACTCGATACACCTCATTGCCTAGATCAAATGCATATCTGTAAGAATGTCCTTGAGAGCTTGCTCGCAACATCGATGAACATGCCGGATAAGACCAAGGATGGGCCAAGGCAAGAAAAGACTTGCAAGATTTGAAAATCAGGGAAGATCTGCACATGCCGCCCGTAAAATGTCGACGAGACAGAGACGGAGACAGAGGCACGGAGAAGAAGGGCAAGAAATTAAAGAAAGAAGATTATTGCCCCCTCTTGCTTCACCTTAAGTCAGCTGAGATCAATCAATTCTTTAAGTGCCTTACGGAGTGAAAGTTAGTTCCAGCATCGTGGCAAGATAAGCGATATCTAGACACGGACAAGAAAAGGTTCAGCGGGATGAAGTCTCATGATCGTCATGTGATGATGACGCAGATACTACCCGTTGCCCTTAGAGGGATAATGGACAAGCACGTCCGTGACACGCTTATTGGTCTCTGCAACTTTTTGACGCCATCTCTCGAAAGTCGATCGCTGTGAAGCAGCTCCAAAGGCTACAGTGAAGAGATCGTTGATATCGAATGAGCTTGAGATGTACTTCCGCCGCTTCTTCGACGTGATGGTGCATCTGTGTGTCCATATTGTGGATGACATAATAGACCTGGGGCCGCTATTCCTACACAACATGATGCCGCTTGAGAGGATGAATGGGATCATCAAAGGATTTGTTCAGAATATGTCCCGTCCGGATGGAAGCATCGCCCAGGGCTATTTGGCACAAGAGTGCATCTCTTTCGTGAGAATTTTCTATATGGCGCAGACCAGCCGCCGGTGTTAGTGTTGGTTTGCCCGCTAACAAGCAATGATGGGAGGCTCAAGGAGATGGTCATCAGAACGGTCGCAGGAACTGCACGTGGCATACTCAGATCGATGCAGCGATTTTGACAGAGCAAACTTGGTAGTGCTACAACACCTAGACGAGGTAGATCCTTTCGTGGCAATCGCACAAAGAAATTATCGCAAAGAAGTATCGTGACCGGGGGTATGCAGGACGGACGCCGGTTACTAGAGAGCACAACTCCACTTTCCTGCATTGGTTCAAAGAGCATATTATTGCTAATCCCGGAGGAGGGCTCTAAGGACGGATTGCTCATATACGCTTTAGCACATGGCCCTCGCCCAACCTCGTAACCTATCGGGCATATGATATCAACGGATACACGTTCTACACGGAGGCAAAAGATATGGACGGTGATGATCGTAACTCGGGGGTGACGATGGAATGCATGACCGCAGCGACAACGCACAACCGAACGATTTTATGGAAGGGTCGAGGAGATCCGGGAGCTTGACTACTCGACTGCACAACACGACGATGTTCCGTGTCGATGGGCTAAGAATGTCGAAGAGAAAGCCGGATGTTCACTACCATGACTATACCCGACGCCAAGAGCGCTACCGTCAACGCTATCGCAAAAAACGAGCCATGGGTACACGCTAAGCACGTGACACAATGCTTCTTCATAACTGACCAGGCAATCCTAGCCGTGTTGTCGTGAGGAGAGGCAAAAGGAACATCATTGAATGGATGGAGTCGCCAACGAGGAAGACTATGATCAAGACGGCAACCCAATGAGGGAAGATGACGATGATGATGAAGTATACGCCAAAAGAAGAATCAATACTACATTACCTAAGAAAAATCGCACTCCATGGAAAAGGCAAAGTCACAATGAGGGGCTCAATTATTCTTCGACGAAACAAGAAGGGAAAGAAGCTGACTCAAAACGAAAACGCCAAGACCGAGGAAACGTATGTTATGGGTCCAATGATGTGTAATATATATATATGTTCCTATTTTGTATACACACTTAGCCATATGATGTGTAATATATATGTTCCTATTGTGCATACATATTTAACCGCCAAATGATGCAATATATATCGCCTCCCTTCGCTCACCGCCTCGGAAATAAAAGTGGGACAAAATAAAGGAAAAGAAAAATAAAACTGGCAGATGGCGACGGCAGAGCGCTGCGTTTCCACAAAACCGCTGCGCTACATACCATACTAGTAGCGTTTCTTATAAACCGCTGCCGCCACGCACCATAGTAGTAGCGTGTTTCCCATAAAGCGCTGCAGCTACAGATCATAGTAGTAGCGCTTTGACATAACGCGCCATCGCTACGCCCACTTAACCCAAAATTTCACTGCCCACTTCATCCCGCCACATTTCCCCAAATCCCCACTCTCTCCGGCCCGTCGCTCCGCTTGCTACCGACCTGCCCCGCGCTCGCCACGACTCCGGCCGGCGCTTAGCCCCTTGGCCGACCCGACTCCAGTAGCGCTCTCCCCGACCAAGCCGCTCGCCCTCGACCAAGGCTGACCCCGACTCAAGGCTCGCCCGACCCGGCCGCGCTCGCCCCGACCGTCGGCCCTCGCCTCCTCCTCGCCCCTGCACTCTCAGAACCCCCCTCTCGCTAGGGTTCTTCATGTTAATTAATTAGGTTATCTATTTAGTTATGAATTTAGCTAGGTTTCAAAATTAGCTGAATTTATATGGAAATTTGAACTGACATGTGATATGTGCATATGTCATGTTTTGGACATGTCATGTTTGGAAAATGATCCGAGTGGCCTATGTTACGCCAAATGTTGATTCATTTCGCTTTGGTGATTTTCAGCGCCGATATGTCCATTTTTAGCAAAGGTCATGCCGAAATTTCCGTGAATAAAGGCATGATTTGTGCTACATAGTTGGCATATCGAGTCTGGCACATAGATTTCTTTTACGTCATTTCTCATTTATTCATACTTTTAGAAATAAATGAGGCCACTTAATCATAGGAAACATGTCGAACAACGAAGAAACCGGGCCTTCACCAAGATGCGCATTTAGATGGATTATGATGGTGAACAAGAGTACCTCGACTATTTGATCTAAGCAAGGTTTGCGTGTCGGCCTCGATGATGGTAATCGACGCCGACATCGACACCGACGGCGCCGGCACCGACGACGCGCCGCACCGATGGCGCGCCGAGACCGTGGGGAAGGTATCGGCGGAAGGTACCGCCCGATGCCGATACCGAAAAGAGGAAGCATAAGAAGCAAAGGATACGAAAACCTAACAAACTAGGGATTGGACGACTTGTGATCACAAAGATGGCACTGCAAGTTTGAGCCGTTAGAGCCGGAAGAACCTCGCAAGTGCTATGGGAACCAAGTAGGATGCATCCTACGGAATGCGCGAGCATCAACGACGATGACTTAAGGAGTAAAGAACATTTGACGCAGCTGCTCCTAACAAAGTTGCACAAGAGATTCAAGTTCCCGACCGGGATGATAACATAGAACAACCGTGGATGATCCAAGATGAAAAAGATTAACAATCACGCCATGGGCATGTTCAGCAATGATTTGGCCTCCTGGAAAGGGAGGGTGAAACGAGCTATTGAGGCTGATGAACCCCGCCCAAGATTCTCGAGGAAAATCCGACACTTACGGAAGAGGAGTTCAAAAGTTCAAGGACACTTGCGCTACCGAGGCAGCCAAGGCTAAGGCTGCGAAATTCAAAAGCCTTCAGCCCGAACACGGAAGCATCGCCTCGGAAGCCGTGGCTACCTCGGTAAAAGGCCCATATGGGATAAGGAGGACGCGAACATGAAGCCGCGGGTCTCCTGCACTCCTTCGAAAGTTCACCAACCCCTTGGAGCATGACTTCATCAGGGCCGCTACAAGTGGGACAAGGAGAAAAGGTTTTTACACGCACAAGATCACGAGGAAATTGATTAGACTACTAGAGAAGCAACACGGCTTGCAGCCGAAAGCCCTATTCTCGATGAGGCCCAAGTGGGACACCCTCTCAACCGGCCTTGAACGAACTTAAGGGACTCCCGTTGGACCAGCGGCCGCAATATGGTCGTGTGCACGGCGCCGAGACGGCGCCATGTGGAAGGTGTTTACAACGACGCCCGTGAGGCCAAGAATCGAAAAAGAAGTTTAGTCAGCGGACATCGACGCAAAGGTGAAGCTTGCGGTCGAGAAAAAGCAGCCGAGGACGCGAAAAAGCAGCCGAGGACAAATATGAGTTGCTACAAGAGCGAATCAATGCAACAGAATCGCCGCAGCGAAATGATTTCGCTACTAACTTGGTTCCAGCTTATCATCAATCGGGCGAAGGAAAATCCGCATAAGACGGTACATGATTTCCGATGCCCGCCACGCGAGCAACTCCATGAACAACAACACCATCGCACCATCACTTGCTCAAGCAACCGGCCTCCTCTCGCAGCCGCCTCCGCCATAGCAGCCCGCCCTCGGCCTCAGAGCGCTTAGGTGGGCCTTCGCTTTAGCTGAGCTCGACGCCACGGTAATTACATGTCGCACCAACATATATATATATATAGATAATATTCCATTTTTGTTGCCTTTCGTTGTTTTACACCACGTACATATGTGTTTGCAAAGCTAAATAAACCCCATGCACCATACTCTACTTGATCAAAGGCCGTAAGGTGGACGTGGAAAGGGATGATAATGGACCCTCTCAACGCACATTCCACAACCACCCGATCTCACTGGGCACTTCAGGTTAGCTTGACCAGTGTGAAATCGGGCACGAGGATTTGCCTCCTCCAAGACAAAGATGTGGGAGCGGACGACGAGACCCCGCCATGGATTGGACGATGCAAGGGTTGGGTGCTGCTATGGTCAAGAATCTTATTTGTCTAGAGCCGCCGAGAGCACACCAATAACTACCACACATCAACAAGCATGTGCGGAGACCACCACCCCACCTACGCAATTACCAGCCTCGTAGTAGTGCCGTGAGAGCGGCGGACGACATGATGAAGGGGTGCAATAGTATCGGCTGATGTACCAGAGAATGAGAATGGATGATGAGACGGAGGTCGACCCTATGGATTACCTCAATACAAACGCTGTATGACCGTGACATAGATATGATGAGTCAACCATATGACGAATCGGGCTATCAGCTTGCTAATGAGGATATGGATGATATGCGGGCAGGGCCGCACCATGGAATGCAAAAGTCTCTCTTCATGAAATCCTCACAGACACGCTCAAGATGCCGCCAACACAGGCTCAACTAGCCGCACGAGGGTCGACAAGATTTAGCCCGGGAACACTTGGGCAGGGGTTAAGGAAGGGTCCGAAGGTGTGCCCAAGAAAAGGAGAGGAAGAGATCGGGAAGGTAATCGCCTCCAAACAAGCGAGCACACAAGAGCGGATGATGCATTCAAGAGCGCGTACCGTGAAAGGTGCAATCATGTTCCATCTCACAAAGAGCCGATGCTACCGCCGAAACCGCTGGAGGCACTATCGGGGATCTCGAGACTGCACGACCATGTGCCGCCGACCGAGAAAAGCCTACTAGCCTCAAAGGATCCATGATATCGACATACGCTCGCTCGTGTGCTCGAGGGGAAGTGCTACGTCGACACACGGCCCGCGGAGGTGTTCTTCGTGCGGTTTGACCATATCTTTGAGATGTTTCTAACAAGGCGGCTTGATTTTACTATCGTCCGCCTTTTGCGCTACATATGAGCTCCGTCGTGAAGAGTGAAGAAGTCTCGCAAATCGTGTGGCGGATCCGCACTACATGCACGAAGTCTTTCTTGAGTCTCGCGACTTTGAGCGTGAAACTGCTAGGGAGTACCTCCAAAACTTCATGGTACAGAATAAGGACCGGAAATTGTCCTCGTGCCTTATCATCCAAAGTAAGTCGATTCCGACAACCCTTTCAGACATTTCAATCATTCCTTCTCTCTCATATGGGGAATAATTTGAGGTGTCTTTTCCCTCGAAAGAACGGGCGCCGTTTTATCGTTTTTACCCGCAAGTCTCCCACGCCGTATTTTGACCCTTCGAGAGACTACGAGAAAAGGACTACACCCACATAATGAATATTCTAGATGATGCTCTCCAAGGCTTCAACTATAGAGGTGGCCACGTGCATATCAGAAACAAAGGAACAAGAAGATGGGTTTCACGATAAAACTAACTTCTCCTGCATCCATGTCCCAAAACCAAGCAAGAAGGATGGATTCTACATCGTCCATCTCATGATTCAGTTCAACACGGATCACCAAAAGCTTCACATTAACAGCGAAATGATGATCATATCCACAAGTGGCTAGAATCTCATGGAGAAGCGAATTATAAACTTAGAGATGACTTCTTTCGCATCCAAAGCGACATTGCGACGATCATCATGAAAGAAGTCGCCGATGAGAAGGGATGTTCCACCACGGCCCTATATCGCGAAATGACGTCCGAACTCGCATAGGCATGCAACGCCTAGACCTCACGCCGCTCAAGCAGCTAGGGTTCGCCCTCGATGATATGGAAGGATGGAACTTCTAGTGAGTTATGATGCCGATGATGATGATATGTGTCGGTTGAACTTGTATACTTTTGTAGCGATGAAACTTTGTGATGTCCACGGTCCTGCCGAACTCGTGTAACGCTACTTTGTTAGTTGGCGACGATGACCTGCGTACCTCTAGTTAATTAATTTGCGTCTCGTATATGTTGCATCTAGTTGCTAACCTTTCTTTTTGGTGTTGCTCTAGTATATTTTTTGCATATATATGATTGTACATCCTCTTCATGAACATGCATCTCTAACAGTACCTAGTTTCTTGATGGCGAGATGGAAATGCTATGTCGTGGTACAAAGGGAAGGTTCCGGGTGTACAACGAGTGGCATGAGTGTCGCGCAAGTGAATGGGTTCACGGGCGCCAGCCATAAAACTTCAAAAGCAGATAAGAAGGAGAAGCTAGTTACTTGAGGTTCACGCTAGCGAGAGAGGACTCAGAATCGCCACCTCATGTATCAGATGGTTCCGCCTCACTCATAGTGATAGCACTTCTTGCGTATGCCTTTGTTTAGATGGATGACGTTGTTGTAGTTGCAAGTATTCGAGACTTGCATGTATTGCTATTTTCGAGATGATAACAAGATATCACTTTGTGTTGGATGATGATTATGAAGAGACTATTTGTATGTACATGCTATGATTACATTTGTGGTCTCGCAGGCATTTGTATGTGTATCATGATGAAATTTCTATGTGCTAAAGATTCTTCTACAAAGCCGGTTCAAATACAAAACAAATATGCCAAAAAAAACTATTTAAATTAGCAGTAGCGAGTGTACAAAAGTTAGCAGCAGCGCCGCTATAGCAGTAGCGCGTCCCGCCAAAGAGCGCTAGCGCTAATAGTGGTAGCGAGCTTCCGGCAACCGCGCTGCTGCTACACTTGTATAGCAGTAGCTGGGGGTCACGCGCTATCTGCTATGAGTTAGTCAGAAGGCCAGATAGTAGCGCGGTACCAAGGCCATCGATACATGTAAAACCCGCGCTGCTGCTAGCCTTTTCCCTAGTAGTGTCTTTTTATGTAGAAAGGTTTACTTAACTCCCAAGCAAGGCTTACTTGACCCCTAAGCAAGCGACCCTTATCTCTAATTAACCCTAAGACTAATGCCCATTAGGCCCATTACATACTCTAACACAATTGAACCGGACATGTGCTTCCATCAGACTGCCCTCAGCCTCAAAAATAGATTAGCAAGACGGTTAGACGATTGTATCCCGCCAGAAGATTCAAATCTGTTATATCCATCATTCCGGGCTTGATACAGAACTCCAGAACATGGTCCTTGAGGGGAGATCCTCGCCTCAAAGTGCCCAAGTGATGAATCACCTCCAGTATGTGAGAAATAATATGCAGGTTCAGGGAGCGGGGCAATGAGCATCCAAAATTCCGGGCATTTACTCCTCCGTGTCTTCTGCAATCTCCGTAACTGATAAGATGTCGTCGCGAGGATGAACCATTTCCACACCGACACTAGCTTCATCTCCCACTTTCCCGGCTGCAACCACGGTTGTGACTTGGATCCCAACCTGTCAGTGTCACCAGAAAAGGGAATTGGGTAAGGCCCTCAAAATATGAAAAAGTGAGAGTAGTAATCTATATGTCCTTAAATATCCAGATATCATGAACAAACTAGCGGCGCACTTGGATACAAAAGATTACGGCTGTGACAGCCAACGATAACTCAATAGGGCAGGTCCAGGTTGACACCTTTTTACATAATTTTTATTCAATTTGGAACTTTGGATATGTTTGGCTGCAAACAAGTGTTATTCTTTTTCTAAAAAATATCAAGTTCAGTTATGCTTTAAATTGAACAGCTAAGCAAACTGATTAGCGTATACCATCCCACTTACGGGTTTACCCATTCCACAGCATGAAGGCTTTGGTGACCTTAGTCAAAAGTTAGAACCAGAAAAAAATAAAAGGGAAGAAAGATGGAACCATGCCAGACTGCCAGTATTACTGATTTGCCTGAAATTAGCCAGGAACATGTAGGTTTCTCGGAATCTACAGAAAAGCAATGAAGGAAATTGGTTGATGTCCAGGGGAGCTGGTTCTGACCAGTGAACTTGCATAGACGGTCTTTTACCCAGACCAAGACCGGTGCCCATTCCAGGTGTCCTCATTCGAACTGGCTGACTGGTCCAGTTTTTAAACTAGGGACAGGACGACTGACTAACGGTCAGGGACTAAAGTTCTTGCTCATGATCCCAGAAAAAGTAAAAATGGTACTACTATGCAGATATTGCACCAATAAATAAAAAATTATTGGATGAAGCATGTTGACTTACATCCACCAAAAGCAAAGTCACCATGCGATCCTTAATGAACTTAAGCATCACCATGGCGACTTTGCTTGGATGCTCACCAGATATGAATTTTTGAAAACCTCATGTGCCTGCTTGGTTGCTCATCAGCCTCTACAAAATCCCAAACCCCGAGAATCCACAGACGAAGGGCAGGCCTACAAACTGCCTTAAATTGATATGCTTATCCAAATTGGATTCCTGAAATTCAAAGTTAATAACACCTTTCAAAATGAGCACTTGTAGTCCGCAAAGTGGCATTTAATCTTCTCAGTGACAAATGAACCTTCATGCATTCGCTGATGACGCTTAAAGTTCTTCTTTAGCTGTTTAGTGCCATATACACCAGCTGTTTAGTGCCATGCATAGACACCACACTGAGGTTATGGGCCTTGAGGCACTCCACATTACTAGAAGTCTTCATGCAGCTGGGTCCGTAACAGAAACATCAGCGTAATCCAACTTGACTGCATGATAAGATTAGAAACATCAACTTACAAGATTGAGACTGCTAGGCAATTCTAATTACACTTATGAAAAATAACCACGGAAATTTTATAGAAAATGAAAATCAATTTCTCATCATGTGATTCCTCATGTTTCCGTAACTTGGAAGCATATTTAAGTCTTCCTACGGTTAACCTCTGTATATTCAAAAGCAAAGTCACCATGAACTCTTTCTTGCTTCTACTTTGAGGGCCATGCTCGTGAATTTTGAACATGTCTCTGCATATTACCCGTGATACTGATCTTATGATTGCATCCTTCCACAGGGCATATAAATAGTTTTCCTTGACGAGTAAGGAAAGGGACTGTTTTACAGAGAATACAAAATTACAGGTAGCTAGTAGAACAAGATTGTGTACCTTTCCCAATGGCCATCCGAAGTAATTACCCCTAAAATTGTAACCAGTCGCGTTAGACTAACTGTCTACCTTTCCTCGCACATCCAAGATTAAAAGATTCATAGACATGCCACTTTCATGTGAACCAGACACACCGGAAAATGAAGTCAACTATACAAGTAGGCAGTTTGGATTCTTATACAGTTGTTCTGGCAGGAGAGCTTTTGCAAGCAATAACATAACTGTGCTTTCCAAGGAGTTAGTCTCATATGCAGCATATCAACTAGTCAACTAAATCCATCAAAAATTTGATACTTTGCAGGGAGCAACTTAATATCCTCCTGATGTTTCCCTTTCCTTGAAAAGAGAGACAACATCAATGAGGTAGTTGAAGCTTCAAGTGAGATACTCTTCCCATCAACTTTAGACAAATAATTTCCAGCCTTGGCTATCTCACCTTTTTCAAACAACATTCTGATGATATCATTTATAAGATGGGAACTGGGAACGATACCACTGTTGTCCATTGATGAAAACATATTGTCAGCATCTTCCACTGCTCCGTCTTTCAGAAGATTTCTTATCATTACTGCATAAGTAGATTCACTGGGCACCAACCCATTGGCTGATATTGTAGTAAACAAATCCTTAGCTTCTTCTTTTCTTTGAACCTTGTACATTGCATTAATCATGGTATTGAGTATTTCAATATTGAACTTTACATTCATTGATCGTAATTTCTGGAACAGTGCAATCGCATCGTCTACACAATTATTTCTACAAAGACCTCCAAGTATTATACTGTATGTGTAAACACTCACTGTTGTTCCACTTTCGATCATCTCATGGAACATTTTCATTGCAGCAACAGTTCTCCCAGCATGAAACAACCCATCCAACACGATGCCATATGTAACAGTGTCAGATTTAATTCTCTTATGCGGCATTTCTCTAAACAAAGTCAAAGCATCATCAATCCTTCTATTTTTAGAATAGCCATCAAGAAGTGCACTATAAGTAACAACATCAGACTCAACACCAACTGATTTCATGACATCAAGTATTTTGAATGCTTTATCCATCTTCCCGACTAAGCAATATCCGTCAATCAGTGAATTAAATGTAATGACATTAGGCCTCTCACCTATGCCTATAACCAAGTCTAAGACATCATGTGCATCCATAACCCTTCCTTCTTTGCACAGACTGTTTATTACTGAATTGAAGAACACAATGTTAGGCCAAGGAATACCTCTGTTCATCATTTCAGAAACCAGCTGCTTGGCTTTAACCAAATCACCTTCTATGCAAAAACCCTGAATTAGGGAGTGATAAATGGCTGTGTTCGGTTGAATTCCCATGGCAATCATCTGATTAAATTTTTCCATAGCGTCGGTCAACCTCCCAATTCTGGAAAGTGCAGCTATTACAGTGGAATAGGTGACTACATCGGGACTCACTCCTTTTTCCCACATTTCTGTAAATATCAGCATAGCCTCATCCGTCATTCCACGTTTAGCATATCCATTAATTAATATGCTGAAAACATGGCAGTCGGCTGCAATGCCATTCCTTTCCATTTAATTAAAGAGATCAATCATATCAGCAAAACATCCTTCATTGGCATACCCATGAAGCAAAATACTGTATGAGACGATATCCGGTTTGTGGCCTTTAGCAGTCATGGCATCAGAAATTTCTGCAGCTTCTTTGCTTCTTCCATGCTTACAAAGGTAAGTCATTAAGGCGTTGCAAGTAAAAGTATCTGGTATAAGGCCCCGGCTTTTCATTTCTCTAAACAATTTAGCAGCCTCTTTCCACCTCCCAGATGTGGAATATCCATGGATCATGCAATTATATGTGACATATTGGGTTGAACACCTTTGTTAACCATCTGCTGAAGCACTAGCTCTGCCTTGTCCATTGCTTTGGCCTTGCACAATGCATCAATGATTGAACTATATGTCCACACACTGGGCTCAACACCTTGCTGCATCATTTCATGGAACAGATTGCATGCCTTGCCTGTTTCGCCTTCCTTGAAAAAGCCATGGATGACTGTGCTATATGCCACCACATCAGGGAAACAGCTACCTCTATCTTTCGCCATCATCTGGAGTAGGTCGAGCGCCCGCTGACTCATGCTATTGTCGCATAAGCTCTTCAGAACAATGGAGTATGAGAAGGCATTAGGCACACAGCCGAGATCGGACATCCTATGAAGCAGCACGTTCACAGCCTCATCCGTCCGTTTTGCTTAGCAGAGGCACTTGAGGAAGGTGTTGGCGGTGATCTCATCTGTCTTCAGGCCTGTCCTGAGGAGGCGAGCGAAGAAGGCAAGACCTAGGTCCGGGCGAGACACGCGGCAGCAGCAGTCCATGAGGATGTTGTAGGTGCAAACTGTGAGAGGCACCACCTGCGGGCCGGATTGCTCTCGACACACGCGGTTGAAGAGGGCAACGGCGAGGGCAGGGCCATCTGTGATGCAGGCGGCAGAGGACGTAGCACGCGCGAGGGCGGCGAGGAAGCCGTTGAGGGGGCGCTCCGGGACCGGGGTGACCTGCCGCAGCAATTCGTCGAACAGGTGGTGTGCATCATCTTGGGTGAGCGTCCCGGCGCGGACACGCTCTGTGGCCGCGGCAAAGGCTGCGGTGGGAGACCAGGAGCGCGAGGGCGGCGAGGTGGAGGAGCAGCTGCGGCGGAGGAGGTGGAGGTTTGACATCGGCGTGGTAAAGGAGCGGCGGAGGCGGAGGCGGGACAATGGAGATGTAAATGAGGACGGGTGGCGGAGACCAGACTCGGGTTAGGTGCAGGATGGGGAGGAGCAGCGGAGACGGAGGCAGAGGGATAGATGCAGGGGGATAGGATCAGCGGCGGTGGATGCGGATGCGGCGGGGCATCGGCGTCGGGAACGGCCGTGCGCAGCGGAGAGAGCTTTGCTACTTTCTGTCAGTTGGTACGCAGGCAGAGGTTTCTGCAGTCACACAGTTTTCATGCCCTCTTGTCATGCTTAATTACCATATCTTTGTTCTTTCTTTTCTAGAGCCTTTATTTTTGCCTATTTATAATTCCATTTTTCATTTTCGTTTGTCTGACGAATCAGACCCATAAATCACGCGGATGCGATGAGGCTACGGTGCTAGTAGCAGTACCGAGGCTCCTCAAGCGGGTACTTGATGGGCTGCTCCGGCCCCGGCCACCTTGGACCCGCGTCTCTTCATTGCCCATGGCTGACGGAGTCCCCTTCCGGGCAGCTCCGGCCTTCACAACCCAGCAGTTGCGTCCCTTCCAGCTCATCTGGCTCACCGACATCCCAACGGTTATGGCCACGACAACATGGATCTGTGTCCCTCTAGTCCCTGCTTACCGGCGCTGTTGATCGTCGTCGTCCCACCCTCTCGTGGTTTGCTTTGCCGCCTGTCCTACCCTATACGACTCAAAGCCCCCCTTTCGCCAGATCCAACGCTTGTGGGTCTGGAAGCGGTGCCACCCTCCGACGATAGGTGCAGCCCCGCCAACCCCCTTCTGTCATGGTGGCTCCGACCAGCGTTGGCTTCCTCATCTCCGACTCCAGGTACGGCGGCTATGGGATTGCTCAGCCTTAGGCCAAGGAGAAATCCTTGCTTGGCTTGTTGATGCTGGCAGCGGCGGCATCTGCGGATATCGTTTCCCTTCTTGGAGGCGTTGTCAAGGCCCTCTGTTGCGCCCCTCTTCGAGCTCAGGGGAAACCCTAGGTCTGGTTCCTCCGGACCGGATGGCGACAACCTCTCGGTGTCGACTTCCTTCTTGAAGACGCTATCTTGCTCACTCACGGTGTTCTCGGTTTTGGCTTAGGCGGTGTTGGAATTCTTGCTAGTTCGACATTGTCATTTTTGGTTCAGGCTTGGTAGGTTTAGCTGCGGTGTATCCTCTATTTGTGTCGGGTATCCCTTATGTCTCTGCCCCTGGCACCATGTTCACGCCTGTGTGTTCCTGTCATGTGTTGTACCCCCTTTTGTACTCATTATACTCCTTCTATCAATGCAATGATATGCAAGCTTTACGTATTCGCGAAAAAGTCACCAGCTCAGTGTTCTATTTTATTTTTGCTTTTCCCTTCATCTTCTTTGATCACACCGTCAATGTTTGTTTTCCCGTGCCGCCACCCTCCTAGATTGTTGCCGGATATCACGGGGTTGCGTGGGGAGGATGGATGACATCGGAATACAGTGAAGGCCACCCCACTTCGGGACATGAAGCTGGGTGGAGCAAAGCTCAACATCAAGAAGTTGGGCAGTAGGTCAGACGTGGATGATGTCATGGAGGTGCACAAAGAGGCCAGAGAGCGCTTGGGGGATGCTGAAGGTGGGTGATGTGGTGGTAGCGGCTGAGCTAGAGTATCGGGTGAGGTAGGGGTCCCTATTGGAAATGTATTTTTTTCCTATACCCTAAAAATTTGTAAGATACGATTCAACAAATCAAACAACCCATGTGGAAATAATTCCTATAAAAATCAGTTAAACAAAAGATTTCAAGATACAACCATATCTCAGAAGGAAAAGGAAAACATACAACTACAGATTGGGGTTCCTTGTTACTTGAGCAAAAATAGCATTGTTCTTTTTTTGGCATGACTTCCACCAATGTGATTTCGTGATGAAATTATGCGTGCACAACAAACATTTGTGAAAGTATGTCATAAATAAAATTCAGAATTTTTTGAATTTTTTTCTATTTTTTATTTTCCTGTTCAACCCAGTGTAGAAAGGTACTTTCGCTTCGGAATTCACATCTCATACAGCGGGAGGGCTTATTTGACAAAAAAAGGACTTGCTAGACAATTGCCATCTTATCTGACACAGTTACATACTGTTTTTTGCCTATATATTCCCTTTACCTGTACGTACATCCATCATATGTATAACAAAGAAAGGAGATACTCATAAGTTACTAAAAAAAACTCAAAAAGCATGCCCATACCAAAAAAACTTGCTAGCATTTCTCCGATTCCTTCCAAGTTCTGGCAGGAGGAACGTCGTTCGCTTTCTTTCTTTCTCTCAAAGAAAGAAAGGCGATCTCCAGCCAGCAGGAGTCTTCACCGCCGCCGCCCTTCGGTGGCGACCTCGGTTGTCGGTGATGAGGAGCACTAGTAGAAAAAGGGTCAAATGTGAAGCACATTAGTGCCGGTTTGTATTAGAGCCGGCACTAATGTATACATTAGTGCCGGTTCCAACGGCTAGCCGGGCCGCTTTCATTAGTACCGGTTCGTGGCTAACCTTTAGCACCGGTTTGTGCCACGAACCGGTACTAAAGAGAGTGGTGGCAAGATGTTGTCAGTCTGGGCCCCCTCCAGCACCTTTAGTACCGGTTCTTGGCACGAACCGGTACTAAAGGTCGCCCTACATAAACCCTTCGCCCACCCGAGCTCGCTCTGTTCTTCCCCTTTCCCTCTCTCTCTGTTCTTCCCTCTTCCTCTCGAGCTCATCACACATTTTGCCCAAAATTTGTCAAGATTTGAAGGCCCCATCCATTCAAATGATCACAAAGGTTAGCAACTTTGTCCTTTCATCTCTCATTGCTAGATTAGCTCTTGCAATGCTTTATATAGTTACTAATTTGTGAGTTTAGTAATTTGGGAGGAAATATATATATGTGCTAGTATTTGATTTATATGCAATTTGAGGTCAAAAATAACACTTAGTTTGCATATGTAGGTGTGGTTTACTTAGTGCCTTCTAAATCTCCGTCAGAACCACCGCCGATCGCCTCAAGACAGTCCGTCACACCGCACCACCTTGTGGTGAGCCTCTTGTTCATGTAATTTTATATAAAAATTGATGTTTGTGTGATTTGGATATATAGTTAATCATGTAATAATTATCTTACCCGACGTTGTTTGTTATACATAGTGCCATGGTTTTGATATCCGTCCCGTCGGCCCTCGCCCTTGTTATGATTCGGATGTGGTATATTCTCTTTTAAAACTATTAGTTGCATTTCGTGTTTATGACAAATTATGCCCATCAAGTTGACATAGATATTTTTATCTAGGAGGTATGTGAACCGAAATTCCAACCGACCCTATTGTCGAGAGGTTAAATTTAGTTGAAAGAGAAAACGAGTACTTGAAAGAAAAATTGAAAAGAATTGAGGGGAGAAGATGGAATTGGAGTTGCATGTTGCCGATGTCGCCGATGATCACAAGATCAAGATGGAGAAAATGCGCTTGAAGAATAGAAAGATTAGAAAATATGCCATCGATAGTGAGGCTTGGTATCATTATGCTGTTGGATCAATTGTTACCTTAGTTGCGATCTTGATCGCATTTGTTGTTGCATTTAAATGCTTTAGCTAGAGAGTTATTTGTTTGTTGCATTTAAGTGTTGTATGAACTTTATGTATGAACTTGTATTAATTTGGTCTATTCGGTGTTGTGTAATGAAGATGAGCCGCAATGGATGTACGATGACCGATGCTCACCCCAGTTCGTTGAGGGCGCAGTATACTTTTCTTCGCTATGGCCGAGGCAAACAAGCGGGCGGATGGTTTTATGCCTTGTCCATGTGGTGTCTGTAAGAATGGTCACAATTACTCTACGCCAAGAACCATTCACGCCCACTGCTTGAGTCCGGTTTCATGCCCCACTATAATGTTTGGACCAAGCACGGAGAAAGAGGGGTTATGATGGAAGACAATGAAGAAGAAGAGGACGACGACAACTATCCCGCCATGGGTTCCCTGAATACGATGATACAACAATGGGGAAGAAGCTGAGCCGGTAATGCGGGAAGAAGCTGAGCGGCAATGCGGGAAGAAGCTGAAGAAGAGGCATCGATGAGCCCGCTGATGATCTAGGTCGGGCCATTGCCGATGCAAAGAGAAACTGCACAAGTGATTTGGAGAAGAAGAAGTTGTAGTGCATGTTAGAGGATCACAAAAAATTGTTGTACCCGAATTGCGTAGGTGACAAGAAAAAGCTGGGCACCACACTGGAATTGCTGCAATGGAAGGCAGAGAATGGTGTATCTGACAAGGAATTTGGAAAGTTGCTGGTAATGATAAAGGATATGCTTCCAAAGGACAACGAATTGCCCGAGAGTACGTACGAAGCAAAGAAGGTTGTCTGCCCTCTAGGGTTAGAGGTGCAAAAGATACATGCATGCCCTAATGATTGCATCCTGCATCGCGGTGAGTACGAGGATTTGAGCGCTGCCCGGTATGTGGTGCATTGCGCTATAAGATCAGCCGCGATGAGCTCGGTGATGTCGAGGGCGGCGCCCAGAAGAAGATTCCTGCCAAGGTGATGTGGTATTCTCCTATAATACCATGGTTGAAACGCTTGTTCCAAAACAAAGAGCATGCCAAGGCGATGAGATGGCACTGAGAAGACCGTAAGAAAGACGGAAAGTTGAGAGTACCACGACGGGTCGCATGGAGAAAAATCGAAAGAAAGTACGGAAGGAGTTTGCGATGACGCAAGGAGCGTATGGTTTGGTCTAAGCGCAGATGGCATTAATACTTTTGGGGAGCAGAGCAGCAACCATAGCACCTGGCCTGTGACTCTATGTTTGTATAACCTTCCTCCTTGGTTGTGCATGAAGCGGAAGTTCATTATGATGCCAGTGCTTATCCAAGGCCCTAAGCAACCCGGCAACGACATTGATGTGTACCTAAGGGCATTAGTTGAAGAACTCTTATAGCTGTGGAATGGAACAGGTGTACGTGCGTGGGATGAGCACATGGGGGAAGAATTTGACCTCAAGGCGTTGTTGTTCGTGATCATCAATGATTGGCCTGCTCTCAAGAACCTTCGTGACGCATAAACAAGGGATACCGCGGATGCACGACTGCTTTGGATGATACCGACAAGATATATTTGAATAGTTGTAAGAAGAATGTGTACCGGACATCGCCGATTTCTTCCGAGCAGCATCCCGTAAAAAAGAAAGGCAAGCATTTCAAAGGTGAGGCGGATCACCGGACGAAGCCTCGCCATCGTCTTGGTGCTGATGTACATGATATGGTCAAGGATTTGAAGGTGATATTTGGAAAGGGTCCCGCGGACAACCTGTTCAAGGACGCGGATGGACGCGCACCCATGTGGAAGAAGAAATCTATATTTTGGGACCTGCCATATTGAAAGACCTAGAGGTCCGCTCCGCAATCGACGTGATGCACGCCATGAAGAATCTTTGCGTGACCTCGCTTGGCTTCTTGGGCGTGTATGGGAAGACAAAAGATACACCGAGGCACGGAGGACCAGCAACGTATGCACGGAGAAGATGGCATACATCGTGGTCATGCAAGCTACGCCTTACCAAAGAAGAGAAGGAAATCTTCTTTGAATGCCCGCCGATATAAGGTACCGTCGGCTTCGTCGAATATAAAGGAATAATAAACATGGCGAGAAAACAGTTCCGAACCTAAAGTCTCATGACGCCACGTGATTATGACGCAATCGCTTCGGTTGCATTGAGGGGCTTCTACCGAAAATGTTCGATTAGCCATTGTGAAGCTATGTGCATTTCTCAATGCAATCTCTCGAAGGTAATCGATCCGAAATCATACCAAGGTTACGTAATGATTTGGTGCAATGTCTTGTCGGGCTTCGAGTTGGTGTTCCCACCATCCTTCTTCAACATCATGACGCACGCCCTAGTTCACCTATGCGAAGAGATTAACGTTTTGGGTCCTGTATTTCTACACAATATTTTCCCTTTGAAAGGTTCATGGAGTCTTAAAGAAATATGTTCATAACCGTGCTAGGCCGAAGGAAGCATCTCCAAGGGCCATCAAAATGAGGAGGTCATTGAGTTTTGTATTGACTTTATTCGACCTTAAGCCGATTGGTGTTCTGAATCGCGCATAAGGGCGATCGATGGAAAAGGCAAGCTAGAGGGGAACAAATAATATGTATGGACGGACATTCTCTCACCAAGCACACTACACGCTTCTATAGAATTCCACCTTGGTGGCTCCGTATATGGATGAACACAAGAATTTGCTACGCCCAAACACCCGGAGCTGTCGATGAGTGGATTACACGTGAACAAACCAGAGTTTCGCTAACTGGTTGCGTACACGCACCATGCATGCCACCTCTATTGAAGATGACCTGTACTTGCTATCCCGCTTACCATCTTCAATATAATGACTTCAAAGGGTACGAGATAAATGGTAATACATTTTACACGATTGCCCAAGATAGGAAGAGCACCAACCAAAACAGTGGTGTCCGCTGATGCGTAAACCAAGACGGAAAGGAAACATATTATGGTTATATACGGGACATATGGGAACTTGACTATCGACGTGGTTTAAAGGTCCCTTTGTTTCGTGCAAATGGGTCAATATGACACGAGGCGGGTAACGGAAGACCCGATGACGGAATGACAACAAGGATCTCAACAATCTTGCGTGATGCAGACGAACCATTTGTCCTAGCCAATGATGTGGCACAGGTTTTCTATGTGAAGGACATGTCTACCAAGCCAAGAAAAAGAAAAGATAAGGAAGCGAATGCATCGTGCGATGAGCCAAAGCGGCACATAGTTCTTTACGGGAAGAGAAACATCGTGGGAGTGGATGACAAGACAGACAAGTCAAGATTATGAAAAGTTTGATGAAATTGCTCCATTCACGGTGAATATTGACCCGAGCATCCCGTTAAATGATGAAGATTTTCCATGGTTACGGCGCAAAGGGACACACGCGAAGAAAAAGTTTCACACCCAAAGATCTGGATGTGATCGGCTTCACTATCATCACTTTCTTCGTGTTTCACACCCAGGAGGGAATGTCTGTAATAGTTAGGGTTGTTATGTGTTTTGGCATTTGAAACGCGAAGAAATTTTATGTGCAAACAAATTCTTTTCATGCATTTACTGATTTCTTTCCATAAATGACCCTGAAATTGAAAAGCAATTCAAATGAACTCGTAAAAGGTTGAAAGTTGGCATGGTATCATAATTTCATATAAATAGCATGTGCAAGAAAGTAGAGAGGGTTACGACAAAAGCTGGATGCACTTCGTGTACAAAATGGACAATCTCTTTCAAGTATCGGGGTTTCATTTAAAACTGAACTGTTACAAAGGCATTTCATTTTTTAAATAACCTAAGCATTACTAAATTGAATATAATGATAAAACACACTAATATTGAACATAAGAAAAAAGAATCACTGGAAAAACTTTTTTCAAAGTTAAGTTATTCACAAACTAGTGATTCACACAAATTTCAAATAATTCAAAATTTAAACTATTCAAATTTGAAATCTACCGGCACTAAGAGAAAGTTTGTAATTTTTTGTACCTAAAGCAAAAATATTCACAAAGAAACTCTAAATACAACAAAAAACAACTCAAAAATAAATAAAACAAAAAAAATAAAGCAAAAAAATAAAGCAAAAAAAAGCCCGCCTACTGGGCCAAAGCGGCCTGCATACGACCAGCGATACAACCTTTCATTGGGCCAGATGCAGGCTCGTGAAGGCCCAAGAGGCCCACAAGGCGAGGAGGACAGGTAGGCCCAGAGGGCTGAATAGGAGAGGAGCTCGAGAGAGCTACCGCTGGGCTTATAAACCAGTCATGGTAGCCCTCGACTAGCGAGGTGGGACTAAACTTGTCAAGACCGCAATGGCGCCAAAGACCCCTTTAGTACCGGTCGTGGCACAAACCGGTATTAAAGGCCCCTTTAGTACCGGTTTGTGCCACCACCCGTACTAAAGGGGTCGCTTCCGCCGCTTGGCACAAAAACAGACCTTTAGTACGGTTGGTGGCTCCAACCGTACTAAAGGTGCCTTCTATATAACTAAACACTTCAAAATTTCGCCGCTTCTCATTTCCCTCTTTTTTCTCCTCTCTGCTGCCGCCGCTTCGTCGCCGCTTCGACCCGTCGTCGCCGCCCGTCGCCGCCCGTCGCCGCCGCCCGCCGCCGCCGCCCCGTCGCCGCCGCCGCCCTCGTCGCTGCCGCCGCCCCGTCCCGTCGCCGCCGCCTGTCGCCGCCTCCTCAGTCGTCGCCGCCCATCGTCGCCGCCACTGTCAGCTGCCCGTCGCCTGCTGCCACATGTCACCTCTCGCCTAGCCGGCCGGTGAGCGCGCACACACACACATACATTGTTAGAATTGTTAGAAATGTTTGAAATTGTTAGATTTGTTAGAAATGTTTGAAATTGTAGAAATTTTTCTGTTTTTTAGAAATAGTTAGAAATGTTAGAATTGTTAGATTTGTTAGAAATGTTTGAAATTGTAGAAATTTTTCTGTTTTTTAGTTATAGAAATATATAGTTATAAAAAAGTTAGAATTGTTAGAAATTTTTCTGTTTTTTAGTTATAGAAATAGTTATAAAAATGTTAGTTATATATATATAGAAATGTTATAATTTTTTCTGTTTTTAGTTCTAAAATATTAGAAATGTTATAGAAATGTTAGTTATATATTGCATTGTTAGAAATGTTATAGAAATGTTAGTTATATATATAGAAATGTTAGAAATTTTAGTTATCAAAATCCAATCATTAAAAAATGTTACTTTTTGCGGGCATATAGCTAGTATTTGTTCTCGACGATGCCGCCCGCATCCTCGCCGTCGACCGTCTGCGACGATGTCCAGCCGACCCATGTCCGGACTGGCTCCGCTGGCTGGCACCGGAGGTGCTGCTTGGAGGGCGCGCCGCTGACGAGGAACCCGACCGCGTGTCGATCGTCGACCACGATCTCGTTTGGTGGCGTTCACGTGGGCGATTTGGTGCGGAGGACCCGGCCCGCCGGAGGTGGTACGTCGCCGTGTCGTGGAGGAGGACGAGCACGCCCATCGCTACATGGTTGCGTTAGAGGCGGCAGTTCTCCAATACGTGGCAAGATCTTCGGGATCTCACTTCAGCTATGATCCCGTGAGGGTTCCTTCTCTTTGGGTGTCCATCGCCGCGCCGGAGGAACAGCGAGTGTCCTAGATTCTTCAGTATTCGATCTTTATTAGCTAATATTCTTCGAGCGAGATTTATGTATTCAGATTATATCTATTATTCGACGATGTATTCGAGATTATATCTATTATTACGGACGATGTATTCGAGATTATATCTATTATTCGGGACGATGTATTCGAGATTATATCTATTATTCGGACGATGTATTCGAGATTATATCTATTATTCGGGCGATGTATTCGAGATTATATCTATTATTCGAGATTTGAATACTAAATTGTTTTATATTTCTTTTGGATTAGTTAAACAAAAGCTATGGTAGACAATATCGACAGAGAGGAGAAATGACCATGTTCGATATGATACGCGAGCGGATGATAATCAAAATGAAGAAGATTATGACGGCTCCGAATTTCTAAACAACACCGGAGAGGGTGATATGATATTCGATCACGACGAAGTCATGAATGATTATGACGATGACGAAGAACATGATCCTGAAACAACAAACACCGACGAGGTATATATATATTTATATAAGCAGGCATCTGGTGATCATCACATGTTTTAAATGACTTGAAGATATATTAACGAATCGATCTTTGTTCTTTCAGCCATCCGGATCGAGCAAATCTTCGTAAAAAGGATTTAAACGAGGCCCGAACAAAAAGTTGAAGCCGGGCGTAAAGTACAATATCGAGGCATGCGACCGTACTGGCAAACCAATAGCGCCTAAGAAGATTGCGAACAAGTTCGTTCGTCAGTGCGGAGTTCTTGTGAAGGACCAACTCCCGATCAAACTTCAAGAATGGAGGGCGCCAGCAAAGTCACGTCCAGATGTTACTTATGTCGACAAGAATCAAAAAGATCTGCTTTGGGATACTCTCATGGAACATTTCAGCCCACCAGATCATTTCACAGAAGCAGATGTGCAGAAAGTCAAAGAGGCTGCTCTTAAGATGATGGCGAATGCATTCAAGAACTACAAGAATGGTGAATGGAACAAGTACGTCAGCGGAGGAAGGAAGACTCCAATATTCAAGGAACACCGGAGAACCAACGTGATCATTGGGCCGATTTCATGAAATTCAAGGATTCGAATTAGCTAAGGAACGGTCGAGAATAAACAAGAAGAATGCCGAAAGAAGGATAAGTTCCATAAGTCAGGGCGGTGGCTATGCGTTGGCAATGCCTAAGTGGGATAAGTCTGAGAAAGAGATGGAGGATGCAGGTGTCACTCCGGTTACTAAGAGCTGGCCCGTCAGGGTCAGGACTTGGTTCTATGCGCATGGGGGGGAGCTGGACCGGGAGACAGGAAATGTTTCGACGAGGGCAAGTCTGAAGGGAGCCGATGATGCGATACTTGTTGCAATAGAAGAGGCACGAACGAGGGTGTTCCAGCCCAACAGAGAGAACGATGAGCTTACGCGTGCCACAGAAATCTGAACACCCGGAAGAACACGAGGCAAGGGCGCTATTCCGTGGTATGAGGGTTTTCAGATCGAACACCGACTACGTAACCCGTGCGAGAAAGAAGATTGCGGAGGAGAAGAAGAGGAAGATGGAGGAGGAGCAGAGGAAGCGGGACTATGAACGCCTTCAAGGCCTAAAAGCAAGTCAAGCGGAATTGGCGGTCAAATTCCAGCGGCAATGCAGGAGCAGATCGACTCACTTACCCATCAAAGGGGTCTCAACAGCTGCAGCACTAGCGGATGATCCAAAGATTGGATAGCACCGCCCATCCATGCCGAGAAGCAGCGTGGGTTCCGTCCCGACGACCCAATATGGGTAGATACCCGTGGATGACATCACGGAGAACACTAATCGCGAGCTACACTACAAAATGAAGAACATATCCATGAAGGTGGCGGACGGCTCGCTTTCACAAATCCCCGAGGCAACCTTCTATGGCAACCCGATTCAGCGGGCTATGCTCGTGTCGTGGTTGATGATGTCTGGACCCATATTCGGGCTACAGCTTGACATTGCTTTGGAGGTGACGGCGAGCGCTTTCTGAGAGGCCAAACATCGATCATCCTATGGAAAAAGGATTGCATCATCTTTCCAAGGCCACCCACACCGTGATCACCCGAGTCCTCATCGAAGTCCGCCACCGAGTCGCAGACTCCGCTCCTCCAAGTCCGCAAAGTGTCGACAATCCTCCTCCTCCAAGTCCGCAAAGTGTCGACAATCCTCCAAGTCCGCCACAGCGTCGGGCGTCCCACCTCCTCCAAGTCCGGCACAACCTCAGCCACTCCTCCTCCTCGTCCAACTCAGTCCTGTCGGCCATCTCCGCCACCTCAAGAATCGCAGAGACACCCGCAGCTCAGTGCGTGGCCGTATGAGTCGAGGTAGTACAGCTGAAGTACAAAGCGGAGGCAAGCGGTATAAATATGGTCCAAGCTCAAGCCTCTTCCGCAGAGGTCTTATGACAAGTCCGAGGAGGAAATCACAGCCATATCGAAGGCCAAGGTGGAAGCCCATTTTGCACCAAACCGCCACCGCCGCCAAGGGAGAAAGTGCACGAGGAAACGATTGACCACTTCATTCGTATGGCTCAACCACTAACTTCCAAGCTCGTTGACACGCACTATGAGCGCCACATCGAAGTTAAATCGAGCACGCCTACAAAGGGAGGCAAGCACGCCTACATCGGGATCGAGCAAACAAGAAGCAGCTGCCAAAAATGCGGAAAACCATTCCCACTGGGAGAACAGTGCGCAATCGATCCCTCGCTTGTTGTGCCAACAACAAAGAATCTGGCGCCTCAATATTATTGTGGGCAAGCGGCATGTTCCCGAGGTGGGCAATGTGGTAATAACGGAGGAGCATATAATGCAGGCTGAAGTTCTCAACATCACTGTTGGACAACTCCTCGAGATCGAGCCCATGCCTTTGCTTAGAGAGGATGAAGTAAAACAGCAATATGTCCGGGGCCAACCTTTGGTCGCGCCAGACAAGGTCAAGAACCTCCCAACGAGAATGTATGAATTGCATCAATGGTACATGAACATGACCAAGATTTCAGATCGAGTGTCCCTCATGGTGAATGTCAAGGAGGACCATTACTACCATGAGAAAGCTGGGTCCGTTGAGTATTTAGAACTGTTTCAGTTATACAATAAGGAAGCACTCGACAAATCTATCGCCGCCTATTGTCTCAGAAGTGATTTCTTTCTATAATTTAAGTCTCAAACTAGCTGTAGTGATCTTTGAGATCAATCATTACCTGTAATTATACTCACTATATATATTCTTTTACGTGGTATTATGCAGGATGAAGATATATGAAATGAGAAAAGGTGGACGCTATGGCATTGGGTTCATTGACCCAAACACCGTTAAACAATTCACATGGACGATAAATGAACATCATGCAAAGGAAGTAGAGGACAGCATGCTAGAGTTCTTGAAGCGCCTCAAATACAATGAAGATATACTACTTCCTTACCACTTTGGGTGAGTCACACTGTCTTGTACTACAAATTCTCTGTTTTTGCCTACTAGCTATAGCTACATGTTTTTGCTAACATATGCCCGCTTAATTAAGACATGTAAACATGTGTGCATATGCAGATTTCACTGGGTCTTGTGCATCATTAAAGTTGACGACGGACAGGTTGAAGTACTCGACTCACTAGTCTAAAAAACTGACTTTAACATCTTGTATGGGATAGTCAACAGGTAATTTCAATCATTATTAACTATATATCTCGCCTATTTAGTTCGTCATTTCATGATATGAACTATTTAATAACCCCTTTATTCATTTTCTTTGTCGGCGGGCAGGGCTTGGGCAAGATTCATCACACACGCCCGTGAATGGAAACAAAAGCTTGAATGGTTTCACCCAAGGTAAGTAATTATAGTACTAGCTAGCTAGCTAGCTAGCTGCCATCTCTTTAATTATCATGCTTGATTAATTTTTATCGATCAAATTCCATTCTCGTAAAGGCCTGAAGCGGTAGAGTGCAGGTATCGATCTGTGTGCATTCTGCGTTTGCGAGAATATTCGCATGATGGCGTCCAAAGGAGCAGATCTCAAAGACAAAGAATGGGTACGCTTGTCGTAACACTATTCACAATTTTACACCATTATCGATATCTAGCTAGTCACACAACTAATACACATGCATATTGATCTCGTTCTTAACAGTTCAAAGAGGTGCGGAGAAGCTCATAGAAACGAGCGCGTAGAAGCACTTCAAGAGGAAATAGCGGATTTTTGCTCGACCAGGTCATAAATCCGAATGGAGAATTCTATTATCCGCTACCGCCCCAATGAAAACCACTTTCAATTGTCATCGTGCTTCAAGGCACCAATTAGACTGCTCAAGGCAACATTCATATGTAGGAGAAATTGTATATATCTGTACATGTGTGTATGTGAATTAATTAATATGGTGGTTTAATTTGTGAGACATTGATGTGATATATATATGCATGATTGGTTCTACTAGAAATTATATATATATATATATATATATATATATATATATATATATATGCATAACGTACAATGTGTAGTATCGTAAAATACCAAAGAAACGAAAAAGAACTAAAATGGAAACACAAAATTAAATGAAAAAGAAATCATAAAACCAAAAACCTCCAAACCTTATAGTACCGTTGGTGTTACCAACCAGACTAAAGGGCTCGAGCCCCGAGCCAGCTAGTGCCACGTGGTTGCCCTTTAGCACTGGTTCGTGCTGAACCGGTGCTAAAGGGGGGGTCCTTTAGTGACCACAAATTAGTGCCGGTTATGTAACCGGCACTATAGGTCCTTACGAACCGGTGCTAATGCCCTGTTCTGCACTAGTGGAGGGTCGCCGGATTCACGCGTGTGTCTCGTATTTTACTCTCGTAGTTTATGTTTTTAGGTTGTCCATCGTCTCGGTTTCGGTGGCGGCAATGACGATGCTGAATAAAGTTTCTTCAGATCCTACTCTAACAAGGCAATCGGTCATATGGTTGGGGATGGTTTTGGAAATCAGTTTGTTCAAACAAGGATGCGCGTGGCGGCGACGGCATCCTCGTGGTGGACCTATGTCCTCGGGCTCCGCCGTTGCGACTACGTTTGCTTCAGCACCGACGCGGAGCTTGGGAGGTAGTCCACGAGCGGATGCAGATTGTGGTCTGCATCGACGGCATCTATAGGCGGTTGTTGTGGAATTGTCACGTCAGATGTCCTAGTGAAAGGACTTAATCTGTCACGCCCAATATGCGACCCTATCCAAAAGGAACTCGAAGGTCCCACCAAGGATAGACCCGCATATTGGAACGCTTTTGCAAGGTGGATATCATTACATCAACATTACATAATAGTTGGGGATACATACAAAAGGCATACAATGCCACACGAAAATACAACATCATCTTACATAAGAGCACCATCCGACTATGGATGAAACACAAACAGAAACTCAAACGACATCCACCACGCTAGCCCAGCTGCCGACCGAACCTATCCCCGATCGAAGAAGAAGCGTAAGAAGAACTCAACGCAAGCAAGCATCGCCTCGTGTCATGATCATCGCATAACCTGTACCGCAATTGTTGTTGTAGTAATGTGAGCCACGAGGACTCAAAGAATCCCATTACCATGGGTATCAAGACTAGCAAAGCTTAATGGGAAAGGAAGGGGTAAAGTGGTGAGGTTGCAGCAGCGACTAAGCATGATATGGTGGCTAACATACGCAAGTGAGAGCGAGAAGAGAAACAAAGGAACGGTCGTGAAGCTAGCAATGATCAAGAAGTGATCCTGAACTCCTACTTACGTCAAACATAACCCAAAGACCGTGTTCACTTCCCGGACTCCGCTGAGAAGAGACCATCACGGTTACACACGCGGTTGATGCGTTTTAATTCGGATCAGGTGTCAAGTTATCTACAACCGGACATTAACAAATTCCCATCTGCCACATAACCGCGGGCACGGCTCTCGAAAGTTTAAACCCTGCAGGGGTGTCCCAACTTAGCCCATGATAAGCTCTCGCAATCAACGAAGGATAAACCTTCTCCCAGGAAGACCCGATCAGTCTCGGAATCCCGGTTTACAAGACATTTCGACAATGGTAAAACAAGACTAGCAAGACCGCCCGATGCGCCGACAATCCCGAGAGGAGCTGCACATATCTCGTTCTCAGGGCAACACCGGATGAGACAGGCTACGAGTAAAACCAGACCTCGAGTTGCCCGAGGGGCCCATGAAGCGCTCGGTTCGCACCAACACTTAGACAAGCACCGCCCGGGGCTAAAAAGATGACCCTTGGGTTAATTACTCCCAAGGGAAAAGGTAGGTGGTGGTGAGGCAAATGGTAAAACCAAGGTTGGGCCTTGCTGGAGGAGTTTTATTCAAAGCGAACTGTCAGGGGGTCCCATAAATCACTCAACTACGTAAGGAACGCAAAATCCGGGAACATAACACCGGTATGACGGAAACTAGGGCGGCAAGAGTGGAACAAAACACCAGGCATAAGGCCGAGCCTTCCACCCTTTACCAAATATATAGATGCATTAATAATATAAGAGATATTGTGATATCCCAACATAACCCTGTCCACCATGGAGCAATCTTCAACTTCACCTGCAACTAGCAACACTATAAGAGGGGCTGAGCAAAGCGGTAACATAGCCAAACAACGGTTTGCTAGGAAGGGTGTCAAAGGTTAGAGGTTCATGGCAATTTGGGAGGCTTGATGAGCAACAGATAGGTAACGCAGCATAGCGATAGAACGAAGCAACTAGCATAGCAATGATAGTAGTGAGATCCAGGGTAGCGGTCATCTTGCCTGAAATCCCGCAAGAAAGAAGAACGAGTCCATGAAGAAGAAGAAGCCACGACGACGAACCACACGTAGACGAACGAATCCTCACGATCGCAACGAAACGGGAACTATCGAGAAGAAGCACACAACATGGTAAACACACCACACATGGACAAGGCATGATGCACAACAAGCATGATGCATGACAAAGCTACATGAAGCTACTCATGGCAAGAGGTGATGCAAACAAGAACAACACTTCAAGGCAAGTTTAAATGAGGCCGGGAGCAACATATAACAATTCCGGTAAGTCCTCATATGCATATTTCGAAATTGGTCCAGATCTGAACAAACATTATGTTCAAGTAGTTAAACAGCAAGTTAAGATGCACCAAGATGATCTACACGAAATTCTAGTCAAGTTACATATAAAGTTCATTAGATTCGGAGCTACGGCCTAGAAGATATGAGCAAAACAAGTTAAACATGGCACTGATGCAAAATGCATACAAACATCAAGCAAACACACCAAAACAAGGATGCAACATGATAATCTGAAGCTACATGCAAAAACAAGCAAGTTTCATATAGAGCACACTCAAAACGGAGCAACGGTTCAATACACACACTATACAAGTTATAGCAACAATCTATCCAAAACAGCAACAAGGCATATTGCAAGCATCAAAACAATATGCTACAGCACCCCAACATAATAACAAAAGGCATGGGCATGAAGTACTGGTAAAGCATAACAAAACATGAACACTGAGCTATCTCCAGAAATCATTAGAACATGCTCAAAAGGACATGGGAAGATTGTAAATAATAACAGTTTCAGACTTTAGCAGAAATAACAACAGGTTGCAATGTTTAGAGCTATCAAACAACATGTTACAGGAACTTATCATGGCAAACAAAGGCATGGCATGAATCTACTAATTGCATAGATCAAAAGACCCTTACTGAGCATGAGCCAAAAAGACATAGAAAATATGATGGCACCCATGTAAACATGGCAAGTTATATTACAGATTCATACAAGGCAGGAACAACAATAAGTAGGCATGTTGGTGAGCTTGAACCACTCACCACAGAGCAATACATGGCATGGCAAGGAAACAAACAGTAAGAAGACATGTTTATGAAGCTAAGAATGGCAAGAGCAAGTTCATAGGATGCATGGATCAATAGCAAACAATCATGGAAGCATTGAACTTAATGTTAACAGGCTGACAGCAACATCATTTAGCAAATTTGGAGTAAGATTACAACATGCTACAGCAAGCTATAAATGTAACCAGAGGCATTAATGGATAGATCAAGACATGTAGATCAAAACATATTTAGTGAACATCTCCATATTATGCATAGAATGACTAGTAGAACCAGGTTAACATGGCATCACAAAATAACAGATTCAGCCTAGCAAAACAGTAACAGCAAGTGCCCTACTTAACAAGCTCGATGCACTCAGCACACAACTCACAAAAATACATGGATAGCACCCCTGGAAAGATGGCATGGCATAGTTCAAAACACATGTAGACATCAACCTCATAGGATGCACACATCAACCATGGCAAAAATGACAAATGAGCAAGTTATAACAGTTTCAGCAGATTAACATCAACATGCACTCTTCCAACAGCATTTCGGGCATCAAGATGAGCTAAATGAAAATGATGCAATGGAATGAAATGAAGTACTCGTCGAGGCGAACAATTTGACATATTACACGCACAAAACGGAGCTACGGATACAGAGATACAATGCGATGAACATGGCATGATTATGACAAAAATCTGGGACTTAGTCGTTTTCTGAAAAAAAACAGACGGGCGCTATATGGCTAAAAGTCGCACGGGGCGGGGGAAAGAGGGTTTCTCACCCATTGGGCTGAGCCTGTGGGAGAGGCTGGGCAGGCAGGCGCTGGGCTGGTCTGGCTGGGCCTCACGGGAGCTGGGCTGGGGCCCACGCGGGGGTCCCGAGCGGCGCACAGGAGGGGCAGCTCCTCTGCTCGCTCCCGAGCACGATCCATGGCGGCGGCGGCAGGGAGCAACTCCGGGGAGGGGCGGAGCCCGGGGATGGCTGAAACAAGGCGGCGGCGGCGGGATCCGGTCCCAGTGCACCGGATCTGCCCAACCCGCCGGATCCGGGCGGCGGTGCGGCGGCGAGGGCCGGCGACAGCAGTGGAGGGCGCTGCTGGGAGGCGCGACCGGCTGCGAGGATGGCAGCGGCCGCGGAGGCGGCCTCGGCGCGAGGCGGATCCGCACGGGCGGCGGCGGCGGCGGCTCGGGCCCATGGCCGGATCTGGGCTCATGGGCCCAGCGATGGAGATGGCGGCGGGAGCGACGTGGCGGCGTCTGATTGGGCAGGCGGCTGAGGCGGACATGTCTGGCTGCGAGAGAAGGAAGAAGCTAGGGTTAGGGGGGATTCATCCGCGAATTTTGGGGGAGAGGGTGTTTATATAGGTAGAGGGAGCTAGGAGAGTCCAAATGAGGAGCGGTTTTCGGCCACGCGATCGTGATCGAACGACCGAGAGCATGGAGGGGAGTTTGCTGGGTTTTGGGCTACTTTGGAAGGGGTGTTGGGCTGCAACAAAAGAGGGCTTTGCGGTTACCTGGTTAACCGTTGGAGTATCAAACGACCTCCAAATGGCACGAAACTTGACCGGCGGTCTACCGGTGCTATACCAAGGCCGCTTGACAAATCTCAGGCCATTCCGAGAAAGTTTGACACCCGCACAAGAGAAGAGGCAAAAAGGGGACGCCGGAGGACATAGGAGTGCCGGATTGCAAAACGGACAACGGGGAAAATGCTCGGATGCATGAAACGAACATGTATGCAAAAATGAAATGCACATGATGACATGATAAAATGCAACACGCAAGCAAATGACATGGCAACAACGATGAATAACTGGCGGACACCTGGCGCATCGGATCCGGGGCGTTACAACACTCCTCCACTAACAAGAGATCTCGTCCCGAGATCTTAGGACCGAGAAGGAAGGGAAAAAGGGATGAGGTGAAACAAGAACTCAAGAGAAGAAGCAAAGAATTGAGAGCACTCGAGAAGAAGAGAGGAACGACGAGGATGACAAGAATCGAAAGCTCACTGAATCAGATAGACTATGAAATCACTCGTTCTAACCGGAGTGGTTAGAATGAGAAAAGAAACGGATAAGTCTGAAAGGATTTAGGCAGCACTCCGGCTCGAGATGGAAGATACTTGATGAAGACATAACACAAAACCTCCGGAAAGAATTGAAAGAATGGAATGAAAAGAACGGAGAAGAAAATGACAACTTGTGCCATGAATGAAATAGAGAGCACCCTTAGAAGAAAAGATTGAATGGAGTTGTTGAGAAAATCAACAACGAAAAGAATAAGCTTGTTGTGGACTTATGGATAACATATCAAAATTATGAGGTGATCTCCGACCACAAGCGGAAATGATTGGATAGCTGAGAAGAACAAAGAAATGCAAAACTCCACTTCAAAAGGATACAGAGATTTAATTGCACCTCGAGATGCAAGATTAAAATATACTAGAACTCCTTGAACAAGAATCTTGATGAACACTTGAAGAATGAATTGAATCATGAAGAACCACCATGAAGAACTCTAAAGGAAATATGCCCTAGAGGCAATAATAAAGTTATTATTTATTTCCTTATATCATGATAAATGTTTATTATTCATGCTAGAATTGTATTAACCGGAAACATAATACATGTGTGAATATATAGACAAACAGAGTGTCACTAGTATGCCTCTACTTGACTAGCTTGTTAATCAAAGATGGTTAAGTTTCCTAACCATGAACAAGGAGTTGTTATTTGATTAACAAGGTGACATCATTAGTTGAATGATCTGATTGACATGACCCATTCCGTTAGCTTAGCACACGATCATTTAGTATGTTGCTATTGCTTCCTTCATGACTTATACATGTTCCTATGACTATGAGATTATGCAACTCCCGTTTACCGGAGGAACACTTTGTGTGCTACCAAACGTCACAACGTAACTAGGTGATTATAAAGGTGCTCTACAGGTGTCTCCAAAGGTACTTGTTGAGTTGGCGTATTTCGAGATTAGGATTTGTCACTTCGAATGTCGGAGAGGTATCTCTGGGCCCTCTCGGTAATACACATCACTTAAGCCTTGCAAGCATTTCAGCTAATGAGTTAGTTGCGAGATGATGTATTGCGGAACGAGTAAAGAGACTTGCCGGTAACGAGATTGAACTAGGTATTGGATACCGATGATCGAATCTCGGGCAAGTAACATACCAATGACAAAGGGAACAACGTATGTTGTTATGCGGTTTGACCGATAAAGATCTTCGTAGAATATGTAGGAACCAATATGGGCATCCAGGTCCCGCTATTGGTTATTGACCGGAGATGTATCTCGGTCATGTCTACATTGTTCTCGAACCGTAGGGTCCGCACGCTTAAGGTTTTGATGACAATTATATTATGAGTTTATGTATTTTGATGTACCGAAGGTTGTTCGGAGTCCCGGATGTGATCACGGACGTGACGAGGAGTCTCGAAATGGTCGAGACATAAAGATTGATATATTGGACGGATATATTTGGACACCGGAAAGGTTTCGGATGAGATTGGAATTATACCGGAGTTCCGGGAGGTTACCGGAACCCCCCGGTAAGTATATGGGCCTTATTGGGCCTTAGTGGAAGGGAGGGAGAAGGAGCAAGGGAGGGGGCGTGCCCCCCGAAGCCCAATCCAAATTGGGAGGGGGGCCGGCCCCCCCTTTCCTTCTCTCCTCCCCCCTCTTCCTTCCTTCTCCTACTCCTAATAGGAAAGGGGGGCCAAACCTACTTGGAGTAGGTTTGCCCCCTAGGGCGCCTCCCCTTGGGCCGGCCTCCTCCTCCTCCCTCCTTTATATACGGGGCGGGGCACCCCATAGACACACAAGTTGATCATTGAGATCGCTCTTAGCCGTGTCAGGTGCCCCCTCCACAAGATTACACCTCGGTCATATTGTAGCGGTGCTTAGGCGAAGCCTGCGACAAGAGAACATCAAGATCGCCACCACGCCGTCGTGCTAACGGAACTCCTCCCCGCGCCTCTGCTGGATCGGAGATCAGGGTGCGTCATCGAGCTATACGTGTGTCAAGAACTCGGAGGTGCCGGAGTAACGGTGCTTGGATCGGTTGGACCGGGAGGACGTACGACTACTTCCTCTACGTTGTGTCAATGCTTCTGCTTCGGTCTACGAGGGTACGTAGACAACACTCTCCCCTCTCGTTGCTATGCATCACCATGATCTTGCGTGTGCGTAGGAATTTTTTTGAAATTACTACGTTCCCCAACAAACTCCGGTGACAAAAGGATGATGAGATAGAAATGAAGGATGAAAGAATAAGATGAGCCTTGCAGTGACTTAGATGGAGGTTCCAATGAGATGGCCGAGGAAATAATTGAACTCCGGAAAAGAAAAGATGAAAACACTTGGAACTAGAATTTATTCATAAAGAACAAACTCCGAAGGAAGGGATTACTAGACGATGATGAAATAAGAATAAGATTTATTGTATGCTTATCCTTCATCAAATTAAATTGATGGCAAGCAATGGATTTTGCATACTACTTATTCTTCTTGAAAAAGGATTAAGGGAAATATGGCGCAAAACTTGAGAAAGTCTTCATGAACCACCGGTAGGATTGAAAAGAACGATTGGATTGAATGATAATCAAGGAAAGAGAATATTGAACGAAACACCATAAGAATTTTGAAATGACTGATGAAAGAGAATGAATCACCGGGAAGAATACTGAGATGAACGAAAGGGCGCGGATATAGAATAATTGGAGAACGAATCTGAAAACTTAGAACGAAGAAATCTTCCGAAAAGGTGGCCTTCGGATGATCGAGAGAGAAAGCAACTCCTGAAATGCTCCGGATGGATAAGAAAGAATATCTTACAAACGGAATAATTCGAGACGATAGCATGGAACTAGCACCACGAAACTTCGAGAGAACGGGCAAGAGGAAAAACTTCTTCGATCTTTAAATAATGACGAGAAACACCACCAAAATTCCTGAGATACTCCGGAAGAATGAAAAGCGAAGGGGTTGAGCCAACAATGAAAATGATTTGAAATTGATCTTAGAAAAGGCATCTGACTGATGAAATTCATACTTACATCACACTTGAAAAGAATTTGCGAATAACTCCGGGGGAATTAGAAGAGTCAGGTAAGATCCTGGGAAAAGACCTGTGGGTTAGGGCCCACTAAAGAGAAAAAACACCGTTGGAAAGGATTGTTGAACAGATAGGTGATGCACCGGAACAATAGAATTATTTGAATGAGGTGACAATCTCGAGTTAATTGGAACACAGACAAATCTCCTGAGATATCTTGAACACTCCGGAAGGATAAACTGACGAGAGGCAAATGAGCAAGGAGAACACTTGATCCAAGGAAAAGAATATGAACAACCTGAAAATTTGAATTGAAATCCACCGGAAAAAGAAAAAGAGATAAATAATGACGAACGAGACGAGAATTCGCCGGTTGAAATAATTTACGAAAGATTGAAGAGGTTCCGCACAAATGAAATTGATGGTCGAAAGAGACTCAGACTACGGGAAGAAAAAGGGTGGGAGGGCGGGAAAACAAAGCAACTTGGAAGGGAGAACTGACGAATAACTTGAAGAGAAAACACCGGTTGAAATAATTGAGGAAAGAAAGCAAAGACTTCGCACGAGTAGGATGGATACTCAATTACGGACTCCGGTTCCAAGAAGAAGAAGGGAGGGCGGGTGGGAAAATAAAACAACTGAGGATTGAACTTGGCAAAGATGAAGAGGCTCGAGTCAACTTGACGAGAAATGCACCGGATGAAAAGAGCTGAGGAACAACTACCGGAAAACCAACTGCGTGAACCTAAAGAAAAATTTGAAGGGGAAGAGGAGTAAATCAAAACACCTACGTCAAGAATCCTCACCAGAGCGCGGCGAAGGGCGAGAGGAGTAAAAGAATTCCTACTCTCCGATATAACTAGACTCTGAAAACAGTTTTCTTCTAGACTCAACAACGGCCAAACTACACGATCAATCAAGGGGGGCTCCTAAGGTTAGTCGAGGCTCTGATACCAACTTGTCACGCCCAATATGCGACCCTATCCAAAAGGAACTCGAAGGTCCCACCAAGGATAGACCCACATATTGGAACGCTTTTGCAAGGTGGATATCATTAGATCAACATTACATAATAGTTGGGGATACATACAAAAGGCATACAATGCCACACGAATACAACATCATCTTACATAAGAGCACCATCCGACTACGGATGAAACACAAACAAAAACTCAAACGACATCCACCCTGCTAGCCCAGGCTGTCGACCTGGAACCTATCCCCCGATCGAAGAAGAAGCAGAAGAAGAACTCAACGCAAGCAAGCATCGCTCTCGCGTCATGATCATCGCATAACCTGTACCTGCAACTGTTGTTGTAGTAATATGTGAGCCACGAGGACTCAAAGAATCCCATTACCATGGGTATCAAGACTAGCAAAGCTTAATGGGAAAGGAAGGGGTAAAGTGGTGAGGTTGCAGCAGCGACTAAGCATGATATGGTGGCTAACATACGCAAATGAGAGCGAGAAGAGAAACAAAGGAACGGTCGTGAAGCTAGCAATGATCAAGAAGTGATCCTGAACTCCTACTTACGTCAAACATAACCCAAAGATCGTGTTCACTTCCGGACTCCGCGAGAAGAGACCATCACGGTGACACACGCGATTGATGCGCTTTAATTCGGATCGTGTCAAGTTATCTACAACCGGACATTAACAAATTCCCATCTGCCACATAACCGCGGGCACGGCTCTCGAAAGTTTAAACCCTGCAGGGTGTCCCAACTTAGCCCATGATAAGCTCTCAAATCAACGAAGGATAAACCTTCTCCGTGAAGACCCGATCGCCTCGGAATCCGGTTTACAAGACATTTCGACAATGGTAAAACAAGACCAGCAAGACCGCCTGATGCGCCGACAATCCCGATAGGAGCTGCACATATCTCGCTCTCGTGGCAACACCGATGAGACAAAGCTACGAGTAAAACCAGACCTCGAGTTGCCCAGGGGCCCCCAAGAGCGGCTTGGTTCGCCAACACTTAGACAAGCACCGCCCGGGGGCTAAAATAAAGATGACCCTTGGGTTAATTACTCCCAAGGGAAAAGGTAGGTGGTGGTGAGGCAAATGGTAAAACCAAGGTTGGGCCTTCTTTGGAGGAGTTTTATTCAAAGCGAACTGTCGGGGGTCCCATAAATCACACGATCAGCGTAAGGAACGCAAAATCCGGGAACATAACACCGTATGACGGAAACTAGGGCGGCAAGAGTGGAACAAAACACCAGGCATAAGGCCGAGCCTTCCACCCTTTACCAAATATATAGATGCATTAATAATATAAGAGATATTGTGATATCCCAACATAACCCTGTCCACCATGGAGCAATCTTCAACTTCACCTGCAACTAGCAATGCTATAAGAGGGGCTGAGCAAAGTGGTAACATAGCCAAACAACGGTTTGCTAGGAAGGGTGTCAAAGGTTAGAGGTTCATGGCAATTTGGGAGGCTTCATGAGCAACAGATAGGTAACGCAGCATAGCGATAGAACGAAGCAACTAGCATAGCAATGATAGTAGTGAGATCTAGGGTAGCGGTCATCTTGCCTGAAATCCTGCAAGGAAGAAGAATGAGTCCATGAAGAAGAAGAAGCCACGAAGACGAACCACACATAGACGAACGAATCCTCACGATCGCAACGAAACGGGAACTATCAAGAAGAAGCACACAACATGGTAAACACACCACACATGGACAAGGCATGATGCACAACAAGCATGATGCATGACAAAGCTACATGAAGCTACTCATGGCAAGAGGTGATGCAAACAAGAACAACACATCAAGGCAAGTTTAAATGAGGCCGGGAGCAACATATAACAATTCCGGTAAGTCCTCATATGCATATTTCGAAATTGGTCCAGATCTGAACAAACATTATGTTCAAGTAGTTAAACAGCAAGTTAAGATGCACCAAGATGATCTACACGTTATTCTAGTCAAGTTACATATAAAGTTCATTAGATTCGGAGCTACGACCTAGAAGATATGAGCAAAACAAGTTAGACATGGCATTGATGCAAAATGCATACAAACATCAAGCAAACACACCAAAACAAGGATGCAACATGATAATATGAAGCTACATGCAAAAACAAGCAAGTTTCATATAGAACACACTCAAGACGGAGCAACGGTTCAATACACACACACTATACAAGTTATAGCAACAATCTGTCCAAAACAGCAACAAGGCATATTGCAAGCATCGAAACAATATGCTACAGCACCCCAACATAATAACGAAAGGCATGGGCATGAAGTACTGGTAAAGCATAACAAGACATGAACACTGAGCTATCTCCAGAAATCACTAGAACATGCTCAAAAGAACATGGGAAGATTGCAAATAATAACAGTTTCAGACTTTAGCAGAAACTAGTTGTGTGACCCACGCATTTGCGCGGCTAGCTTGATTCACAAAATGTTTTTATAGTTGCTGTTTTAGATTGCAGGCTTTCTTTAGTGCACAACCTTGTTCATTATTTTTTTAGGAATGTGCAGTGTGGTAAGATCATAATGATAGTATTACCAAAAAGTTAGTGATGGTTAAAATATTATTTTATATAGGTATATAAATATCCGCAATATGGGTGTACATACTATAAGTTTTAGTCATCTACATACAACCAAATATTTCTAGGCTTTCCTTTCTGTTCGTCCACACATGTTTGCTTGGATTACATAATTTTATAGTCTCGACTTAGATTTTAAATATTTATTGTGTAACTTGACATGATTTGTGGTTCAAGCTCTTATTACTGCTCTCGCAACACCATGTTCCGTTCTTTCATTATACGCTGATTGTAGATATGGCACATTAGCATTGGTTGGTTGATTCTTCTTATCTAATTATATATTTTTCTTCTACATGATATGTTATTCCGTCGCTTCTGGTCACCAGGAACTCAGTCCACCAATGATGACAAATTTATGAATGCTTCCTTTGATATCTATTATATTCACGCCAAACTACATTTATACGACCAAAAGCATTCATGTTGATACATCACATGCACATTTCAAATATATTTCTATCACCGAAAGTAACACATGTATGTCCATACATGGTTACATTGGCAAAAAAAAGAGTCATCGTTTTTTTCCATGTGGTAATTGTAGGTTGAATGGTATATAAATTTTTTGGTTATGTTCATATACTTTTGGTGCGTAGTGTGTAGTGTTCATAATAAAAAAATGGTAGCATTTTTTATTTGAAATTCACATAGAGACACATGTAGTTTTGTCCACATGATAATAGTTCTTTATGTCACTTACCGTATATCTTAACCATCTTTTGTATGTGGTTTTCATAAGATCAAAACATTTCTTTGTTTATTTTATTTCTTATTTTTAAATTTTATACATAAAATATTTGTGGTTTTTATGCATACAATAAGAATTTTCTTTGTGGCTTGACCATAGACCTAAAACAATGGCAGTTTATATAATTTTCTAGTGTGTACTTCCATAATAAGTCCATTTTGCTAACTCCTTTTATTTCTTATTTTGTATTTTTATATAAAAAATATCACTATCTTAGCTTATTTCTTCCGATGCATCTGAGATATACTATGATTGTTATGACTTTTAAAAACGATAATTATAACCTGCTAATGTTCCATGTCAAGCAACGCCTTGAATGTTGTACAATTGGTTCATAAGTTTTGTCAGCATGGCTTGCTTCCACATGGCATGCGTGCCAGCTACTGATCATCTAGCGAGGAGACGCCACATGTAAACGTCAAGCGCACGGATGTCACGCTATAACGGCCTCCTTTAAAATTTTGTATTATCAACCAAAAAATTGATAGTTAATTTAATATTCTCTCCATTCCTAAATATAAGTCTTTTTAGAGATTCTACTACAAACTACATACTGATATATACAAACATATTTTAGAGTTTAGACTCACTCATTTTGCTCTGAATGTAGTCTATAGTGAAATCTATAAAAAAGACTTATATTTAGGAACAGGGGGATTATTATTGTGCCATTGCATTACTTTTTTTATTTGAGAATACTCACCGTGCCTACTAATTTGCATGTCTTTTTTTCATGATATATTATTTACCAAAGCCTGAATTTGAGCAGGTTCATATTTTGGTAGTGAAAATTACTTAAATATTAAACACTGAAATTAAGAACCACCTCCAGCTTGCTAATCCAGAGCAAAGCACTATTTTTTCCCGCTAATTTCATGGCATGAAATGCTCCTGTGTACAACCCAGACTGCCCCTTGTACACGTACGGATCATAGTGCTTTAGATTGGCTTATTTTAATACGGGCTGAAGCTTTCCATCCTTAGCCCTGACAATGTATTGTTTATTCATATATGGATGGATGTGTGCGTACATGGCCAGCACTTATGTATGTCCATCCAATGATTGTTCGACCTGCCCTGTTTCCTTTTTTCTTAGCATAAGGCGGACAACAACCTATGTAGCGTACGTGGTCATGACTCTTTTTGACCGGCTATTTTAAGTTATCTCTATATCCGGATTACAACATGCCTTTTTCTGCGAGTTCAATACTATGGCATGGCTTTCTTTTTTTATATGAACGTGTCAACCATAGTCTTGTTTGTACATGGTTTATGTTGTGCGTAACTTTTTCGTCTTTTAATCTCAATCGTTATTATTTAGATCAACGGAGCATATTTTTAAAGCTTATGTGGATTAATATGATGGCTTGTTTGTCTTCTGTATTATGTATATAATAGAAGATAACATCAGGTTGCAATGTTTAGAGCTATCAAACAACATGTTACAGGAACTTATCATGGCAAACAAAGGCATGGTATGAATCTACTAGTTGCATAGATCAAATGACCCTTACTGACCATGCGCCAAAAAGGCATAAAAAATATGATGGCACCCATGTAAACATGGCAAGTTATATTACAGATTCATACAAGGCAGGAACAACAATAAGTAGGCATGTTGGTGAGCTTGAACCACTCACCACAGAGCAATAAATGGCATGGTAAGGCAACCAACAATAAGAAGACATGTTTATGAAGCTAAGAATGGCAAGAGCAAATTCATAGGATGCATGGATCACTAGCAAACAATCATGGAAACATTGAACTTAATGTTAACAGGCTGACAACAACATCATTTAGCAACTTTGGAGCAAGATTAAAACATGCTACAACAAGCTATAAATGCAAACAGAGGCATGAATGGATAGAGAAAGACATGTAGATCATAACATATTTAGTGAACATCTCCAGATTATGCATAGAACGACTAGTAGAAGCAGGTTAACATGGCATCACAAAATAACAGATTCAGCCTAGCAAAACAGTAACAACAAGTGCCCTACTTAACAAGCTCGATGCACTCAGCACAACTCACAAAAATACATGGATAGCACCCCTGGAAAGATGGCATGGCATAGTTCAAAACACATGTAGACATCAACCTCATAGGATGCACACATCAACCATGGCAAAAATGACAAATGAGCAAGTTATAACAGTTTCAGCAGATTAACATCAACATGCACTCTTCCAACAGCATTTCGGGCATCAAGATGAGCTCAAATGAAAATGATGCAATGGAATGAAATGAAGTACTCGTCGAGGTGAACAATTTGACATATTACACGCACAAAACAGAGCTACGGATACAGAGATAGAATGCGATGAACATGACATGATTATGACAAAAATCCGGGACTTAGTCGTTTTCTGAAAAAAAAACAGACGGGCGCTATATGGCTAAAAGTCGCACGGGGCGGGGGAAAGAGGGTTTCTCACCCATTGGGCTGAGCCCAGAAGTGGAGAGGCCGGGGCAGGTCGGGCGCTGGGCTGGTCTGGCTGGGCCTCACGGGAAGCTGGGCTGGGGCCCACGCGGGGGTCTCGAGCGGCGCACGGGAGGAGCAGCTCCTCTTCTCGCTCCCGAGCACGATCCATGGCGGCGGCGGCAGGGAGCAACTCCGGCGAGGGGCGGAGCCCGGGGATGGCTGAAACAAGGCGGCGGCGGCGGGATCCGGTCCCCAAGCACCGGATCTGGCCCAACCCGGCCGGATCCGGGCGGTGGCAAGCGGCGCGGCGAGGTCCGGCGATCGGCGTGCGGAGGGCGCTGCTGGAGGTGGTGACCGCTGCGAGGACGGCAGCAAGGCGCCGGAGGTGGCCTCGGGCGCGAGGCGGATCCGCGGGCGGCGCGGCAAGCGGCGGCTCGGCCCGCGCGATGGAGACGGCGGCGGGAGCGATGTGGCGGCGTCTGATTGGGCAGGCGGCGGAGGCGGACATGTCCGGCTGCGGGAGGAGGAAGAAGCTAGGGTTAGGGGGGATTCATCCGCGAATTTTGGGGGAGAGGGTGTTTATATAGGTAGAGGGAGCTAGGAGAGTCCAAATGAGGAGCGGTTTTCGGCCACGCGATCGTGATCGAACGACCGAGAGCATGGAGGGGAGTTTGCTGGGTTTTGGGCTACTTTGGAAGGGGTGTTGGGCTGCAACAAAAGAGGGCTTTGCGGTTACCCGGTTAACCGTTGGAGTATCATACGACCTCCAAATGGCACGAAACTTGACAGGCGGTCTACTGGTGCTATACCAAGGCCGCTTGGCAAACCTCAGGCCATTCCGAGAAAGTTTAACACCCGCACAAGAGAAGAGGCAAAAAGGGGACGCCGGAGGACATAGGAGTGCCGGATTGCAAAACGGACAATGGGGAAAATGCTCGGATGCATGAAACGAACATGTATGCAAAATGAAATGCACATGATGACATGATAAAATGCAACATGCAAGCAAATGACATGGCAACAACGACGAATAACTGGCGGACACCTGGCGCATCAGATCCGGGGCGTTACATAGTCGTGGAGCCATTGCAACTAGAAAGCTTAAAGGGGTTAATTGGGACAAAGGACACGAGGTTTATACTGGTTTGGCCCCTTACGGTGAAGGTAAAAGCCTACGATCCAGTTTTGAGTGGGATTGCTTATGTCTCGATAACCAGGGAGTGAATCGCTTGACCTAGCTCTCGAGTTGATGTTACTTGTCCTGAACCGCCGCTGGGTCGTCCCTTTATATACAGAGGTCGACGCCCAGCGGCTTACAGAGTCCCGGCCGGCTCATAAACAGTGTCCGGCTCTGTCTCTTAACTATTCTTGCCTTACAATACAAGTCACGCACATATGGCGGTTTATCACTATGGGCCTTAATTCGCCTCTGGGCTTTGGGCCCTTAACTGAACCACCATCTTTATCCTTAGTCTTGAGCTTCAAGAATATTTGTAAGCATAACTCGGCCCCTCCTGGGCGGGTCATACTAATAATTATATCCCCAACATTAGGCCTCAGATTGATTTGGACTGGTTCATGTCAATCTTCAACACTTAAGAAAAGTCTTCTGACCTTATGAAATTTCCGTAACCCACCATGACGTCATCCTCTGGATTTGTTATAACCCGCCATGATGTCACCTGTCATAAATGCACGTTTTTTTTGTTTTTTGGTTCAATGTATCCCAATGGATCTTTATCTTGATGACCATCCCAAAAATCGAGGCGTCCTTGCAGTTGGATAATTTATGTTTTTGGCCTCCTTGTTTTTCGCGCTCTTTTAATGGTCCTTCCTTATAAATAGACCCGACTAGGTCTTCTTCATTCTTCCCTTTCTTCGTCTTCTTCCTCTTGCCTCCATCTGTCACTCAAGCTCCGCTGCCGCCGCCGCAGCGCACCTCGTCTCTGTCAACCTTGGTCGCTGCATCGACCTGAACTTGATCAGAGAACGGCGCCGCCCTTCCGCAACAAATCTACTGTTGTAAGTTTTCCCCTTTCTGCACCATAGATCCATGCTAGGGTTAGTCGAGTTCTTCTGTACAGTTCGGAGTTCATCCCAGTTCTTCGCGTTTTCTTCTGCCATAGCTCTTTTCGATCCAACAGTAGCGTAGATCTCGTGCGGTAAGTGTTCCGCATCCCTTTTAGGCACTAACAGATCTTCTTTCTTTGTAAAGAATGCACATTAGAACGCATGAACTTCTCTGTACCATGTTTTTAGGTCTAGAAATTTTTCTTTTCTGAATGTCCATTTGATCCAAAATAATAGCTGCAGCTTGTGAAACCTGTTTATGCAACACTTAGGCAAAAATATGCACTTATTAGATTCATCCAGCCATGGCGACTCTGATCACCGGCTTTTAAAGAGGCAACACTCAATTTATACTTTGACCACCCACGACAATTTAAACAGTTCAGACGGCTTATAGAGCCTATGGCGGCTTAAATGATCTTGACATAATTATCCTTATACCAGTAGGCCCCTTCATAAGCCGCCATCTTGAATATGCATTGTATTGTTTTTCCTGCCCGACTTAAATTTGAACCGGCCGTTTTTACTTTGTCTTAGGCTTTCATCACAATGGCACCAAAAGCACCTACTTCCTGCAACTGAGTCAAATCCATTGTCACAGATAGCACCCCTGACAACTTTGTGAAGACCGGCTATCTGCCGAAGAAAGAAATCATGTCCTATCGTGCTCCTGACCCGGAGGAGGAATTTCCTAAGCCCAAAGAGGGAGAAGTTCTTGTTTTCACGGATCATATGAACCGGGGTTTCTCTCCTCCAGGATCAAAATTCTTCAAAGATGTGTTGCACTTCTTTGATCTTCACCCACAAGACATCGGACCCAATTCTGTGTGTAACATCTACAACTTCCAAGTATTTTGTGAAGTATATCTTGGAGAAGAACCCAATATTTTGCTCTTCAGAGAGCTATTCTATTTGAACCGCCAGAATGAGTGCACTAGCGCTCAGAGCTTAGAACTTGGTGGTGTCTCGATCCAACGTTGTAGGGACGTAATTTTTCCTTATGCCAACCCGCCGAGTCATCCAAAAGAATGGAATAAGACATGGTTTTACTGCCAAGACACCTCTCCGGCAGGTGAAAACCCTCTGCCCGGCTTTCATACTCTTCGTCTTGGGCCCAACCACCAGCTGCCTGACAAGATTACAGCTGCCGAACGGAAAACACTTGCCCCCACTTTAGCGAAGATCAAAGCTCTTCTAGGTAACGGGTTAACTGGCATCGACTTGGCCCGGGTTTGGCTCGCCTGGCGAGTCATTCCGTTGAGCCGCTGCCCCGGCTTGATGTGTACCTACACGGGTGGAAAGGACGACCCTCTGCGGCACAGCCCTGACGACTTACCTGAGGATGTCATCAATGATATGACGAAGTCCCTTTTGAACGAGAGCCTGGCAGATTGTGGTAAAGTGGGCTTAGCCCCCTTCTGCAAAGCTAACCCGGCTCCAAAGGTAAACCGCCTCTCTGAACAAATTACTTTAGTTTTTTGATGTTTTATCCACACTCATACCTTTGCAAATTCTCGCAGGTGGGTGACAAATTCTGGAAGGTCAAATATGACCATGAGGCTGCCAAGAAAGCCAGGAAGGAGAAGAAAGCTACCAGGAAAGAGGCCGCCAAGAAGAAGGGAAAGAAAGCCACCGCCTCCGACTTGCTTCGGCTAGAAGATTCTTCCGAGTCGGAGGTAGCCGTTGACTCTCTTGGCTCCTTTTTTAATCATCTTATTGACACTGATTATCAGTAGGAGGACACAGGAGCCAGCCGTAACAAGGCTGAGGAGGTCACTATCATTTCCTCCGACTTCTAGCCTTTGCCAAGACAGAAAATCCGCAGAGTAACCCGGAAAGTAAGATTTTCACATCCCTTAGCTTATCAAGATGCTCAATTTCTTTTGAAGCGACAGATTCATGAGAGCCGGAGGCAGACCCGGACTAGCAAGCACGCGGAGCTCTCCTCCGGCTTGCCAAACACCCCAAAGAAGCGCCGGACCGAGGTCACCTCTGATTTAACTTCCTTATATCCTTTGGCGGGTCTCACTCGCCAACCTCTCAATTCTTCTGATTTCGATTATCAGGAAACTTCCCCTTCCTCTGGCGACTCAATGCAGTCCACCCTGCCGGCTTTTAAAACCGCACCAGGGTAATGATGACCTGCTTATCCGATATTCATTTCAATCCATTGCATATGTATTAACCTTTTGATTTGATACAGTGGACAAGCCAAACCCAGCAAACGGGTCAAGAAGAGCAAGACGGCTAAAGATACGGTCGTGACAAAGCCAGTACTTACAACAGCCGCACCTGAATCGTCAACTCATAAGCCGCCACCCGAGCCAGCTCAAGACATACCAACTTCAACTGCTGACCTACCTGCTGAGAGAGCCGTTGATGGCTCAGAAAACCTGGAAGCTCCTAACCCGGTTAGGACGGATGATCCTCAAGACACTGACATTGAGATCACCAGAAACGGCTTTGCTGAACTGGGAAGGCCAACTGTGCTGGCCAAGTGTTCCGCCAAGGAGGAACTTCTGGATCACCACCGGCTCAAGCTTGACCTTGCTGACTATGCTCACATGAGTACTGGAGACATCTTTTCTGGCTACATGAGCCAAGTGCATAGCAGCCGGAACCTCGAGATTGACATGGTGAAACAGATGCACCAAAAATTTGAGGTACAACCCCTTTCTCCGCATTCATTTATCTTTACTATGCTAGCCCCCAAGTCTATTGCTTATGATGAATATGTTGTAGACTTAGAAACAGATTTAATGACATTAGTAGCATAGATGGATAAAGCATGGAAAAAATTCGTCTTAGTCCGTAGTCCCCAAGGGGCGGCTTAACCAGCATGGTTGAGCCGGTCCTTCATATGATTATAAAATGAAATACTCACAAAGCTTTGAACAGCAATATGCATTAGCCTCCAAGTGCCAAGTATTATTGTTTGCAAAGTGCTTGGGACTTAGTGTCATGAACCACCATTTTAAGTAAAATTCTTCAGTAGACATTAGCCCCCAAGTGCCAAGTATTATTGCTTGCAAAGGGCTTAGGACTTAATATTGCATCAAAATTGTCTTCATTTTGACCCTGTATTTGCATAGGCTGCCAGGAGTCAACTTGAATCAGAGGTGACTGACCTGAAGAACCGCCTTGAGTCCCAAGAGACAGAAACCCAAAGAGCCGACTCCAAGTTCAAATTCAGCGTTTCTGAACAAGAAAAACTGAAGAAAGAATTTGAAGCAGAAAAGAAGGCCTGGGCTAATGAAAAAAATTGCATTGATTAACCGAGCTAAGAAGGCAGAGGCGGCTTTTGAAGAAGCAACCGGGGAATTAACCGGCTTAAAACGCCATGTCTCTCAAATGGTCTTACCGATCTTTGGTAAGTCACCCTACAGGTGTTAAATACTTGGACCTTTCAATTGATCATATAATTGGAATTGACTCACCTGATCATGTTTATGCAGGACCCAGGAGTTCAAATCTTAACCAAAATATGATGATCAAGCTGAAGGCAGTTTATACACTGGTGGAGCAACTATACACCGGGTCTCAGCGTGCATTAGCAATGGTGGCTTTGTCAAATGAAGTGCCTACCCTCCTGGAAGAGGTATTGAAGAACCTTTCTATGCTACCCCAACGATTGAATGAACTGAGGCGGGCGGCTGCAAGAGCCGGAGTGGTGAATGCTTTAAGCCGGGCCAAAGCTTGGCTACCGGAGTTAGAACCGTCCGACATTGCCACTGGCTATCCAAGCTTGAAGGAGGATGGTACTCCCTTTGAACAAGAAGACTTTACCGCTTGTGTAAAGGAGATACGCCCTGTGGGCACCCAGATAGCTGAAGAAGGGCGGGTTATGACGTTGAAAACCGGAGAATTCCAAGGCGTCACTATAAAGTGACCAGTCTAATCCCCCACTCCGTAAGCATACCTTCGCCCCTGAAGTTGACCTGGCCGGACTAGTTGATGATGAAGCTGAATTTGAAGCTTTGAACAACATTGAATGGTCATCCTCAACCTTCCAGGAAAGGGGACAGGGCGAAGAAGCGGAGAAGGCTGACCCGGACGCTTCAGGCGAATCATGAGAGCTAGTCTGGCATGGCGGCTCATACCTGTGATGTGCTAAAAGACAATATGAATCATTTGGACTCGAGGAGTCATGTAATAGAAATAACTTTGATTTGGATGTGCCATCATGCACGTTTTGATGCTTAATGCCATTAAGCTGCGGTGTTATATTCACCCGTGTTTACTTTTCATCTGCTTTCCGTATGTTTGACCAAACCTTTTAACTGTTCTGCACATGAAAACAGACCACAAGATCCCTTGGCGGCTTACCGCAAGGCTGGTCAAAATAACTTGATATAAAAAAGAATCACAGATAAGCTTGTTGTAACATATAATGTTTAAAACACAACTATAATCTTATACCTGTGACCTTTTGAATTTGCACCGTCGACTTGTATAACCCATTCAGTAAGGGTGATAACCCAATCTTCGGACATTAATATTTCCTAAGGTATAATGATGCTCATATATTGGCGACTTATCAGCCAATATCAAGCCGGGTTAAAATTAACCATACTTGTACTTGTAAACCATAGAAAAGTCTCAAGTCAAATAAAGGGTGATTCCAAAGAAAAAAAAACTTAAACCAAAGAGATTTTTGAAAAATTCAAGGCTGCTGATTCGAATATGATCAGTAAACTATTCGAGAGGGTTCAAGCTAGGATTCGAATACGATCATGTAGCCCCCAGTGGCTTTGGCGTTGCGCCGATCATGAGGGTACCGACAGCTATGTTCTCTTTGGTTCGAATACGACCTATGTTTGAACAGGAAGCCCCGTAATGACCTTGAGAGTTTTTTAACGACTCTGATTCGAATACAATCAAAGTCGGTTCCCAAAAGGGGTTGAGCTATGATTCAAATACGATCAAGAAGCCCCCTAGTGAGCTTGGCAGTGTGCCAATCAAGAGGGTATCGACATCTATGTTCTCTTTGGTTCGAATACGATCTATGTTTGAACAGGAAGCCCCCTAGTGATCATAAGTTTTAACAGCTAGATTTGAATACGATCGTAAGCCGGATCAAGAGGGTTAAGGTGGATCGAATACGATCAGCTCCCAAGTGATCATGTGAGATGACAATGATAATAATGACACATTTACCTTTGAGGAAGGAAAAAAGGACAGAGGTCCTGCTTTATTATTTATCATAATATATACATTGTCAAAATATGTACATCATGAGAGCCGGTGGCTCAAGTGTAGTAAGGCCAAAGATGAGTGATATTCCACGCCCGGCGGGTTTCCTCCTCTGACTTAAATGAGTCTTTGTGCTCTCGAACATTGATAAGGTAGTATGACCCGTTGTTCAAGTTCTTTCTGACCATAAAGGGCCCTTCCCAAGGTGGGGATAACTTGTGCGCATCAGTTTGATCCTAGATGAGCCGGAGCACCAAATCACCTTCCTGAAAGGTTCTGGTCTTAACCCGACGGCTGTGATAACAGCGCAGGTCCTATCGATAAATCACCGAGCGAGCTGCTGCTAAGTCACACTTTTCATCTAATAGGTCAAGGGCATCCTGACGTGCCTGCTCATTGTCTACCTCAACATAAGCCGCCACGCGGGGCGAGTCATGACGGATGTCACTAGGGAGAACCGCCTCAGCTCCATAGACCATGAAGAAAGGCGTTGTCGGTGTCAAAACCGGCGGATCTCGGGTAGGGGGTCCCGAACTGTGCGTCTATGTGACGCCCACGATTCAATCGTACACTAATCATGCACGCAAATGTGTACGATCAAGATCAGGGACTCACAGGAAGATATCACAACACAACTCTAAAACATAAATAAGTCATACAAGCATCATAATACAAGCCAGGGGCCTCGAGGGCTCGAATACAAGTGCTCGATCATAATGCAAGCAGATAGAGAAGAATAGGCGATATCCGGTGATCAAGGGGGGGGCTTGCCTGGTTGCTCGGCAAGAAGAAGGGGTCGCCAACTCCGTAGTCGAATCGGGGGTCGCCATAGCCTCGGGTCTACCGAAAGAAGTAACGAGGGGGAACACAATAAATAACAGAGCAATCAAAGCATCACAAAGCATAACAAGACAATACGCGTGTTCGTTGTGCCCTAACGCGTAGTAGGTGATACCGATGAAGGGGAAACATCCGTAAAGTATCCCTGTTTCCGCTTTCAGCGCGATGAACCAGAGGGGAAAAGTTACATGTTCGCTATGCTAGGGATGTGTGGCAGACGAACGGGCCACGTATTCAGATTCGTCTCGTCGTTCTGAGCAACTTTCATGTTGAAAATAATTTAATCCGAGTTATGGTTTAAAAGATATGATTTTCTAAAGATTTTATTAATTTCTGGAATTTAATAAACTATTTAATTTAATTCGAAAATGGATTTATGACATTAGCATGATGTCATGCTGATGTCAGCAATCAACAGGGTTGACTGGTCAACCTAACATGTGGGTCCCGGTTGTCATAGACTGTCAATTAACCTAACATATTAATTAACTAACCTAAGTGATTAGATTAATCTAATCAAGATTAATTAAGTAATTAATTAATTAATTATTTTCTTAATTATTATTTTTATTCTCTTTTTTTCTATAAAACGTTTAGGGTGGTGGGGCCCCTTTGTCATAGGCCCCAGGGACTAAATGGGGTAGGCTAACGGGCGCGGGCGAGGTTGCCCATCGTATAACCCGGCGACGCCAACAGTCGCGGATGGCGCGCCGCCTGGCCGACGAGGCCACAAATGAGGCAGGGCTGTGTGGCGGGCGCTTGCCGAGGAGGACACCGGGGCCGTGGAGGGTGCGGCCGGACCACTGTGGGGCGGGTCAGTGAGCAGCGGCGGAGGTGGCCGCGGCATGGTGAGCGCGAACGGGAGCACGAGGCACGCACGACGCCATGAGGATGCTTGTTGGCGCAATGGCGCGATGGTGAGCAGGTGCGAGGGCGTAGCACTAACACGATGCGGCTATATCTCCCACGTGTCGAAGCACGACTTAGAGGCATAACCACATTGAAAGCAATGTCGCAAGTGAGGTAATCTTCACACAACCCATGTAATACATAAGGGAAAGAGATACATAGTTGGCTTACAATCGCCACTTCACACAATTACATGAATAAAGCATTACATCATCCAGATACAATCAAGGTCCGACTACGGTACCAAAATAAAAGAAGAACCCCAAATGCATAAAGGTCCCCGATCGACCCTAACCGGGCTCCACTATGATCAACTCAAACGAAACAACACAATGAACAAGATCTTCATCAAGCTCCTCCTTGAGCTTGGTTGCATCACCGCCGGTAACATAGGCACTTGCAAACTGGTTTTGAAGTATCCGTGAGCCACGGGACTCAGCAATCTCGCACCATGAGATCAAGACTATTTAAGCTTATGGGTAAGGTAAAGGCATGAGGTGGAGCTGCAGCAAACGACTAGCATATATGGTGGCTACAATCGCAAAAGAGAGCGAGAAGAGAAGGCAAAGCACGGTCGATAAAAGTATGATCAAGAAGTGATCCTATAGCAACCTCGCAAGCATAACTCCAACACCTTGTTCACTTCCCGGACTCACCAAAGAGACCATCACGGTTACACACACGGTTGATGTATTTTAATTAAGGTCAACTTCGGTTTTCTACAACCGACATTAACAAATTCCCATCTGCCACATAACCGCGGGCACGGCTCGAAAGTTTATACCTGCAAGGGTGTCCCAACTTAGCCCATGACAAGCTCTCGCGATCATCGAAGAATAGACCTTCACCCAAGACACTCGATCGACTCGGTATCCCTACATCAAGACATTTCGACAATGGTAAAACAAGACCAGCAAAGCCGCCCGATGCCGACAAATCCCGATAGGAGCTGCACATATCTCGTTCTCGTGGCACACCGGATGAGCAAGACGACGGGTTGGCATAGACCACGGTTGCCAGGGGCGCCGGACATCGCCAAAGTTGGACCAACACTCGAAGGAGCACCGTCCCGGGGTTAAAATAAAGATGACCCTCGGGCTCCGAAACCCAAGGGAAAAAAGGCTAGGTGAGGCAAATGGTAAAAGTCAATGTTGGGCCTTGCGGACAAGTTTTATTCAAAGCGAACTGTCGGGGGGTCCCATAATTACCCGACCGCGTAAGGAACGCAAAATCCGGGAACATAACACCGTATGACGGAAACTAGGGCGGCAAGAGTGGAACAAAACACTGCATAAGGCCGAGCCTTCCACCCTTTACCAAGTATATAGATGCATTAATAATATAAGAGATATTGTGATATCCCAACAAGTAAACATGTTCCAACAAGGAACCACATCTCCATGTTCCAACAAGGAACAAACTTCATCTTCACCTGCAACTAACAACGCTATAAGAGGGGCTGAGCAAGGCGGTAACATAGCCAATCAATGGTTTGCTAGGAATGGTGTCAAAGGTTAGAGGTTTGTCATGGCAATTTGGGAGGCTGACAAGCAAATGGTAGGCATCGTAGCATTGGCATAGCAAAAGAGCGAGCAAACTAGCAAGCAAAGATAGAAGTGATTTCGAGGGTATGATCATCTTGCCTGAGATCCCGCAAGGAAGAAGAACGAGTCCATGAAGAAGACAAACGGACGAAGACGAACGAATCCTCACAACTCCGGAACGAAACCGAAGCTAACGAGAGAAGAAACCCGGAAAGAAACAAACAACATAGTAAACAACCATCACATAAACATGTCATGATGCACAAACAAGTATGATGCATGTCCGGTTTAATGAGGCATGGCAAGGCAATATGCACAACCAAAACTACAAGTTAAATGGAGCCCAATATGCAACGAGTTGCATATTGACGAAACACCACATCAATTATTTAGTTCTCTCTCGTTAAGGCTAACCAACAATATTAAATGTTGTTAAGCATGGTAAAAGGTGAAGCATAAATAAACTAACTATTTAGGCAAGTTTAAATGAGGCCGGAACAACAAACAACACTTCCGGAAAATCCCCATGTGCATTTAGCAATTTAACGCAACTACAATTTTAAGCATTTAAATTGTTATTATCATGATGCGGATGACATGCACAAGTTTTATGCAATTTTTATGAAAATGTTGACATAAGTATGTTATGAAGCATTAGTCGCCATGGTGGAAGGAAAAAGGTGCCACGGCGGTGAAACGGAAATGGTGCCACGGCAACATATCCGAAAATGATGCCACGGCAACATATCGGTTCCGGTAGCTTGAGGAGATACCGATGCAAACGAGAAGTGGGCGTGAGCGAGTCATGCAAAAGATGGTGGGGTGATCCCGGATATCGGGTGTCCCACATGTCGGTGGCATGGCAAAAGAGGGGCAACGCAAGGACAATTCGAACACGGTGCAAGACTCGAGCATCTCATACAACCAAGCATGCATTCGTTCACGGGCGGTCGTCATCTCGGGATTATACCTTCGAAGCGTGCATTTATGGAGCGAATCGAGTTCGTAGAGGAAGTAGAGGAAGTAGTCGTTCTCGGGCGTCGAGGGAAGTAGTGGTACACATGCCGATGGTAGTGGTACATCTCGTAGTGGAAGTAGTTGTTCATGTCCCGTGGATGTTCGGGGTCCACAGGGTCTTCGAGGGTCGACGGTAGTTGAAGTAGTGGTACACGGCAGCGGCGGTAGTGGTACACGTTTCGTAGATGTTCAGGTCGACGGTAGTGGTACACGCGACGTAGGGGTACTTGGTGAAATCCACGGGTGTCCGTAGTTGTACTTGGCGTTCGGAGTCCGGGTCTTGTCGGTGGTGTACTTGGTGCTCGAGGTTCTGATCCGGGGGTGCATGCGTCCACGGTGACACTACATGGTGCGCAGAGGCGACAACTTGGGCGGTGCTGGGCATCGGGAACAGGAGCATACTCGCTCGGGCATGAAGCTGGTCGCGGTTAACGCGCGAGGCGCGCGTGCAGGTGGATCGAGCAGGCAGCAACGCTGCTCGTCCTCCTGGGTCAAGGCCGAGGCGAAGCTGATGGCCTCGCAGGCCATGGCAGGCGGAGCGCGGCGAGGGTGGTGGTGGACGCGGACCGGCTCGATCCGGCCAGATCCGAGGCCAGGGAGGTTGCGGGCTCCTCCGACACCTGAGCGAAGACGGGCGGGCACGAGGAGAAGACATGGGGCCGCTGGACGAGCTTGAGGACGATGGCTGGTGAGGCAGAGGAGGGGCACGGACGCAGGCGATGGAGGGCCGCCGGAGTTGGCCGACGGGCACCGTCTCGGGGAGCTCCTGCTCAAGCCCGATAGCGGAGGAAGGCGCGGAGCTGCAGGCCTCGTGCGGCGAGGAGGAGCCATGGAGGAGGAGAGGAAAGCGGCCGGCTGATGCAGGCGACGAGGAGGAGGTCGAGGGGACGGGACGAGGGCGTGGTCGCGGGGCTCGCTGGTCGCGCGAGGGGGTGGAGGCGCGAGGCGACGGGGTCGTGCGCGAGGGAGGAGGCAGCGGCGGTGTCCATGGCCTCGGCGAGGAGGTCGGGCAAAGTGGGGCTCCTGTGGGGCGGCGATGCAACAGAGCGGCAGCTCGGGAGAAGACGAGAGGGAGAGGATGAGGGGATCGGGACGAAGGGGGGTTCGAGCTGCGTGCGGGCGAAGCGGCGCTGGAGGGAGGACGAAGGGGATGGAGATCGAGTGGAGGGGAGGCTAGGGTTAGAGCTGGGGCCGGCTGGGCCTTGGGATTAGGTGGGCTGGTGCCTTAGAGGCCGGCCCGAGTAGGGAAGAAAATGGCCAGAGGCCTGGCTGGGCTGCGCTGGAGCTGCTGTCTCTCTTCTCTCTCTCATTTTCCCATTTAAAACAAAACAGAAAAAGAGAAAGAAAAGAAAGAGAAGGATAGGCAAAGAATTAGCACATGCAAATAATATTCTTGGACTCACAAAAATGCGCTAGTTCCAAGAAAATAGAAGTGAGCAAGATTGCAAGATTAAATTCAAAATCATTTGAATTTAATTCAATAGGTTTGAACTAGGACTAGGTAAAAGGAAGGTCCAAAAATGTTGTGATTTTTGGGGAAGCTCCGGAAAAACAAGAAAGAATATATGGCAAAGTTAGAGGCCAAGAATTGAAATAATAAAGGGCATTGGGATTTTGCAAGTGTGTTAATGGGTGAACTCCAGAGAATGGATTATTTTATAATAGCTCCACTAATATTGGGAGGATATGTTATAAAGAGAATCACCACGTGAATTCCCTCGATTTAAATAGATCAAAAGATCTATGCAATTTATTTAGTTGAGGTGCAAAAGATTTGTGAGATGATGGCATGATGACATGATGCAATGCAAATGACGCAATGATGAAAGCAACAAACAAAACAAATCACATGACGAAACTCGGAGTAGCTGGAAGTCTTCTGGAGCGTCGGTCTCGGGGCGTTACAAGGGCCGTGGCGAAGCAGGCAGTTGCCAGAGGAGGACACCGGGGCCGTGGAGGGTGCCGCCGGACCACTGTGGGGCGGGTCAGCGAGCAGCGGCGGAGGTGGCCGCGGCATGGTGAGCGCGAGCGGGAGCACGAGGCACGACGACGTTTACAGGGGATGCTGTTGGGCGCAATGGCGCGATGGTGAGCAGGTGCGAGGGCGTAGCACTAACACGAACGGGAGCAGAGGGGGAGAATGGAGGAGGCGAGGTGCTCACGTGCGACGTGAGAGGGGAGGCATCGAGGCTTGACGCGGTCCGGCAGGGAGGAGGACGAGGACGAGCGACGAAGGAGAGGCGGGGAAGCGGTGAGCGACGACATCGAGGGCGGCTCCGGGGCGACGTGGCAGCGGCGGGGTGGCACCGGCGATGTGGTGGCGGCGGGGACGACGGCGTCGGAGTGGAGGCAGGCCGTCGGGGCGACGGTGACGTCGAGCACCGAGGCGCTGTCGTCATGCCACCGGGCTGCGGATGACGCGGGCGCTGGGTGATGGGCAGTCCGCGACGGGTGGTCTTGAGCGGCGACGGACGGCCAAGGCGGCGAAGCGCCAAGGCCGAGGCGACGGGTCGGGCGGTTCGAGCCCCCGATCCAATCGGGGAGAGGGAGGAGTGGGGGAGAGTGGGGATTAGGGTTTGCGTGGGTGTGGGGATAAGGTGTGGCCGGCTGGGCCTGTTGGGCCGGCCCGTTCGGACGGCGGAGGCCAGCTGGGCCACTTGGCCCAGCGGGGGGGGGTAAAGTTGTTTTCCTTCTATTTTAGTTTTGTTTTATTTTATATTTTATTTTATTTTATTTTTATTTGTAGTTTCATTTATCTTTAGTTTTATAAAAATTACCACTAGTGCCTAAATTTGTATTTATCAACAAACTACTGTGAGATTAATTATTAACCCATAATAAAATAGTTTTAGCATTTTATAAATTCAATAGGCATTTGTTTAATTGTTTTCACTACTGTTTTAATTGTTTTAGAGCCTTTAAACATTTTATCAAAGTTTGGTTTCTCCACCATAATTACTTACGATTTATTTGACACAACCCGAACATTTTTATTTTAATATTTGAAAACTTTTGTCGATTGACTTAATTAGGATTTAAATTTGAAACGGTTTTGAATTAACCCGAGATTAATTACAGTGACAGAGGTGACGTGCCATCATTAGGATGGGATTACTGTAGCTTAATTATCCGGTCGTCACAAATCTCCTCCACTACAAGAAATCTCATCCCGAGATTTAAGAGGGGGACTAGGGGGAAAGGTCTGGTTACGAAATCCTAACGAATCTCTCGTCTTTGGTTGCTCTTCTCGAAGAGGTGGATCCATTATGTTGAAGTATTCATTTCTCTGCTCCAGGTCATCATGATGGAGCGTCATCCTTTGTTCGGGATCTCCAACGTACTAACGAATCAATAAGGGGCAACTCGGCTACGACAAAAATGCTTATGAGGGAACAATCTAGGGGTTAACCCAAGAATGAGCATAAGAGTATCTCTCGAGTTGAACATACAAAATACATCGAGAGTAAGGTACGAAGGTACAATAAGAGGTTCCAAGCGGATAGATAGTTGCTCGAGGTCTGAACCAGGGTGAGAAAGGGGTTCAGAGTAACGAGAGTAAGGATTGGGTCTGATACCAGAATAGAACACTAGGAAGGTGGCCTGTGAATTAAATACGAAGCCAAGCGTGAGGAATAACCATTAGAAACAGGGTTGTACAGGAGAGTCAGGTTTCGATCCTGTGGAACTGTGGGTTATGGGCCCACCATGTGGTTGAAAGTAGGAAGGGGGCCGACATCTTGCACGGTCATGATAGCAAGACATGTCAGAGGGTAGCCTATCAATTATGTTGGCAACAATGTCGGTACCAAGGGCGAGGGACGAAGAGAACCATTTTCCTGCTCGTTGAACGAGGTGGACCATTAGGCAAAGTTCTCGTCCATCGGTGGTTACCGAATGTCATCAACAAAAGTAATGTGGTCTTACCGACAGTGGTACCATTAAGGTTCTTACCTAAGCAGGAATTATCACCGCTTAGTTAAGTCGGATTACCGTAATAGTCGAATAATGGAAAGGAAAATGTGTTTAAACACATGTTTCGAGTATATCCTTCCCAAGGACAAGTAGAGCAAGATATCCACGACGGATAGAAAGTAGGTAAGGGAGAGGAATTTCAAGACCTTACCCATACAACGGTGTTTGGATAATTGAGCAAGAAACATTTAGCATTGGGCTTCAAATGCTCTTATAGAAAATCGGAGTACCACAGACAAGCTTCGAGATAGCATTGACATGGTCTTCAAGCAAAGGTCGGACTACGGATACACGAAGGATCCATCAAGAACAACTTGTAGAATAAGTCTTACAATTTCCTCATGGAAGAATGGTTAACCTTGTTAAAAAGGAAACTATAATGATAGGTCCTCCAGCCGGGGGGGGGGCATGCTAGGCAGGACATCATGTTACCGGGTCATCAAAGGATCAACATCATAACTCTTGGAAAGTTGTCCCAACCATCAAATCTGACCGAGATTCAGATCCGATTGGTGTCATGATACCTCAGACTCAGGATGTCCGAGAAGAAAAAGTGCAACACAAATAGATGAAATGACATTGCAAGATTCTCAGGAAATGAACTATGGGAGCGGGTTCCGAAACAAAAGCTCATCATTAAACCAATGAAGAGATAAGGAGGTAGTTGATGAACTCAACGACAATTCATCGAGACTTCCAAAAGATGGGTTTTCACAATTATGTGAACAAGAAGATAACATTAGCTAGATCAAATGACTTAATGATGTATGCTCGAGGAAAACATACACAGTTAAACATTGGTCGAAATGTGCATTCGAAATATGGGCTAGGTAGCACGATCAATGTTCGAATGACGATTCAATAATCAATAGTCTAAGAATGATCGGCCGACCATTAACTTCAAAGCAATAGGGTTGCTAGAAGTTTAGAATTTACACGTCACAGACCACTTGTCGGTATTCCGGTTAGAAACAACACGGGGACCAAGAAAGAATGGTGATGGTAATAAGTATCACTTGTATCAAGAATTCTTAGGGGTGGTGAATTTCTCGCAACATTCTTGACATAAAATACGATAGTGCTCCATGGTAGGACATAAGCTGGATAGCAAGGAGCTCCATAACATGAACAAGTATGTGTTGGAGGGAAGGCAATAATGTTTTCGATGATAACACAAACCATCGAGGGCAAGGATAGTATTCCTCATCATGAACTCAATTGATATCCTGGAAGAGCTCATAAGGTTGATGATGATCATGACACACTTTGTCGAGAGATTTCAAGATGTAATCGATCAGCGATGACATCAAGTCAAATGAATGTTGAAGCGAAAGGTTATGGGAACCAAGGGTACGACACAAACTTGGAATCAAGTTTGCTGTTCAAGGAGAATTGATAGGACGAGGAAGATCGATGTAAGCTTAGCTCATCATTGAAAGTTGTGCTCCGAGATTAAGGACCAGGTAGCACAGTTAAGGTTTAACATGATAATGATATAGCCGATCAGGCTAGGAGTTACGTGATGGAGTATTAAACTTCTCAACAACAAAGTACTGAGAGTAATGAATCTCAGTATTGATTCGATTCACCAATTGGTGTTCTCGGTTGACGACAACCCAGAACCCGTGGAGTGACTATGATGGGAAAAGGTACTACTTACGTAATTCCATAGATGAAGTGCAATGGTGGATATTCTCGAGATACCAGGGGTAATACTCAAGGTAGAACATAATACAGGTTGGGAAGGCGTACTGATCTGCAGAAGGCAAGTAATTTAACTTGTCCGAGAAATAAAATCAAAGGAGAACAAACATGGTCGGAACCACAGTTGCAAAGGATCAATTCACAGCTACCAGATGATATTTATCAAGGAATATTTATTATTACAAGAAGTTTCCAAGATAGGATCTACATCATGTCCATGGGCATGAACACAAAGTTCAAGGTCGACTCCCACTTCTTCAATGCATAACCTTTCATTCACTTCCGCCTTCAAGAAGTTGCAGTGTTGAAATTTTATCCGTGAAGCACCGTAAGAGTATGACTCGTGAAAACTTTCGGGTTCACACGGTTTAGAGAAGGCATATGTTCAACCCATAGGGGCTTCTTAGAAACATATACCACAAGTTTCAAGAGTAAATATCACAAGCTCGAAAGTAGAGCAAGGTTGAGAAAGTAGATGATAAATTTAACAAAGGCATTATGTATCCGAGGGAAGGCTCACAAGGTTATTGAACATGAAGGGCGATGTCGGATAAAATCCATTAAGGATCTGCCGGTCCATAACAGAGCTGTTGTGAGCATCGGCACACAATCAGAGGAAGTAACAATGCAAGGGCATTGGATTATAGAGATAACTGACTAATCCAGAGCTCAAATGCAAAGGAATTATGATTTTCAAATCAAGGGAACAGAAGCAATGTTCTGATTAGGGGTGGATAAGTTGAATAGCCTTAGGGGTACTATCGATGGCATTTGGATTGGTTGAGAACCAGCTCATGTTTAAAATGATGTCTGAGCCGGAAAGATAATTTAAAAGGATCAACTGATAATTGCATGCATTCGCACTCATGTTGAATCAAAAGGATCAAAATGACGATGCCTAAGGATACTAACGAATATTGCCAGACATATGGAAAGCATCCATCATGCTAGTAGACAAGTATGGCAGAGCAATAAGCTACTAAGGATTTTTGGAGGATCGAATAGTATTTCGAAGACCATTGTGAAACACATGAACAACTGGGGGATGAGCGGATACTCGATAAGTGCGAGGATTATCCATAGGGGTATTCAGGTGACAAAGAACAACAAGGCATTAAGCTCAAAGGATTATCGAAACAACGACGAGTGTTTCGGGGTATCTTGTAATAACAAGACCAACTGGGGATGAATGTAAGAATAACAACTGCAAGTAGTTATCCATAAGGGTTGACGGTGGAAGGGGAATTGCAAACGCGATTGGCACAAGGTCTCAAGAGAATATCGAAAGGTATCTTCAGAATCCTTCGGTGCACCAAGTAATCTTCCGGACTGAAGAGGCTCTCCGGGAGAAAGTATTATCGAGAACCTAGAGTCAGAGTTAGTAAAAATCGTTTAACCCGAATAGAAGAGATGTCAGAGTCCCAGAGTATAGGTCGAGGAATAAAAGATCCTACTACCACCCAATGGCGACGCGTGCCCGTAAGACACACAGCCATGTTAGTAAAAGTTTTTGCAACGTCTAGACTCGACTTCGGCCAAGGAGTGTGGAAGGGGGATTCCTACAGGCAGTCGGCTCTGATACCAACTTGTGACGCCCACGATTCAATCATACACTAATCATGCACGCAAATGTGTACGATCAAGATCAGGGACTCACGGGAAGATATCACAACACAACTCTAAAACATAAATAAGTCATACAAGCATCATAATACAAGCCAGGGGCCTCGAGGGCTCGAATACAAGTGCTCGATCATAGACGAGTCAGCGGAAGCAACAATGTCTGAGTACGGACATAAGTTAAACAAGTTTGCCTTAAGAAGGATAGCACAAACCGATATCAGACGAAGAGGCGCAGGCCTCCTGCCTGGATCCTCCTAAACTACTCCCAGTCGTTGTCGGCGGGCTGCATGTAGTAGTAGGCACCTCCAGTGTAGTAGGGGTCGCCGCCGACGGTGACGTCTGCCTCGATTCCAAAGATCTGGTTGCGACAACCGTAAAGAAAGGAAAGGGGAAAAAGGGGAGAAAGCAACCGTGAGTACTCATCCAAAGTACTGCAAGCTAGGAACTACACTACATATGCATGGGTATATGTGTAAGGAGGCCATATCAAGGACTAAGCTGCAGAATGCCGTAATAAGAGGGGATAGCTAGTCCTATCAAAGACTACGCTCGCGCGTCTCGCCTTGCAAAGATGTAGAAGAGAGTAGATTGAAATCCTCCAAGTAGCATCTCCAAGTAGCATCTCCAAGAGCATCGCATAGCATAATCCTACCCGGCGATCCTCTCCTCGTCGCCTGTTAGAGAGCGATCACCGGGTTGTTCGTGGAACTTGGAAGGGTGTGTTTTATTAAGTATCCGGTTCTACTTGTCATAAGGTCAAGGTACAACTCCGGTCGCCCTTTACCGAGGGACACGGCTATTCAATAGATTAACTTCCCTGCAGGGTGCACCACATAACCCAACACGCCAATCCCATTTGGCCGACACACTTTCTGGGTCATGCCCGCCTCGGAAGATCAACACGTCGCAGCCCCACCTAGGCACAACAGAGAGGTCAGCCCGCCGGTCTAAATCCTCTGCGCGCAGGGGTCTGGGCCCATCGCCCATTGCACACCTGCACGTTGCAAGGGCGGCCGGAAGCAGAACTAGCCCCCTTAATACAAGAGCAGGCTTACGTTCCAATCTGGCGCGCACCGCTCCGTCGCTGACGTCAAGAAGGCTTCGGCTGATACCACGACGCCGGGATACCCATAACTACTCCCGCGTAGATGGTTAGTGCGTATAGACCAAATGGCCAGACTCAGATCAAATACCAAGATCTCGTTAAGCGTGTTAAGTATCCGTGAACGCCGAACAGGGCTAGGCCCACCTGTCTCCTAGGTGGTCTCAAGCTGCCTGCTGCCTCCGCCACAAAGTAACAATCGGGGCCGCGGGAACCCAGCCCACCTCTACCAGATGGAGCCACCGTCCTTTCAGCCCCTCATCGTAATCACTTATGGGTACTCAACGAGTGACCCGACTTTAGTCACCATCTCAGATAATATGTATGTATGTATAGTATATACCGTGATCACCTCCCAAGTGATCACGGCCCGATAGTATAGCAAGGCGATCGACAAGAATGTAGGGCCAATGATGATAAACTAGCATCCTATACTAAGCATTTAGGATTGCGGTAGGGTATCAATGACCAGTAGCAACAATGACAAAGCTATGCAACAAAATAGGAGTAACCTAACAAGAAAATGCTACACTACTCTAATGCAAGCGGATAGAGAAGAATAGGCGATATCCGTGATCAAGGGGGCTTGCTGGTTGCTCTGGCAAGAAGAAGGGTCGCCAACTCCGTAGTCGAATCTGGGGTCGCCAGCCTCTGGGTCTCCGGAAAGAAGTAATGGAGGGGGAACACAATAAATAACAGAGCAATCAAAGCATCACAAAGCATAACAAGACAATACGCGGTGTTCAGTGTGCCCTAACGCGGTAGTAGGTGATACCGATGAAGGGGGAAACATCCGGAAAGTATCCCCGGTGTTTCGCGTTTTCGGGCAGATGAACCAGAGGGGAAAAGTTACATGTTCGCTATGCTAGGGATGTGTGGCAGACGAACGGGCCACGTATCCGGATTCGTCTCGTCGTTCTGTGCAACTTTCATGTTGAAAATAATTTAATCCGAGTTATGGTTTAAAAGATATGATTTTCTAAAGATTTTATTAATTTCTGGAATTTAATAAACTATTTAATTTAATTCGAAAATGGATTTATGACATTAGCATGATGTCATGCTGATGTCAGCAGTCAACAGGGTTGACTGGTTAACCTGACGTGTGGGTCCCGGTTGTCATAGACTGTCAATTAACCTAACATATTAATTAACTAACCTAAGTGATTAGATTAATCTAATCAAGATTAATTAAGTAATTAATTAATTAATTATTTTCTTAATTATTATTTTTATTCTCTTTTTTTTCTATAAAACGTTTAGGGCGGTGGGGCCCCTTTGTCATAGGCCCCAGGGGACTTAATGGGGTGGGCTAACGGGCGCGGGTGAGGTTGCCCATCGTATAACCCGGCGACGCCCAACAGCTTGCGGATGGGCGCCATGAGGCGCCGACGAGGCCACAAAGGGCAGGGCTGCGTGGCGGGCAGGCAGTTGCCAGAGGAGGACACCGGGGCCGTGGAGGGTGCGGCCGGACCACTGTGGGGTGGGTCAGCGAGCAGCGGAGGAGGTGGCCGCGGCATGGTGAGTGCGAGCGGGAGCACAAGGCACGACGACGTTTACAGGGGATGCTGTTGGGCGCAATGGCACGATGGTGAGCAGGTGCGAGGGCGTAGCACTAACACGAATGGGAGCAGAGGGGGAGAATGGAGGAGGTGAGGTGCTCACGTGCGACGTCAGAGGGGAGGCGTCGAGGCTTGACGCGGTCCGGCGGGGAGGAGGACGAGGACGAGCGACGAAGGAGAGGCGGGGAAGCGGTGAGCGACGACGTCGAGGGCGGCTCCGGGGCGACGTGGCAGCGGCGGGGTGGCACCGGCGATGTGGTGGCGGCGGAGGGCGGCGGGGACGACGGTGTCGGAGTGGAGGCAGCTGCCGAGGCGACGGCGACGCCGAGCACCGAGGCGTTGCTGTGGGCGCGCCTTGGTCTTGACGACGGGATGGTAAGGTGATGATAGAGTCCGGGACGGGTGGTCTTCGGGCGGCGACGGACGGCGGGCGAGGCTGCGCCAAGGCCGAGGCGACGGGTCGGGCGGTTCGAGCCCCGATCCAATCGGGGAGTGGGAGGAGTGGGATTAGGGTTTGCGTGGGTGTGGGGATAAGGTGTGGCCATTTGTTGGGCCGCCTGTTCGGACGGCGGTGGCTAGTGGGCCACTTGGCCCAATGGGGGTAAAGTTGTTTTCCTTCTATTTTATTTTTGTTTTATTTTATATTTTATTTTCTTTTATTTTTATTTGTAGTTTCATTTATCTTTAGTTTTATAAAATTACCACTAGTGCCTAAATTTCTATTTATCAACAAACTACTGTGAGATTAATTATTAACCCGTAATAAAATAGTTTTAGCATTTTATAAATTCAATAGGCATTTGTTTAATTGTTTTCACTACTGTTTTAATTGTTTTAGAGCCTTTAAACATTTTATCAAAGTTTGGTTTCTCCACCATAATTACTTACGATTTATTTGACACAACCCGAACATTTTTATTTTAATATTTGAAAACTTTTGTCGTTTGACTTAATTAGGATTTAAATTTGAAACGGTTTTGAATTAACCCGAGATTAATTACAGTGACAAAGGTGACGTGCCATCATTAGTGTGGGATTACTGTAGCTTAATTATCAGGTCGTCACAGTCTAGGCGGATGGTAATAGGAGACAAGGGACACGATGTTTTTACCCAGGTTCGGGCCCTCTCGATGGAGGTAAAACCCTACTCCTGCTTGATTGATATTGATGATATGGGTAGTACAAGAGTGGATCTACCACGAGATCAAGGAGGCTAAACCCTAGAAGCTAGCCTATGGTATGGTTGTTGTAATTGTTGTTCGTCCTACGGACTAAAACCCTCCGGTTTATATAGACACCGGAGAGGGCTAGGGTTACACAGAGTCGGTTACAATGGTAGGAGATCTACATATCCATATTGCCAAGCTTGCCTTCCACGCCAAGGAAAGTCCCATCCGGACACGGGACGAAGTCTTCAATCTTGTATCTTCATAGTCTTGGAGTCCGCCGATGATGATAGTCCGCTATCCGGACACCCCTAGTCCAGACTCCTCAAGAGGCCCCTAACCAGCTTCAATAACGACGAGTCCGGGCGCATATTGTCTTCGGCATTGCAAGGCGGGTTCCTCCTCTGAATAATCCATAGAAGATTGTGAACACCAGGATAGTGTCCGGCTCTGTAAAATAAATTCCACATACCACCGTAGAGAGAATAATATGTACACAAGTAATCTGCTGACGTATTTTGTGGCGTGACGTCACACCACTACCAAGCTTTTACTTGAGTTGTTTTTATTATACCACCTCAGCGCGTTTAGCGAAGCGGTTTCCTTGGCACGTCTTGTCGAAGCAGAGATCATGTTCCCCTTATTCCGGGATTCCCATCAATACGGACATGGGTAACCCAACCGCGCTCGTTGCCCCACCTCCTCTATCGAAGGTGAGTCCCAAACGGTCATGGGGACGGCTCTTGGTATTCTCCCTCTTTATAATGAGACCAAGGCTCGTTTCTTTTCTTCAATCCTCAATCGAATCTGCCCTCGCCCGAAGTTCCAACACCCGAGCCCCAGATTCGAGCGCTTGACCTTCAACAATGTCCGCCCGACCTCTGAGGACGGTGGATGCCCTCCTCCGTCACGGAAGAGGACGTGCTAAAGCTGAGAGAAGAAGCTGTACGACCTCGAGATTTCAGATAGGTTGCCCGCCAAAGGGCAAGTCGTTTTACTCCCGAGCCCGGCGAGAGCGTCAGATTTAGGTCCCACCTCCATCGGGTTTAGGCTTCCGATGGATCCTTTTGTGAGAAGGCTCATGTTTTACTATGGGTTGAATTTGACGACTTGGCTCCGAGTCCATCCTCCACATCTCATCATTCATTGTCGTCATGAAGCCTTCCTCCGCACTACCCCTCACTTCGGTTTGTGGCTCAAAACCTTCAACGTGGAGCCGAAGATGATCGAGGGGCGTCAAGCAAAGTGCGGCGGGGCGGTTGTAAGCAAGAGGGCCGATGCTCCATGGCCCGAGGGCTCTTTCCAGGAGGAGCTCGGCTTGTGGCAACAGGAGTGGTTTTATATTACCGCTCCCAGGGGCAGCAGGCAGAAGCCGCCGCCCATCTTTCGCTCGGGCCCCCCACAACAGCTGATGTCATGGGTCAACCAAGGGCTCAAGTGGGGGCCGTCAAAGGACGTACCCCTATTGCAGGGCCGTATTCAAGACCTCCAAGAGAGGGAGATCAATCTAGTCGTAGTGATGCAGGTTATGCTGATTCAGCGTCTTCTACCCTGCAAACGTCGCCCCCTCCGTCTGTGGGAATTCAATCTAGAGGGGCCACGAGCTCTTCAACACTTCATGGGTACGACACCCGTGGAGATGTATAAATTGTTCTTAGGATCACAAGAAGTGTGTCCGGAATTGACCGAAGATGCTGGCCTAAGCTGCAATCGCCCGGATGCTCAGGTAAGTTGCCCTGTGTCCGGACACACCGTTTGTTTGCGTATTCTTGAATTCGCCTTTTAACCAATCATCCTTTGAACAGGAGTGGATAGCGCAAGCCAAACTGATACGGTGTCCGGCCCCCCTCCCAGAGAGCACGCCGGATCCGGTGTTGGTCAAGATGCTGGAGGTTGCGCCTCTAGAGGAGGGCGAAGGGGAAAACAGAGAAACTACCGCCTCTACTGAGGAGGCTTTGGAGAAAGGGGGGATCGAGAATCCCTCCCTTCATGGGGAGAAGAGGACCGCTTCCAAAGACCCGGAGGCTAAGGCCTCAAAGCGGGGGAAGAGATCTTCACCAGAGGGTCCTACGCCGGGGGAGGCCCCGGCCGCACTATCTCCCCCAAGGAATCAGCCCTCCAGCGAGCCGTAAGTAGGAAAAGGGGAGTTTTGTGATAAGGGACATCCCTATTTTTGCTTCTGAGGATAACCGAAGTTTTTACCTTGTAGTTCGGATCTCCGTCCTTCTCAGATGAGCTCGTCTTCGGGGGACCTTCGTTCGGAGATGATGGAGAGCGAGACGCCCCCATCCACCGCACCGTCAGGTGGGGTGGATGACCCTGAGGTGTCATCATGGAGGGTATCCCCGAGTCCGGCAGGGCCGGAGAGTCCGGCACCAACTGGTGTACGGCCGGGGGAGCTGAAGGATCTGCTTGAGAGGGCGTCTATCTCAGAAGGTCACCGTACATTGATGAGTATGGTGATTGAAATAATTTCATCCGCCGAAGGCGGGTTGCATGATGCCGTCAGAAGTTTGCTGGCAGGGTTTGAGGTACGTAAAAATGACATACCTTTTGACAGTTTTACACATAAAGTGCGCCCTGTATAGATAGTAGCCCCTGAGACTCGGTATGTTGTCGAAAACGACAACGTGCCGAGGATCACAATCTCAGGTATTAATTTTTGCCCTTCCTATGCAGGTGGCGGATAGTGTGGTGACCAGCCGGACTGATGGAGTTGCCGAACTAAAGCGGCAACTCGATGTTGCGGATGCGGACATCGCGCTGGTCAATAAACGACTTGACGAGTCGCAAGGTAGGTTGTTTCTCCGTGGTCACCTAGTAAGGGAGCTGATGCTCACTCCTTACAACATGTGTGCTTGATGCAGATGATGCCGCTGCTGTGGAGGACCTTCGAGCAGAGCTTGCTCGAGCCAAGGAGCAGGCAGAAGGAGTGATGCGGCTGCCTCGAAAGCGGCCAAAGAGCTAGAAGCCGAAAGGGCTGCTCACTGCCGAAGCAGGGAGGAGATGGCCGAAATGGCCGTGAGGCTGAAAGATGTTACTGACCGCTATGAGGTTCTTGAAAAAGAACGCCGAGTGGAGCAAGAAGGCCTGAAGAAGGCCACCGCCGAAGCCAAGGATGCCCGTTCTGCAACGAGGGCTATAAAGGAGGAGCTGCGCCAGGCCGGAGATATTGCGGCTGGCAAGCCCTTTCTGCTGCGCAGGAGGTTCACAGATCCGAAGTATGCTCAGCTTGGCCAGCCGTGGGGTCCGGAGGATCCTTATATGGATTTAGCGGCGAGTGCGGCAGATGCTGTTGTGCACTTCCGAAGTCAAAAGGATCACGAGACGGAAGAGCTTTTTTGGTCTCAATTCCACAGTCTGGAGCGTTCACTTCCGCTGACCGAACGGTTGGCTTAGTGGGCTGAGCTGAATAGATTGTCCGGACTTGCCATGACGGATATCGTGGCTCATGTCTGGCCGGATAGGCCCAAGCCAAAGAGTTATTTTGTCTTATTGCAGCAATTCCTTGGGGCGGTGCCGCATATCAAGGTGATGAAGCGGTCGGCCTGCATAGAGGGTGCACGGATGGCGCTCGCCCGTGTGAAGACATACTGGACGGAGATGGATGCCACCGATGTTGCAACCCGTGGTTCGGACAAGAGCCGGTTACCCACCGAGCACTATTTTGGGGAAGTTCTGCGTGGTGCTCGTGTAATAGAGTTGTAGTGCTCAAAAAATGTCATGTTCAAATGATCTTTATGGTTTGTAAAACGATATTCATAATATAAGCGCTTTTTATACTTGTGCGTTCAAGTATTGAAATATCTCCTATGCGGCCGTTAATGTATACTTGTGTATAACCTGAAAGATGGCAGTCTTCGGCTTCAGCCCCCACGCACATGGTGCGGGGGTGTTTGCAAAATAGTGCATTTTCACACTTAATCCAACGTCTTGGTCCTGTGAAGGAGGTGGTAGCGTAGCAAACGAGGCAACCGGACTATAATGCTTTATCACTTTCACTTAGCCATAGGAGTTCGAAGGTTGGGCTACGATATAGCCCCTAGGGGCACCGCGCTCTCCGGATTCGGGGCGTGTATGTGCCTGCCGGGAAACGGTCGTTCGTCAAAGAGGAGGAATTCTAAACATTCCGGAAGTCGATCAATTGGTTGACCAGTCTCTCGCTATATCATGACAGCCAGTTTTCGGCTTTCTCTACTGAGGTGCTTGCCCGGCCGAACTGGGGCACAATCGTAGTAGTTCTCCTGGTGCCGCGTTAGCCGATGATACGGAACGTAAGGCAGCAAAACACAGGAGCCGGGCAAACCCAACATTTGACCAAAGACATGATTCGGAGCTGATGCATATAAGGCCTAACTCGAGACACCGAACACTCCCTGAGGTATTCGGTCTTTATGATAACGGGCAGAAACGATGCCCTAAGCCCCTAGTGTCTAGGTACAGGCGAAAACTTCTGACGCGGCCGATGCCAAAACGCCAGCCTCCTCGTCGGTTATGGTGAAAAACCGGGGGATGTGAATCAACAAGAGACAGTAAGAAAGGTTTACGCAGGGTCTTAATCCGAAAAGAATCCTTGCCACGGGTCCCTGCTGCACGTCAGCGCCTGTGTCTCCGTTGTGCCGTATCCTGGACGGGTGTACACGTTGTTCATCTGTAAAAGAGAGGAACTTAGGTTTAAAAGAAATCGTGCAAAAAATGTATTGAAAACAAAGTATGAATGAATGAATAAAGTTGAGCTTTTATTGTCTCTTTATTGTTCATACGCACAACCCCTTGTGAAGGGGTATGCGGCTAAGGAGCCCCTAGTTTATTTATGCCAGACTCGCCTAGCCGTGTCCGGGGTCTTGAACGACCTTTTAATGAGATGATGCCACGTGGACCGGGCATTTTAAGTGTAAGGGACGCGTAGTGCGGTATTGTGTTAAAGCGGGAGAAAGCTTCACGTCCCAATAGTGCTTGATGGCTGCTTTTGAATGGGGCGACATGGAAGATTAGTTACGACAGAAGTTGTCGGGTGACCAACACAACTTCTAGTAGTAAGGAGCCCGCACTTGGCGTAAGGGCCAGCGCCACCTTTGAAGGAAGTGCGGCTATGGCGAATTTTAGTAGGGTCTATCCCCAACTTGCGGATTGTGTCCGGATATAGCAGGTTTAAATCGCTGCCGCCATCCATTAGGACTTGTGTAAATTGTAGTCCGTCGATTATAGGATCCAATATCAGAGCAGTCCATCCTGCGTTTCGAATGCTTCTGGAATAATCCAGGTGGTCGAAAGTAATTGGTTTTGACATCCAATCTCGGGATTCCGCTGGGGTGGACCGTGCGACGCGTACTTTAGCGGGTGCCGCACTATTGTTCTGTGTTGTCACACGAAGTAATTTTACTATTTTGACTTCTTGCGGGAATGTTTTTTGTCTTCCGGTGCTCTGCTGGTGGGCTTCGTCATCGTCCTCGCTTGGCGTATCGAGCCCCTTGTGTTCGGCGTTGAGTCGGCCGGACTGTTTGAAGACCCAACAATCTCGGTGGGTGTGGTTTGCAGGCTTCCCGGGGGTACTGTGGATTTGACATATCCGATCCAAAATTTTGTTTAGGTTGGATAGCTCGTCACTGTTGTCCTTAACACGCAGTGTTTTGTTGTTCAGCCGCGAGCTTTTGAATCCAGCGTTGACCCGCTTTTGGGCCCTTTTCTTTATTTCGGCGCTGATCCTTTCTGCGCCGTGGTTTTTCGTTTCCATCTCTGATCTCGGATGTACTTGGGTCGCTGTTGCTGCATCTTGCTAGCCAGCTATCCTCCCCTACGCAAAAGCGGGTCATGAGGCTTGTTAGCACGGCCATTGTTCTTGGCTTTTCCTGGCCAAGGTGTCTGGCGAGCCATTCGTCTCGGACGTTATGTTTAAAAGCTGCTAAGGCTTCGGCGTCCGGACAGTCGACTATTTGGTTCTTTTTGGTGAGGAACGGTTCCAAATTTATGCTACCGACTCTCCGGCTGTTGGGTTATGTGACTTAAATCATCTGCATCCGGAGGGCGGACATAAGTCCCCTGAAAATTTGCTCTAAATGCGTCCTCGAGCTCCCCCCAACTTCCAATGGTATTTTCTGGGAGGCTTTTGAGCCAATGCCGAGCTGGTCCTTTGAGCTTGAGGGGTAGATATTTTATGGCGTGGAGATCGTCTCCTCTAGCCATATGTATGTGTAGGATGTAATCCTCAATCCAGACTCTGGGGTCTGTTGTTCCGTCGTATGCCTCTATGTTTATGGGCTTGAACCCCGCTGGAAATTCATGATCCAGCACCTCATCGGTGAAACATAGTGGGTGTGTGGCGCTCCTGTATTTAGGTGTGCCGTTATCTTCGAACACTCGGTGTGTTGTGTTGCTTCCTGGGGCCCTCTTCTTTGGCCCATAAATGGACCTGACCGGGCCATCTGTTTTGCGAGGATCTTTATGTGTGTCATGTGCCGGCTTGTGTGCGGCGCCGCTTGCCGCTCTTGGCCTGTCATCTGGTCGTCTATCCGGCCAGGGGGCCTCTGTAACACCCCGAATGTAACTTTCCATATTTATAACTCCGACTCTTGCCATTTTCGGCTATGTGTTATGATATTCCCTCCATGGTTGGGTTTTGTCTTTTGTTTTGCATTTTGTTCATGTCATGCATCTCATATCATGTCATCATGTGCATCTCATTTGCATACGTGTTCGCCTCATGCATCCGAACATTTTCCCCATTGTCCGTTTTGCATTCCGACGCTCCCACATGCAACGGCGCACCCCTCTTGTCTCTTTGTCGTGAGAGGGTGCTAAACGTTCTCGGAATCGACCGAGGCTTGCCAAGTGGCCTTGGTACACCAACGGTAGGCCACCTGTCAAGTTTCGTGCCATTTGGAGGACCGGGTAACCGCATAGGGCTCTTTTGGGTTGCAGCCCAACACCCCTCCAAAACAGCCCAATAACCCATCTAAGTCACTTCCATGCTCTCCGTCGTTGGATCACGATCGGATGGGCGAAAACCTCACTCCATTTGGAGCCTCCTAGCTCCCTCTACCTATAAAAACATCCCCTCCCTCGAAATCCCAGATCTTTTCCTACCCTAACCCTAGCCCCGCTCCTCTCGCCGCCGCCGGACACGTCCGGGCGGAGCCGGACGCGTACGCCCGCCTGCCCCGACCAACCGCTGCCACATGGACAGCCGCGCCCACATCGCCGCCGCCTCCTGGAGCCCTTGAAGCTCCCTTGCGGCCAGCGGAAGCCCGCCGCCGCGCCCCCGACCCACCGCCTCACCGCCGTCCCCACTGCCTCCGCTGCCTCGTCCTCGGCGCGCCCGCCGCCGCCGCCTCCGCCCGCCGCCGCCCGCCTCGTCCGCCCGTTCCGCCTGCCACAAGACGAAGCTCCGGCGATCAAGCCGTCGGCGTCGCCCGCGCCGCCCCGCCCGAGATCCGCTCCGGCCGCCGCCCGCCTCGTCTCCGTCCTCCCCGACTCCAAGCTGCATCACCGAGCCTCCGGCGACGCCTCGGCTTCCGCGCGCTCAGATCCGATCGGAGAAGCCTCGGTTGACTTTCTCTTCCCCGAAATCGTCTAAGTCATTTTCTGTCATAATTTTGTTGCATCTTCATCGCATCACACCTTTGCACCCGTGGCTTTGTTTTGGGCGTGCAGCATATCAAATTGTTCGTCTCGATGAGTACATCAGTTCATCTCATTGCATCATTTTCATTTGAGCTCATCTTGATGCCCGAAATGCTGTTGGAAGAGGGCTATGTGATGTTAGTTTCTGTTTCTTAACAGAACATGCACTTTTGTCATTTTTACCATGATTGATGTGTGCATCTTATGAACTTGAGCCCTACTGGTATTTTGTTTTATGCCATGCCATCTTTACAGAGGTGTATGCCATGTATTTTTGTGATCTCTGTGGTGACTAGCACAAGCATGCAAACTAGGCATCATAATGTTGCTGATTTCAGGGACTTAGTATTTTCACCAAGTCATGTCCTGCTGTTATTTTTATGCCATGTGTTCATGTTGTTACAGAGAGAACTATGCCCATTTTGAGCATGATCAGTAAGGGTGTTTTGAACATATGGATGTCATCTATCCATCCATGCCTTTGTTGGCAATTATGGAGTAGTCTAGCATGTCATTTTTGTGCTCTACTTTTGCTTCAAAATGTTTCCTGGCAGATTGTTTACATGATATTCAATTTTTACAAGGTTGTTGTAGTTGATCCTTGTATGCTATGATGTTGTTATTGCCATGTATAGCTTCTATGCCATGTCTTCTTGATGGATGTATGCTTAGTTTATCGTGAAATGCTTTGTAGTGAGTGCATCAAGCTCACGAACATGCCTACTTGTTATCTGTTTTTGCCATGTCCAGTTTTTCTGCTAAGTCTGAGATCTGTAATGAAACTTGCTATGTTTACATGGGTGCCATCATTTCTTAGGGTCCTTTTTGGCTTATGGTCAGTAAGGGACTTTTGATATATGCTTTGAGTACCACCCTTCCATGTCTTGTTTTGCTATTATAAGTTCCTGTAGCTTGTTGTTTGCTTGCTCTAAACATGCCTTCCTGATGTTAATTTCTGGCATATTAGTGTTTTCACCAAGTCTGTGAACCTGATATCTTTTGCACTTTTCCCATGCTTGTTTGAACCTGTTATGATGTGATTTAGCCGTAGCTCAGTGTTCCTCTTTTGTTAAGCATCTCCTGTAGATCACTGCCATATGCTTTGTTTTTATGTTGGGGTGCTGTAGCATAGTTTCTTGTTGCATGCTAATTAGCATCGTGCTGTTAAATGCAGATTTGCGTCATTCTTGTTTTGCTTGTCATTTGCAAACCGTGCATCCGATTCCGGTGATCTTTATATCGATTTCAACCGGAATCATCTCATCTTTCCAGCGGCATACTTGGTTTGTCAAGTTGATGCCTTGTTCTTCATTTCCCTTCTGGAGCACGCATATGCATTGCATATCACATCTCGCATATCATGTCATACATTGCATCATATTACTTGTGCATTGCTCCATGTTTGATTGTGGTTCCATTGCTTGTGTTCTTGCTTTGGGTAGAGCCGGGAGACGAGTACGTGTATGAGGAACCTGTTGAGAACGCCTACGAGGATCAAGACTTCGACAACTCTGAGAACCTTGCAGGCAAGATGACCATACCCTCGAAATCACTTCTATCTATGCTTGCTAGATGCTCGCTCTTTTGCTATGCCTGTGCTACGTTACCTACCACTTGATATATCATGCCACCCATATTGCCATGTCAAACCTCTAACCATCCTTTCCTAGCAAACCATTGTTTGGCTATGTCACCGCTTTTGCTCAGCCCCTCTTATAGCGTTGCTAGTTGTAGGTGAAGATGAAGTTTGTTCCTTGTTGGAACATGGATATTTTGGGATATCACAATATATCTTGTTTAATTAATGCACCTTATATACTTGGTAAAGGGTGGAAGGTTCGGCCTTATGCCTGGTGTCTTGTTCCACTCTTGCCGCCCTAGTTTCTGTCATACCGGTGTTATGTTCCTTGATTTTGCGTTCCTTACGCGGTTGGGTGATTTATACGACCCCCTTGACAGTTCGCTTTGAATAAAACTCCTCCAGCAAGGCCCAACCTTGGTTTTACCATTTGCCACCTAAGCCTTTTTCCCTTGGGTTTTCGCGAGCCGAGGGTCATCTTTATTTACCCCCCGCCGTGCTCCTTCGAGTGTTGGTCCAAACTAGAGCCACTTGCAGCGCCACCTCGGGGAAACTTGAGGGATGGTTTTAGTTGTACGTAGTGTTCATCCGGTGTGCCCTGAGAACGAGATATGTGCAACTCCTATCGGGATTTATCGGTGCATCGGGCGGTCTTGCTGGTCTTGTTTTACCATTGTCGAAATGTCATGCGAACCGGGATTCTGAGACTGATCGGGTCTTCCCGGGAGAAGGTTTATCCTTCGTTGACCGTGAGAGATTATGATGGGCTAAGTTGGGACACCCTGCAGGTATTATCTTTCAAAGCCGTGCCCGCGGTTATGAGGCAGATGGGAATTTGTTAATGTCCGGTTGTAGAAAATCCGAAGTTGACCTTAATTAAAATACATCAACCGCGTGTGTAACCGCGATGGTCTCTTCTCGGCGGAGTCCGGGAAGTGAACATGGTGTTGGAGTTATGTTTCGACGTAGGTTGCTCTAGGATCACTTCTTGATCGCTTCTAGATTCACGACCGTGCCTTGCTTCTCTTCTCGCTCTCACTTGCGTATGTTAGCCACCATATATGCTAGTCGCTTGCTGCAGCTCCACCTCATTACACCACCCTTCCCTTAAGCTTAAATAGATTGATGAGTCCCCATGGCTCACAGATTCTACCAAAACAGATGCAGGTACCGATGATATCAGCGCAAGTGGCGCAATCGAGCTCAAGTGGGAGTTTGACGAGGACCATGGTCGTTACTATGTTTCATTTCCAAACGATCAGTAGTGGAGCCCAGTTGGGACAATCGGGGATCTGTGTAGCATTTGGGGTAGTCTTCTTTTATTTTGGTTCCGTAGTCGGATCTTGAGTGTAATCTGGATGATGGATGTTTATTTATGTATTGTGTGAAGTGGCGACTGTAAGCCAACTATGTATCTCTTTCCCTTATGTATTACATGGGTTGTGTGAAGATTACCTCACTTGCGACATTGCTTTCAATGCGGTTATGCCTCTAAGTCGTGCTTCGACACGTGGGAGATATAGCCGCATCGAGGGCGTTACAAGTTGGTAATCAGAGCCATCCCCGACTTAGGAGCCCCCGGCTTGATTGTTTGCTGGCGATGTTGAGTCTAGAACAAAAATGTTTTGAGTGTTAGGATTATATATATCGGAGAGTAGGATTATTTTTACTCCTCAGTCCCTTCGTCGCTCTGGTGAGGTCTCCTGACGTAGAAGTTTTGACTTTCCTCTCCTCAAATTTCACTAAATTTTTTTTAGGATCACGCGGGTATCTTGGAATCGTTCCGATGGTTTTGTGACGAGAACATTGTTCTTGGTGCCTCGACATTTAGGGGTTGTGGCGGTGTCCCGGGAGTTGAGCTCCGAGGTGTTGTCGCCACAATTTTATCGCTGCGATTCGGAATACCGAGTTTTGCCGACATCGAAAATCTCTTTTATGCAGTTGTTGGTGAGATAACCTCGACGTCACCCGTCTTCGGGAGTTCGGGAGTATTGCCATGACTCAGATAACGGATGCTTTTCAAGGTTGAGGCACACGATTTCGAAGGTTTCTTGGTTATGTGTTGACGGATGGATACAATGGATGTAGGGATTGTTAGTTTGGGTGAGATATATTGCTTCCTCGTATCCCCAACACCGATTGCATAACCGAAAGTTTTGGGAGTTTATAGGTGGGATTCAAGTAGCTCTAGCATTTCTTCCCGCAGATATTTGGTTTGTGATTGAGTAATCCTTACCACTTATTTGTTCCAGTCGTACCTTGTTTTTTCTTCATTCATCAATCTCTTATCAAGCGGCTTCTCACCTTAATGGACGTGATGTTTACTTTGGAATTCATTCGTTCATCCCTGTTCGAATGTTTATTGTGAAGACTATATGTTGCAATTTCTATCCGCTGATTCAACTTTTCTATCTGTCAATCAAGATGCTAACGGATGTCACCCTCTTCAGATGGCTCCGCCAACGCCGAGAACCCGAATGCAATGATGGGAGTCAGCGAACCCTCCACCTCCACCTCCGCCTCGGAGGCATGGCAAACTTTGATGGCAACCACTAACGCCAACGCCATTGTTGGTTCACCGATGCAAGAGCGTAACCAAGGCCAAGGCAACCAAGGGAATCAAGGTCAAGGGCAGTTCAACCATCAGCCTCGCTTTCCTACCCTCAACCAGTTCCTTGCAAATCAGCCAAAGTCTTTCACCATCGTGCCGAGGCCACAGACGCCGACGATTGGCTCGTGGATATCAACAAGCATTTCGAATGCAGCAATGTCAGGCCTGAGAACTACGTCAAGTTTGCTTCTTTTCAGCTCAAGGATCAAGCAGCTGATTGGTTCCAGCAATACAAGGATTCCAGAGGAGGTCGAGTGATTACTTGGACTGATTTCTGTCGGGACTTTAAAGCTCACCATATTCCTACCAGTGTTGTTGAGAGCAAGCGAGAGGAGTTCCGCAATCTCAAGCAAGGCAACATGTTAGTGTACGAATACAACAAGCAGTTTCAGAAACTTGCTCGCTTCGCTAAACAAGACGTTCCTGATGAAAAGAGTATGATCTATCAATTCAGAGGTGGCCTTAGAGAGGATCTGTAGTTAGCTCTCGTTCTTGTTGAGCCTACTCAGTTTGATCAATTCTAAAATATGGCCCTCAAGCAAGAAGGTGCTCAGCTCAAGTGTGAGGCTTCAAAGAAGAGAATCAGGGATGCAGTTCAGTCTTCTTCTTCCTCTCAAGTGGCAGCTAAGCAGCAAAAGTTCTACCTTCCTCCTCCTCCGTTTAAATCACCTTACCAATGAATAACTCAGTGGTCGTGGATCTTCCCACCCACCCAACCCAAGCTACTGAACAAGTCTCAGCCTCAAGCTCCAAGGTCAAATGCTCCTTATCACCATCCGCTCTCAGAGGTGACCTGCAACAAGTGCCAGCAGAAAGGTCACTATGCCAACAAATGCTTCAACCAAAGGCGCCTTCCTCCTCCTCCTCCTGTGAGGTCTTCAAGCAATGCAGTGGTCAAGCATAATCCGAAGCATGCAAAGGTGAACATGATGAATGCAGCTCAGGCAGAGGATTCTTCAGATGTGATAATGGGTAATCTTCCAGTTAACTCTATTCCTACAAAAGTCTTATTTGATACTGGTGCATCGCTTTCTTTCATTTCAAGACCTTTTGTTGCCAAGCATGAGTTTGTGACGGAAAAGATTCCTGTCCCATTGAAGATTGTGTCCCCGGCTAAGCAAATGACATCTAATAATTGTGTCCCGGATGTTTCTATCAAGATGGGCGACTATAAATTTCTGTCTAAACCAATTGTCCTTGGTGACTCGGATATTGATCTAATTCTCGGGATGGACTGGCTTTCTCAGCACAAAGCTCAACTTGATTGTGCTGCCAGGGAAATTCAATTGACACACTCTTCTGAGGATGTTATCATCTATGCCGCTCGTGATGAAACCATTCAGTTGTTTTCTCTCAATGAGAAGGGCGAGCTACAAGCAATCTCTCAAATTCCAGTCGTTTGTGAGTACCAAGATGTCTTTCCAGAAGAGCTTCCGGGTATGCCTCCGCATCGCCGGTCGAATTCGTTATCGATCTTGAGCCCGCATCAACCCGCTTGCAAGCGTCCATACAAGCTTGGACCTGAAGAACTGAAGGAATTGAAGAAACAACTCGATGAACAAGAGCGTCTGGGTTTGATCAGACTGAGTTCATCTCCATGGGGATGTGGAGTTCTTTTTGTCCAGAAGAAGGATGGCACGGACCGACTTTGCGTCGATTACCGTCCATTAAACAAGAAGACAATCAAGAACAAATATCCACTTCCAAACATCAATGAGCTATTCGAGCAACTCAAAGGTGCTAAAGTATTCTCCAAGCTTGACCTTCGTATGGGGTATCATCAGATTCGCATTCATGAACAAGATATTCCCACGACAGCATTCAGAACAAGCTATGGTTCTTATGAATATACCGTCATGTCTTTCGGCCTTGTCAATGCTCCTCCAACTTTCTCTCGAATGATGAACTTTATCTTCAACCCCTACACCAATGAATTCGTCTTGGTGTATCTCGATGATATTTTGGTCTTATCCAAGAACAAGCAGGATCATGCCAAACATTTGCGATTGGTGCTCGACAAGCTCAGAGAGCATCAATTCTATGCGAAGTTTTCCAAATGTGAGTTCTGGCTTGATGAAGTTCTTTATCTTGGTCACATCATCTCCGCCAAGGGCATCGCTGTTAATCCCGAGAAGGTGTCTTCAATTGTGAATTGGGAACCTCCTCAGAATGTCAAGCAGCTTCGCAGTTTTCTTGGACTTGCAAGCTATTGCCGAAGATTCATTGAGAACTTCTCTAGGATTGCAAAGCCTCTTTCCAACCTCCTCCAGAAGCATGTCAAGTATGTCTGGATGCCTGAGTGTGATGTCGCTTTCAACACCCTCAAAGAGAAGCTAGTCACAACTCCTGTCTTGACTCCTCCTGATGAATCCAAACCATTCGAAGTGTTCTGCAATGCTTCTCTTCAAGGTCTCGGTGTTGTGTTAATGCAAGAGAAGAAAGTTGTGGCCTATACCTCTCGTCAGTTGAAGCCCAACGAAAAGAACTACCCCACTCACAATCTTGAGTTGGCGGCAGTTGTCCATGCATTGATAACATGGAGACATCTCTTATTGGGAAGGCAAGTGGACATTTTCACCGATCACAAGAGCCTCAAGTATATCTTCACTCAACCAAACCTCAACCTCAGGCAAACTCGATGGGTCGAAATGATTCAAGAGTACAATCCAAGTATTGAATATACTCCTGGCAAGGCGAATGTGATTGCAGATGCTCTGAGCAGAAAGGCTTATTGCAACAGCTTAATTCTCAAGCCCTTCCAACCGGATCTTTGTGAAGCTTTCCGCAAGCTGAATCTTCAAGTTGTTCCTCAAGGCTTTCTGGCCAACCTAATAGTCTCTCCTACTTTGGAAGATCAAATTCGCGAGGTACGACTCATGGATACCATGGTGAAGAAGGTGAAACGTGGTATTGACAAGGGCATTTCCAAGTACAAGTGCTATCGCTTGGATGACAAAGATACTCTTTTCTTCGAGGATCGAATTGTGGTTCCCAAAGGCGATCTGAGAGAAGTCATCATGAATGAGGCACACAATTCCGTCCTATCCATTCATCCTGGAAGTACGAAGATGTACCATGACCTCAAGCAGTCATATTGGTGGACTCGAATGAAGTGAGAGATTGCTCAATTCGTGAATGAATGTGATGTCTGCAGAAGGGTGAAAGCAGAACACCAAAGACCAGCGGGTCTCCTCCAACCTCTTGCTATTCCAGAATGGAAGTTTGATCGTATCGAGATGGACTTCGTGACTGGATTTCCTAAGTCCAAGCGTGGAAATGATGCTATCTTTGTTGTCATTGACAAGCTTACTAAAGTGGCTCATTTTCTTCCTATCAAAGAATCTATCACAACAGCTCAGCTAGCAGAGCTATACACCTCCAGAATTGTCTCCTTGCACGGTATTCCTCGATTGATTTCTTCAGACCGTGGAAGCATCTTCACTTCTAAGTTATGGGACTCCTTTCAGAAGGCCATGGGCACCAACATTCGTTTCAGCACAGCTTTCCATCCTCAAACAAGTGGCCAAGTCGAGCGAGTCAATCAAATCCTTGAAGACATGCTCAGGGCTTGTGTCATTTACTTTGGCATGAAGTGGGAAGATTGTCTTCCATATGCCGAGTTCTCCTACAACAACAGCTTCCAAGCGAGTTCGGGCAAGGCCCCATTCGAAACCCTCTATGGCAGAAAGTGCCGTACTCCCCTCAATTGGTCCGAGACAGGTGAACGCCAACTTCTTGGCAACGACTTGATCACAGAAGCCGAAGAAATGTGCAAAGTCATTCGTGAGAATCTCAAGGCCGCGCAATCGTGCCAGAAGAGTTACTATGATAGCAAGCACCGTGACTTGGCTTTTGAAATCGGAGATCATGTCTACCTCCGCGTCTCTCCAATGAAAGGCACTCGTCGCTTCGGTATCAAAGGGAAGCTTGCCCCTAGATACATGGGTCCTTTCAAGATCATTGACAAAAGAGGCGATCTCGCCTATCAACTTGAGCTTCCGTCCAATTTTGCAAACGTGCACGATGTGTTTCACGTGTCACAACTTCGCAAGTGCTTCAAGACTCCTGAGCGCACTATCAACTTCGAAGATATCGACCTCCAAGAAGATCTCTCTTATCATGAGCACCCCGTTGCTATTCTTGAAGAAACCGAGCGCAAGACTCGCAACAAGTCTATCAAATTCCTGAAAGGGAAGTGGTCACACCATTCTGACCGAGAAGCCACCTGGGAGTGCGAGGATCACCTCCGTTCCGAATATCCGGAGTTCTTTCAGTCCTAGATCTCGGGACGAGATCCTCTTGTAGTGGTGGAGTGTTGTAACACCCCGGATGTAACTTTCCATATTTGTAACTCCGACTCTTGCCATTTTCGGCTATGTGCTATGATATTCCCTCCGTGGTTGGGTTTTGTCTTTTGTTTTGCATTTTGTTCATGTCATGCATCTCATATCATGTCATCATGTGCATCTCATTTGCATACGTGTTCGCCTCATGCATCCGAGCATTTTCCCCGTTGTCCGTTTTGCATTCCGACGCTCCCACATGCATCGGCGCACCCCTCTTGTCTCTTTGTCGTGAGAGGGTGCTAAACGTTCTCGGAATCGACCGAGGCTTGCCAAGTGACCTTGGTACACCACCGGTAGGCCACCTGTCAAGTTTCGTGCCATTTGGAGGACCGGGTAACCGCATAGGCCTCTTTTGGGTTGCAGCCCAACACCCCTCCAAAACAGCCCAATAACCCATCTAAGTCACTTCCATGCTCTCCGTCGTCGGATCACGATCGGATGGGCGAAAACCTCACTCCATTTGGAACCTCCTAGCTCCCTCTACCTATAAAAGCATCCCCTCCCTCGAAATCCTGGATCTTTTCTTACCCTAACCCTAGCCCCGCTCCTCTTGCCGCCGCCGGACATGTCCGGGCGGAGCCGAACGCGTCCGCCCGCCGCCCCGGACCAACCGCGCGCTGCCACGTGGGCAGCCAGCCACATCGCCGCCGCCTCCCGCCTGAGGCCGCGCGGGCCAGCGGAAGCCCGCCCGACCAGCGCGCCCGCCGCCGCTTCTTCCGCGCCCCGACCTGCCGGCCTCCGCCGCCTCGTCCTCGGCAGCGCCGCCGCCGACCGCCTCCGCCCGTCGCCGCCCGCCTCGTCCGCCGCCCGGCCGCGCCCAAACTCTCCGGCGATCAGCGGTCGGCGTCGCCCGCGCCGCCGCCGCCTCGGACTCGTCTCCGTCCTCCCCCGACTCCGGCAGCCGCGTCCCGAAGCCTCCGACGACGCCTCGGCTTCCGCGCGCTCAGATCCGATCGGAGAAGCCTCGGTTGACTTTCTTCTCCCCGAAATCGTCCAAGTCATTTCCTGTCATAATTTTGTTGCACCTTCATCGTATCACATCTTTGCACCCGTGGCTCCATTTTGGGCGTGTGGCATACCAAATTGTTCGCCTCGATGAGTACATCATTTCATCTCATTGCATCATTTTCATTTGACCTCATTTCGGTGCCCGAAATGCTATTGGAAGAGGGCTATGTGATGTTAGTTTCTGTTTCTTAACAGAACATGCACTTTTGTCATTTTTACCATGATTGATGTGTGCATCTTATGAACTTGAGCCCTACTGGTATTTTGTTCTATGCCATGCCATCTTTACAGAGGTGTATGCCATGTATTTTTGTGATCTCTGTGGTGACTAGAACAAGCATGCAAACTAGGGATCATAATGTTGCTGATTTCAGGGACTTAGTATTTTCACCAAGTCATGTCCTGCTGTTATTTTTATGCCATGTGTTCATGTTGTTACAGAGAGATCCATGCCCATTTTGAGCATGATCAGTAAGGTTGTTTTGAACATATGGATGTGATATATCCATCCATGCCTTTGTTGGCAATTATGGAGTAGTCTAGCATGTCATTTTCGTGCTCTACTTTTGCTTCAAAATGTTTCCTGGCAGATTGTTTACATGATATTCAATTTTTACAAGGTTGTTGTAGTTGATCCTTGTATGCTATGATGTTGTTCTTGCCATGTATAGCTTCTATGCCATGTCTTCTTGATGGATGTATGCTTAGTTTATCATGAACTGCTCTGTAGTGAGTGCATCGAGCTCACGAACATGCCTACTTGTTATCTGTTTTTGCCATGTCCAGTTTTTCTGCTAAGTCTGAGATCTGTAATGAAACTTGCTATGTTTACATGGGTGCCATCATTTCTTAGGGTCCTTTTTGGCTTATGGTCAGTAAGGGACTTTTGATCTATGATTTGAGTAGATTCCTGCCATGTCTTGTTTTGCTATTATAAGTTCCTGTAGCTTGTTGTTTGCTTGCTCTAAACATGCCTTCTTGATGTTAATTTCTGGCATATTAGTGTTTTCACTAAGTCTGTGAACCTGATATCTTTTGCACTTTTCCCATGCTTGTTTGAACCTGTTATGATGTGATTTAGCTGTAGCTCAGTGTTCCTCTTTTGTTAAGCATCTCCTGTAGATAACTGCCATATGCTTTGTTTTTATGTTGGGGTGCTGTAGCATAGTTTCTTGTTGCATCCTAATTAGCATCGTGCTGTTAAATGCAGATTTGCGTCATTCTTGTTTTGCTTGTCATTTGCAAACCGTGCATCCGATTCCGGTGATCTTTATATCGATTTCAACCGGAATCATCTCATCTTTCCAGTGGCATACTTGGTTTGTCAAGTTGATGCCTTGTTCTTCATTTCCCTTCCGGAGCACGCATATGCATTGCATATCATATCTCGCATATCATGTCATGCATTGCATCATATTGCTTGTGCATTGCTCCATGTTTGATTGTGGTTCCATTGCTTGTGTTCTTGCTTTGGGTAGAGCTGGAGACGAGTACGTGTACAAGGAACCTATTGAGAACGCCTACGAGGATCAAGACTTCGACAACTCTGAGAACCTTGCAGGCAAGATGACCATACCCTCGAAATCACTTCTATCTTTGCTTGCTAGATGCTCGCTCTTTTGCTATGCCTATGCTATGTTACCTACCACTTGATATATCATGCCACCCAAATTGCCATGTCAAACCTCTAACCATCCTTTCCTAGCAAACCGTTGTTTGGCTATGTCACTGCTTTTGCTCAGCCCCTCTTATAGCGTTGCTAGTTGCAGGTGAAGATGAAGTCTGTTCCTTGTTGGAACATGGATATTTTGGGATATCACAATATCCCCTGTTTAATTAATGCACCTTATATACTTGGTAAAGGGTGGAAGGCTCGGCCTTATGCCTGGTGTCTTGTTCCACTCTTGTCGCCCTAGTTTCCGTCATACCGGTGTTATGTTCCTTGATTTTGCGTTCCTTACGCGGTTGGGTGATTTATGGAACCCCCTTGACAGTTTGCTTTGAATAAAACTCCTCCAGCAAGGCCCAACCTTGGTTTTACCATTTGCCACCTAAGCCTTTTTCCCTTGGGTTTTCGCGAGCCCGAGGGTCTGAAGGAAATATGCCCTAGAGGCAATAATAAAGTTATTATTTATTTCCTTATATCATGATAAATGTTTATTATTCATGCTAGAATTGTATTAACCGGAAACATAATACATGTGTGAATATATAGACAGACAGAGTGTCACTAGTATGCTCTACTTGACTAGCTTGTTAATCAAAGATGGTTATGTTTCCTAACCATGAACAAGGAGTTATTATTTGATTAACAAGGTCACATCATTAGTTGAATGATCTGATTGACATGACCCATTCCGTTAGCTTAGCACCCGATCGTTTAGTATGTTGCTATTGCTTCCTTCATGACTTATACATGTTCCTATGACTATGAGATTATGCAACTCCGCTTACGGAGGAACACTTTGTGTGCTACCAAACGTCACAACGAATCGGGTGATTATAAAGGTGCACTACAGGTGTCTCCGAAGGTACTTGTTGAGTTGGCGTATTTGAGATTAGGATTTGTCACTCCAATGTCGGAGAGGTATCTCTGGGCCCTCTCGGTAATGCACATCACTTAAGCCTTGCCAAGCATTTCAACTAATGAGTTAGTTGCGAGATGATGTATTACGGAACGAGTAAAGAGACTTGCGGTAACGAGATTGAACTAGGTATTGATATCGATGATCGAATCTCGGGCAAGTAACATACCGATGACAAAGGGAACAACGTATGTTGTTGTGCGGTTTGACCGATAAAGATCTTCGTAGAATATGTAGGAACCAATATGGGCATCCAGGTCCCGCTATTGGTTATTGACCGGAAACGTGTTTCGGTCATGTCTACATTGTTCTCGAACCGTAGGGTCCGCACGCTTAAGGTTTCGATGATGCTTATATTATGAGTTTATGTATTTTGATGTACCAAGGTTGTTCGAGTCCCGATGTGATCACGGACATGACGAGGAGTCTCGAAATGGTCGAGACATAAAGATTGATATATTGGACGGATATATTTGGACACCGGAAAGGTTTCGATGAGATTGGGATTATACCGAGTTCCGGAGGTTACCGAACCCCGGTAAGTATATGTGCCTTATTGGGCCTTAGTGGAAGGGAGGAGAAGGAGCAAGGGGGGCGCCCCCCAAGCCCAATCCGACTGGGAGGGGCCGCCCCCTTTTCTTCTCTCCTCCCCCCTCTTCCTTCCCTCTCCTACTCCTAATAGGAAAGGGGGGCTAAACCTACTTGGAGTAGGTTTGCCCACCTTAGGGCGTGCCTCCCCCTTAGGCCGGCCTCCTCCTCCCTCCCTCCTTTATATATGGGGGCGGGGGGGGGCACCCCATAGACACACAAGTTGATCATTGAGATCGTTCCTTAGCCGTGTGCGGTGCCCCCCTCCACGAGATTACACCTCGGTCATATTGTAGCGGCGCTTAGGCGAAGCCTGCGCGACAAGAGAACATCAAGATCGCCACCACGCCGTCGTCTTGTGGAACTCCTCCCCGTGCCTCTGCTGGATCGGAGATCGGGGTGCGTCATCGAGCTGGACGTGTGTCAAGAACTCGGAGGTGCCGGAGTAACGGTGCTTGGATCGGTTGAACCGGGAGGACGTACGACTACTTCCTCTACGTTGCGTCAACGCTTCCGCTTCGGTCTACAAGGGTACGTAGACAACACTCTCCCCTCTCATTGCTATGCATCACCATGATCTTGCGTGTGCGTAGGAATTTTTTTGAAATTACTACGTTCCCCAACAGTGGCATCCGAGCCTAGGTTTTATGGTTTGATGTTATATGCACGAGTAGAACACAAGTGAGTTGTGGGCGATATAAGTCATACTGCTTACCAGCATGTCATACTTTGGTTCGGCGGTATTGTTGGATGAAGCGGGCCGGACCGACATTACGCGTACGCTTATGCGAGACTGGTTTTACCGCCGTGCTTTGCACACGTGTGACTACCGGTGTCGGTTTCTCAACTTTAGTTGAACCGAGTGTGGCTACGCCCGGTCCTTGCGAAGGTTAAAACAACATCAACTTGACAAACTATCGTTGTGGTTTTGATGCGTAGGTGAGATTGGTTCTTGCTTAAGCCCATAGCAGCCACGTAAAACTTGCAACAACAAAGTAGAGGACGCCTAACTTGTTTTTGCAGGCATGTTGTGATGTGATATGGCCAAGACATGATGCTATATTTTATTGTATGAGATGATCATGTTTTGTGACCGGTTATCGGCAATCGGCAGGAGCCATATGGTTGTCGCTTATTGTATGAAATGCAAGCATGTAATTGCTTTACTTTATCACTAAGCGGTAGCGATAGTCGAGAAGCAATAGATGGCGAAACGACAACGATGCTACAATGGAGATCAAGGTGTCACGCCGGTGACGATGGTGATCATGATGGTGCTTGGAGATGGAGATCACAAGCACAAGATGATGATGGCCATATCATATCACTTATATTGATTGCATGTGATGTTTATCCTTTATGCATCTTATCTTGCTTTGATTGACGGTAGCATTTTAAGATGATCTCTCACTAAAATTATCAAGAAGTGTTCTCCCGAGTATGCACCTTTGCCAAAGTTCGTCGTGCCCGCACACCACGTGATGATCGGTGTGATAAGCTCTCGTTCATCTACAACGGTGCAAGCCAATTTTGCACACGCAGAATACTCGAGTTAAACTTGACGAGCCTAGCATATGCGATATGGCCTCGGAACATGGAGACCGAAAGGTTGAGCGTGAATCATATAGTAGATATGATCAACATAAGATGTTCACCATTGAAAACTACTCCATCTCACGTGATGATCGGTTATGGTTTAGTTGATTTGGGTCACGTGATCACTTAGATGACTAGAGAGATGTCTCTAAGTGGGAGTTCTTAAGTAATATGATTAAATGAACTTAAATTTATCATGAACTTAGTACCTGATAGTATCTTGCTTGTCTATGTTGATTGTAGATAGATGGCCCATGCTGTTGTTCCGTTGAATTTTAATGCGTTCCTTGAGAAAGCTAAGTTGAAAGATGATGGTAGCAACTACGCGGATCGGGTCCGTAACGAGAGGATTATCCTCATTGCTGCACGTAAAAATTACGCCCCGAAGCACAGCTGGGTGCGTGCCTCATCGCTGATGCTGGCCCAGACGACGTTAAGAACGTCTGGCAAAGCAAAGCTGATGACTACTCGATAGTTCAATGTGCCATGCTTTACGGCTTATAATCGGGACTTCAACGATGTTTTGAACGCTATGGAGCATATGGGATGTTCCAGAGTTGAAGTTAATATTCCGTAAGAATGCCCGGATTGAGAGATACGAAGTCTCCAATAAGTTCTATAGCTGCAAGATGGAGGAGAATAGTTCGTCGGTGAGTACATACTCAAGATGTCCGGGTATTGTAATCACTTGATTCAACCGGGAGTTACTCTTCCGGATGATAGCGTCATTGATGTAATTCTCCAATCACTTCCACCAAGCTACAAGAGCTTCGTGATGAACTATAATATGCAAGGGATGGATAAGACGATTCCCGAGCTCTTCGCAATGCTAAAGGCTGCGGAGGTAGAAATCAAGAAGGAGCATCAAGTGTTGATGGTCAACAAGACCACTAGTTTCAAGAAAAAGGGCAAAGGGAAGAAGAAGGGGAACTTCAAGAAGAACAGCAAACAAGTTGCTACTCAAGAGAAGAAACCCAAGTCTGGACCTAAGCCTGAAACTGAGTGCTTCTACCGCAAGCGGATCGTCATTTGAGCGGAACTGCCCCAAGTATTTGGCGGATAAGAAGGATGGCAAGGTGAACAAAGGTATATGTGATATACATGTTATTGATGTGTACCTTACTAGAGCTCGCAGAGCACCTGGTATTTGATACTGGTTACATTGCTAATATTTGCAACTTGAAGCAGGACTAAGGATTGCTTAACACCGCAAAGGACGAGGTGACGATGCGCGTGGGAAATGGTTCCAAAGTCGATGTGATCGCGGTCGGCACGCTACCTCTACATCTACCTTCGGGATTAGTATTAGACCTAAATAATTGTTATTTGGTGCCAGCGTTGAGCATGAACATTATATCTGGATCTTGTTTGATGCGAGACGGTTATTCATTTAAATCAGAGAATAATAGTTTTTCTATTTATATGAGTAATATCTTTTATGGTCATGCACCCTTGAAGAGTGGTCTATTTTTGATGAATCTCGATAGTAGTGATACACATATTCATAGTGTTGAAGCCAAAAGTTGCAGAGTTGATAATGATAGTGCAACTTATTTGTGGCACTGCCATTTAGGTCATATCGGTGTAAAACGCATGAAGAAACTCCATACTGATGGTCTTTTGGAACCACTTGATTATGAATCACTTGGTACTTGCGAACCGTGCCTCATGGGCAAGATGACCAAAACGCCGTTCTCCGGTACTATGGAGAGAGCAACTGATTTGTTGGAAATCATACATACAGATGTATGTGGTCCAATGAATGTTGAGGCTCGTGGAGGATATCGTTATTTTCTCACCTTCACAGATGATTTAAGCAGATATGGGTATATCTACTTAATGAAGCATAAGTCTGAAACATTTGAAAAGTTCAAAGAATTTCAGAGTGAAGTTGAAAATCATCGTAACAAGAAAATTAAGTTTCTACGATCTGATCGTGGAGGAGAATATTTGAGTTACGAGTTTGGTTTACACTTATAACAATGTGGAATAGTTTTGCAACTCACGCCACCTGGAACACCACAGCGTAATGGTGTGTCCGAACGTCGTAATCGTACTTTACTTGATATGGTGCGGTCTATGATGTCTCTTACAGATTTACCGCTATCATTTTGGGGTTATGCTTTAGAGACGGCCACATTCACGTTAAATAGGGCACCGTCGAAATCCGTTGAGATGACACCTTATGAACTATGGTTTGGCAAGAAACCAAAGTTGTCGTTTCTTAAAGTTTGGGGCTGCAATGCTTATGTGAAAAAACTTCAACTTGATAAGCACGAACCCAAATCGGAGAAATGTGTCTTCATAGGATACCGTTGGGTACACCTTTTATCACAGATCCGAAGGCAAGACATTCGTTGCTAAGAATGGATCCTTTCTAGAGAAGGAGTTTCTCTCGAAAGAAGTGAGTGGGAGGAAAGTAGAACTTGATGAGGTAACTGTACCTACTCCCTTGTTGGAAAATAATACATCACAGGAACCGGTATCTATGACGTCAAAACCAACTAGTGAGGAAGTTGATGATGATGATCATATAACTTCAGATCAAGTTAATACAGAACCTCGTAGGTCAAACAGAGTAAGATCCGCACCAGAGTGGTATGGTAATCCTATTCTGGAAGTCATGCTACTAGATCATGATGAACCTACAAACTATTAAGAAGTGATGGTGAGCCCAGATTCCGCAAAATGGCTTGAAGCCGTGAAATCTAAGATGGGATCCATGTATGAGAACAAAGTATGGACTTTGGTTGACTTGCCCGATGGTCGGCAAGCAATTGAGAATAAATGGATCTTCAAGAAGAAGACTGACGCTGACGGTAATGTTACTGTCTACAAAGCTCGACTTGTTGCAAAAGGTTTTCGACAAGTTCAAGGGGTTTACTACGATGAGACCTTCTCACCCGTGGCGATGCTTAAGTCTGTCCGAATCATGTTAGCAATTGCGCATTTTATGATTATGAAATTTGGCAAATGGATGTAAAACTGCATTCCTAATGGATTTCTGGAGGAAGAGTTGTATATGATGCCACCAGAAGGTTTTATCAATCCAAAGGGGGCTAACAAAGTGTGCAAGCTCCAACGATCCATTTATGGACTGGTGCAAGCCTCTCTGAGTTGGAATAAACATTTTGATAGTGTGATCAAAGCATTTGGTTTTATATGCACTTTTGGAGAACCTCAGATTTACAAGAAAGTGAGTGGGAGCTCAGAGCATTTCTAATATTATATGTGGATGACATATTATTGATTGGAAATTACATAGAATTTCTGGAAAGCATAAAGGGATACTTGAATAAAAGTTTTTCAATGAAAGACCTCGGTGAAGCTGCTTACATATTGGGCATTAAGATCTATAGAGATAGATCAAGACGCTTAATTGGACTTTCACAAAGCACATACCTTGACAAAGTTTTGAAAAAGTTCAAAATGGATCAAGCAAAGAAAGGGTTCTTGCCTGTATTGCAAGGTGTGAAGTTGAGTAAGACTCAAAGCCCGACCACTATAGAAAATAGAGAGAAAATGAAAAGTGTTCCCTATGCTTCAGCCATAGGCTCTATCATGTATGCAATGCTGTGTACCAGACCTGATGTGTGCCTTGCTATAAGTCTAGCAGGGAGGTACCAAAGTAATCCAGGAGTAGATCACTGGACAGCGGTCAAGAACATCCTGAAATACATGAAAAGGACTAAGGATATGTTTCTCGTATATGGAGGTGACAAAGAGCTCATCGTAAATGGTTACGTTGATGCAAGCTTTGACACTGATCCGGACGATTCTAAATCGCAAACCGAATACGTGTTTACATTAAACGGTGGAGCTGTCAGTTGGTGCAGTTCAAAGCAAAGCATCGTGGCGGGATCTACGTGTGAAGCGGAATACATAGCTGCTTCGGAAGCAGCCAATGAAGGAGTCTGGATGAAGGAGTTCATATCCGATCTAGGTGTCATACCTAGTGCATCGGGTCCAATGAAAATCTTTTGTGACAATACTGGAGCAATTGCGTTAGCAAAGGAACCCAGATTTCACAAGAGAACCAAACACATCAAGAGACGCTTCAATTCTATCCGGGATCTAGTCCAGGTGGGAGACATAGAGATTTGCAAGATACATACGGATCTGAATGTTGCAGACCCGTTGACTAAGCCTCTTCCACGAGCAAAACATGATCAACACCAAGACTCCATGGGTGTTAGAATCATTACTATGTAATCTAGATTATTGACTCTAGTGCAAGTGGGAGACTGAAGGAAATATGCCCTAGAGGCAATAATAAAGTTATTATTTATTTCCTTATATCATGATAAATGTTTATTATTCATGCTAGAATTGTATTAACCGGAAACATAATACATGTGTGAATATATAGACAAATAGAGTGTCACTAGTATGCCTCTACTTGACTAGCTTGTTAATCAAAGATGGTTATGTTTCCTAACCATGAACAAGGAGTTGTTATTTGATTAACAAGGTCACTTCATTAGTTGAATGATCTGATTGACATGACCCATTCCGTTATCTTAGCACCCGATCGTTTAGTATGTTGCTATTGCTTCCTTCATGACTTATACATGTTCCTATGACTATGAGATTATGCAACTCCGTGCTACGGAGGAACACTTTGTGTGCTACCAAACGTCACAACATAACTGGGTGATTATAAAGGTGCTCTACAGGTGTCTCCGAAGGTACTTGTTGAGTTGGTGTATTTCGAGATTAGGATTTGTCCCTCCGAATGTCGGAGAGGTTTGCAAGCATTTCAACTAATGAGTTAGTTGCGAGATGATGTATTACGGAACGAGTAAAGAGACTTGCCGGTAACGAGATTGAACTAGGTATTGGATACCGACGATCGAATCTCGGGCAAGTACCATACCGATGACAAAGGGAACAACGTATGTTGTTGTGCGGTTTGACCGATAAAGATCTTCGTAGAATATGTAGGAACCAATATGGGCATCCAGGTCCCGCTATTGGTTATTGACCGGAAACGTGTTTCGGTCATGTCTACATTGTTCTCGAACCGTAGGCTCCGCACGCTTAAGGTTTCGATGATAGTTATATTATGAGTTTATGTATTTTTGATGTACCGAAGGTTGTTCGGAGTCCCGGATGTGATCACGGACACCTCGGTCATATTGTAGCGGTGCTTAGGGGAAGCCCTGCGACAGTAGAACATCAAGATCGTCACCACGCCGTCGTGCTGACGGAACTCCTCTCCGTGCCTCTGCTGGATCGGAGATCGGGGTGCGTCATCGAGCTGTACGTGTGTCAAGAACTCGGAGGTGCCGGAGTAACGGTGCTTGGATCGGTTGAACCGGGAGGACGTACGACTACTTCCTCTATGTTGCGTCAATGCTTCGGCTTTGGTCTACGAGGGTACGTAGACAACACTCTCCCCTCTCGTTGCTATGCATCACCATGATCTTGCGTGTGCGTAGGAATTTTTTCGAAATTACTACGTTCCCCAACAGGGTCATCTTTATTTACCCCCCTAGGCCAGTGCTCCTTCGAGTGTTGGTCCAAACTAGAGCCACTTGCAGCGCCACCTCGGGGAAACTTGAGGGATGGTTTTAGTTGTACGTAGTGTTCATCCGGTGTGCCCTGAGAACGAGATATGTGCAGCTCCTATCGGGATTTGTCGGCACATCGGGCGGTCTTGCTGGTCTTGTTTTACCATTGTCGAAATGTCATGCGAACCGGGATTCTGAGACTGATCGGGTCTTCCCGGGAGAAGGTTTATCCTTCGTTGACCGTGAGAGATTATGATGGGCTAAGTTGGGACACCCCTGCAGGGTATTATCTTTCGAAAGCCGTGCCCGCGGTTATGAGGCAGATGGGAATTTGTTAATGTCCGGTTGTAGAAAACCCGAAGTTGATCTTAATTAAAATACATCAACCGCGTGTGTAACCGTGATGGTCTCTTCTCGGTGGAGTCCGGGAAGTGAACACGGTGTTGGAGTTATGTTTTGACGTAGGTTGCTCCAGGATCACTTCTTGATCGCTTCTAGATTCACGACCGTGCCTTGCTTCTCTTCTCGCTCTCTCTTGCGTATGTTAGCCACCATATATGCTAGTCGCTTGCTGCAGCTCCACCTCATTACACCACCCTTCCCTTAAGCTTAAATAGTCTTGATCTCGCGGGTGTGAGATTGCTGAGTCCCCGTGGCTCCCAGATTCTGCCAAAACAGATGCAGGTACCGATGATATCAGCGCAAGTGGCGCAATCGAGCTCAAGTGGGAGTTTGACGAGGACCGTGGTCGTTACTATGTTTCATTTCCGCACGATCGAGAGTGGAGCCAGTTTGGGACGATCGGGGATCTGTGTAGAATTTGGGGTAGTCTTCTTTTATTTTGGTTCCGTAGTCGGATCTTGAGTGTAGTCTGGATGATGGATGTTTATTTATGTATTGTGTGAAGTGGCGACTGTAAGCCAACTATGTATCTCTTTCCCTTATGTATTACATGGGTTGTGTGAAGATTACCTCACCTGCTACATTGCTTTCAATGCGGTTATGCCTCTAAGTCGTGCTTCGACACGTGGGAGATATAGCCGCATCGAGGGTGTTACAGCCTTTTTGCTTTTTGATTGTGGGGGCTCTACGGCCTCCTCGTCGAATTCAGGCGGTAGCTTGCGCTTCGGGTAGCTCTTTGCTTGGTGGCTATTGCCATATTTGTCCGCGGTCTTGAGAACTTTGCTCCACCTCATTCTGAGTATGTCTTCCGCTGTTTTGAGCTTCGCTTACGCTTCTTCAAACTTCTTGCAAGGTGACAAGCCTTTTGTGAAGGTTTTATGTTCGGTGGTGTGTCCGCGAAGATCGTCTGGACTGTTGTTTTTGCCGAGGATGGGTTGATTATCCGATTCATCCTGTTCGGATGGTTGCTTGGTTGCATGTTCGCCGCCTTCGGTTTGCCCTGCTCTACGGCTGGGTCATTATGAGTGCTATTGTTATCGAGGCGGGACTTTGGGGCGGCGCTTGCGTCGCCGTTTTGGTTGTTTTTCGGGGGAATTATCCTTCACCGCGTCCCGTTGTTCCTCGTTATCGCTCCCTTTTGGGGTGTCCACCATATATACATCATGAGTTGAGGTGGCTTTCCAGTGCCCGGTAGGCGCTGGTTCATGGTCGTCTCCGGCGTCGTCGTCCATACCGTCGATATCTTCGGAGTCGTAGTCTAGCATGTCGGTTAGATCGTCGACAGTGGCTACAAAGTGGTTGGTGGGTGGGGTTTGAATTTCTTCGTCGTCCGCATCTCCACCGTCCTGACCGCAGTCCGGCCAGGGCTCTCCTGATAACGAGAGGTACTTTAGCGAATTCAGGATGTCGCCAAAGGGTGAGTGCTAAAAGATGTCCACGGCGGTGAACTCCATGATCGGCGCCCAATCAGATTCGATTGGTAGGGGCGCAGGAGGTTCGGAGTCCGGCGAGGAGTCCGGCACCTCGGAGTCACGGGCTTTACAAGGGACAAGGTCAGTATTCGGCTCCATCGCCATAGAGGTTGCAGCCCCCGAGGCGGTGTCTAGCCACCCATCCTCGATCTGTGCGGTCGGCTTCGAATTAAGGATCGGAGCGGACTCATGTGTGGCCTCCAGGGCACTGTCCGGCAGTAGAGCTAAGTCATGCCCATCGTGACAGTGCGGCGCGCTCGGCCGTGGCTCGAATCCATCGAAGATCAAGTCTCCGCTGATGTCACCGTGAAGTTTAGGCTTCCAAATCTGACTGACGGCCAGGGCATAGCTTCGATCTGCTCCAGATGGCTGCTTAATTGGCCCGCAGTGCAAAGCCGCCGAACACGAAGATCTGTCCGGGGAGAAAAGTCTCACCCTGGACTGCGTCGTTGTTAATGATCGAAGAAGCCATCAAGCCTATCGGTGACGAAACAGAGGAACTCTCAATGAAAGCACCAATGTCGGTGTCAAAACCGGCGGATCTCGGGTAGGGGGTCCTGAACTGTGCGTCTAGGCGGATGGTAACAGGAGACAAGGGACACGATGTTTTTACCCAAGTTCGGGCCCTCCCGATGGAGGTAAAACCCTACTCCTACTTGATTGATATTGATGATATGGGTAGTACAAGAGTGGATCTACCACAAGATCAAGGAGGCTAAACCCTAGAAGCTAGCCTATGGTATGATTGTTGTAATTGTTGTTCGTCCTACGGACTAAAACCCTTCGGTTTATATAGACACCAGAGAGGGCTAGGGTTACACAGAGTCGGTTACAATGGTAGGAGATCTACATATCCATATTGCCAAGCTTGCCTTCCACGCCAAGGAAAGTCCCATCCGGACACGGGACGAAGCCTTCAATCTTGTATCTTCATAGTCTTGGAGTCCGACCGATGATGATAGTCCAGCTATCCGGACACCCCCTAGTCCAGGACTCCCTCAGGCGTATAACCCATAGATCTGTTGGGAGTAGCGTTGATGCTCCATATCACAGAGGGTAACTCCTGAACCCAACAACCCGGCGTCCGCTGTAGGGGGACCAAAAGCCGGGGCTTGATGCCTTTCAAGATCTCCTGATTGGCTCTCTCAGCTTGACCATTGGATTGGGGGTGAGCCACTGATGAAACATCAAGCCGAATATGTTCATGTTGACAAAATTCTTCCATGGCGCCTTTAGACAGATTAGTGCCATTGTCAGTTATAATACTGTGTGGAAAGCCGAAGCAAAATATCACCTTTTTCATGAACTGAACCGCCGTAGCTGCATCACACTTACTGGTTGGCTCTGCCTCAACCCACTTTGTAAATTTATCAACCGCCACCAAAAGGTGGGTCTTTTTATCTTTGGACCTTTTGAAAGGCCCAACCATGTCAAGCCCCAAGCTGCAAATGGCCAAGTAATTGGAATCATCCTCAACTCTTGAGCCGGCATGTGAGCCCGTCTTGAGAACTTCTGACAACCGTCACATTTGCTGACCAGGTCCTCTGCATCAGCATGAGCCGTTAGCCAATAGAATCCATGACGGAACGCCTTGGCCACAAGGGGCTTTGACCCGGCGTGATGACCACAATCCCCTTCATGAATCTCACGTAAAATTTCCTGGCCTTCTTCAGGGAAGACACAACGCTGAAACGCTCCTGTAACACTGCGATGATGCAACTCGCCATTGGCAATTGTCATTGACTTAGACCGCCGGGTTATCTGCCTGGCGAAGGTTTCATCCTCAGGCAACTCGCCCCAGGTCATGTAAGCCAAATATGGCACTGTCCAATCTGGGATGACGTGAAGAGCCACCACCAATTGTGCTTCCGGGTAAGGAACAGCCAAGTCTTCCTCTGTAGGCAACTTGACAGAAGGTTATGCAGAATATCCAAGAAAGTATTAGGCGGCACCGGCTTACGCTGAGAGCCCAACCGGCTTAAGGCATCAGCCGCCTCATTCTTTCTGCGGTCAATGTGCTCCGCTTGGTAACCCTTGAAATGTCTAGCAATGGCGTCAACTTCACGGTGATAAGCCGCCATGAGAGGATCCTTGGAATCCCACTTGCCTGATACTTGTTGAGCCACCAAATCTGAGTCGCCAAAACACCTTACCCGGCTTAAGCTCATCTCCTTAGCCATCCGAAGACCGTGGGGTAAGGCCTCATACTCAGCTGCATTGCTAGTACAGGGAAACATCGACCGTAGCACATAACAAAATTTGTCACCTCAAGGGGAAGCTAAAACAACTCTAGCCCCCGAGCCCTCCAATTGCCTGGACCCATCAAAGTGAATAGTCCAATACGTGTTGTCTAGCTTCTCTTCAGGCATTTGTAGCTCTGTCCAATCGTTGATGAAATCCACCAGTGCTTGAGATTTGATAGCAGTGCATGGCACATACTTTAAACCATGACACCCAAGTTCAATGGCCCACTTGACGACTCATCCTGTAGCTTCTCTATTTTGAATTATATCTCCTAAAGGAGCAGAACTAACCACAGTGATGGGGTGGCCCAGGAAATATTGCTTAAGCTTCCGGTTTGCCATGAACACCCCGTAAACGAGCTTCTGCCAATGCGGATACCGTTGCTTGGACTCAATAAGCACCTCACTGACATAGTAAACCGCCCGCTGAACCAGATGCTCTTTGCCAGCCTCCTTGCGATCCACCATGATGGCCACGCTGACAGCGCGTGTATTAGCAGCCACATATAACAATAAAGGCTCCTTATCAATGGGAGCAGCAAGAACCGGCAGCTCAGCCAGCTGTCTCTTCAAATCTTCAAAGGCAGCATTGGCAGCATCACTCCAGACAAAGTTATCTGTCTTCTTCATCATTTAATACATTGGTATGGCCTTCTCGCCTAACCGTCTTATGAACCGTCTTAAAGCAGCAATATGACCCGCCAAACGCTGAACGTCATCGATGCACGCCGGCTTAGCCAGAGAGGTGATTACCTTGATCTTCTCCGGGTTAGCCTCGATACCCCTGTTAGAAACCAGAAAACCCAAAAGCTTGCCTATAGGCACACCAAAAACGCACTTGGCCGGGTTAAGCATCATCTTGTAGACCCGGAGATTATCAAAGGTCTCCTTTAGATCATCTATCAAGGTCTCCTTCTCTCTGGATTTCACCACAATGTCGTCCACATAAGCATGAACATTGCGCCCAATTTGATTATGGAGACAATTCTGCACACACCGCTGGTAAGTCGCCTGGGCACTCTTGAGCCCGAAAGGCATATATACATAGAAGAAGGCTCCAAACGGAGTAATGAACACCGTCTTCTCCTGGTCCTTAATTGCCATATTGATCTGATGATAACCAGCGTAAGCATCCAAAAAACTCAAACACTCACAACCCGCCATAGCATCAATGATTTGATCAATACAAGGGAGAGCAAAAGGATCAGCTGGACAAGCTTTGTTTAGGTCTATGTAATCCACACACATACGCCAAGTGCCATTTTTCTTAAGCACCAGCACCGGTTAGCTAACCACTATGGATGGAAAACTTCAAGGATGAACCCAGCCGCCAAGAGCCGGGCTACTTCCTCACCAATGGCCTTACGCCTCGCCTCATTGAACCGCCGGAGAAACTGCTTGACCGGCTTAAACTTTGGATCAATATTAAGAGTTTGATCAGCGAGTTCTCTCGGTACACCCGGCATGTCAGAAGGTTTCCATGCAAAGATGTCCTGGTTCTCACGGATGAACTCGATGAGCACGCTTTCCTATTTGGGATCCAAATTAGCATTGATACTGAACTGCTTAGATGAGTCGTCTGGAACAAAGTCAACAAGCTTGGTATCATCGGCCGACTTAAAATTCTTGACCGGCTCATGCTTTGTGGTTGGCTTTTTCAAAGACGTCATATCTGTCGGGTCAAAATTGTCCTTGTAGAACTTCAACTCTTCTGTTGCACAGACCGACTCAGCATAAGACGCGTCGCCTTCCTCACATTCCAAGGCTATCTTCCGGCTCCCATGCACTGTGATGGTACCCTTATGACCCAACGTCTTGAGCGGTAAATATACATAACACGGCCGTGCCATCAACTTGGCATAAGCCGGCCGCCCAAACAGAGCATGATATGGGCTTCTGATCTTGACCACCTCAAAAGTTAATTTCTCGGCCCTGGAGTCATATTCATCTCCAAAGGATACCTCCAGCTCGATCTTGCCAACTGGATACGCCAACTTATCAGGCACTACGCCATGGAAAACATTGTTGGACTGCTTAAGGTTTTTATTAGTTAACCCCATGCGACGGAAGGTCTCATAATAGAGGATGGTGATGCTGGTGCCTCCATCCGTGAGCACTTTAGTGAACTTATATCCACTAACCTGAGGGGCCACCACCAGGGCCAGGTGACCCGGATTATCAACTCGAGGAGGGTGATCTTCCCTACTCCATACAATAGGCTGCTCAGACCATCTCAAATAACGAGGAACTGCCGGCTCAACAGCATTCACAACTCTCTTATGAAGTTTCTGGTCTCGTTTGCACAAACTGGTGGTAAACACATGATATTGTCCACTATTCAGCTACTTTGGATGGCTCTGGTATCCACCCTGCTGCTGCTGCTGACCACCCTGGCCAGATTGCTGGTTATAACCACCTTGATTACCTTGAGAATTTTGAAAGTTGGAATTTGAACCGCCGCCCGGGCCATGAAAGCCGCCGCCACCTGAGCTGCCGTCCTGCCCATTATTACCATCGAACATGTTGGAATTTTTTAAAGCCTTCATGATCCTACAGTCCTTCCATAGATGAGTAGCCGGCTTCTGCTGAGTGCCGTGCCTTGGACAGAGCTCATTCAATAGCTGCTCAAGCGTGGGACCTGACCCGCCAGACCGGGGAGGTGGTCTCCCCTTGCGCCGTTGGTTGTTGCCCTGCGTATTAGTGTTAGACACAGACCTCAAACTACCTTCAGCCTTACGTTTATTACCTCCTTGATTCGTTGGGTTATGCTGAGGGCCCTTGCCGTTGCCATTCTTCTTTCCCTTCCCTGTCTTTTCATCATCAGGCTCGGGATCCTTGGTACTATCAGAGTCGGTGTACTTGACCAGAGCCGCCATCAGTGTACCCATATCATTACAATCGCGCTTGACACACCCTAGCTTCATCTTCAGAGGCAAAAAACAACAATTTTTCTCCAACATTAAGATTGCAGAACCGGCATCCATCTTATCAGATAAATGTATTATGGCCTTAACCCGGTGCACCCAATGGGTTGTGTAATCACCCTCCTCCTTCTTGCAATTAGTCAAATCCACAATTGACATGGGCTGCTTGCATGTATCCTTGAAGTTCTGAATGAACCTGGCTTTTAACTCCGCCCATGAACTGATTGAATTAGGCGGCAGGCTTTTCAACCAAGTGCGGGCGGTCCCATCCAACATCATGGTAAAGTACTTGGACATCACCGCATCACTGACCTCCAATAACTCCATAGCCATCTCGTAACTTTCGATCCATGCCCCGGGCTGTAAGTCAGCCGTATAATTAGGCACCTTCCGAGGTCCTTTGAAATCCTTGGGCAAACGCTCGTTACGTAGAGCCGGCACCAGACAGGGGACACCTCCGGTTTCAGGTGGCCACGCCTGCCTCGACGGACGTCGTTGGATAAACCGGATAAGGCTGGTAAGTCGTTAGCTGAGCTGCCTGCTCAGCCGCTTGCTGAGTTGCCCGCTCAGCCTCTTGACATATTCTGTCTTGATCCACAAAGGCTCCATTGCGCGCCAGGTCACGCCCGTCTGGCTGGTTACGACGCTAGACGTTGCTTGAAACAGCCGCCGAGTCCATGTGCCTGCTATAACTCGGGCTTCGGCTTGGACGTGGGGTTCAATGAAACCTGTCCCGGCTATACGAGTACGCCTCCTAGTGTGCTAAAGCCTTCAAAAGAAGTTCTCTGACCTGGCGGGTTCCAACCGCCACCGGAGAATCGCCATCCATCAGGAGAGCCACCAGCCATGCCACCGCCGCAATCATGTTCTCCAACGGGTTATAATAATGACCCGGTGGTGTCGATACATACTGAGGCAGAGCAGAATTCATATGGGGGGGGCATCACCTGTGGCTGAGCCGGCGTCCCAACCCCGGGTGTCACGACCCAGTCTACCTCCGACGGGTTACTTGGCCCTGCACCGGGTGTATGAAAGAGGTTTCGGGGATCATAAATCGGAGGAAGCCGAGACTGAGTCTTCTGGTATCTTCTCCTCATGACCTCATTAGACGCGTTCTGATCCTGCGTGAGCCGGAAAGTCTGCGCCTGAATCCGCTGAGCCTGAGCGTCCAGGGTCGCCCGCTCTGCGTTCATCCTAACATCTTCTGCTGTCAGGTCTTCCTTAGCCTGCGCTATATCCAACTTTAACTGCACCACCTCCGCATCATGTTGATCTTGATCCGCCGGGTTGACCGCGGCGGTTAACAGAGCGGTCATCTTATCTATGAGATCCATCATCACCTGAGCTGGCGAGCGCGCAGGGCCTCCAGCCTCGACTGCTGCTGACCCGGAGATTATGGCTGCCGCAGTAGTGGAGTCTTGAAAAGGCTGCAGGCCGACCATGAAGATTCCGACCCTGCTCGGCGGCTCAAGGAAATTCGGAATACTACTGCCATAGAAACAGCCCCTAAGCCCGCTGTCTTGCGGTTGATACAACGAATCTGTCTCACCTCTGGATGACTCACCATCAGAATAGACGGTCGTCTCACCGCCAGATGCAGATCCTTCAGAGAGCCCTCCGTGGATGCATACCATGAAGGCACGCTTCACAGTAGGCAGAGTCTAGGCGGGTCTTGCACGCTGAGCTGTCTTGATGAGGTCGGTGCAGATGTCCGGCTCAGGGCCCGGCTCGCCGATCTTGCCGATAAAGACGTGAATTCCGCCGAAGGGGACCCGATACCCGTACTCGATTGAGTTGGCGTCGGGGCCCCAGCCTGCATCGTCGATGTAGAGCTTGCCGCGACGACTCTTGGTCATCCGGGCCACAGCGTATCCCTTGAGCCCTTTGAAGCTGCCCTTCAAGAACTCAAATCCACCATGTGCTGGCCCCACAGTGGGTGCCAACTGTCGTGGAATTGTCACGTCAGATGTCCTGGTGAAAGGACTTAGTCGTGGAGCCATCGCAACTAGGAAGCTTAAATGGGTTAATCGGGACAAATGACACGAGGTTTATACTGGTTCGGCCCCTTACGGTGAAGGTAAAAGCCTATGATCCAGTTTTGAGTGGGATTGCTTATGTCTCGATAACCAGGGAGCGAATCACTTGTCCTAGCTCTCGAGTTGATGTTACTTGTCCTAAACCGCTGCTGGGTCGTCCCTTTATATATAGAGGTCGACGCCCAGTGGTTTACAGAGTCCCGACCGGCTCATAAACAGTGTCCGGCTCGGTCTCTTAACTATTATTGCCTTACAATAGAAGTCACGCACATATGGCGGTTTATCACTACGGGCCTTAAGTCGCCTCTGGGCTTTGGGCCCTTAACTAAACCGCCATCTTTATCCTTAGTCTTGGGCTTCAAGAATATTTGTAAGCATAACCTGGCCCCTCCTGGGCGGGTCATACTAATAATTATATCCCCAACATCGGTGGATCTGGGTTCGTGGTTCATGGATGGAAGGTATGGTTTTCTCCTCCGACGTCTTAGTCGGGTGAGGGTGCCAGATCTGGAGTTTGGTGGCGTGCCTGAGGTGTTGCCTCAGTCCGATTTGTTCAATGGCAATGGTTTTGCATTTGGTGAGCCACCTTGGAGGTCCGCAAAGCTGCATATCAGCAATGAAGCCGCTTCGAGCTTGGGTGTGAAGGTGATCTGTCATTTTTTTCCTTTAGTGGATGCTGTGGTGGTGACATAGGCAAGTGATGGGCATCGGTGTCAAGCTCAGAGGATTATTCGGTCTTGATTGTATTTTTACTTCTTGGCTGGTGTTCCTTTGTGCAAAGACTAGATTTCTACTGTCTTTTCAGTTTTATCATGTGTGTACGTGGTTTGTACTAGATACTTATGATATAATGAGACACGTATTACCATGAAAAAAAGAGTTCTGACGGGAGGTCCCTACTATTGAATGCATCAAGTCGCACGTCAAGAAGATGGTTATCCATGAATACAGAGGGAAACAAAGTGAACTTGAATTACTAAAATTCATTTCTGGGAAAGCGCAAGACCTACAGACATCCTATGTTCTGCTAAACAAACAGAGTCTTAGAGCAACTCCAACCGTTGCCCCCAGTGCATCCGGCGATAGCGGTTTGGCCGATGCGCTGGCGGATTTTTCGCCCTGGGGGCAATGCAGTTCCTAGCCGCGTCCCTAAGTTTCGGCCCCAAGACGCCACAAATTCAAACTTCTCTTTTCCCGCTGCTAAAAAAACGACACAACTTCGGCGATCTGCCACAAAGTTTGGTGATCACCATGCCATAGTTCGGCGATCAAACGTAAACGATAGTTCGGCATTCAAAAGGAAGGACCCGTAGACAAATGAATGCATCAAACGACGGGCTCCTCTGGCGTGGGACTGGCCAGTGTCGACGTGGCTTCTGTGCTTAGGCTGCTCGGCGTCAGCGTGGCTTCACCATTCGGGCTGGGCGTCGGAGTTGGGATCGGTGTAGATGTAGGCGCGGTGGTCGATGGCATCTGATTCAAGATGAGGCCACGCTCCGCCAAGTAACACGTCTTGACCTGCTCATCCATCATCGACGTGTCCGCCCCCATCAAGAACGCTACGTCGGTGTTCCTCTTCTCCGCGGAGACGTTGGTCCGGAGTAGGTCGAGCATGACGGCGTTGTTCTTCATCAACACCGACCACCGCGCCTTGGATTTCTCTTCCCTCTGGGCGGCGTGGTTTTGGCATCGGTGATGCACTGCTTGATGGATGCTTGCAGCTGCTCAACAACTGGTGTGGCATCCTTCACCGTCTTGGCTCGTTTGTTGACGTCAGGGCGCCCATCCGTCGCCCCCGACGCATCCGGCTTGTACGTCTCCTTGGCCTTGGCGAGGGTGCGCCGGACATCCGTTCACTTCTTGCACTTCTCGATCGGGGTGAACACGTGGAGGAACTTGAACTCTTGGTCGATGTTGTCCTAGCGGTACATGGTGAACATCTGAACTATCTGCGTCGAAGAACAAGTGTCTGGGACGTACATGGCGAAAAGAAGCGAGAGCCGACATCTGTGCATACCTGACCCTCGATGTTGGCGCTATTGGGGAACGAAGTAATTTAAAAAATTTCCTATGCACATGCAAGATCATGGTGATGCATAGCAACGAGAGGGGAGAGTGTGTCCATGTACCCTTGTAGACCGAAAGCGGAAGCGTTAGTACAACGCTGTTGATGTAGTCGTACGTTTTCACGATCCGACCGATCAAGTACCGAACGCACGACACCTCCGAGTTCTGCACACGTTCAACTCGATGACGATCCTTGAACTCCGACCTAGCCGAGCTTTGAGGGAGAGTTCTGTCAGCACGACGGTGTGGTGACGATGATGATGCTCTACCGACGCAGGGCTTCGCCTAAGCACAGCTACGATATTATTGAGGTGGATTATGGTGGAGGGGGGCACCGCACACGGCTAAAAGATCCAAGGGATCAATTGTTGTGTCTCAAGGGGGTGCCTCCCTCCCCGTATATAAAGGAGTGGAGGAGGGGAAGGGGGCTGGCCACCCTTGGCGCACCCCATGAGGAGTCCTACACTACTAGGAAAAGGCATGCTAGTGGCGCATCGGTTTTGCCTTCTAATGGCGCCTTGCCAAGGCGCCACCAGCATCACGCCATTAGAATTAAATTCTAATGGCGCACTCTTCGTGCGCCATTAGTATCTGGTGTTCTAATGGCGCACCACGTAGTCGCCATTAGTATAGCCCGATGCGCCATTAGAATGCCTCCCGAGGCCATATGTACAAATGTGCTATGGCATTCTAATGGCGCATTACAGTGACATGCGCCATTAGTGTGATGATCACAAGGCGCCATTAGTGTCTTTTGTGGTGCGCCATTAGTATGAATATTAGGTTTTTTTGCTTTTCTGATTTTTGCACAGATTACAAAATATATTATTGCATAGAATATAGACAGCAGCACACAAAGAACATCAAATTCATCAAATACAATAGAAGATTAGTCTCTGAATACAATTCATCATATTAGTCTCCGGATTCAAAAGACCGGACAAAGATAAAACATTACAAGTCTCAAGACCGCGAGTATCGAGTTTGCCTTCACATTACAAGTCGATATCGATCATCTAAACTACCATCACATAGAAGAGAGCTGTGGTCATCACGATGAGCATCATCGCGATCAAACTGGTCTTCATCCGGTTCCTCCAACGCCCTCCTCTCTCCCGCTAGATAGCGGGCGATCTAGATTCGCCTCCGCCCTAGTGGTGTACCCTTTGTAACTATTACCGCTGAACGGTGAACCTGTCTCCGACACTCCTCCCACCATCGAGACTCGGGAACCTTACCCTTGTACACACGACATACGACGGCATCTCTATGCACAAGCCAAACAATGCATAATACATAAGCAATGTGTAAGTATGCAACAAAAGGATCGGAGAGAAAAGCAAGACATTAATAGCACGATTCATGGTCCTACTAATAAAATAGCATCGACACATCTAAGTTGAACAACCGTCCAAACCAAAGAGACATACTAATTCATTAAAAGTTTAATTACAACATGAGCCAATCAATGTTTCGAACTACACATCACTACTTTCGACTCGACTCATCGGACAGAGCGTGGATGAAGCCGCCGTCTGTCGCGATGGTCATGAAATCGCGATCGTTGTCACCCTGCATTTGTAGCATTCCATCTATCTCACTTTGTTGGACGGTTGATTTCGAGGAAGAACTGCCCGACGTATGAAGGACATCTTGATGGATGATGTCGAGAAACTCCGATCGGATGCGAAGAATTCTTGTCCGAGGTCCGCGTCTGGACTGCCGACAAGCTCGCGCCCAATCTTTGAGATTATCTGGTAGCGAAGGTGATGATGGTCCTTACGATCGCCGCATGTGATGGAGGGCGAGTAGGCATCCTTCGATCACAAAGCGGCTGCTTGACGCAGCAGAACTTCAGATTGTGTGAGAAGATGTGCTTGCCGTGCTTAACTGTCCCGTGAAGGTGCCTCCAGATTTGGCGTGGCCGGGAGAACATCATCAAGAACTTTCTTCACATTTGTGTAGTCTATCATGGAGTTACGGTTCGGTCGAAATACGTGGCCATGGAATATTTCGGGCTTAAGAGGATGAGTGTGCAATGTGTCACCGCACGTAACACGGAATGTTAGAAAAAAGAACGATCAAATCTAAGAAATCATATGTTACGGGCGGTTAAGGGATGACTTACTCGGAAAGTAAGGCACAAGGAAGTTATCCTTATCTGCGCTTGCGAATGACGCCTTGAGGTGTGAACTCGCAACTTGGCGGTCCCAGCGCTGCTCAAGTGCTTGGCACGCATGTAGAAGGGGTCGACTATCACGATGTCCGGTATTGTCTCTAATGATCCGCATCCGCATGCTCAAATAAAACAGCCGAACGAAGGTGTAGTGCAACGGATGAAGGTTAAACATAGCAAAGATGTCATCAAACCGCAGGACGATCATACCCCGATGTCGCCATCCACAAAGCCCTTGATCTCGCACCTTGGCCACGAAAACCGGTATGCCACATCCTTCTCTCGAGACGCCGCTTCTCCAAAATCGTAACACCGCATGCAGACTCCGATAGCACCGGTTGCAGCATTCAACATATTTGGCGGTAGCATCGCCCTACCCGCCACATGCACCTCCTCGAGATATCCTTAGGTGAAGGTGGCCCGCCCCGAGCACGGATCGAACTTCGGTGCCGGCTGGCTCGCACCGGCGCCCTTGTTAGTCTTTTCGCTTCCGACCCTTCTTCTTGATCTCCGTAATGGGACCGAGTTCTACTCACGACCGCCTTCTTCAGCGTGTTGGGGCTGATAATATTCGCGCCTCAGCTATCTCGAGGCTCGGTGAAGACGGGAGCTGAGGCGGTCTCGAGAACTGCACGCCGACGACGCTTGTTGCAATTGGATTTCTCCGCCGCACCAGCTAGATCGCGGTGGTCTTGGCTGGGTTCTTGAGAAAGAGGCCCGCAGAAATCGCCAAGATACCCATGTTCGCAAAGTACTTGTCAACTTTGGTAAATGTACCGTCGTCGTTGTCGCCGCCGTCCGGATCTCGTGCCATAGGGCTGTCCGGATCCCGTGCCATAGGGATGTCCGGCAGGTCCGTAGCGTTGCTGCATTCTTGCCATGGCTTGGCGCCGCACGATCGGGCGGTCTTGTGCGTGGGGTGGTGTCCCCGCCCCAAACAAATCTGCTCTTCGCCATAGCAGGGCCAGTTTATGCAGTGCCGAGGGTCATCTCATCTTCTTCGCCGCCCCAGCCGGTCGAATCGGAGGTAACAACTCGTCGCAGCTGGCAGCACCGGACCACTTCAACCCTATACATTGTGGGTGGCATCGAATTACCGTGGAACATGGGGTTGCCGGTTGAACGATTTTGCCCTTGGCGACATCGACCAACTCGGTGCCCACGGCGCGTAAGAGTGCAAGGAACGCCGGCGGTGCCCTGCGAAAACATGTGTAGGGCGCCGTGGATGCCCACCAAAGGCAAGGAGATGAAGTCATCGGCCGAGAGGCTTAGTTACCGTGATGCCGCTAAGCTCGGCTAATGTCGAGGCACCGCCAACGGCGGGCGTCGTAATCGACGAAGGGGCGCTTCTCGGCGAGGTGCCGGTCGGCATACACCCGGTGCATTAAGCTCCAATACCGTGCGGTGCCGGAGACACGAATACCGCCTCGCCGGAGACACCAATGGCGCCGCCGCCGAGACACCAATGGCGCCGCCGCGGAGACACCAATGGTGCAGCCGCCACACAGGCGGCGAGTTCGGCCATGAAGCCGGGAACCGGGAGGACCTTTGGCCGCCCGCAATCCACGCCGCCAGCCCATGAATCAACGTAGGCACCATGGCTTCGAGCCGTTTCCAGCTATTGTTCCACTTGCTCTTCGACAAGCTCCGAATCCGCGCCACTTGTGCCTTGAGTGCTTCAACCTCGCGTCGTCGGCTTTCCGAGCTGGCCTTTTTCTCCTTCCGCACACCAGCGGTATAGTATGACCCCATTTTGTGGACAAGCCTTTGCCGCCACACGACCAGCCGACGCCGGCTTATCGAGCTTATCCTTCTTTTTCATTACGCTCAACGCCCTATTTAAAGGGGTGTCGAAGGGGAGCTCTTAGACGACCCAGCGCCATCGCTTTCATTGTCCCGCCAAAGGAACATGAGCCATTTAGAAATATTGGTGATTAATTAGAGTGCAACAATATGGAGCTAATTACGCTGGGTGTATTCCTTACTGTAACAAGCTCAAGCACCCTGGTCTTGGATCCGTGGTAAGCTCCTTTATTATCGGGTCCTCCTTGTACCGGCCCCGACATAGTTCCCGGTCCGCTTGTCACCGCTGTATTTCTCGGCGGGCGGTAGGCCTTGCTCGGCACGCCCCGCGTCCTCCTTGTCCCATATAGGCTCCGCCACTCTATAACCGCCGGGACGAGTTTGTGTTCCCTAAGTTCAACTCCCGCATTTCTTTCCCCATCGACTTGATTCGAGCTTGCGGGCTCGCACTTGATCTTGAACTCCTTGTACTCATGTTCGCTCATCAAATGATATTTCTCCTTGATCTTGTCATAACTATCACCTTTATCAATCATTCTCTTCACCGCTTCTCCAAGTAGACAGGGCGTGCTCATCTTTGTGAGGGCGGCATTGTTCACTCTATTCCACGAGAAGCGTGTGTTTTCAAATTCGTCGGGAACTTGTATCGCTCGTGCAGCTTCGGAAGAGGAGGCTGCGCAAATTCCTCGGTCCTTATGCCTAAGGTTCTTGGTGTTGATCGAGACGGTGTTCCGGAGAATGCACCCGAGCTGAACCGCTGCACTTTGACTATATGTTTGGGCTCCGTTGGATTCCGTCCGAGTCCACTTGAGTGAATTCCTCCTTGACGGTGCGGAGCGCATTCGGCGCCGGTCCTTCCTTTGCTTCTTCGGTTGGCTGCCATCGTGTGCGCCCACCATTATCGATGGTGGCATCCTCGGCGGCACCATCGGTGGTGTCATCCCGACGCCACTAGGGGTTGTGTAATCAGGATCGGTGTCTTCCGCAAGCGTCATCATAGCGGTGAGGTTGTTGTTCCTCCAACTCTTGGGACATCTCCTGAATTGCTTGCCGCTCAACCACCGGCCTCATCGTTGTGGGCCATGTTTCTCTCTAAATAGGAAAAAGTTTGGTCAAAAAGATGGTTATTGTTAAGGAACAAGATCATGGTCTCATGATTTAGGGTTGGGCCTAATCACTTGGCTCTATTGCCACCTATGTTGGGTGTATCATCTAGGGTTTATCGATGCTAAGGACAATTCTAAGTTGGGCCTAATCACTTGGCTCTATTGCCACCTATGATTTAATGCAGCAAGAATGGTAGGGCAGTTGATCCTACTTAACTAAGTACTAAGATAGCCCGGCCCATGCATTAGTCGCAAGTACCCCATATGTCCTATTTTTAGCAAAGTCATGCTAAAATTCACGGAAAATTTCAGCATGACCTTTGCTGAAAATAGGACATATGGAGTACCCGAATTTGCCGGAACGGAAGTTAATCGACATTCCGGCAAACTCAAGGGCCTCTCGGGGTACCTGCAAATTCATCACGACACAATGGTCGAGACAAAACCCAGAACTTTACAAGTCTTTCACAGATTTGTTTGCAAGTTCGATATGTAATAAAGATAAGCCTCAAAGATGAGCCTCCAATGCTAATTTGTTTGCTTCAAGACAAGATGAACCTCCAATGCAATGTAAGTAAAGAAATCTATGCATCCTCAAATTTCTCTTCCAATGGCATAGACAAGGTTCGTACATCTTTTACACGTAAGGTGATGCCTATTATTTTTACTGAATTAGATGTATACACTATAATGAAGAACAAAAAATTCATCCTAATTAAGCAAGTTACAGATTGTCACAGCCAGTGTTGTGTATTTGACATTTTTAATTACATACAAAAACAATGTGGACACAGAAATGTGACTGGTAACTATTTCTTAAATGCTCACTCCAAGACCTATTTAAGACCGTTTCTTAATCTGAGAAAGCCACTAGGGTGCCCAGCTATCTGTGATCAATGGGTTACTTGCATTCTAGTAGTTACTGACACTGCAAGCCCTGAAACCGCGCATCATCGGCTCGGCCCGTGACACTGCAAGCAATCTGACGAAGTGTCCTAGTTTTTCTGTAGCAAGTACTAACTGGAGCACTGGATATAATAGACTGTTCAGTTCTTGCAACAGCCAACTAACTGCATCTATGTTCCAAAAAAACGGAACTAACTGTATCTAGTTCTAGTCAACTGGTGTATCCTATCCACCCAAACTAATCTCTGATCTACCAAGTGCTAACTGGTTGCATATAGTGTACTGTCGTATCCAGTCAATTCTTACCCAAATGCAAGTTTTTGCATATAACCGTTCTTGGGCATTAGCTTTAATCCAGCTTTAATCCAGCTTCTCAACTTTCTTACTTCAAAGATCTTAGTAATTCACAACATCAAATGCATTGGTAAATTTACGAGAACACAAGAAAAGTTAATCAAACTATCTAAAACAGCTTAACAGCCATGGCCCTAGTGTTTGCAGTGAGGGGGTGGAGGAGAAGGAGGAATCACCGGGGACGGGCGAGGGCGCGGGCGGAGGGGGACGGCGAGGGCGCGGGCGGAGGGGGACGGCGAGCGGGAGCGGGCGCGGGCAGAGGGGACGGCGAGGCGCGGGCGCAAGCGGAGGGGGGACGATGCGGAGCGGGCGCGGGCGGAGGGGACGGCGAGGGCGCTGGATGCGCGCGGGCGAGGGGGGACGGCGAGGAGGCGCGCGCGCGGGAGGGGGGGCGTCCGCCTCTCGGCAAGGGCGGGCGACGGCGCGGGGGCGACGGCGCGAGAGGCTGATAGCTGCTGTGAGGGGGGGATCTGGCGAGGGAGGGAGAGAGGCCAGAGGGGAATAGGTGAGGGAAGCTTTCTAATGGCGCACCACACGCCGGTGCGCCATAAGTACGACTGTTCTAATGGCGCACCACCTCGCGGTGCGCCATTAGAATGTTGTTTTAATCTACCACAGTAGCCATATCTACAGCCCAACCCTTTCTACAATGTAACCCACGACTAGCCCGACTGGTCAGCACGTAGCACACACACCAGGAGGTCCTGGGTTTGATTCCTAGGATCCCCAATATTTTTTTATGCATTTTAAATGGTGTTTTTTATATTTATTTGTGTTTAAATATGTTCAAACTTGTTTAAATCATAACAGTAATATTTTTTATGCATTTTAAATGTTGTTTTTTATATTTATTTGTGTTTAAATATGTTCAAACTTGTTTAAATTATAACAGTAATATTTTTTAGAAAAATAGTAAAAAAAATTAGAAAATATGTTCAAAAAGTCTCTGGTCTTGGGGGGGCCGGGTGCTCAAGGCGGTGGAGCGGGGAGGGTTGCGATGGGTGGAGCTAGCGGGAGGGTGCGGGTGCGATCGAGATGGAGGGGATCGAGATCGAGATGGAGGGGAATCGAGATCAAGTGTCCTCATGAATTAAAAAGTGCCCATGAAATTTAAAAATATTCATGATATCAAAAGTGCCCATGCATGAAATACAATCGAGAAATGAAGACTACGATTTAAATACAATCGGTCTTAGCTAGCTATCTCTGCTCACAATCTTCTTGCCCTTCTTTTTCACAAACGGAGTTCTTCTCGTGGAACGGACGCCCTTAGGTAGGGTGGTCCTGCTTCTTCTTGTGGTGTGTGCTGCTACTTCATCGCCGTCGTCATGTTCGATTCTTCGGTCGCCGATTTGTCGAAGTCTTGCTCATTGGCTACTCCATCCATTCCGATGATCTTCCTTTTGCCTCTCCTCACGACAACACGACGGGCTTTGGCGGGTCGGTAATGAAGAAGCATTGGTCCACTTGGGAAGCCAGCACCCATGGCTCATTTTTCGCGGTGACGCTTATGCGCTGCGGTCTTGGATTTGGCTTCGGTATAACCATGGTGGTGAAATACCGTCTTCTTTTATGACGCTTTTGGCCCATCCGACACGGAACATCGACCTTCTCTCCAACAGTAGCTCAGCTCCCAGATCTCCTCGATCCTTCCGTAGTATCTGTCCTTGTCGTTACCGTGTAGGATTCCATCGTTACCCCGGAGTTCGATAACCATCGCTCTTCATGTCCTTGTCCTCGGTGTAGAATGTGTAGTCGTTGATATCGTGACGCCTCATAGGTCATCGTTGTGCTCGGCGCCTGTGACAAGGCGAATAGTAGTTGTTCTTCCGCGGAAGAATCCTCATGTAAAGGGTACGACGAAGCTTCGCTGAACCAACGCGTGAAACATGAGTTGTGCTCTTTGAGTATCTCTCCGTCCGTCCTCTGCTGGCCTCGGTCATTGTACGCCTTCTTAATAAAGGTTTTGTGCTCTACCACCCAAGGATCGACCACGCCTATGTGTTGTAGCGCGACTAGGTTTGCTCTTTCAAAGTCGGCGAGTCGACCGGTTTACATGCATTTCGCGGCGACCCTCATGGTGACCCCATCCAGCGAGCCTGCCGAGGTGCTGCTGACGGGCGACCAACGGGTTCTCGATGCCTAGATAATTAAATGCGAGGGAGATGCACTCTTCGATCGAAAAGCCCGGCTATGCTTCCCTCTCGACGTGACATGTTGCGAACGATCCTTTGATGACACCATTCATCCTTTCGAACGGCATCATGCAGTGCAGAACGCCGCCCGAGTTGGATGATATCCTCCACTATATGGACCAGCAGATGCACCATAACGTCAAGAATGCGGGCGGAAGTACATCTCAAGCTCGCATAGTATCACCACGATCTCTTCCTCAGCCTTCGAGTTGCCTCACGCCAATCGACTTCCGAGATGACGTCGAAAAAGTTGCGCAGCCAAATAGCGTTTCCGCGGACGTCGCGTCCATGATCCCAATGGATTGCAATCGAAGTATCTCGTCATCAAGACGTGATACCGTGAGACTTCATCCCGCTTGTCGTGGATTTGTCACGGCAGATGTCCTAGTGTCAGGACTTAGTCGCGAGGCCAACGCATCTATGTGGTAGCTTGAGAGGGGTTGAGTGGGACGAGAGATGCAGGGCGGATCAACACGCAGACAAGGGTTTAGACAGCTTCGGGCCCCGGGAAACATCATCCGGTAAAAACCCTACATGCTGTTTGAGGCTAGGTCTCATTATCATCACGAGGGAGCCGCCGTAAACCGGCTCTCCTCTAATTGTGTCTAGCCCTAGAGATTATTGCTCCTAACTTGTAGCTTCTAACTTGTAACTTCTGACTTGTCCCTCTTTGGGGAGCCCTGCCCCTCCTTATATATGTTGAAGGGGCGGTTTACATGTGGAGTCCTATTAGGATTAGGACTAGTCTATCTCTAATACAAACCGGATACAAGTCCTGGTCTTAACTCCTTGTAAAGCAAATATTCCTTTCTTCTTAAACCAGCCCACCATAGCTGAACCGGCCTTCATGAACCGCCAGACAGGCCACCGGGTCTTGTCGCTCCTCTGGCCCGTCCGCCGGATTACCAATGAATCAGAAACCGCTCAGTGCATGCGGGTTGCCGTGAATCGCCAAGTCCGGCCGGTTTATCCTTCCGGCCGGTTTACACCGCTGGGTATATCCCCGACATTAGCCCCCAGTTTAGCTTGGATTCATCCATGTTAAACTGATCCTGTAAAATAAACACAAGAACAAACTTTGATAGGTTGTGCTCCGGGTTAAGAATTCTTGTAAACCGGCACATGATCATCCTTAAGTCCTTGTCATTTCCTTCTCCTAGAAAATCCAGGTCAATAACCAGCTTCATACTCAAATTGCTGATGTTGGCTTCTTATAGAAAAAATTTTGTAAAGAATAATCCACTTGAATTGGCTTCCAAAGCGCCGGTTTAAGAAATATTGGTCTTGAAAGACTCATCTGATATTCAACCGGTTTGAAGATGCAGAACTTGCCGGTTTATGATTACCACCTTTGTCGGGTTATAAAAACTGATACTTCCAAGTCATGATTGTTGCAGACTCCGGTTCATGATTGTTGCCAACGCCGGTTCATGATTATTAATAACGCCGAGTTGCAGCCACAGGGTCATAATGATTGGTGACGCCGGGTCAACCTAGTTTGCTCAATCAGAGAATTTGAAAATATTTCTTCGATAATAATATAATACCTGTAGCCCCCAAGTCTTGAGCAGAACAAAGTGATGGCTTAAGACTTGCTTCAATATAAATACTGCCACTTAAGAAGAAATCCATGTTGTTCATCCCAGTCACTAGCAAAAAACTGAATACTCCATATTATGTAGCCCCCAAGTGCCGGGTTGTCATGCTTGCAGTAACCTGGGACTTGTAATTTCCTGATGCTCATAAAAACTCCAACCAGTGTAGCCCCCAAGGGCCGGGTCATTATGTAATAATGAGCAGGGACTTTGTAAATATAATCATGTAATCTTTGAACAGCAACGGTGTAGCCCCCAAGTGCCGGCTCAGTAAGATAATATTGGGCTGGGACTTTGATATATACTTCAATGAAAATAACATCATATGATGTAACCCCCATCATGGGGCTTGAATTCACGTCCACAAGGTTAAGAGCCTTGTGCTTTACCAACTGAAAGCAAAGGACCCTTCAATATAATGAATAAAAAGCTTTGTACCTTGAATTGTTTAACAGAGCAATTGGTAGCCCCAAGGGTCGGCTCATTACAATGTGATGAGTCGGGTCTTCAATAAGATGAACAAAGAATGACTTTGCATTAGCCCCCAAGTGTCATGGTGCATGCTTGCAAAGGACATGAGACTTGCATATTTGATATAATCTCAACTTAAATAATGTAGCCCCCAAATGTCGGGTTGTAAGCTCATGCAACTCGACTATTCCTTCAATTGTAGAATAAAAGCCATATCCATTGATAACATAATATCCATTGCGCTAAAGCGACTTTGAAAACCTCAATCATAATATTAATAACCATAATAAAAATCCAGCCATGTTGGCTATTCAAGATAATATAATCCAGTATGAAAAATTCATCCAATATCATGATGAAAATTCAGCCAAGTTTGGCTATTTGAATAATATAACCCAATCATCTATAAGCGCATGATTCCAATGGCGCAATCCAAATATATGCTGGCGACTTATAGTCGAAACCAGACCGGGCCGATAGTCTCCGGATTATAACTTGATCGTGTACTGACAACTTGTAGTTGAAAGCCAAGCCGGGTTGATAAACACCGGTCTACTCCATAATAAGATGGTAACAGAAAATCAAACCGGGCAGATAACCTCCGGATTAAGATTTAACCGTGTTCCGTCAATTTGTAATTGACAGTTGAACCGGATTAAAACGTTGTCGGTTTAAAAAACGCAACAAAAATTGAATACCAATTATGAGAAAATATGGCAACAAAGGCAATAACTTTTTGCAAAAGAAAAGCTTTACTGAGCTGGTCAGATGGCATTACCACGGTCAGACGCAACCAAGCTCCCCGAAGGCGTAGCGATGGTGCCAGTCGGCCAGGTCCCCAAAAGACTCTTGGCGAGTACGCCGGCCAAGTGGCATGACATTGGTTCGGTTCGACCAAGCCCCAAGTGACTCTGCCCTATTGGCCGACCAAGAGGCGTGACTGTTCAGACGTGACCGTGTCCCCAATGATCTGGTGGCTTTAGCTTATCAAGAGGTGTTGCATTGGTTCGACACCGACCAAGCCCCCAAGTGATAAAAACAAATGTCAAGGGTAAACCGAGGCCGCTTTAAGATGTAACCTCCGTAACCACGCATGATGTAAAAAAGAACAGAGACCCCGCTTTATGAAGCAGAAGCCCCCATGTGATCAATATGTTAGGCCAATAAAGGCAGGATACCCATGTTTGAACCGCACATCATGGCAGCAGGTCCTCTTCGGCAATTTTCAACTTTTTGTAAGAGATAAATTCTTCTTGAACCGGGATCTTTGAACCGGATATTGAGAGCTTCAAAGCTTTGTGGGAGAACAAATTTCCCTTAAATCGGATTGCAAACCGGAATCTTCATTTTCAGCCGGAAATTTTCTGACGGCCTTTAAACTCGATCTTGCGAGAAGTTAATTCCTTCTTGAACCGGAAATTCTTAAACCGGATTTGAGAGCTTCAATGAAACTGGCTTCCCTTGAGCCGGATTTTAAACCGAAATCTTTTCTGATGACCCGGAGCTTCTTCATTGAGCCAGGATTTTGTAATTGTCATATACTTTCTAAGCCGGAAATTTTCTGACGGCCTTCAAATTACAATAGCCTCCGGGACCGGGTTATCTTTCCCTCCATTGTTCTGGGGTTCTAAATTTGCTGAAACTGGCAAGACTTGTTGCGTCATATCATCGTAGCCCCCGAGTCTCAAGGTGACTCGAAGAGTTGGCTTGAGATTCTCCATATTTGACTGTGATATAAACCGGCATAACTTGTATATCATTGGTGTTGATAGCACGATGTGAATCCATAGAATCTTGAGGTGACTGCGGCGGGTTATAAACGATCCCGTATGAGCCGTGTCAGCAACTCGGCCAATGGCTCCTTCCAACTGGCTCTTTGAAGTTTAACCAAACTATAGTGGCTGCGACTTGTGTGCCTCTCCATTGAGCCACCCAATGCAGACGGCGGTTGATGATAATTCGCCTCCAGTTTGTTGAAAAGAACCGGGCTACCCAAGCTGTGACCTGCTCATACTCAATAAACAGCTCATACAGACAGGTGCTGCCCGATATGTTGATGTAGACCAGGCCGCGAAAGACGGGCGGAAAATATGACCGCAGCATCAGAGGCGGCACATACAAATAAGTCGGCTGCGGCGTTGTAAACCGGCGCGGACGGGTGAGTCAATCACAAGCGCGGTAAGCCGCACGGACGAGCGAGTCAACCACGTCGTTGTTGATGTAGTGAACAATCGTCCTGCATCAACAATATTGCAGACCAAGGCAAAGATAAATTGTTCTTTGACAAAGATAATATGTGCTAATAAAATATATTTTAAATGGATATCACCTGATATGCCAGGCCGGAAATAATCCGCCATGAAGTTGATGATCACTTGGTAAAGTTGAAATCAATCATGGCCGAGCAGACAGATGAGTCGGCCGAGCAGACAGATGAGTCGGCTGAGGTGTTGTAAGCCGGTGTGGAAGCCTGAACCTGCCGCGAGAGCAGACGGGCGAGTCATTCGTGGCGTTGTAAGGCGACGCAGATGGGCAAGTCGGCCGAGGTGTTGATGCAAATGGATCGTAACACACATGTCCTTGAAGCTGTGCGGCACAGCCGAACGTGCATCCGCGATATAATAGCATAAACAATTGTCCTGTGTAAAAATGTTACAAGACAGAGTAATTTTTCTTTTGACAAAAAACAATAAGTGTTTAATAAAATAAGTTCAGATAGATATCACCTGATTTTTGTGAATGACAGATGATCTGTATGCCGCGTCAGGGGCGGGTCAGATAGACCGGCGACTTAATATAACCCCGACGGCTCAAAGCGGCAAGGGCGGCTCAACGCGGCTCCGGCGGGTTGATGTAGATTAAGCTGCACGGATGGCGACTTATGCACACCTGTTCCATCAGTAGGCAGGTGCAGACGCCGGTGCGTGATGGTGCTGACGTACACTTCAGAGGCACAACACAGCACCACCCTTGCTGATTTATTCAGACGTAGGGATCAAACCAAGAAAAATCCCCCATGCAGTTTTTAATGGGCCTTCACATCCACCCACGCATCCATGAAGCATCAATGCGTGATTGCTTTGGCTTTAGCAAACCATGTTTAGCTTTGGCTGATTCCTGTACGCACCGTCCAAGCTGTTTTGTTTCTGGACTTTGAGACAGCAGCGATACGGCACATCTGAAACGGAGTCACGGTCGGAAATGGCGTCTCAACAAGGCCATGGAGACAGCGGCTCGTCGGCGAGGTGCGGCGGAAACAGGGGCGCGCCCGCAGGGTCAACAGGGTGGCTGCCGGCCCGAGGCATGGCGACTTGGCGCGGTGGCCGGTCGGTTTGCTGCGACGGGTCAACCAGTGCGAAGCAGCTCGAGGTCGAGGCTGCGGGGGCGGGTCGTGGCGATGAAGGAGAATCAGCTGGGGTCAACCGGAACAAGCTGTGGCGGGTCTCGGTGGCGTCGGCTCAGGCGCGGCCCGCTTGACGAGGCGACGGTGGCCCACGAGGCCACGGCGGTGGCGACTCATCCGCAGTGGAAACCCGGCGTTTTGAAGTGGCAACTTGGAGGCAGAGGATACCCAGCGCATGGACAGCTCAGTGGAGGATGCCCGGCGCGGGGAAGCGGAGCAGACCCAGCAATGACAGGCGCACGCGGACCCGGCAATGGTAGTGAGCTAGCGGTGTGGTACGGCAGCTGTAGAAACGGGCGGCGGCTGTCGCAGTAGACAGAGGTGACTGCCCATGGCGGCTCAAGCGCCGTAGAGGAGACGGTGGCTTGGTGCAGAAGCGCGGCCGGCTTGACGAAGCGGCGCGGCGGTTCGTAGACGGGTGATGCGGCGTTGCGCGCCGGCCGCTCAGGGCAGAAGCAGCAAACAGCCCAGATTCTGGGCAGAGGCAAGGCACAGTCCGCGGAGGAGTCCGAGTCGCTGCCCTCTTTGTTTACGGGTCGTGGCCCCTGGGTAACCCCTTTGTCTTTCCTTTTTCCTTTTAAACAGTGTATGTGCTTCCGTCCTTGCATGCAGGAGACGTTGCCAGCCGTGGCTCTCTACTTTTGCTGTTCATTGCTGATTTCTCTTTGGGATGAGGTGGAGAGCAACAATACAAACGTGGTACCTTGGCCAATTAAGCATCTCACAGCCTCGGGACTTGATTACTGGACCAGGGGAAATACAATAACAGTCGGATACGGCCACCGTACAGGTTGATACTGCAGCGGAAATTTTTGGCAACCTTGACTCGGCGATTTGGCCGCTCGCCAGGCACATATTACGCTGCGAAAATTCTTGTATCCTTGTCGGCCCGCATGACTTGATCCTTGCACCTGATTGATCTCGTGCACGTCTTCGATCTGTAATGGCGGCGGCGCTGTACTTAATGCCACCTTAATTTCTCTTGATCCTTGTAATATCAGCTTCGAAGCTAATCACAATTCGATCACAAACAATGAATTTTGCCGGCTCTTCTACATTTGACAAATCACAAGCTTCTCGACACCCTAGGGAAGATCCCTCCAAGAACTCAACACCACCGTGCGCAGGCCCCACGGTGGGCGCCAACTGTCGTGGATTTGTCACGGCAGATGTCCTAGTGTCAGGACTTAGTCGCGAGGCCAACGCATCTATGTGGTAGCTTGAGAGGGGTTGAGTGGGACGAGAGATGCAGGGCGGATCAACACGCAGACAAGGGTTTAGACAGCTTCGGGCCCCGGGAAACATCATCCGGTAAAAACCCTACATGCTGTTTGAGGCTAGGTCTCATTATCATCACGAGGGAGCCGCCGTAAACCGGCTCTCCTCTAATTGTGTCTAGCCCTAGAGATTATTGCTTCTAACTTGTAGCTTCTAACTTGTAACTTCTAACTTGTCCCTCTATGGGGAGCCCTGCCCCTCCTTATATATGTTGAAGGGGCGGTTTACATGTGGAGTCCTATTAGGATTAGGACTAGTCTATCTCTAATACAAACCGGATACAAGTCCTGGTCTTAACTCCTTGTAAAGCAAATATTCCTTTCTTCTTAAACCGGCCCACCATAGCTAAACCGGCCTTCATGAACCGCCAGACAGGCCACCGGGTCTTGTCGCTCCTCTGGCCCGTCCGCCGGATTACCAATGAACTGTAAACCGTCTGGTCTGTGCAGGTTGCCGGTGAATCGCCAAGTCCGGCCGGTTTATCCTTCCGGCCGGTTTACACCGCTGGGTATATCCCCGACACCGCTGAACTTCTGATTCGCTGGGTCTAGGTATCTGCTTATCTTCCCTCACAGAATCAGAAGGAAGTTTTACTCCTAGGAGGCAGTGAAAACTGCTCGATCTCCTCCCGACTTAGAGTGAAGCACGCTGGAGGGTAGTCATTTCCGTCTTCTTGGCCTTTTTGCCTTTGCGACGACTTTCCGTGTCCCCGCTTCGCCTCATCATCATCATCATCATCATCATTAGCGTGAAGCTCCCGCCGATGCCCATTGATTTCAAGTCCGCCTTGCTTTCGCCCATCTTTGGTCCTCTCGGCATGTTGAGCAGGGTACCAAGCAGACTCTCGCACACGCTCTTCGTGATATGCATGACATCAAGGCTGTGAGGCACACGGTGGATCTTCCAAGACGGCAAGTCCCGTAAAATGACCTCGCTTTCCATACCTTCAGCAGCTGCTCGGGCGCCTTTCGCATCTTTCCCGGCAGGGGGCGTCTTTCCAATTTTTCAACAGCTTGTCTATTTCCTCGCCGCTCCTCGTACACGGCGCTGGGTTCGGTTTCACCATCGAACAGATCCTTGCGCTTCTCCACGCTTCTACATGATGATCGTACAAGATCACCGCCGTGATCATGTCCTCGAGATTCTTCGCCTTCTCGCCCGCCGCCACGGTGGTACTTGTCTTGTCGCCTTCCTCATTTCTTGCCCGCCCCGCCATGGACGACTTGATAGTCATCTTCATCACCTTGCCACCGATAGCCATCCATGAAACCACGCAAGAGCAGGTGGTCCCGCACCTGCCCGAATCCGGTCCGCAATAAGGCTCTTCAACTTGCATCTTCGACATGGACATCTTATCTCCGCCTCGCTCTTTTGAAGCATCTCGCCTTCATGAGCTCAAAACCTATTCACGATGCCTTCACCATCATGCGGACCATGGTCGTCAAGGGTAGAGCAAAACGATATGTTAGAACCAAGAAAAAATTTGGCATGACCTTCCCTAAAAATAGGACCAAAAAGAATGCATAGTGCCAAAATTCTCGCTAAAACGGAAATGAATCAAAACATTCCGGCAAAATATTGGCAACTATCGATATTTCAAATACCGTACCTTCAAACACAAACATATATGCAACACCACAAACACTTGCAACACCACAAACATACATAGATCTAGCTAGGCCACAAAAAGTGCATGTGCACGTTGTTGGAGCGAGCTAGGGAGAAAAAAAAGTAGATCTATATCATGAAGATAGCTTTCCTTACTTACCTATCAAAATAGGTAATTTCACCACTTAATTTTGTTGAATCTATGGTGGAAATGAGGTGAGGAGGAGGAGATGGCCGAAATCTTGGAGAAGGAGGTGGATGGAATGAAGTGGGGAAAGTGAGTGGGTAGGTGTGGGCTGTCCAAAATATCTTGTTGGTCCCAGGTTACTAATGGCGTACCCTCTCCTCATGCGCCATTAGTAACCCTGGTTACTAATGGCGCATCAGAAGAGCGTGCGCCATTAGTAGTTTTGCAAAAAAGAATAAAACAAAATTTAGAGTAATGGCGCATCGCCTCGCTTAGTGCGCCATTAGAAGTTATATATAGTAATGGCGCATTGTGGATGTCATGCGCCATTAGTATGTATGGGAAAATGGAAAAAATACACTAGAGGCGCACCCTGTCCACGGTGCGCCATTAGAAGAGATATAGTAATGGCGCATTGTAGACCTCATGCGCCATTAGTATGTATGGGAAAATGGAAAAAAAATTCATACTAATGGCGCACCCTCTCCACGGTGCGCCATTAGTGTCTTCCACTCTAATGGCGTATCTTGGGCCGGTGCGCCATTAGTATATAGTAGTGGCGCACTGCCTCCACGGTGCGCCATTAGAGTCAATCCTATCTATAGGCCTTTTCCTAGTAGTGCTACTCCCACCGGGAGTTGGACTCCCCCTCTTCCATGTTGGAGTAGGAGAGGAGAGGAAGGAGAGAGAGGGGGAAAGGAAAGGGGGGCGCCGCCTCCTGTCCAATTCGACTTGGGGGAAGGTGCGGCTACCCTTGGCCGCCTCTCCTCTTCCACCACTTGGGCCCATAAGGCCCAATAACCTCCGGGGGGTTCTGGTAACCCCCGGTACTTCGGTATATATCCGATAACCCCCGGAACCATTCCGGTGTCCGAATGTAGCCGTCCAATATATCAATCTTCATGTCTCGACCATTTCGAGACTCCTCGTCATGTTTGTGATCACATCCGGGACTGTGAACTACCTTAGGTACATCAAAACACATAAACTCATAATATAACCGTCATCAAACTTTAAGCGTGCGGACCCTACGGGTTCGAGAACTATGTAGACATGACCGGGACACATCTCCGGTCAATAACCAATAGCAGAACCTAGATGCTCATATTGGCTCCCACATATTCTATGGAGATCTTTATCGGTCAAACCGCATAACAACATACGTTGTTCCCTTTGTCATCGGTATGTTACTTGCCGGAGATTAGATCGTCGGTATCTCAATACCTAGTTCAATCTCGCTATCGCAAGTCTCTTTACTCGCTCAGAATACATCATCCCGCAACTAACTCATTAGTTACAATGCTTGCAAGGCTTATAGTGATGTGCATTACCGAGTGGGCCCAGAGATACCTCTCGACAATCGGAGTGACAAATCCTAATCTCAAATACGCCAATCCAACAAGTACCTTCGAGACACCAGAGAGCACCTTTATAATCACCCAGCTTACGCTGTGATGTTTGGTAGCACACAAAGTGTTCCTCCGGTAAACGGGAGTTGCATAATCTCATAGTCATAGGAACATGTATAAGTCATGAAGAAAGCAATAGCAACATACTAAACGATCAAGTGCTAAGCTAGCGGAATGGGTCAAGTCAATCACATCATTCTCCTAATGATGTGATCCCATTAATCAAATGACAACTCTTTGTCCATGGCTAGGAAACATAACCATCTTTGATTAATGAACTAGTCAAGTAGGGGCATACTAGTGACACTCAGTTTGTCTATGTATTCACACATGTACTAAGTTTCCGGTTAATACAATTCTAGCATGAATAAGAAACATTTATCATGATATAAGGAAATAAATAATAACTTTATTATTGCCTCTAGGGCATATTTCCTTAAGTCTCCCACTTGAACTAGAGTCAATAATCTAGATTACATAGTAATGATTCTAACACCCATGGATCCTTGGTACTAATCATGTTTTGCTCGTGGAAGAGGCTTAGTCAACGGGTCTGCAACATTCAGATCCGTATGTATTTTGCAAATCTCTATGTCTCCCACCTGGACTTGATCCCGGATGGAGTTGAAGCGTCTCTTGATGTGCTTGGTTCTCTTGTGAAATCTAGATTCCTTTGCCAAAGCAATTGCACCTGTATTGTCACAAAAGATTTTCATTGGACCCGATGCACTAGGTATGATACCTAGATCAGATACGAACTCCTTCATCCAAACTCCTTCATTTGCTGCTTCCAAAGTAGCTATGTACTCTGCTTCACGCGTAGATCCCGCCACAACGCTTTGTTTAGAACTGCACCAACTGACAGCTCCACTGTTCAATGTAAACACTGTTGGGGAACGTAGTAATTTCAAAAACTTTCCTACGCACACGCAAGATTATGGTGATGGCATAGCAACGAGAGGGGAGAGTATTGTCCATGTACCCTCGTAGACCGTAAGCGGAAGCGTTATGACAACGTGGTTGATGTAGTGGTACGTCTTCACGATCCGACCGATCCAAGTACCGAACGTACGACACCTCCGAGTTCAGCACACGTTCAGCTCGATGATGATCCCCGGGCTCCGATCCAGCAAAGCGTCAGGGATGAGTTCCACAAGACGATGGCATGGTGATGATGATGATGTTCTATCGCGCAGGCTTCGCCTAAACTCCGCGATGATATGACCGAGGTGGAATATGGTGGAGGGGCACCGCACACGGCTAAGGAACGATCCGTAGATCAACTTGTGTGTCCTAGGGTGCCCCCGCCTGTGATATAAAGGAGCAAGGGGGGAGGCCGGCCGGCCCTAGAGGGCGTGCCAAGGAGGAGGAGTCCTCCTAGTAGGAGTAGGACTCCCTCTTTCCTACTCCTACTAGGAGGGGGAAAGGAAGGGGGAGAGGAGAGGAAAGAGGGGCGCCCTCCTAGTCCAATTCGACCAGAAGGGGAGGGGCGCGGGCCATGCCGGCTGCCCTCTCTCTCCACTAAGGCCCATAAGGCCCATTACTTCCCGAGGGTTCCGTAACCCTCCAAAGACTCCGGTTTTCTCTGAAAACATCCGGAACACTTCCGGTGTCCGAATATAGTCGTCCAATATGTCAATCTTTATATCTCGGCCATTCCGAGACTCCTCGTCATGTCCGTGATCACATCTGGGACTCCGAACAAACTTCGGTACATCAAAACTTATAAAATCATAATAAAACTGTCATCGTAACGTTAAGCATGCGGACCCTACGGGTTCGAGAACTATGTAGACATGACCTAGAACTATTCTCGGTCAATAACCAATAGCGGGACCTGGATGCCCATATTGGCTCCTACATATTCTACGAAGATCTTTATCGGTCAAACCGGATAACAACATACGTTGTTCCCTTTGTCATCGGTATGTTACTTGTCCGAGATTCGATCGTCGGTATCCAATACCTAGTTCAATCTCGTTACCGGCAAGTCTCTTTACTCGTTACGTAATGCATCATTCCGTAACTAACTCATTATCTACATTGCTTGCAAGGCTTATAGTGATGTGCATTACCGAGAGGGCCCAGAGATACCTCGCCGACAATCGGAGTGACAAAACCTAATCCCAAAATACGCTAACCCAACATGTACCTTTGGAGACACCTGTAGTACTCCTTTATAATCACCCATTCGCCAGACGCTTTGTTAGCACCAAAGTGTTCCTCCAAAGAACGGAGTTGCATAATCTCATAGTTACAGAACATGTATAAGTCATGAAGAAAGCAATAGCAATATACTAAACGATCAAGTGCTAGGCTAACGGAATGGGTCATGTCAATCACATCATTCTCCTAATGATGTGATCCCATTAATCAAATGACAACACATGTCTTTGGTTAGGAAACATAACCATCTTTGATTAATGAGCTAGTCAAGTAGAGGCATACTAGTGACGTTATGTTTGTCTATGTATTCACACATGTATTATGTTTCCGGTTAATACAATTCTAGCATGAATAATAAACATTTATAATGATATGAGGAAGTAAATAATAACTTTATTATTGCCTCTAGGGCATATTTCCTTTAGTCTCCCACTTGCACTAGAGTCAATAATCTAGATTACACAGTAATGATTCTAACACCCATGGAGTCTTGGTGCTGATCATGTTTTGCTCGTGAGAGAGGCTTAGTCAATGGGTCTGCAACATTCAGATCCGTATGTATCTTGCAAATCTCTATGTCTCCCACCTGGACTTGGTCCCGGATGGAATTGAAGCGTCTCTTGATATGCTTGGTCCTCTTGTGAAATCTGGATTCCTTTGCCAAGGCAATTGCACCAGTATTGTCACAGAAGATCTTCATTGGTCCCGATGCACTAGGTATGACACCTAGATCGGAAATGAACTCCTTCATCCAGGCTCCTTCATTTGCTGCTTCCGAAGCAGCTATGTACTCTGCTTCACTTGTAGATCCCGCCACGACGATTTGTTTAGAACTGCACCAACTTACCGCTCCACTGTTTAATAAAAATACGTATCCGGTTTGCGATTTAGAATCGTCCGAATCAGTGTCAAATCTTGGATCCACATAACCATTTACAACTAGCTCTTTGTCACCTCCATATACGAGAAACATATCCTTAGTCCTTTTCAGGTATTTCAGGATGTTCTTGACCGCTGTCCAGTGATCCACTCCTGGATTACTTTGGTACCTTCCTGCCAAGCTTATTGCTAAGCATATGTCAGGTCTGGTACACAGCATTGCATACATGATAGAGCCTATGGCTGAAGCATAGGGACCATCTTTCATTTTCTCTCTATCTTCTGCTGTGGTCGGGCATTGAGTCTGACTCAACTTCACACCTTGTAGCACGGGCAAGAACCCTTTCTTTGCCTGATCCGTTTTGAACCTTTTCAAAATTTTATCAAGGTATATGCTTTGTGAAAGTCCTATTAAGCGTCTTGATCTATCTCTATAAATCTTCATGCCCAATATGTAAGCAGCTTCACCGAGGTCTTTCATTGAAAAACTTTTATTCAAGTATCCCTTTATGCTATCCAGAAATTCTATATCATTTCCAATTAATAATATGTCATCTACATATAATATCGTAAACGCCATCTGAGCTCCCACTCACTTTCTTGTAAATACAAAGCTTCTCCAAAAGTCTCAGTATAAAACCATATGCTTTGATCACACTATCAAAGCGCTTATTCCAACTCCGAGATGCTTGCACCAGTCCATAAATGGATCGCCGAGCTTGCACACTTTGTTAGCACCTTTTGGATCAACAAAACCTTCTCGCTGCATCATATACAACTCTTCTTCCGAAATTCATTCAAGAATGCAGTTTTGACATCCATTTGCCAAATTTCATAATCATAAAATGCAGCAATAGCTAACATGATTCGGACAGACTTAAGCATCGCCACGGGTGAGAAAGTCTCATCGTAGTCAACCCCTTGAACTTGTCGAAAACCTTTCACAACAAGTCGAGCTTTATAGACAGCTTACATTACCATCAGCGTCGCCTTCTTCTTAAAGATCCATTTATTCTCAATGGCTTGCCGATCATCGGCAAGTCAACCAAAGTCCATACTTTGTTCTCATACATGGATCCCATCTCAGATTTCATGGCCTCTAGCCATTTTATGAATCTGGGCTCATCATCGCTTCCTCATAGTTCGTAGGTTCATCATGGTCAAGTAACATGACTTCCGAATAGGATTACCATACCACTGTGCGGATCTTACTCGGTAGACCTCACGAGGTTCAAGAGAAACTTGATCTGAAGTTTCATGATCAATATCATTAGCTTCCTCACTAATTGGTGTAGTTGTCACAGGAACCGGTTCTTGTGATGAACTACTTTCCAATAAGGGAGCAGGTACAGTTACCTCATCAAGTTCTACTTTCCTCCCACTCACTTCTTTCGAGAGAAACTCCTTCTCTAGAAAGGATCCGATTTTAGCAATGAAAATCTTGCCCTCAGATCTGTGATAGAAGGTGTACCCAATAGTCTCTTTTGGGTATCCTATGAAGACACATTTCTCCGATTTAGGTTCGAGCTTATCTGGTTGAAGTTTCTTCACATAAGCATCGCAACCCCAAACTTTAAGAAACGACAACTTTGGTTTCTTGCCAAACCACAGTTCATAAGGCGTCGTCTCAACGGATTTTGATGGTGCCCTATTCAACGTGAATGCGGCCGTCTCTAAAGCATAACCCCAGAACGATAGTGGTAAATCAGTAAGAGACATCATAGATCGCACCATATCTAGTAAAGTACGATTACGATGTTCGGACACACCGTTTCGTTGTGGTGTTCTGGGTGGCGTGAGTTGCGAAACTATTCCGCATTGTTTCAAATGTAAACCAAACTCGTAACTCAAATATTCTCCTCCACGATCAGATCGTAGAAACTTTATTTTCTTGTTACGCTGATTTTCCACTTCACTCTGAAATTCTTTGAACTTTTCAAATGTTTCAGACTTGTGTTTCATTAAGTAGATATACCCATATCCGCTCAAATCATCTGTGAAGGTGAGAAAATAACGATACCCGCCGCGAGCCTCAACATTCATTGGACCACAAACATCAGTATGTATGATTTCCAACAAATCAGTTGCTCGCTCCATAGTTCCGGAGAACGGCGTTTTAGTCATCTTCCCCATGAGGCACGGTTCGCAAGTACCAAGTGATTCATAATCAAGTGATTCCAAAAGCCCATCAAGATGGAGTTTCTTCATGCGCTTTACAATCGATATGACCTAAACGGCAAGGCCACAAATAAGTTGCACTATCATTATCAACTCTGCATCTTTTGGTTTCAACACTATGAATATGTGTATCACTACTATCGAGATTCAATAAAATAGACCACTCTTCAAGGGTGCATGAACATAAAAATATTACTCATATAAATAGAACAACCATTATTCTCTCGATTTAAATGAATAACCTGCCTCGCATCAAACAAGATCCAGATATAATGTTCATGCTCAACGCCGGCACCAAATAACAATTATTTAGGTCTAAAACTAATCCCGATGGTAGATGTAGAGGTAGCGCCGCCGACCGCGATCACATCGACTTTGGAACCATTTCCCACGCCAAGATCGTCACCTCGCCCTTAGCCAATCTTCGCAATCCATAGTCCCTGCTTTCGTGTTGCAAATATTAGCAATGTAACCAAAGATCAAATACCTGTGTACTACTGCGAGCATTAGTAAGGTACACATCAATAACATGTATATCACATGTACCTTTGTTCACTTTGCCATCCTTCTTATCCGCCAAATACTTGGGGCAGTTCCGCTTCCAGTGTCCAGTTTGCTTGCAGTAGAAGCACTCAGTCTCAGGCTTAGGTCTAGACTTGGGTTTCTTCTCCTCAGCAGCAACTTGTTTGCTATTCTTCTTGAAGTTCCCCTTCTTCTTCCCTTTGCCATTTGAGGGAGTCCTGGACTAGGGGGTGTCCGGATAGCCGAACTATCATCATCGGCCGGACTCCAAGACTATGAAGATACAAGATTGAAGACTTCGTCCCGTGTCCAGATGGGATTTTCCTTGGCGTGGAAGGCAAGCTTGGCAATATGGATATGTAGATCTCCTACCATTATTACCGACTCTGTGTAACCCTAGCCCTCTCCGGTGTCTATATAAACCAGAGGGTTTTAGTCCATAGGACTACGAACAACAATCATACCATAGGCTAGCTTCTAGGGTTTAGCCTCCTTGATCTCGTGGTAGATCCTGAAGGAAATATGCCCTAGAGGCAATAATAAAGTTATTATATATTTCCTCATATCATGATAAATGTTTATTATTCATGCTAGAATTGTATTAACCGGAAACATAATACATGTGTGAATATATAGACAAACAGAGTGTCACTAGTATGCCTCTACTTGACTAGCTTCTTAATCAAAGATGGTTATGTTTCCTAACCATGAACAAGGAGTTGTTATTTGATTAACAAGGTCACATCATTAGTAGAATGATCTGATTGACATGACCCATTCCATTAGCTTAGCACACGATCGTTTTGCTACTGCTTTTATCCATGACATATACATGTTCCTGTAACTATGAGATTATGCAACTCCGCTTACGGAGGAACACTTTGGTGCTACCAAACGTCACAACGTAATCGGGTGATTATAAAGGAGTACTACAGTGTCTCCAAAGGCGATGTTGGGTTGGCGATTTCGAGATTAGGTTTTGTCACTCCGATTGTCGGAGAGGTATCTCTGGCCCTCTCGGTAATGCACATCACTTAAGCCTTGCAAGCATTACAACTAATGAGTTAGTTGTGAGATGATGTATTACGGAACGAGTAAAGAGACTTGCCGTAACGAGATTGAACTAGGTATTGATACCGACGATCGAATCTCGGGCAAGTAACATACCGATGACAAAGGAACAACGTATGTTGTTATGCGGTCCGACCGATAAAGATCTTCGAGAATATGTAGGAGCCAATATGGGCATCCAGGTCCCGCTATTGGTTATTGACCGAGAATAGTTCTAGGTCATGTCTACATTGTTCTCGAACCGTAGGGTCCGCACGCTTAAGGTTTCGATGATGCTTATATTATGAGTTTATGTATTTTGATGTACCAAGAAGTTCGAGTCCCGGATGTGATCACGGACATGACGAGGAGTCTCGAAATGGTCGAGACATAAAGATTGATATATTGGAAGCCTATATTTGGAGTTCGGAATGGTTCCGGGTGAAATCGGGATTTTACCGGAGTACCGGGGGGTTACCGGAACCCTCCCGGAGGCTATTGGGCCTTAGTGGGCCTCGAGGGAGAAGAGGAAGGGCCGGCCAGGGGTGGCCGCGCGCCCCCTCCCCCCCTAGTCCGAATAGGACAAGGAGAAGGGGTGGCGCCCCCCCTTTTCTCTTCCCCCTCCCCCAATCCTACTCCAACTAGGAAAGGGGGGAGTCCTACTCCCGGTGGGAGTAGGACTCCTCCGGCGCGCCTCCCTTGGGCCGGCCGCACCTCCCCCCCTCCCTCCTTTATATACGGGGGCAGGGGGGCACCCTAGAACACACAAGTTTGATCTACGGATCGTTCCTTAGCCGTGTGCGGTGCCCCCTCCACCATATTCCACCTCGGTCATATCGTCGCGAAGCTTAGGCGAAGCTCTGCGCCGGTAGAACATCAAGATCGCCACCACGCCGTCGTCTTGACGGAACTCTCCCTCGACACTCGGCTGGATCGAGTACGAGGGACGCCATCGAGCTGTACGTGTGTCAAGAACTCGGGCGCCGGAGTAACGGCGCCGGATCGGTTGGATCGCGAGGAGAACGTCGACTACTTCCTCTTCGTTGTGATCGCTTCGCTTCGGTCTCACGAGGGTACATAGACAACACTCTCCTCTCGTTGCTATGCATCACCATGATCTTGCGTGTGCGTAGGAAATTTTTGAAATTACTACGCTCCCCAACAAAGGCATCCGAGCCAGGTTTTTTCTATGGTTTGATGTTTTGCACGAGTAGAACACAAGTGAGTTGTGGGCGATACAAGTCATACTACCTACCAGATGTCATACTTTGGTTCAGCGGTATTGTGAGATGAAGCGCCCGGACCGACATTACGCGTGACGCTTACGCGAGACTGGTTTCACCGCCACGAGCACTCGTTGCTTAAAGGTGACCGGCGGGTGTCTGTCTCTCTCACTTTAGTTGAACTGAAAGGCTACGCCCGTCCTTGAGAAGGTTAAAACGAGTCTATTTGACGAAGTATCGTTGTGGTTTTGATGCGTGGGTGAGACTGGTTCTTGCTTAAGCCCGTAGCAGCCACGTAAAATTTGCAACAACAAAGTAGAGGACGCCTAACTTGTTTTTGCAGGCATGTTGTGATGTGATATGGTCAAGACGTGATGCTATATTTTATTGTATGAGATGATCATGTTTTGTAACCGGTTATCGGCAATCGGCAGGAGCCATATGGTTGTCGCTTATTGTATGCAATGCAATGCTTCAGTAATGCTTTACTTTATCACTAAGCGGTAGCGATAGTCGAGAAGCATAAGTTTGGCGAGACGACAACGATGCTACGATGGAGATCAAGGTGTCGCGCGGTGACGATGGTGATCATGGTGGTGCTGCAGAGATGGAGATCACGAAGCACAAGATGATGATGACCATATCATATCACTTATATTGATTTGCATGTGATGTTTATCCTTTATGCATCTTATCTTGCTTTGATTGACGGTAGCATTATAAGATGATCTCTCACTAAATTATCAAGAAGTGTTCTCCCGAGTATGCACCGTTGCCAAAGTTCGTCGTGCCTGCACACCACGTGATGATCGGGTGTGATAAGCTCTCGTCCATCTACAACGGGTGCAAGCCAGTTTTGCACACGCAGAATACTCGGGTTATACTTGACGAGCCTAGCATATGCAGATATGGCCTCGAACACGGAGACCGAAAGGTCGAGCGTGAATCATATAGTAGATATGATCAACATAAGATGTTCACCATTGAAAACTACTCCATTTCACGTGATGATCGGTTATGGTTTAGTTGATTTGGATCACGTGATCACTTAGATGACTAGAGAGATGTCTGTCTAAGTGGGAGTTCTTAAGTAATATGATTAATTGAACTTAAATTTATCATGAACTTAGTCCCGTAGTATTTTGCAAATTATGTTGTAAGATCAATAGCTTGCATTGTTGCTTTCATATGTTTATTTTGATATGTTCCTAGAGAAAATTGTGTTGAAAAATGTTAGTAGCAATGATGCGGATTTGATCCGTGATCCGAGGTTTATCCTCATTGCTGCACGTAAGAATTATGTCCTTAATGCACCGCTAGGTGACAGACCTATTGCAGAGCGGATCTGCGGCGTTATGAACGCTTGGCTAGCTCAATATGATGACTACTTGATAGTTTTGTGCACCATACTTTATGGCTTAGAATCGGGACTTCAAAGATGTTTTGAACATCATGGACCATATGAGATGTTCCAGAATTGAAGTTAATATTTCAAGCAAATACCCGAGTGGAGAGATATGAAGTCTCCAACAAGTTCTATAGCTAAAAGATGGAGGAGAATCGCTCAACTAGTGAGCATGTGCTCAGATTGTCCGGGTACTTCAATCGCTTGAATCAAGTGGGGTTAATCTTCCGATAAGATAGTGATTGATGAATTCTCTAGTCACCATCACCAAGTTAGTAGAACTTCGTGATGAACTATAGTATGCAAGGGATGACGAAAATGATTCCCGAGCTCTTCGTGATGTTGAAATCGACGAAGGTAGAAATCAAGAAAGAGCATCAAGTGTTGATGGTTGACAAGATCACTAGTTTAAAGAAAGGGGAACTTCAAGTAGATTGACAAGCAAGTTGTCACTCCCACGAAGAAGCCCAAAGCTGAACCAAAGCCTGAAACTGAGTGCTTACACTGCAAAGGAAATGGTCACTGGAAGCGGAACTGCCCTAAATATTTGGTGGATAAGAAGGATGGCAAAGTGAAAAAGGGTATATTTGATATACAGGTGTTTGATGTGTGTTTATAGCAACCCCTCAGTATTTGGTACTGGTTCAGTTGCTAAGAGTAGTAACTCGAAACGGGAGTTGCAGAATAAACATAAACTAGTTAAGGGTGAAGTGATGATGTGTGTTGAAAATAGTTTCAAGATTGATATGATCATCATCGCACACTCCCTATACTTTCGGGATTAGTGTTGAACCTAAATAAATGTTATTTGGTGTTTGCGTTGAGCATGAATATGATTAGATCGTGTTTATTGCAAAACGGTTATTCATTTAAGTAAGAGAATAAACTGTTGTTCTGTTTACATGAATAAAACCTTATATGGTTACACACCCAATGAAAATGGTTCATTGGATCTCGATCGTAGTGATACACATATTCATAATATTGAAACCAAAAGATGCAAAGTTAATAATGATAGTGCAACTTATTTGTGGCAATCGCTGCTTAGGTCATATTAGTGTAAAGCGATGAAGAAACTCCATGCTGATGGGATTTTGGAATCACTTGATTATGAATCACTTGATGCTTGCGAACCGTGCCTTTTGGGCAAGATGACTAAAACTCCGTTCTCCGAACAATGGAACAAGCTACCGACTTATTGGAAATAATACATACTGATGTATGCAATCCAATGAGTGTTGATGCTCGTGGCAAGTATCGTTATTTCCTGACCTTCACAAGATGATTTGAGAAGATATGGGTATATCTACTTGATGAAACATAAGTCTGAAATAGTTGAAAGGTTCAAAGAATTTCAGAGTGAAGAGGAAAATCATCGTAACAAGAAAATAAAGTTTCTGTGATCTGATCACGGAGACGAATATTTGAGTTACGAGTTTGGTCTTCAATTAAAACAATGTGGAATAGTTTCACAGCTCACGCCACCTGGAACACCACAATGTTATGGTGTGTCCAAACATCGTAACCGCACTTTATTGGATATAGTGCAATCTATGATGTTTCTTACCGATTTACCAATATCGTTTTGGGATCATGCATTAGAGACAGCTGCATTCACGTTAAATAGGGCACCATCTAAATCCGTTGAGACGACACTATATGAACTGTGGTTTAGCAAGAAACCAAAGTTGTCGTTTCTTAAAGTTTGGGGCTGCGATGCTTATGTGAAAAAGTTTCATCCTGATAAGCTCAAACCCAAATCGGAGAAGTGCATCTTCATAGAATACCCAAAATTGTTGGGTACACCTTCTATCACAGATCCGAAGGCAAAACATTCATTGCTTATAAATGGATCCTTTCTAGAGAAGGAGTTTCTCTCGAAAGAAGTGAGTGGGAGGAAAGTAGAACTTGATGAGGTAATTGTACCTTCTCCCTTACTTGAAAGTAGTTTGTCGCAGAAACCGGTTTCTGAGACATCTACACCAAGTAGTGAGGAAGTTGATGATGTTGATCATGAAACTTCAGATCAAATTACTACAGAACCTCGTAGATCAACTAGAGTAAGATCCGCACCAGAGTGGTACGGTAATCCTGTTCGGAAATCATGCTACTAGATCATGATGAACCTCGAACTATGAAGAAGCGATGGTGAGCCCAGATTCCGCAAAATGGCTTGAGGCCATGAAATCTGAGATGGGATCCATGTATGAAAACAAAGTATGGACTTTGGTTGACTTGCCCGAGGGTAGGCAAGCAATAGAAAACAAGTGGATCTTCAAGAAGAAGACCGACGACGATAGTAATGTTATATCTACAAAGCTCGACTTGTCGCAAAGGGTTTTCGACAAGTTCAAGGGATTGACTACGATGAGACCTTCTCACCCGTAGCGATGCTTAAGTCTGTCCGAATCATGTTAGCAATTGCCGCATTTTATGATTATGAAATTTGGCAAATGGATGTAAAAACTGCATTCCTGAATGGGTTTCTGGAGGAAGAGTTGTATATGATGCAACCAGAAGGTTTTATCGATCCAAAGGGAGCTAACAAAGTGTGCAAGCTCCAGCGATCCATTTATGGGCTGGAGCAAGCATCTCGAGTTGGAATATACGCTTTGATAAGTTGATCAAAGCATATAGTTTATACTGCACTTGCGGTGAAGCCTCAGTATTTACAAGAAAGTGAGTGGGAGCACTACAAGATTTCGATAAGTATATGTGAATGACATATTGTTGATCGGAAATAATGTAGAATTATTCTGCAAAGCATAAAGGAGTGTTTAAAAGAAGTTTTTCAAAGAAAGACCTCGGTGAAACTGCTTGCATATTGAGCATTAAGATCTATAGAGATAGATCAAGACGCTTGATAAATTTTTTCAATGAGTACATACCTTGACAAGATTTTGAAGTAGTTCAAAATGGAACAGTAAAAGAAAGAGTTCTTGCCTGTGTTACAAGGTGTGAAATTGAGTAAGACTCAAAACCCGACCACGGCAGAAGATGGAAAGAGAATGAAAGTCATTCCCTATGCCTTGGCCATAGGTTCTATAAAGTATGCCATGTCAGTGTACCAGATCTATTGTATACCCTGCACCGATTTTGGCAAGGAGTACAATAGTGATCTAGGAGTAGATCATCGGACAGCGGTCAAAATTATCCTTAGTGGAATAAGGATATGTTTCTCGATTATGGAAGTGACAAAAGGTTAAATAAGTAAAGGGTTACGTCGATGTAAGTTTTGACACCGATCCGATGACTCTAAGTCTCGATCTAGATACATATTGAAAGTGGGAGCAATTAGCTAGAGTAGCTGCGCAAGAGCATTGTAGACATAGAAAATTGCAAAATACATAACGGATCTGAATGTGAAAGACCCGTTGACTAAGACTCTCTCACAAGCAAAACATGATCACACCTTAGTACTCTTTGGGTGTTACTCACATAGCGATGTGAACTAGATTATGAATCTAGTAAACCCTTTGGGTGTTGGTCACATGGCGATGTGAACTATGGGTGTGAATCACATGATGATGTGAACTATCGATGTTAATCACATGGTGATGTGATCTAGATTATTGTCTCTAGTGCAAGTGGGAGATCAAGGAAATATGCCCTAGAGGCAATAATAAAGTTATTATATATTTCCTCATATCATGATAAATGTTTATTATTCATGCTAGAATTGTATTAACCGGAAACATAATACATGTGTGAATATATAGACAAACAGAGTGTCACTAGTATGCCTCTACTTGACTAGCTTGTTAATCAAAGATGGTTATGTTTCCTAACCATGAACAAGGAGTTGTTATTTGATTAACAAGGTCACATCATTAGTAGAATGATCGATTGACATGACCCATTCCATTAGCTTAGCACACGATCGTTTTGCTACTGCTTTTATCCATGACATATACATGTTCCTGTAACTATGAGATTATGCAACTCCGTTTACGGAGGAACACTTTGGTGCTACCAAACGTCACAACGTAATCGGGTGATTATAAAGGAGTACTACAGTGTGTCTCCAAAGGCGATGTTGAGTTGGCGATTTCGAGATTAGGTTTTGTCACTCCGATTGTCGGAGAGGTATCTCTGGGCCCTCTCGGTAATGCACATCACTTAAGCCTTGCAAGCATTACAACTAATGAGTTAGTTGTGAGATGATGTATTACGGAACGAGTAAAGAGACTTGCCAAGAACGAGATTGAGCTAGGTATTGATACCGACGATCGAATCTCGGCAAGTAACATACCGATGACAAAGGAACAACGATGTTGTTATGCGGTCCGACCGATAAAGATCTTCGAGAATATGTAGGAGCCAATATGGGCATCCAGGTCCCGCTATTGGTTATTGACCGAGAATAGTTCTAGGTCATGTCTACATTGTTCTCGAACCGTAGGGTCCGCACGCTTAAGGTTTCGATGGCGATGCTTATATTATGAGTTTATGTATTTTGATGTACCAAGAAGTTCGAGTCCCGGATGTGATCATGGACATGACGAGGAGTCTCAAATGGTCGAGACATAAAGATTGATATATTGGAAGCCTATATTTGGAGTTCGAATGGTTCCGGTGAAATCGGGATTTTACTGAGTACCGGGGTTACGGAACCCTCCCGGAGGCTATTGGGCCTTAGTGGGCCTCGAGGGAGAAGAGGAAGGGCCGCCAGGTGGTGGCAGCGCCCCCCCCTAGTCCGAATAGGACAAGGAGAAGGGGCGGCCCCCTTTCTCTTCCCCTCCCCAATCCTACTCCAACTAGGAAGGGGGAGTCCTACTCCTGGGAGTAGGACTCCTCCTGCCGCCCTCCCTTGGGCCGGCCGCCCTCCCCCTCCCTCCTTTATATACGGGGGCAGGGGGGCACCCTAGAACACACAAGTTTGATCTACGGATCGTTCCTTAGCCGTGTGCGGTGCCTCCTTCCACCATATTTCACCTCGGTCATATCGTCGCTAAGCTTAGGCGAAGCTCTGCGCCGATAGAACATCAAGATCGTCCACCACGCCGTCGTCTTGACGGAACTCTCCTCGACACTCGCCTGGATCGGAGTACGAGGACATCATCGAGCTGTCGTGTGTCAAGAACTCGGGGCGCCGAGTAACGGCGCCGGATCGGTGGATCGCGAGGAGAACGTCGACTACTTCCTCTACGCCAGATCGCTTCGCCCGGTCTCACGAGGGTACGTAGACAACACTCTCCCCTCTCGTTGCTATGCATCACCATGATCTTGCGTGTGCGTAGGAAAATTTTTGAAATTACTACGTTCCCCAACAGATCCACTCTTGTACTACCCGTAACATCAGTATCAATCAAGCAGGCATAGGGTTTTACCTCCATCGAGAGGGCCCAAACCTGGATAAAAACATCGTGTCCCTTGTCTCCTATTACCATCCGCCTAGACGCACAGTTCAGAACCCCCTACCTGAGATCCGCCGGTTTTGACACCGGCATTGGTTCTTTCATTGAGAGTTCCTTTGTGCCGTCACGATCAGGAAGGATGCCTCTTCCCGTCTTTAAAGATGGTACCATTGCCAAAGGAGCTTTGGCCGCCGGCCAAACTGTCGGGCTGGGCGGTTTTCTTATGACCGCCTGTTCGGCCGCCGCTTCGATGATGACCTCTCGGGTCATCAAAAGCAATCTTCACGTCAACTCAAAATTCGCCGAGCAGCTGGATCCAATGGAGCTCTCTTCCGTAAACGAGCTCTTGGATCGCATCGCCGCCCTAGGAGTCGCTACAGACTACGATCAGATTGGGCTTAAAACCGATCTGAGAGAGATTAACTCTCCCCAGGTTACCTACCATGTTGCGGTGGTAGAGGAACAACACGGCGACTCTTCTTCTGTATTAAAGACCAGTTATGTCCGGACTCCTGATCCCTCCATACCGGATTCCCGCGGAGGGACGGACGCCAATCAAGCACTGAACCTAAAGTTAGGCAGCGGACCAGATTCGTTGGACAACGTCCAGCAATCCAAGCTTCCAAATTTGGAAACTTTTCGGCCCTTGAGCCTCAAGTTGGGCAGGGTTCCGGACTTAATTCCACCCGCCCGCCCAAAAATAAGCGATCTATCTCAAATCCGGCAAGAGCCCACAGAGACAGTACATCATTACTGGGCCAGATTCCTCCTGGTTATGGACAGGATAAAGGACTGCCGTGAGGAAAGCACAATCTCAATTTACTGCAAAAATTGCACGGACAAGGGAATCACTAACGCCATAAGTCGCCGCGAAATTACACGCTTCGCCGACCTAGCGTCCATAGTACGAAAGTACTGTGCGATGGAGAGTACCTGGAAAATCGAAGCCAAGTTTTGGGACAATCCGGCTCCGAACACAACCCTAGTCTGAAACAAAAGGGTGCATCATGCTCAGGCACCCAGGACAAAAACCAAAAAGCAAAAACCCCATAAAGGGCACGGAACCGTACTGGAGGGATGGCTCAACGGACCCTGTAAAATTCATAGTACAGAGGGCGCCACTCCAACACATAGCCTTCGAGCATGTTGGATACTGCGGCAGGTGGCCAAAAGTGGCGAAGAGCTTCTAGCCCCGGAGAACCACCCCAACAGTACCAGTACGGTATTAACAGTCTTCGAGACTTTCGCATCAAATAATAGGCAAAAACGAACAATCCGCAGCCTCGCCGAAATCTACCAAGTAGCAACAACAAATCCATGGAGCGACACGGCTATCACCTTCAACGCCAGCGACGAACCTAAATTCCGAACAGCCCGAGCACCAGCCGCATTGGTCCTCAGTCCAATAGTGGACGGCTTTCGTCTTACCAAGGTACTCATGGATGGCGGTAGCGGATTAAACCTCATCTACGAGAAAACCCTTTGAAAAATGTAAATAGACTGGAGCCGCATTGAGCGAAGCAGCACAACCTTTAGAGGGATAATCCCTAGTCGGGAAGCACGCTGCACAGGAAAAATTACGCTTGATGTGGTGTTTGGCTCGCCGGACAATTACAGGTCCGAAGAGGTCACGTTCCAAGTGGCCCCGTTCAACAGCGGATATCACGCTTTATTAGGACGAGAGGCATTCACAATTTTCCAAGCCATACCCCATTACGGGTACATGAAGCTTAAAATGCCCGGGCCCAATGGAATCATCACTCTTGTCAGTGATCCGGACATAGCACTCCGCGCCGAAAACAAGATAGCCGCACTAGCCCTAGAGGCACTATCCGAAGCCCTAGCGGTAGAGGAACTCACTGCGCTGCGCTCCACGGTAAACAGGGATGATGTGATACTCGATAAAAGATCCAAGTCCACCTCTTTTAAACCAGCGGACGAAATAGTCAAATTCCAGGTCCATCCAACGGACCCCACAAAGACGGCCTCCATCGGGGCACAATTAAACCTTGATGTAGATGCTGCACTACGAGAATTCCTCCTGGAAAATTGGGACATCTTTGCCTGGCACCCTTCAGACATGCCAGGATTCCCACGCAGGTTGGCAGAACACAGCCTAAACATCCTAAAAGGATTCAAGCCAGTCAAACAGGCTCTTTGGCGATTTTCCGAACCCAAAAGACAGGCAATGGGAGAGGAGCTAGCCAAACTATTAGAAGCCGGATTCATCAGAGACATCAAACATCCGGACTGGCTAGCAAACCTGGTAATGGTACCAAAAAAGGACAAATCCTGGTGCCTGTGTGTCGATTTTAAAGACCTTAACAAGGCTTGTCCAAAGGATCCTTTCCTCCTTCCCCACATTGACCAAATCATCAATGCTACCGCAGGGCACGATTCATTGTGCTTCCTCGACACATACTCCGGCTACCATCAAATCAAGATGGCGGAGATCGACCAAGCCGTAACGGCATTCATCACTCCATACGGACCATTCTGCTTCAACACAATGCCCTTCGGACTCAAAAACGCCGGCACAACATATCAGCGCATGATTCAGACATGTCTGGCTACCCAGATCGGCAAAACAGTGGAGGCATACGTAGACGACATGGTCGTCAAAACCAAACACATCGAAACTCTAGTAGACGACTTGAGGCTCACATTCGACAACCTCTGAGCATATGACATTAAGCTCAACCCGAAAAAATCGTTTTGGCGTATCAAATTAAAAAGCTCTTGGGCGTCACTGTATCCGGTAGAGGAATTGAAGCAAACCCAGCCAAGATCCGAGCTCTGTCACAGCTGGATATCCCAAAAGACCTCAAACAAATACAAAAATTGACTGGATGCATGGCGGCTCTAAGCCGCTTCATCTCCCGTTTGGGAGAAAAGGCATTGCCCCTCTATCGCCTCCTTAGGCGCACCGAACACTTTGAATGGACGGATGCTGCCACGGCCGGACTCGAAGAAATAAAGGCCATATTGGCAACAAATCCGGTCCTGGACACACCCAACTTGGGTGAACCAATGTTGTTATATATCGTGGCAACACATCAAGTTGTAAGCGCGGTGCTCGTCGTCGAACGAGAAACAGAAGGGCACATATTGCCTCTTCAAAAACCAGTGTACTACGTATCCACTGTCTTAACTCCATGCAAGTCCCGGTACCCGCATTATCAAAAGATAGCGTACGCGGTGTTCACGACATCCCGGAAGCTGCGACACTACTTTCAAGAGTGTTTGATAACAGTGGCCTCCGAAGTACCCCTCAACGACATTATAAACAACCGCGACGCGACGGGTAGGATTGCAAAATGTGCTGAGGGAGTCCTGGACTAGGGGGTGTCCGGATAGCCGGACTATCATCATCGGCCGGACTCCAAGACTATGAAGATACAAGATTGAAGACTTCGTCCCGTGTCCGGATGGGACTTTCCTTGGCGTGGAAGGCAAGCTTGGCGATACGGATATGTAGATCTCCAACCATTGTAACCGACTCTGTGTAACCCTAGCCCTCTCCGGTATCTATATAAACCGGAGGGTTTAGTCCGTAGGACACACAACCATTACAACAATCATACCATAGGCTAGCTTCTAGGGTTTAGCCTCCTTGATCTCGTGGTAGATCCACTCTTGTACTACCCATATCATCAATATCAATCAAGCAGAGTAGGGTTTTACCTCCATCGAGAGGGCCCAACACAGGTAAAAACATCGTGTCCCTTGTCTCCTGTTACCATCCACCTAGACGCACAGTTCGGGACCCCCTACCCGAGATCCGCCCGTTTTGACACCGACATTGGTGCTTTCATTGAGAGTTCCTCCGTGTCGTCACCGATAGGCTTGATGGCTTCTTCAATCAACAACGATGCCGTCCAGGGTGAGACTTTCCTCCCCGGACAGATCTTCGTGTTCGGCGGCTTCGCACTGCGGACCAAATCACTTGGCCATCTGGAGTAGATCGAAAGCTACGCCCCTGGCCATCAGGTCAGGTTTGGAAGCCTAAATTTCACGGCTAACACCCGCGGAGACTTGATCTTCGATGGAGTCGAGCCACAGCCGAGCGTGCCGCACTGTAATGATGGGCATGCCTTAACTCTGCCTCCGGACAGTGCCCTGGAGGCCGCACACAAGTCCGCTCTAACCCATAGTTTGGAGCCGACCGCGTAGATCGAGGATAGGTGGTTGGACACCGCCTCGGGGGCTGCAACTTCTACGGCGATAGAGCCAAATACCGACCTTGTCCCTTGCAAAGCTTGTGACTCCGAGGTGCCGGACTCCGAGCCTCCGGCGCCCCTGCCAATCGAATCCGATTGGGCACCGATCATGGAGTTCACCGCTACGGACATCTTTCAGCACTCACCCTTTGGCGACATCCTGAATTCGCTAAAGTATCTCTCGTTATCAGGAGAGCCCTGGCCGGACTACGGTCAGGATTGTTGGGATGCGGACGACGAAGAAATTCGAAGCCCACCCACCACCCACTTTGTAGCCACTGTCGACGATTTAACCGACATGCTAGATTATGACTCCGAAGACGTCGACGGTATGGACGACGTGTTGGAAATATGCCCTAGAGGCAATAATAAAAGTATTATTATATTTCATTGTTCATGATAATTGTCTTTTGTTCATGCTATAACTGTATTATCCGGAAATCGTAATACACATGTGAACACTTAGACCACAATATGTCCCTAGTGAGCCTCTAGTTGACTAGCTCGTTGTGATCAACAGATAGTCATGGTTTCCTGACTATGGACATTGGATGTCGTTGATAACGGGATCACATCATTAGGAGAATGATGTGATGGACAAGACCCAATCCTAAGCATAGCATAAAAGATCGTGTAGTTCGTTTGCTAGAGCTTTGCCAATGTCAAGTATCTCTTCCTTCGACCATGAGATCGTGTAACTCCGGATACCGTAGGAGTGCCTTGGGTGTATCAAACGTCACAACGTATCGGGTGACTATAAAGGTGCATTACGGTATCTCCGAAAGTATCTGTTGGGTTGACACGGATCGAGATCGGGATTTGTCACTCCGTATGACGGAGAGGTATCTCTGGGCCCACTCGGTAATACATCATCATAATGAGCTCAAGGTGACCAAGGTGTTGGCCGGGATTATGCATTACGATGCGAGTAAAGTGACTTGCCGTAACGAGACCGAACAAGGTATTGGGATACCAACGATCGAGTCTCGGGCAAGTAACGCATCGATTGACAAAGGAATTGCATACGGGTTTGATCGAATCCTCGACATCGTGGTTCAACCGATGAAATCATCGAGGAGCATGTGGGAGCCAACATGGGTATCCGCACCCGCAGTTGGTTATTGCCCGAGAGTCGTCTCGGTCATGTCTGCGTGTCTCCGAACCCGTAGGGTCTACACACTTAAGGTTCGGTGGCCTTCGGGTTATTAGGAAGACTAGTATGTGACTACCGAATGTTGTTCGAGTCCCGGATGAGATCCCGGACGTCACGAGGAGTTCGGAAGGGTCCGGAGGTAAAGATTTATATATGGGAAGTTGTTAAAGGACACCGGAAAGTTTGAGGGGCATACGGTATTGTACTGGGGCCACCGGAAGGGCTCCGGGGTCCACCGAGAGGGCCACCTCCCGGGGGCACTGGGGCTCGTGGGGAGTTGGCTGGCCTGGTGGGCTGGCGCACCCTCCCCGGCCCTTGCGCCTAGGGTTGAGGGGGAACCCTAGAGGGCGCCCCTGCTTGGGGGCAAGTCCCTCCCTTGGCCGCCCCCCCTCTAGATGGGATCTAGAGGGCCGCCCCTCTCCTTCCCCTATAAATAGAGGGGTGAGGGAGGCAGCCGCACCACAAGCCAAGGCGCAGCCCTCCCTCCCAACACCTCTCCTTCTCCGTTGTGTGCTCGGGCGAAGCCTGCCGAGTCTCGCTTCTCCACCATCACCACGCCGTCGTGCTGCCGATGGAGCTGTCTTCGTCAACCTCTCCTTCCTCCTTGCTGGATCAAGACGGAGGAGACGTCACCCGTACCGTACGTGTGTTGAACGCGGAGGTGCTGTCCATTCAGCACTTGGTCATCGGTGATTCGAATTACATCGAGTACGACTACATCATCACCTTGCAAGCTTCCGCACGCGATCTACAAGTGGTATGTAGATGCAAACTCTCTCCTTGACTCGTTGCTTAGATGAACTCATAGATGGATCTTGGTGAAACCGTAGGAAAATTTTTAATTTTCTTGCAACGTTCCCCAACAGTGGCATCATGAGCTAGGTCTATGCGTAGTTCTCTAATGCACGAGTAGAACACAATATGTTGTGGGCGTGGATCTTGTCAACTTACTTGCCTCTACTAGTCTTTTCTTGCTCAACGGTATTGTGGGATGAAGCGGCCCGGACCAACCTTACACGTACACTTACGTGAGACCGGTTCCACCGATTGACATGCACTAGTTGCATAAGGTGGCTGGCGGTGTCCGTCTCTCCACTTTAGTTGGAGCGGATTCGATGAACAGGGCCCTTATGAATGGTAAATAGAAGTTGACAAAATCACGTTGTGGTTATTCGTAGGTAAGAAAACGTTCTTGCTAGAACCCAATCGCAGCCACGTAAAGATGCAACAACAATTAGAGGACGCCTAACTTGTTTTTGCAGCGATTGATCAAGTGATGTGATATGGCCGAAGTTGTGATGAATGATGAATTGTGATGTATGAGATCATGTTCTTGTAATAGGATTCACGACTTGCATGTCGATGAGTATGACAACCGGCAGGAGCCATAGGAGTTGTCTTTATTTTTGTATGACCTGCGTGTCATTGAAGAACGCCATGTAAACTACTTTACTTCATTGCTAAACACGTTAGTCATAGAAGTAGAAGTAGTCGTTGGCGTGACAACTTCATGAAGACACGATGATGGAGATCATGATGATGGAGATCATGGTGTCAAGCCGGTGACAAGATGACCATGGAGCCCCGAAGATGGAGATCGATGGAGCTATATGATATTGGCCATATCATGTCACAACTATATAATTGCATGTGATGTTTATTATGTTTATGCATCTTGTTTACTTAGGACGACGGTAGTAAATAATATGATCCCTTACAAAATTTCAAGAAGTGTTCTCCCTAATCGTGCACCGTTGCTACAGTTAAGTCGCTTCTAAGCACCACGTGATGATCGGGTGTGATGGATTCTTACGCTCACATACAACGGGTGTAAGACAGTTTTACACAAATAAAACACTTAGGGTTAACTTGACGAGCCTAGCATGTGCAGACATGGCCTCGGAACACGGAGACCGAAAGGTCGAACACGAGTCGTATGGAAGATACGATCAACATGAAGATGTTCACCAACGATGACTAGTCCGTCTCACGTGATGATCGGACACGGGCTAGTCGACTCGGATCGTGTAACACTTAGATGACTAGAGGGATGTCTAATCTAAGTGGGAGTTCATAATTTGATTAGAACTTTATTATCATGAACTTAGTCTAAAACCTTTGCGAATATGTCTTATAGATCAATGGCCAACGCTAATGTCAACATGAACTTCAACGCGTTCCTAGAGAAAACCAAGCTGAAAGATGATGGAAGCAACTATACGGATCGGGTCCTAACCCGAGGATCATCCTCATAGCTGCCAGAAACAATATGTCCTAGAAGGACCGCTAGGTGTCGCTCCGTCGAGAGAACCAAGACGTTATGAACGCTTGGCAAGCTCGTCTTGATGATTACTCCCTCGTTCGGGCGGCATGCTTTACAGCTTAGAACCGGGCTCCAAAAGCGTTTTGAGCACCACGGAGCATATGAGATGTTCAAGAGCTGAAACTAGTTTTCCAAGCTCATGCCCGGTCGAGAGATATGATGTCTCCGAAAAGTTCTACAGCTTGTAAGATGGAGGAAAACAGTTACACAAGGAGCACATCCTCAAGATGTCTTTGTTGCACAACCGTATGACCCAAATGAACATTAACCTCCCGGATGAGGCGGTCATTGACAGAATCCTCCATCGCTCCCACCAAGCTACAAGAGCTTTGTGATGAACTACAACATGCAGGGATGGTAAAAACATTCCTGAAGTGTTCTCGATGTCAAGTCAGCAGAGGCTGAAATCAAGAAAGAACATCAAGTGTTGATGGTCAATAAGACCACTAAGTTCAAGAAGGGCAAGGGTAAGAAGAACTTCAAGAAGGACGGCAAAGATGTTGCCGCGCCCGTAAGCCCGCTGCCGGAAGAAGTCAAAGAATGGACCCAAGCCCGAGACTGAGTGCTTTTATTGCAAGGGAAGGGTCATTTGAAGCGGAATTGCCCCAAATACTTAGCGGATAAGAAGGCCGCAACACCAAAGGTATATTTGATATACATGTAATTGATGTGTACCTTACCGATTACTCGTAGTAACTCCCGGTATTTGATACTGTGCCGTTGCTCATATTTGTAACTCACAGCAGAGCTGCGGAATAAACGGAGACCGGCGAAGGACGAGGTGACGATCTTGGCGTCGGGAATGGTTCCAGAGTCGATGTGATCGCCGTCGGCACGCTGCCTCTACATTTACCCACGGGATTAGTTTTGAACCTTAATAATTGTTATTTAGTGCCATGTTTGAGCATGAACATTGTATTTGGATCTCGTTTATACGAGATGGCTACTCATTTAAGTCTGAGAATAATGGTTGTTCGATTTATATGAGAGATATGTTTTATGGTCATGCTCCGATGGTCAATGGTTTATTCTTAATGAATCTCGGCGTAATGTTACACATGTTCATAGTGTGGATGCCAAAAGATGTAAAGTTGATAACGATAGTCCCACATACTTGTGGCACTCGCCGCCTTGGTCACATTGGTGTCAAGCGCATGAAGAAGCTCCATGCCGATGGACTTTAGAGTCTCTTGATTATGAATCGTTTGACACATGCGAACCATGCCTCTTGGGCAAATGACCAAGACTCCGTTCTCGGAACAATGGAGCGAGCAACCAACTTGTTGGAAATCATACATACCGATGTATGCGGTCCAATGAGCGTTGAGGCTCATGGAGGATATCATTATGTTCTCACTCTCACTGATGACTTGAGTAGATATGGGTATGTCTACTTAATGAAACACAAGTCTGAGACCTTTGAAAAGTTCAAGGAATTTCAGAGTAAGGTAGAGAATCAACGTGACCGAAAGATAAAACTCTTACGATCAGATCATGGAGGAGAATACTTAAGTCACGAGTTTGGTACACACTTAAGGAAATGTGGAATCGTTTCACAACTCACGCCGCCTGGAACACCTCAAATAAACGGTGTGTCCGAACGTCAATGTCGCACTCTATTGGATATGGTGCGGTCTATGATGTCTCTTACCGATTTACCGCTATCATTTTGGGGATACGCCTAGAGACAGCTACATTCACTTTAAATAGGGCACCGCCTAAATCCGCTGAGATGACACCGTATGAATTATGGTTTGGGAAGAAACCTAAGCTGTCGTTTCTAAAAGTTTGGGGATGCGATGCTTATGTCAAGAAACTTCAACCTGAAAAGCTCGAACCCAAGTCGGAAAAATGCATATTCATAGGATACCCTAAGGAAACTGTCGGGTATACCTTCTACTTAAGATCCGAAGGCAAGATCTTTGTTGCCAAGAATGGATGCTTTCTGGAAAAAGAGTTTCTCTCGAAAGAAGTAAGTGGGAGGAAAGTAGAACTCGATGAAGTACTACCTCTCGAACGGGAAAGTGGTGCAGCGCAGGAAACCCTTCCTGTGATGCCCACACCAATTGAAGAGGAAAACGATGATGATGATCAAGGTACTTCGGATCAAGTTGCTCTTGAACTTGAAGGTCCACAAGGACACGCTCCGCACTGAGTGGTACGGCAACCTGTCATGGAAATCATGTTGTTAGACAACAATGAACCTTCGAACTATGAAGAAGCAATGGCGGGCCCAGATTCCAACAAATGGCTTGAAGCCATGAAATCCGAGATAGAATCCATGTATGAAAACAAAGTATGGACTTTGACAGACTTGCCCGATGATCGGCGAGCGATAGAAAACAAATGGATTTTTAAGAAGAAGATGGACGCGGATGGTAATGTTACCATCTATAAGGCTCGACTTGTCGCTAAGGGTTATCGACAAGTTCAAGGGATTGACTACGATGAGACATTCTCTCCCGTAGCGAAGCTAAAGTCCGTCCGAATCATGTTAGTAATTGTCGCATACTATGATTATGAGATATGGCGATGGACGCCAAAACGGCATTCCTTAACGGGCATCTTAAGGAAGAAGCTGATATGATGCAGCCGGAAGGTTTTGTCGATCCTAAGAACGCTAACAAAGTATGCAAGCTCCAATGATCCATTTATGGGCTGGTGCAAGCATCTCGAGTTGGAACATTCGCTTTGATGAGATGATCAAAGCGTTTGGGTTTATGCGAGACTTATGGAGAAGCCTGTGTTTACAAGAAAGTGAGTGGGAGCTCTGCATTTCTCATATTATATGTAGATGACATACTCTTGATGGGAAATGATACGAAATTTCTGGACAGCATTAAGGCCTACTTGAACAAGTGTTTTTCAATGAAGGACCTTGGAGAAGCTGCTTATATATTAGGCATCAAGATCTATAGAGATAGATCGAGACGCCTCATAGGTCTTTCACAAAGCACATACCTTGATAAGATTTTGAAGAGGTTCAAAATGGATCAGTCCAAGAAAGGGTTCTTGCCTATGTTACAAGGTGTGAGATTAAGCTCAGCTCAGTCACCGACCACGGCAAAAGATAAATAAGAGATGAGTGTCATCCCCTATGCTTCAGCCATAGGATCTATTATGTATGCCATGCTTTGTGTACTGCACCGATGTAAACCTTGCCGTAAGCTTGGTTGCAAGATACCAAAGTAATCCCGCAAGGAACACCGATAGCGGTCAAGAATATCCTGAAGTACCGAAAAGGACAAAGGACATGTTTCTCGCTTATGGAGGAGACGAAGAGCTCATCGTAAAGGGTTACGCCGACGCTTAGCTTCGACTCAGATCTGATGACTCTAAGTCACAAACCGGATACATGTATATGTTGAATGGTGGAGCAATGAAGCTGGTGCAGCTGCAAGCGAGGCGTCGTGGCGGGGATCTACGTGTGAAGCGGAGTACATGGCAGCCTCGGAGGCAGCGCATGAAGCGATTTGGGTGAAGGAGTTCATCACCGACCTAGGAGTCATACCCAATGCATCGGGGCCGATAAAACTCTTCTGTGACAACACTGGAGCTATTGCCCTTGCCAAGGAGCCCAGGTTTCACAAGAAGACCAGGCACATCAAGCGTCATTTCAACTCCATCCGTGAAAATGTTCAAGATGGAGACATAGAGATTTGCAAAGTGCACACGAATCTGAATGTCGCAGATCCGTTGACTAAACCTCTCTCGCGTGCAAAACATGATCAACACCAGAACTCTATGGGTGTTCGATTCATCATAATGTAACTAGATTGGTGACTCTAGTGCAAGTGGGAGACTGTTGGAAATATGCCCTAGAGGCAATAATAAAAGTATTATTATATTTCATTGTTCATGATAATTGTCTTTTGTTCATGCTATAAGCAGTATTATCCGAAATCGTAATACACGTGTGAACACTTAGACCACAATATGTCCCTAGTGAGCCTCTAGTTGACTAGCTCGTTGATCAACAGATAGTCATGGTTTCTGACTATGGACATTGGATGTCGTTGATAACGGGATCACATCATTAGGAGAATGATGTGATGGACAAGACCCAATCCTAAGCATAGCATAAAAGATCGTGTAGTTCGCTTGCTAGAGCTTTGCCAATGTCAAGTATCTCTTCCTTCGACCATGAGATCGTGTAACTCCGGATACCGTAGGAGTGCCTTGGGTGTATCAAACGTCACAACATAACGGGTGACTATAAAGGTGCATTACAGGTATCTCGAAAGTATCTGTGGGTTGACACGGATCGAGATCGATTTGTCACTCCGTATGACGGAGAGGTATCTCTGGCCCACTCGGTAATGCATCATCATAATGAGCTCAAGGTGACCAAGGTGTTGGCCATGGGATCATGCATTATGGTACGAGTAAAGTGACTTGCCCGTAACGAGACCGAACAAGGTATTGGGATACCGACGATCGAGTCTCGGGCAAGTAACGCATCGATTGACAAAGGAATTGCATATGTGGTTTGATCGAATCCTCGACATCGTGGTTCAACCGATGAAATCATCGAGGAGCATGTGGGAGCCAACATGGGTATCTGCACCCGCTGTTGGTTATTGCCCGAGTCGCCTCGGTCATGTCTGCGTGTCTCCAACCCGTAGGGTCTACACACTTAAGGTTCGGTGACGCTCGGGTTATTAGGAAGACTAGTACGTGACTACCGAATGTTGTCCGGAGTCCCGGATGAGATCCCGGACATCACGAGGAGTTCCGGATGGGTCCGGAGTTAAAGATTTATATATGGGAAGTTGTTAAAAGGACACCGGAAAGTTTCGGGGGCATACCGGTATTGTCCGGGGGCCACCGAAGGGCTCCGGGTCCACCGGAGGGGCCACCTCCCGGGGGCCACTGGGCTGCGTGGGGAGTTGTCCAGCCTGGTGGGCTTGGCGCACCCCTCCCCGGCCCTTGCGCCTAGGGGTTGAGGGGGAACCCCAGAGGGGCCCCCCTTGCTTGGGGGGCAAGTCCCCCCTCCCTTGGCCGCCGCCCCCCTCTAGATGGGATCTAGAGGGGCCGGCCCCCTTCTCCCTTCCCCCTATAAATAGAGGGGTGAGGGAAGGGCAGCCGCACCACAAGCCAAGGCGCAGCCCTCCCCTCCCCAACACCTCTCCTTCTCCGTTGTGTGCTCGGCGAAGCCCTGTCGGAGTACTGCTTCTCCACCATCACCATGCCGTCGTGCTTTGCCGGTGGAGCTGTCTTCCTCAACCTCTCCTTCCTCCTTGCTGGATCAAGATGGAGGAGACGCCACCCGTCACGTGTGTTGAACGCGGAGGTGCTGTCTGTTCAGCACTTGGTCATCGGTGATTCGAATCACGTCGAGTACGACTACATCATCACCTTGCAAGCTTCCGCACGCGATCTACAAGTGGTATGTAGATGCAAACTCTCTCCCTTGACTCGTTGCTTAGATGAACTCATAGATGGATCTTGGTGAAACCGTAGGAAAAATTTTAATTTTCTGCAACGTTCCCCAACACGACGATGCCGTAGACGATCAAGAACCAGTGCCTACAGGGCACTGGAAGACCACCTCTTCATACGACATATACATGGTGGACACCCCAAAGGATGGCGACGGCGAAGAAGCAGCGGAGGCAGATTCCTTTAAGAAACAGCCCAAGCGCCGACGTCAGCGGCGCCGCTCTAAATCCCGCCACAGCAAGAATGGAGATTCCGGCACCGGAGATAATAACACCCAGAGAGTGCCGAAGACAACCCGCTCCAGCATGATTCAGCACAGGAGGACGGAGTAGCCAACCCTCAGGAGAGAGCGGCAGACGAGGAGGACGAAAATTACATGCCTCCCTCCGGAGACGAGGCAAGCCTCAATGACGCCGAATTCGTCGTGCCCGAGGATCCCGTCGAACCAGAGCGTTTTAAACGCATGCTAATGGCCACGGCGAACAGCCTAAAGAAAAAGCAGCAACAGCTTCAACCTGATCAAGACCTGCTGGCCGACAGATGGACCGAGGTCCTCGCGGCCGAAGAGTATGAACTCGAACGCCCCTCCAAAAGCTACCCAAAACGCAATTGCTCCCCTGACTAGAGGAGGAAGCATACAAACCTTCATCACCAGCGCACAATACGGCAGACCGACCACCTCGAGGCCGCGACAGAGAGGCATCCAGGCCCTCTGCCAGAGCCGTACCCCGGCACCGCTCGAAAAGCACGAAGCCACGGGGTAATGCACCGGACTTGCGGAATATATTAGAGGATAAGGCAAGACAATCGAGATCTATCTACGGATCACGCGGGCGCCCCACTTACCCACGCATTTACTACCGTCGCGCGGATACAAAGACTCCGCCGGGCGAACACAGCAGACAAAGCTCTCTTGAGCTACGCCAGATATTGCTCAATATAGAGGCGCCAAGACACCCACTATGCTTCACAGATGAAGTAATGGATCATCAAACCCCGATGGGTTTAAACTTCGTGAACATTGAATCCTACAATGGCACAACAGACCCTTGATGTCGGATCAAGATTATCTCCTTCATATCCATATGGCCCGCCGTGACGATCTCCACGCCATCAAGTATCTCCCACTCAAGCTTAAAGGACCAGCTCGGCATTGGCTTAACAGCTTGCCGCCAGAGTCAATTGGTGTTGGGAGGACCCGGAAGCCGCATTCCTTGACAACTTCCAGGGCACATATGTGCGACCACCGACGCCGATTACCTAAGCCACATAATTCAGCAGCCGCATTTAATCGGCGGATAATTTTGGACACGGTTCCTAACAAAGAAAAATCAAGTCGTCGACTGTCCGGATGCAGAGGCCCTCGCAGCCTTCAAACATAACATCCGCGACGAGTGGCTGGCCCGGCACCTAGGACAGGAAAAGCCAAAATCCATGGCAGCCCTCACATCACTCATGACCCGCTTCTATGCGGGAGAGGACATCTGGCTAGCTCGCAGTAACAACCTCAGCAAAAATTCTGGCAGTCCGGACAGCAAGGACCGCAATGGCAGGTCGCATTGCAGCAAAAACAAACGCCGCGTTAACGGCGATAACATTGAGGATACGGCAGTCAACGCCAGATTCAGAGGCTCTAAACCCGGTCAGCGGAAGAAGCCATTCGAAAGAACCACTCCGGGTCCGTCCAATTTGGACCAAATACTCGACCGCTCTTGCCAGATACATGGCACCCCCGAAAAGCAAGCTAATCACACCAATAGAGATTGTTGGGTATTCAAGCAGGCAGGCAAGCTAATTGCCGAAAACAATGACAAGGGGCTGCATAGCGACGACGAGGAAGAGACCTGGCCGCCGAACGGTAGAGGACAGAAGGGTTTCCCCCCGCAAGTGCGGACGGTAAACATGATATACGCAACCCACATACCCAAGAGGGAGCGGAAGCGTGCACTTCGGGACGTATATGCGATGGAGCGAGTCGCCCCGAAGTTCAATCCATGGTCCTCTTGCCCGATCACTTTCGATCGAAGGGACCACCCCACCAGTATCCGCCATGGCAGATTCGCCGCATTGGTCTTAGACCCAATCGTCGATGGATTTCACCTCACTAGAGTCCTGATGGACGGCGGCAGCAGCCTGAACCTGCTTTATCAGGATACAGTGCGCAAGATGGGCATAGACCCCTCAAGGATTAAACCTACAAAGGCGACCTTCAAAGGCGTCATACCAGGTGTCGAGGCCAATTGTACAGGCTCGGTCACACTGGAAGTGGTCTTCGGATCCCCGGATAATTTCCAAAGCGAAGAGTTAATCTTCGACATAGTCCCGTTCCGCAGTGGCTATCGCGCCCTGCTCGGATGAACCGCGTTTGCAAAGTTCAACGCGGTGCCGCATTATGCATACCTCAAGCTCAAGATGCCAGGCCCTCGTGGAGTCATCACGGTCAATGAAACACTGAACGCTCCCTCCGAACGGAGGAACACACAGCGGCTCTCGTGGCAGAAGTACAGAGCAGCCTCTTAAGGCAATTTTCGAGTCCGGCCGTTAAAAGACCGGACATGACTAAACGCGCCCGGAGCAATATACATCAAGACCACCTGGCACGTTACGAGCACGCGTAGCAATGCGGCCCTAACCCCAGCCCTCGCATGATTGCAAGACAAGCTCTCCGCGTACATCATTACGCTCTAGAGATACCTTGGGCACAGGGGGAGGGGCACGACCACGACAGGCCCAGAGTGCGGCTCAACCACACCAGGGGCTCCCAAGTGTGTCACTCTTTTTCTTTTCCTTTTTATTTTTTATCCACAGGACTCCATTTACCAGAGGCCCTATCTGGCAGTAGATCTGCCGAGCTCACGATGCAACAGCCAGGGAGGAACAATGGCTACGATGAACACTCAGGTGGTCTCCATTACGAGCATTAAATCTGTTTATTATACCATTCCGCAGCCTACCCCTGGAGGGGGACATGTCTAATAGTCAAAACCCTTGCTTACCGCACTATTTGTATCGTTCTGCACTCATAGCAGAATTCCTTGAATGAACAATGCATCACTTTTCACTTATAATTGCATTCCTTTTCTTTATATATATGTTCGTTTATGACATCTTGCATCCGTACAATTTGGTACGACCGAATACACCAGGGGCTTATGTTCCCTGCAATATGGTGTGAGAAGCCCGAACACTTTCACAAGTGCGGCACCCCGAACTTATAGCACTATATGCATTGGCTCCGAATCATGTCTTGGGTCAATAGTTGGGTTTGCCCGGCTCCCATGTTTTGGTACCTTACGTTCCGTTCTATCGGCTAAGGTAGCACTGGGAGAAACACTGCGATTGCGCCCCGATTGAGCTGGGCGAGTGCCTCAGTGGAGAAAGATAAAACTGACCATCATGATAAGGCGAGAGCTGGTCGCTGTTCGAGAGGTCTTTTCGAGTCCCTAAAGACTTATGCCGCTTAGAGCGAGGAACCGGCTGTGTCCAGCCCAGGCGTGTATAGCGCCCCAAATTCGGTCTTCCGAACACTAGGGGCTTCGCCGAAATTTAAAATTATAGAATTCTATGGCTAAGTGAGAGTGTTCAAGCATTATAAGTCTGGTTGCCTTGTTCGTTGTGTTGAGCGCCTCCCTAGATGGACCCAAAAATGGGAACAAGAGCGCTCAAGTTTATCCCGAACACCCCAGCACTCGTAGCTTGGGGGCTGAAGCCGACGACTTGCCATCTCTTAGATTTGATAAACGGCCGCACAGAAGGTAATATTTTAAATCAAATAAGCGTTGCTTAGCGCATATGAACAAAGTTTTCAGCGCACAGGATAACACATTGCGAGTCTACTCAAAAATTACATCTCTGGGGCACTCATCCGCAATCTTCACTACAAGAAATATGTCAACTTATGACCTTCTGTCAGTGACCGTCGAAGAATTGGTCATAAATTTATGACCATTTCAGACCAATTGGTCAAAAGCTGTTCGGGGGGCTCCAAACCCTAAACCATTGCGACCATTTTGGTCAGAAAGGTCGTAATTTCCTCACACGAAAAGGTCATAAAGCAAACAGCGCTAGTCCGCTGCCTTATTTCTAGTTGTTAACGACCAATATAGATGGTCATAGCTTTGTAAATTGTGGTGGGTTGCTATGACTAGGCGCCACCTCATCGGTTTGCCTATGTGTCATGTCCATGTGGCGGTTTTGCCCTAGGTTGTGAAGCAACCTATATTTCTGTCATTCCCAAAATTCCCAAAAAATCTCATAAATTCTTTGGGTCATATCTTCGTCAAATATGTAAAAACCTTCCTTGCCTAGTTCAAAAATAATTCAAAAATATTCATTTTCCTATTCTGTTCGTGAGTAACAGTTTGTGAAGGAAGTACCACTTTGGCATGTCCAAATAGTATCCATTTTATACAGATGCTTTCCTATGCCCAAATAACCATCCTCCACCAAATGCCAGCTCAATCCATTCATTATTTTGAGCCGAGCTTCAACATTCAGATTTATGTCCAAAGGTGGTGGTTTGCAAAGCAAGTACCACCTAGGCTCCTCCTTTTGAGCTGAAAATTTGTGAAGACGGTCTTCTTAGTAACTGATCATCCTCAGCCAAAACTCACGCCCATTAGCCATGTACATTTCCCGTACCGCTAATCAAACACTTGGCCGCTAATTCATGTTTGAGCATCGATCGGTCTCCTCGTGAGAATCTTATGTTGTGATTTTCTTCCTAGCACCTACCTAGGGAGTTCCCAACCCACTAGACATGCCTAGGCCGCCCAGAACACATGGCAACGCCACGGTCACGCGGTGACCACGCGACGGGCATGCGAGTTTACGCGCTCTAGAGTTGGGGTCCTCGGCCACCATCCAAACCACGATGTCTCTCCATCAAACCATGTATTTCTAATTAAATAGATACTTATTTACCTAGAAATGATTTTTGAAAAAAATAAAGAGCAAACTATGACGCAGCTGCAGTTCAAATTTGACCCGCTTCCAGCTGAATCGGCCGGAATTTGTCTTTTTCACCAGAGGTGGATCAAAACTTTTGACACCCAACCATTTTGTCAATTGTGCATTAAATATGTCCTAATATTTTATAAAAATGATTTGGTACAATTTTGCAACAAATATATGGTAGGTCCTTCACAAAAAAACCTCATTTCGGGCACTCAAAAAATGGAAAATGAATTTTCCGTGCAAAGAAAATGAAAACTCCCTTTGGCAACATTGTTTGGAATTCCAATATGCACCCTTGTGCACAATATGAGATCATTTGAACAAACTATGCCATGAATGTGACCATGAGATTGAGCGTTTGGGTTGAAATCCATGAATCTTCACACATGATAGCTCATTTATGAGAACACTTTTCTAAAATAATTTCTGTATTACAAGATTATTATTTTTCCTAGAAACTTGGTCACACATAATGACACAATGCGAAGGTTTTCCAATTTTTTGATTTTTTTTGAATTTTTTATGCCCGTTTGAAAATGCGGTCAAAATGGCGGGCTTGACCGTTCCTAGCTAGTGGTTGAATCATGGAAAACTTTTGATGTTTCTCTGATTAAATAGATACTTATGTACCTAGAAATGATTTTTGGAAAAAATAAATAGCAAACTATGAGGCAGCTGCAGTTCAAATTTGACCCGCTTCCAACTGAATCGGCGGGAATTTGTCTTTTTCACCAGAGGTGGATCAAAACTTTTGACACCCAACCATTTTGTCAATTGTGCATTAAATATGTCCTAATATTTTATAAAAATGATTTGGTACAATTTTGCAACAAATATATGGTAGGTCCTTCACAAAAAAACCTCATTTCGGGCACTCGAAAAATGGAAAATGAATTTTCCGTGCAAAGCAAATGAAAACTTCCTTAGGCAACATTGTTTGACATTCCAATATGCACCCTTGTGCACAATATGAGATCATTTGAACAAACTATGCCATGAATGTGGCCATAAGATTGATCATTTGGCTTAAAAGCCATTGATCTCCACACATGATAGCTCGTTTCTAAGAACACTTTTTTAAAATAATTGCCGTATTACAAGTTTGTTATTTTTCCTAGGAACTTGGCCACATATGATGACACAATGCGAAGGTTTCCCAATTTTTTGATTTTTTTTGAATTTTTTATGCCCGTTCCAAAATGCGGTCAAAACGGCGGGAATGACCGTTCCTAGCTAGTGGTTGAATCTTGGAATTTTTTTGGTGTTTCTGTGATTAAATAGGTCCTTATGTAACAATAAATGATTTTTGGAAAAAATAAATAGCAAACTATGAGGCAGCTGCAGTTCAAATTTGACCCGCTTCCAGCGGAATCGACGGAAATTTGTCTTTTTCACCAGATGTGGATCAAAACTTTTTACACCCAACCATTTGGTCAATTATGCGTTAAATATGACCTAGTAATTTAGAAAAATGATTTGGTGAAATTTTGCAATAATTATTTGGTAGGTTCTTCACAAAAAAACATCATTTTGGGCACTCGGAAAATGATTAAAAATAGCTAGAAAGATCAGAAATGCATAGAAATTAGTCCTTATCCATAAAATGTGGTCTAACTCTAGTGAAAATTTGTGTGGTGCCATTTTGCAAAATATTTTTGATAGCTACTTCACAGAATCCCTCTATTTTTAGTACTTAGATAGTTTTTTAAATCACTGGTTTTTGAACCAATCAGGACTCTTCCCACGGATCGATGACATGGCGCCCATCCATCCATCCATCTCTCCATCCCACATCCATCCATCCATCTATCTACTGAAAAAAAGAAAATAAAATGAAAAAGAGATACCCCCACCCGCAGCCCAAACCCTAGGTCAGATCCCATCGACTCCCTCCTCTCCTCGCAGCCGCCGCCACCTCTTCCCTCGATCCAGTCTTCTCCTCGCCGCTCCCACCCACCGTCGACTTCGCAGCCCTCCTCACCACCGCCGCCAACCTCGTCACTCCCTTCCCTCGCCATCTCTCCCTACCCTATGCCCCCGATCGAGTCGAGCAGGTCGGCCGACGCGCTAGGGTTCCGTTTGGTCAGCTCCGCGCCGGCTCTCCGGTTGGCCGCCCGCCCGACGATGGATCTCCCGCCGCTCTCCCACCAGGCGCTCTTCACGGCCGTCTGATCCGCGGACGCCGAGGCCGTGCGCCGCCTCCTACTGCGACGGTCGTGCGCGTGCGGCGCGGGCGGCGCGACGGCGGTGTTGGCCAAGACGGGGGCGGCGCCGGTGGAGCGCGTCAAGCTGCTGCTGCAGAACCAGGCCGAGATGCTACGCTGGGGCACCCTCACGCGGCCCTACCGCGGGATCACCGACGCCTTCGCTCGCGTCCTCCCGCTCGTCATCGCCAAGATCCTCCGCGCCCTTGTGCTCCAGGAGACCCCCGACCTCCTCATCCTCGGCAAGCAAGTTCTCAAATCGGCCTCTTCCGAGGTCTCCTGCTCTCATTCGCCTTGCGATTTGTGAATCATTTTGAAGTAGCTGCTAGTTGTGGTCAGTAGCTACGCCTAATATATTAGTAGGTTTATTGGCATGGTTCTCGCCTAATAATCCGCTCTGCTTTGCTTGCCCCATGGATGCATATTGTACCTTACCCCCTGCTGTTTCCTGAGAATGCCCTCCCTAGTATAGATTTGTAGATGATTTCTGTAGATCTAATTGCTGTTGTGGCTTCCCTCCTGTTGGAGGGAGCAGCTTCATCTTCCTGCACTTGATGCATTGTTGTTTACCTCGTTACATGCTTGTTGACTCATCGACTGTTTGGGGACAGAAGATTGCTTGCAGTTGCTTACCATTGGTGCAGTCATCATTTTGTTTTCTGATTCACTAGTGCCTGTACCAATGTACTGGGTGCTGCATTGGGGGAGAAATATTTCAAATCGACTTGTATGTACATGCTGATTTCCAAGGGACAAAATGCTGCTTACAATACATGCTTGTTTGCTCATCAAATATCCGGGAATCAGTTGCAGTTACCATCACCACTTTTTTATGGTGCATTTGTCCCACTATACCACTGCTGTAGCACAAAGGACACTACAAATCTTCAATCATACGTGTCATTCCTTCATACTACTATCTTTGCCCCCTTTATTATCCTCAGATTTAGGACACTACAAATACTGAAAATGTGCATGTTATGACTGGCCAATACACTGAGAAATAGTAATGTTGCGCAACTTTATCAAGGATCGATTACTTAGTTACTGTGAAGCATTACCGAACGTTGTTCTTCCCTGCTCTTACCGGCGTCCTTTTAATTCGGTATGTGTTTTGTAGTTGAAGGAGTTCATTCTGTGCAGCCGGGTTTGTACAAGTTCAAGATCGGCGACCGGGTTTTTCGGAAGCCCGGAGACCCACCCCTGGACCAAGTTATCGAGATGCTACAGAAGCACAAGGATAAGTCTCAAGATGAAATCTAGCTAGCTGGCTACAGTATGCCTTATGCTCTTGTTGATTTATTTCTTTTGCGCTCTTTTGCAGTTCTATATTGATGAGTGAGCGATCTGGTAGCAGCTAGCTAACTGCCTCTAGATTGTAACCCTGTTATGGGATGTGTGGTTGCGCATGCGTTCTGCATTGTCAAATGTGTTCTCTGTTGTCACACATAGTATGCAATGTTGTTCATAGTTTTTATATTTGTTGTCATGCGATCACGGTCACCGGATTGCTCAAAATTGCTGGCCAAGTACTATGTAGTGCTATTCTATGCTAGGCTACTGTGCTAGGTAACTTCAGATCAAAATCATGGATTCTAATCTTTACTATTATCTGCCATGGATCAACAATGATGCATCACGGTAGTAGTAGTAGAGTCGGACTTGGTGCTTTGCATTGCCCAGCTTATTAGCTCCTCGATCTGTTCCTCACAGTGGGGTCAACACTTTACCTCAACTTGTGCATTTTCTCTCACACACTAGACTTGCTCATCCATAACACAATGGCAAAGGCGTGAGTGAGTCCTCAGAGGTATGTATGTTTTGGGCTGGTTGTAGATGGCTTTAGATGTTATGGTAGTGTGCTTGCTCTCCTGCTTCTCGCTTTCGCTTGTAGAAAGAAGAGCAGAGAAGGGTAAGTAAAACACACTAGCAACTCTCTAATTAGAACACGGATACTAGTAGATACCAACCACATGTATCTACTGATTTACTACTAAATCCAATTACAAAGATTACTACGATGTTGTGTGATTCCTTCCATTCTATGATTGATAAAGGAAGTACTTCATTAGTAACGAGACATGCTAATCTGGTGCTGAAATTTATAAGCAACTAAATTGTGCAGAATTAATTTTCACATTCAAATCGATGGTATGTCATGTGTGCACCATGGACAGAAATTTCAGAGCCAACAGAAAGAAATTCTACTCTTTCTTTGCAGTAACAAGATACAACATTACTTTGTTGGTTGCACGCTAATTGTGTGCAAACCGCTTATCAATAGCTTATCAAGCCTTTGCTGACTAGCTCGCATCGCTCTGCTTTGTCGTAGTTGTGCCGTCGATCCTCTTTCCTCTCTGTGCATCTCGACAGCAGGATTCATGCACCAAACCAAGAACCTGAATCTTTTGTTAGGCTGCTAGTAAACTAGGTTGTACTCCTTCCAATTGCAAGTTGGATAGAACCTGCAATTAAGTGCATAGACATACATGGATTCTGGTTCAATTCGTATGTATGTCTGTATGTGCATGCTTACGACTTTGACTAAAACTAGTTAATTACTACCTTGAAGGTGACCAGTCCCTAGCTGCGTGCTTTGGTCGGTCCTACTAATTTCAGTTCCTATGATTTTTAATCTTCGTTTTCTATTTTCCCCAGCTACCAAGACTCTGAGTTTGTGGTGATGGCAGCTGACACGAAGCCGATCGCAATCTTCCCCCACCCCCTGTTGCTCCCTAATGATAACAAGGTAGAAATTCTGTCCGTATGCTGCATCATATATAGTACTGCTAATTAGTTTGTATGCATTCTGTTTATCAAATGAAAGGACATTCTGTTGGCGTTAGGCGGTTTTGCTCAAAAATAAGTAAATAAATTGTATGTGCATGCTGAAATGTTAGATGTCTGTTGGTTGCTGTATATGGGCAAGATGAATTGAATCTTGAAGTGTACTTGTCAATTCTAGCTTATATTGGTGCCTTGCGATCCTAAAACATTATTGAATCTGATGTGTACTTGTCAATCCTGCTGTGTGTTCATATTATGCCTCTGTTTTCTTGTATGAACGAGTTATCTCATTTTAACTAGCTGGAGAACAAAAAGCATGGTACTAGCTCAATTTTTGTTATCATTCTAAATAAGTTTCCTTTTCTTGAATGGTTTGTTCTGATTCTTCACCTTTTCTGATTCTTCCCTGCTGATTCATGTAACAGGGCGACCGAGGAAGGCATGTTGTCTATTTTCTTGAAGGTCGTTTTGTTTGTTCCCAGCCCTAACTACAGTTGTCCAGCTAGTTCGGCATGTTGTTCATATCACTATTGTAGTCCAACGAGTTTGGCATGTTGTGAGTTTGTGATTGCTTGTAAAGCTTGTAAAGTATTGTATTACACTTGTAGTCATTCTTGTGATTGCCATCAGATTACACTTGTAAGGATCTGGTTGCTCTTATTTAAAGTATTATGTGTGCTTTTGTCCGCCCATTTAAATACTGGTTCAATATGAAGAATATGAGCACGATAGATGGGACCCACTTACGTAACATGACAAATCGGACCCGCTTACTGTAACTCCCACAACCGGGACCCATCTGACTGGTGGACCCATTTAATAAAAAAGGAAATTATAATTATTTAGACGAAAAGGCCAACGCCCAATAATAAAAAAGGCTGCAATGTTGGGCCAGGCCCATGAAGTCGACCAAAAAATGATAGAAAAAATATAGAAAGGCTGAATTAATGGGCTAGGCCCATGTAGAAAATCGAATTGGACCGGGTTGAATCTTGTGCCACATCAGCTTGCCATGCTGGATGCCTACGTGGCGTGGGGGAGGTTGCTAGTGACCAAAACGCCACAGTAGGAATATTTTGGTCGTAAACGTCTTTGACCATTCCAGAAGAAAGGTCGCTATAGTCAGTTTATGACGGCCAGCTTTTGACCTTCTGTTTTTGGTCACAAAAAGGTCGTAAATGGAAATTCGTGACCTTTCAGTGACCAATAGTGGTGGTCACAAGTTGACATATTTCTTGTAGTGCTTGCGGGCACCCTTCGGGACAGTCTTATAGTACATTTCGGGCGTACGATACTCCTTGCCCGCCGGCGATGCGTCCGTCAGAAGCCTCTCAACATCCAGCCTGCCCCAGTGCACCTTTGCATGGGCAAGGGCCCGACGGGCACCTTCAATGTAGGCGGAGCGCTTGATGACCTCCACCCAGGGGCACGATCCACTAGCCGCCGCCTGCGAGGCCGGGTAGCTCCGGGCATGGCCTCTCCAGCCACACCGGACTATGAGGCCCTTCATGGCCTGCTCGGCTACCTTATGGAGCTCGACCAGCTGGTTCAGCTGGTCGCTAGGGGGCACCGGATGTCCGGCCTCAGCATACTGAGACCAGAAGACCTTCTCCGTCGAACTCCCCTCCTCGGCCCGGTAGAATGCGGCGGCGTCGGATACGCTGCGAGGCAGATCTACAAACGCTCCTGGAGAGCTCCGAATCCGGGTAAGTAGCAGGTAATTTACATTCACATGCTTGCTTTGCATGAAAAATGCCTTACCCGCCGGTATTTTCTTCACCGCCTCAATCTCCTGGAGGGCCTTATGGGCCTCGGCCTTAGCAGCTTTAGCACTTTCAAGAGCCAAGGCAAGCTCGGACTCTCGAGTCTTTGAGTCGCGCTCCAAACTCCCATGCTTTTCCATGAGTTGCCGCACCTCCACCACCCGCGCCTCCTGCTTCTCTCGCTCCGCTCGTTCCGCGGCCGCATTGTGTTCGGCCGCGGACACGGCCTCCTTCAGGGTCGCCACCTCGTTCGTGGCACCTGCAGTACCCACGTTATCCTTGTTATCTCTATTGCAAACAAAACCCTTTTCTGTAAGGTACAAATTTAATACGGTGTTCCTCACCTTCTTTGTCCTCGAGCTGCTTCTTGGCAAGACCGAGCTCGTTCTCGGTCCGCTCAAGGTCCTGCTTCAAAGCACCGACCTCCGCGGTCAATGCGGTAGAGGTCAGCAGCGCAGCCTGCAAACCCATATTGACATAATTTTTAGAACTCCTACGTATATCTTTTAAGATCCTCAGTCCGGCTTTTCTTTCCGAACACCGAACCGAGCATCAGGGGCTACTGTCTATGCGGTATTACATTGCATATTTTAAAACTTCTTACCTCAAAGCCTGTTAGAAGGCTGCTGCAAGCTTCGGTCAGCCCGCTCTTGGCAAGCTGAACCTTCTGAATCACCGCACTCATAATAGTGCGATGTTTCCTCGATGGAAGCGCCGTTGAGCGCCTCCAACAAGTTGTCCGGCACCTCCGGTTGGACGGAGGCTGCCGGTGTCACGGTCTTGCCCTTCATATGAAGGGCCTTTGCGGACTCGAACCACTGCGGGTTCCGGCACGGAGTCCGGCACGAAGTCCGGGAGGTTGCCTTGTGGCACCTCCGGAGCCTCCCCCTCCTGGCGGGTCCCCTCCTGGGATCCCACCTTGGCGTCCTCAGCATCGCGAGGGGTGGAGGCGGTCGGAATGTGGTCTACATCCGACGGAGCCAAGGACCAAAGAGTAAACGAAATTAGAAGAACATAAAAAAATACCGACATGAATAATAATATGTATATCACTTAAGTGTATCATCATCAAGTACAACATAAAAAAATTGAATACCTGACACTACTAATAATCTCGATCAGTATCATCAATAAATGCATAATCATCATCATCACTATAATCAATGACGGGCTCATAGGGTTCAGTGGCATCAACATGTGGAAGGCCACCTTTACGTAATCGGTCAATCATTGAGAGGTCATCCGTAGCAGTAACCTCTTCTTGTTTCGGCTCTTCTTGTTCCTCCTCTGGGGTGATGTGGGATTCACTATCGCTGTCTACTTCAATGTTTTGGGGTGAAGTATACCGGTTCTTGAAACACTTTTTGGAAAGACGTGTCTCTTGGAAGAATTCTCCTTCATATGTGTCTGGGTTAATGTGAGGTTCATAATCCTCTTCCTTTGGGGGAGATAGTCTAGCACATGGCGACACTTCATAAACGACATCCCAACCTTTAAGATTTGGATTAGTTTGGCAGGCCCACGGTAGATAGAATACTTGGGTCGCCTGTTGAGCCATAATATAGACATCAGGAACATCTAAATGGGTGCTTTGGTTGATTTCAACTAGCCCTATATGTTCATGAGTCCTTCTAGTCTCCTTCGGCTGAAACAATAACATTTGAAGACTACGACATTCGGTGGGTTTTCACCATAGAATAGAAGTTCATAAATTGCTTCAACTCTCCCATAATACTCGGTACCTCCTTCGCCGATAGCAGATACACAACAATTTGTAGACTTTCGGTCGGCATAGATAGCTCTTTGCCATAGGTACGAAATGGTCCGCCATTCTTCGTTATCCAAAGATACTGGATTTGAAACACTGGCTGGTGCGAGATTCCCTTTGAATAGGCTGTGGTTGGATCCACCCTTTTTAGGCTTGTCAGCATTGTACCGAGGCTTCGGATTATGCAAATGACGATTTTTGGTTTCGTAGTGTGCTGTCATGAAGTTTGCCGCCTCCTCAGTGATGAATGCCTCAGCCAGCAATGCTTCAATTGTACGTTTATTTTTACATTTTTCTCGAAGCGTCTTCTGCATCCTCTCAGTTGGGTAGCACCAACGATTTTGCACGGGCCCCCCCAATCTTGCCTCGGTCGGGAGATGCAAAATCAAATGCTGCATTGGATTAAAGAAGCCCGGTGGAAAGATCTTCTCTAACTTGCGGATCAACTCCGGCGCCAACTCTTCCATTTCTTCTAGCACGCCAGGCGATAGTTCTTTCACACAAAGAACACAGAAGAAATAGCTGAGTTCTACCAGTACTAGCCATTCATCCTCAGGGATGAAGCCACGCAACATCACCGGCATTACCCGCTCAATCCATATGTGCCAATCATGACTCTTGAGAGCAAATATCTTCAATTTATCAAGACTCGCTCCCCTCTTTAGATTCGTTGCATACCCATCGGGGAACATCAATTGCATTTTCACCCACAAGATAATTTCCCTCATAGCTGGCCTTCCAAGATTGAACTATGCCTTTGGCTTCGTCCAGTTCTGCTTTCCTTTCGGTTCTTTCATGTTTTGTAACGGCCTATCACATAGCGCCTCGAGATCGACTCTAGCCTTAGTATTATCCTTTGACTTCCCATCTATGCGAACAATGTACCAAAAAATGCCTCGGCGATATTCTTCTCGATGTGCATCACGTCCATGTTGTGTGGGCAAAGGAGGTCTTTGAAGTAAGGCGATCCCATAAGCATGTTTTGTGAGTCCAGCGTGCTCGTAATTATACGCCTTGAAGTACCCCGGGCGCTCTGGATCTAGCTCGAGAGCGTTTAATCGATCCAGTGCATTGGCTATGTCAACGCAGTGGTTCGAGTTTTTACAACTCTACCTCGATGAAGTTCTTCTTGTCTTTCCCGAACTTATGGCGATGATCCAGAACTGTCTATGCATGTCGGCAAGAAAACTTGCGATCGGCACGAAATACGAAACTCAAGAGCTCCCTTGCATGTGGGGCACGGAACCTTCCATGCACACACCAGCCAATGAATAGCGCATACGCCGGCAAGTCATGCGTCGAGTACATGTCCAGACACGCATTATGAAGTTTCGTTTGCTATAGGCGTCATATGTCTTGAAACCATTATCCCAGGCTTCTTTCAATTCGTCCTTAAGCGGCTGCATGTACACATTCATATTTTTCCCCGGATAGTTGGGCCCTGGAATTATCAACGTCGGAAAATGTTCTTTCTTTGCATAATCTGTCCGGGGAGATTGAGTGGAAAGACAAATCGGGCCAACAAGCTGTATTGGGCTGCCGTCATACCAAACACATCGAACCCATCGGTGTTGATGCCGACTCGAGGATGCCTCGGATCTGCCGCTTTGTCGACATGTAATTCATCAAACTTTTCCACGCAACACCATCCGATGTGTGTACTATCATCGATTCCCATCTCGCATCTAGTTCGGTTCTTTTGCCTGTTTTGTGCCATGTCATCCGTCATGCGGTCGCCTCTTCACCATGAAAAGACATTGAAGTCTTGATACGATTGGCATATACCAAGAACACTAACGGGATTTTGGTCTCAGGTCTTCTCACCCATACCGTTGTCTACCACAATATACCGAAGACTTGCAAATGGGACAATAGTTCAAATCCACATAGTCAAGCCTAAATAAGGCACATCCTTTCTCACAGGCATGTATCTTCTCATAGGGCATCTTGATTACGGAGGATTTTGTCCGACTGGTACAGGTTTGCAGGCATTACATGGCCTTTGGGTAGAAAGCGTCCAAATACTGTCATAATTGGGTCGTAGCATTCTCTGCCTAAGTTGAACTGAGCCTTCAGAGCCATTACTTGAGAGATGGCATCCAACTGACAAAGCTCAGTGTGCTCGTGGAGCGGACGTTTTGAAGACTCCAACATTTCATTGAAGGCCTTTGCAGATTCCTCCATCTCCTCGTCCGAATCCCGAGCATCATCATAGTCTTGCACCATGTTTTCCATCCCGGTACCATGGTCGTCGGTGCGACGATGATCCACCTCAGCTCGGTCACGTTGGGCAGACTCACCATGAAATGTCCACACCGTATAATCGGGCGTAAAACCATTCTTCTGCAGGTGTTTACCCATTTCAGCCTCTGTCCTCTTTTCCCAATTGCCGCATTGGAAACATGGGCACCAAGTTTTCCTCTGGCCATTTGCAAATGCGGCTTGCACAAACCCCTTGGTTTTTGTGAACCATTCAGCGCTCCATTTGTTCTCGACCAAAGTGACGGTATACATCCATGCACGATCACTCATCTTGACTTTCGAGCTACTTGACACACAACAATTATATATATAATTCACCATGTATATATTCATCAGTTGATCTACTTTGTCAATTTTATTACGTCCATGCAACCTACACTCTAATAGGTAATGATAGGTCCTAATCCCACCAGTATGTGTAGATTGGGTTCATTTTCCCATGCTATGCTCGGATCGACGCAAAATTTGGCAGCACCTCCCGCTGTTCTCTGATACGTCTCGCAATAAGCAGAGAGGATGTGTACCGGAGAACAACAGGGAGGCAATCGATTTAAATTTATGTGTCGGATCCGGAGCAAAGCATATGGGAAAACGAACCCAATCTACACATACTCGGGCTGTCCATGGATAGCGTTGGGCAATTCGAAAGAATCAAGGTTATAAATATGCAAATGCATACATATTTATAACTATGACGCTTTCGAATGGGAGACACATATTGGTTACGCATACTGATGATTCAAGACACATATATAGCTAGCTATCAAGTTTCATCGGCACGAACACCGGAACAGAGCAAATAATTAATGGGGGAGGAGGACATGTCATTTGTGCTCACCCACGAACGAAGAGGCAGAGCTCTTCAAACGCACGACGATGTCGTCGAACACCAAACCTCGCAGCGGTGAAACAACTGCACATTTAAATCAACACAATTATATATGATGTTTTTCATAACAAAATTGAAAAATATATGACCTAACTAATAATTCACAAATATAAGACCCTGTCGGCCTCGGGGGGTCGGGTGTCGGGGTGTCTGGGTGTCGTGTCGGGTTAGGGTGTGGTGTCGGGTCGGGTGTCGGGTCAGGGTCGGGGGTCGGGGTGTCGGGGTCGGGGTGTCGGGGTCAGGGGGGTCAGGGGGTCGGGGTGTTTCCTTCTATCCTTCTTCTTCTTTCTTTCTCTTCTTCTTCTTTCCTTTCTTCTTCTTCTTCTTTCATCTTTTTTCTACTTTTTTACTTCTTTTCGTTTCTTCTTTTCTTCTTCTACTACTTCTTCTACTTCTTTTCTTCTTCTTTTTTCATCTTTCTACTACTTCTACTTTCTTCTACTTCTTCTAATTCTTTTCTAACACTAACACTAACACAATCTAGCACTAACAATTAAACAGCAAAAAAATGAAAAAACAGAAGAAAAAAAGTAGTAGTCCCTCACCGGAGCAATGGGACCGTCGGCGGGGGGCACCGGGCGGTGGCGCCGGGCGGCGGGGGCGGAGCCGGGCGGCGGGTGGCGGGTGGCGGGTGTTTGAGTTACTGGCCACTACCACTTGCACAAGCTATTCAAACTAACTGTCTGAATTAGTTCGGTTTCTTGAGTCTCAACTACAAGCTGAAAGACATCGATTAGTTGTGCTGCGACAAGAAGCGGAAGGACTGCAGAAGTCCCTGGAGCATTCAGATGCATACTTTCTGGTGCAACAGCAAGCGTTGGAGGATTTTAGCGCCAAACAGGACAAAGCTAATAAGCTTGCTAAGCTTATTGCCAGCATGGTGGATACCCAGGATAACATTTCTTGAGCTCTTCTGAAGTTGTTTCAGTTATGGACTTTTTTTGCTACCTCGTTTATTTGCACTGGTGGCCAATTTTGACGGCCAGTGTATGTAATATGCTGCTTTGTTCCCTATATTTGCACTGGTGGCGAACTTTGATGCCCGATGGATGTAATATGTGTAATAGCTGTAATAGGCTAGCGTTAGTTGCTTGCTTATTTATTTCCTTATTGTCTTGTTTAGTTGTTTGCTTGTAGTCACTGCAGTTCTTTTTCCGCGTTTTTCTAGTGGCCACAATAACTTATTTTTGGTAACTAGGCCACAATAATCATGGCAACACACGGACTGTTGTAACCATGGGCCTCCTGCGGGCCATAGGATCTGTGGTCCTTCTACGGGCCGTAGGATCCATGGGCCTTCTACGGGCCGTAGGATCCATGGACTTTCTACGGGCCGTATGATCCATGGGCCTTCTATAGGCCATAGGATCCATTGGTCTTCTATGGGCCGTAGGATCCATGGGCCTTCTACGGGGCGTACAATCATTTCGCAAAACATGGGTCATACTATTCGTGGACCATAACGGGGCATTAATAGGCCGCATTTGATAACGCTATGAAAACAGCCCAACAGGTTAACGGGCCACAAACGGGCCGAATGTAACCATGGGCTGAATTTGGCCCACAAACGGAACAGGCCAGTAAAGGACTATAACTAACCGAATTCTAGAAATGATCCCAAGAATAAATGGGCCCTTAGAAGGCCAAAAGTTAACACGGACTAGAAACAGCCGATGGAATAATGGGCCGTTAATGGGTATAAAGCGATACACTGTTCATTATGGGCCAGTTTCATCTAGGGCCTTTAATGGGCCGAGAGTTACAGAGGGCCTCATATGGGCCGAAAGACATCATGGGACATACATGGGCCGGAAGTTACAATGGGCTGGAATATATTGGACGGCCCAGATGAAGGTACTGGGCTTAATTCCAATAGGCCGTAACAGGCCGGGAGTTAGCAGGTCGTAAATGGGCTATATACGAACAAGCCGTTAACAGGCTTTCCGTGGGCCGGCCCGTTACCTTTTGACCAAGTCAAATGGGGCGACCTTTTCACCGGAATGGACCTCTGTTGGGCCGTGCCACGTGTCGACGTATCATAGGCGCCTCCTGTCCAATGAGTGGATGACATCTGTCCCAACGGTGAGGCAGCACGTGTTTCCTCTGGCCAATGAGAATCTTACACGTGGAAAATCCCCATTGGTCCTGGCTGTTAACGGGTTATCGGATCCAACACCAGACCCGATAGCTTAACGGCGTCCCGTTATGGTGGATGTCATGTGTCGGTCACCCTTGATAAAAGCACTTCTATGACGCACGATTTATCATCATGGAAGTGGACACTTCCGTGATGATAATTTTGGTAATGTCATGGAACACTTCTACAACAGCACAGGTGTCGGTGTACTAAGGTAGGGGTACCTTAGTACCCCAACTTGTGCACGGGCAGTTGCAGCTCCCCGCGGCAGGGTTTACCACGTGCTCGCCGAAAACCTTCCTGCTCCATATCAAACCATTCAAAAACGAAGTATACGAGGCAGAAGATCGAGACCCCGGCAAGCGGAGCTTGCCGGGAAGGCCGTTCCAGGCTCAAGGTTACGTCACTCACGCAAGGCCCCGGCGAGAGGAGCTCGCCGGGAAGACTAGAAGATTACATCATAGAAGACGCGCCTCGGCGCTACATGCGTCCCGGCGAGGGCCCGGGAAGCGGCAAGTTACAGAGCCCGGCAACCTCCCGGGCCCGGCAAGGTCAAGACCCCGGCAAGGTGCTTGCCGGGAGAGTTGCGCTGTGTGCCCGCGCTCCAGCTCATCTGCCCACGCGTCGCCCTGGGGCCTTTCCAGAGACGCGTGGCGGGTGGCTGTGCAGCCTGGGGGACACGGTGGCACTTCACGGTGGTGGATCCATCGCCGTGGCGAGGCGGAGACGCAAGGGCGGAGCTTTTGGGGTCGACGGCGACGGGCATTAAATGCCCTTGTCCCCCACTGTCAAAGTAGGTAGAGACCACTGTTCATGCACTGCAGCTTCACTGTTCCCGCACTGTTCCAACTACCACCTCTTTTACTTTTTTACCCCTTTCTCCTACGTTGACACCTGTCGGTGACCCCTTGCACTATAAAAGGAGGCCCATGCACAACGTGGAAGGGGTTCGGCTCGGTTCGAATCCTTTGCAACTCTCGCGCTCGGTGCAAGGTAGGGGTACCTTAGTACCCCAACTTGTGCACGGGCAGTTGCAGCTCCCCGCGGCAGGGTTTACCACGTGCTCGCCGAAAACCTTCCTGCTCCATATCAAACCATTCAAAAACGAAGTATACGAGGCAGAAGATCGAGACCCCGGCAAGCGGAGCTTGCCGGGAAGGCCGTTCCCGGCTCAAGGTTACGTCACTCACGCAAGGCCCCGGCGAGAGGAGCTCGCCGGGAAGACTAGAAGATTACATCATAGAAGACGCGCCTCGGCGCTACATGCGTCCCGGCGAGGGCCCGGGAAGCGGCAAGTTACAGAGCCCGGCAACCTCCCGGCCCGCAGAATAAGACCCGGCAAGGTGCTTGCCGGGAGAGTTGCGCTGTGCCCGCGCTCCAGCTCATCCGCCCACGCCATACAGGGCCTTTTCCAGAGACGCGGGCGGGTGGTTGTGCAGCCAGGGGACACGGTGGCACTTCACGGTGGTGGATCCATCGCCCGTGGCGGGCGGAGACGCAAGGGCGGAGCTTTTGGGTCGACGGCGACGGGCATTAAATGCCCTTGTCCCCATCACAAAGTAGGTAGAGACCACTGCTCATGCAATCGCAGCTTCACTGCTTCCCAAGACTGCTCCAACTACCACCTCTTTTACATTTTTACCCCTTTCTCCTCGCTGACACCGCCGGTGACCCTTGCACTATAAAAGGAGGCCCATGCACAACGTGGAAGGGGTTCGCTCGGTTCAATCCTTTGCAACTCTCGCGCTCGGTGTAGCTGCATCAGAGCTCTTCAAGCTCCCGAGCTCAATACAACCAAAGCAGCAAGAGGAGTTTTATCTCCCGGAGAGCTCCGGCTGGGTAAAAGCCGCCAGCGTGCTCGCCTCGATCTGCTCTCGGTGCTCCCTCCGCCTCGTATCAAGATGCATAAGGGCCCCGCCCCATAGGTGTTCGTGGCGGGCAGCTCTCCCGACATCTTTGGCGCGCCCGGTAGGGGCGTCGAGGTTGTGCGGACCTGATCCGCGCTCACGCTGCGTTCTTCATCAACCTCTCGGTTTACAAGAACTTCGTTAACAACTGCGCCATGGCCCCGAAGAAGAAGCCTTCGGAGGTTGGAGGCCCGTCTGCGTCTCATCCGCCGCCACCGGAGCCAACGGTGGGCGGAGGAGACGCCGTCGGAAGGGTGGTCGCCGGCGAGGACACTCGCGGCACCACCAGATCCAAGGACAGGACGGATGACCGCGCCTCGGTCTCCGTGGATCCACGTCCATCTCAGCGCACGACAACCCAGCAGCGCCATACCACGGGAGGTGGTATCCGCCTGCTGGGACAAGGACACACCGGAGGATCGCGGGATGTTCCGGACCACCGTCCGGACAAAAGCAAAGCGACGCGCCGGCAGGACCTGCTCCTCCTAACACTGTTAGAGTCCGAGCATACCCGCTCGCACGCCGCTTCGCTCCGCTCCCTTCCACTCCGGCAGAAGCGCTAGTAAGGGCGCAACTGCTCCTCGACTTCCCTCCAGCGGCGGACAAGGCCGAAGACTGGAGGGCTACAATCCGGAGCCTGATCGCCTTCGCCAACAACGACCCTTCACAGCAGCCGGCGACCTCGCGGCCGCGGCAAGCTGAGAAGACGAAGGCCGACTGCGACAAGACCGCCGGGGGTGCAACCTCCGTGCATTCCCCACCACAGAAGCAAAAGACACCGCCCCGCCGGAACAACACCGACGACGGCTCCATGGCGTCGTCGGATCCGCGGGTTCGACGGGATCAACGCCAGGTCCTCGATGACCGGCGACAAGAAGACGCTCGGACCATGATCGAGCGCCGCCGAGTAGCTCGGCGACAATCAGACCAGAGAGCTGGGAACACTGCTGACGGCAAGACGCGCCCGGTGAACCAGCGACTTGTCAGACGCTGCAAGCTGCCCTGCGTTCACCCGCGAAGCTGCGGCGGCCCAAAGGGCTCAAAGATGAAGAATTTCAAGCCTGATGTAATCGGAGAAGTACGACGGCAAGACGCACCTCGAATTCCTCGGTGTCTACACCATCGCGTGCAGGCTGCGGGCGCGACGAGAAGATTTCGGCGAACTATTTCCGCTTCGTGCTTAAGCCGAACATTCGCTCTTGGCTTATGCACTTGCCGAAGGCTCCATTTCTTCTTGGGCAGATCTTTGCCATCGGTTTGTTGGCGCCTTCATCGGGCGGCCACAAACCCCACGGCCAGAGAGCGATCTCCACATTTTGGCCCAAAAGGAAGGAGAATCCCGCGCAAGTATATCCAACGCTTCAGCCGTGTGCAAAGACAACATCCTCGATGTCCACCACGCGCCATGGTTATCGGCGCGTTCCACCAGAACGTGCGTAATCGCCAGCATGCGTGAGGAGATGGCGATGACCAAGATTCGGGATGTCAGTGAACTCTATGCTCTGGCTGATAAGTGCGCACGCGTGGAAGAGGGGAGGAGACTCCCCGGGGAGGATGCTGGCGCAGGAGGAAGTGACAGCGACGACGCCACCCCGGCAAGGAAGAGCCGGCGCGAACAACCGAAAGAAGAGCAATAAAGAGGTGCTTGCCGCCGAGAAGTCCGGCAAGGAGGCTCCCGCCAAGCAAACACAGTCTGGCGGCTGCGGCAAGGAGCCTGCCTCAGAGCGGCAGCCGACAAGCGGGGACGACTCCGACAAGCAATATCAAAATCCACCGCACTAAGGGCCACGATCTCTCCAATCGCAAGCGCTGCCGAGTATCTCGCCGAGCAGCAAAAAGCTGAGTACGAGAGGCGCGACAAGGAGAAGGCCCAAGGTGGCGGAGGGGAACCAAGCAAGAAGCGCCGCTCAATGGCCGGGGAGGACGCCGCGACAAGGCCAAGCAGCGGCAAGGTGATCGACCTCCCCGGGGCCGCGACAAGGTTGAAGAAGACGACGACGAAGACATGGAGGATGAGGATGACAGCGAGCAGGAGTTCCGAAGGCCACGGAGGTCCTGCGTCGGCAGACAGGGCGCCTCTCAGACACCTCCCACCGCCAACTAAAGCAGTGGGTGCGTGAGGTGAATGCAGCAGAGCCGCCCGTGGAGTCGCCAAGCAGTTCCTCAAATGGTCCAAGACGCCCATCATTTTTGATCTTGAGGATCACCCTGACCGCACCACCGCGGTCGGGTGTTTGCCGATGCTGGTCTCGCCCACCATCCGCAACCTCAAGGTCACCAAAATGTTGGTTGACGGCGGGCCGGGCTGAACTTGATCTCCTCTCGCTGTGGTCAGAAACTCCAAATCCGGATGGCGAGCTCAAGAGACCGGTTCTTTCAAGGAATCAACCCGGGCGGAGCAAGCCCAAGGAAAGATCACTCTGCGGTGACCTTTGGCGGGAGCTCAATTTCAGGATCGAGCGCATCACTTTCGACGTCGCCGATATTCCGCTGCCATACAATGGAATACTCGCCGCCCCGCCTCGCCAAGTTCATGGCAGCTTCCCATTATGCTTACAACGTACTCAAGATGCCAGGGCCGATAAGCGCCATCACCGCCCACGGCGACAAGAAGGATGCGCTTATCTCGCGCCGACAAGATTTACCGGATGCGGCAGCTGCGGCCGACAAGAATACCCTTGCCGCCAAGCTCCCGGGGAAGAAGACGAAGACCAATTCCGGCAAGTGCTCGGGGCCCACTCCGCAACCGCACCTCTTCGAGTGCTGCCTCGCCGACGAGGACGCCCCGCCGAGCTCCACCGCAAGAGTAAAAGGGAATGGTCGCCCACCGGCAACCAAGAAGGTGTCCGCCAAGGAGGACGGCACCGGTGGTACCTTCACCATCGCGCCACGCTGACGACAAATAGGAAAGCGGCTGCGTTGCCTTCCTGCGGGCGAATGTCGATGTGTTTGCATGGCAACCATCTGATATCCCCGGCGTTCCCAGGAAGGTGATTGAGCACAAGCTTGCTGTCTGCCCTCATGCGCGGCCCATCAAGCAGAAAGTGAGGAAGCAAGCCGTGGAGCGCCAAGAATTCATTAGCGAAGAAATCAAGAAGCTAGAGGCAGCAGGCCTAGTTAGAGGCGTAATCCATCCGACGTGGTTAGCAAACCCAGTCGTCGTGCATAAGGCCAACGGGAAATGGAGGCTGTGTATAGACTTCACCGATGTAAATAAAGCATGTCCCAAGGATCCATTCCCCTTGCCGCGCATTGACCAGATTGTTGACTCCACTGCCGGATGTGAGCTACTCTGCTTTCTTGATGCATACTCAGGCTATCACCAGATCTTCATGGCCAAAGAGGATGAAGAGAAGACTGCATTTATCACTCCATGTGGCACTTATTGCTTCATACGCATGCCATTTGGACTGAAGAATGCAGGATCGACATTTGCAAGGGTAGTGTATACTGCTTTTGAGCCACAGATCCACAGAAATGTAGAGGCTTACATGGATGATATCGTGGTGAAGAGCAAGAGCAAGGATACGCTGATTCAAGATTTGGAAGAGACATTTCAAACCTCGCAAGATACAGCTTAAGTTGAACCCCGAGAAGTGCGTCTTTGGAGTTCCCTCCGCAAGCTTCTCGGGTTCTTTGTGTCACAGAGGGGATTGAAGCCAACCCCGACAAGATTAAAGCCATTGAGCGATCGAAGCCCGGCGAGTCAAGGATGTCGAAGGCTTGCAGGTTGTGTGGCTGCCCTCGGTAGGTTCATTTCAAAATCAGCGAACGCGCCTACCTTTCTTCAAAATCTTGAAGAAGGCAGGTCCCATGAAGTGGACTCGAAGTGGAGGCAGCGCCGCAAGATTTGAACGGTACCTATCCTCCACTCCAATACTTGTCGCACCTAGACCACGTGAGAAGTTGTTGCTGTACCTAGCGGCAACCAACCAGGTGGTTAGTGCTGCGTTAGTAGCGGAGAGGGAGTCCGACGAGGAGGCTACACCACCGGCAAGCGAGTCCAGCGACGAGCAGGGGGCTGCTCCGACAAGCTCTGGCCCCGACAAGGACAGCTCTGTGCAGGAACAGGATAAGGTGCAGAAGAAAATGGTGCAGCGCCCAGTGTATTTTGTGAGTTCCCTTCTCCAGGGGGCTAGATCAAGATACTCTGGTGTGCAAAAGTTGTTTTTCGGCCTCCTCATGGCCTCGAGAAAGCTGCGCCATTACTTCCAGGCACACGAGATAACAGTGGTCACCCGCTCAACAAGAGGATATTGCACAACCCGTAAGCAACAGGCAGGATCGTTGAGTGGGCACTAGAGCTGTCGAGCTTTGGACTCAAGTTTGAAAGTACTTCAACCATACAGAGCCGAGCTTTGGCAGAATTTATAGCAGAGTGGACCCCAACGCCCGATGAAGAAGTCCAAGAGACAAGTACACCCGTACAAGGAGCGACAAGTGAATGGGTAATGTACTTTGATGGTGCCTTCTCGCTGCAAGGCGCCGGTGCGGCGTGGTACTCATCGCGCCCACCGGAGAGCACCTCAAGTATGTTATCCAGATGCACTTCCCAAGGGAGCAAGCGACAAACAACACTGCTGAATATGAGGGTCTGCTCGCCGGCCTCAGAATTGCGGCCGAACTTGGGATCAGAAAGTTGATTGTGCGGGGAGATTCTTAGTTGGTGGTCCGGCAAGTTAACAAGAGCTATCAGAGCCCTTTGATGGAAGCTTATGTCGATGAAGTGAGGAAGCTTGAGGAGCACTTTGAAGGTTTGCAAATGGAGCACGTCCCGAGAGCTCGTAATGAAATCGCGGATGGCCTTTCAAAGTGTGCTTCAATGAAGTTACTCAGGAACCGGGACCTTCTTGCTCAAGCTGACTCAACCATCCGCCACGCCAAATTGGGCAGTCCAAGAAGAGAAAGTTGGTCTCCGCGACTACTTGCGGGCGGGTCTCCCCGAGGCCGCCGTCAAGGTCCCCAAGATCAACGACTGAACGCCGAGGAACAGTTTGCTCCTGCAGATCCTCGGATCTGCATAGGTTGAAGCAAGTGTTCCCGACAAGCCTCGCCCGGCGAGCTTGCGGGGATTTCAGCTCGGCAGAGCCGGAGTTTCTGTCAGAGAAGCCGGGTTCCCGCAGCGGTCCTCATGCCTTTAGCCCTTGCCGTTGAGCCCAGTGCTCCGGCATGGGCACAGCAGATCGTCCGCTTTCTGCAAACTGGAGAACTTCCCGACGACCCAGAAGAAATAGAAAAGATAACCAGACAGTCAAGTATGTACCAGTTCGTGGATAACGAGCTGTACAGAAGAAGGCTCAATGGTGTCGATCAAGTGCATCTCCGTGGAAGATGGATGAAGTTGCTGGCGAAAATACACGGAGGCATATGCGGCCACCACATTGGCGAAGGGCGCTTGCGGAAAGCTTTCCGGCAAGGGTTCTTTGGCAAGAAGCCCTCCAAGATGCAATCGCACTAGTAACCAAGTGTGAAGCGTGCGATTCCATGCAAAGCAGATTCATCACCAGCTCAAGCTCTCCAAACAATCCCTTTGTCCTGCCCTTCTCGATCCGGGGCTCGATATCCTCGGCCCTTCCCCGTCTTGTCGGGGCTTTGAATACTTGTACGTAGCAATCGACAAGTTCACAAAGTGGCCAGAAGTGGAACCGGTGAGAAAGGTGACAGCACAATCAGCCGTCAAGTTCTTCAGGTCGATTGTGTGCCGTTTCGGGATCCCTAACAGGATTATCACCGACAACGGTACACAATTCACTTGTCGCACCTTCATGCAGTACGCCCAAGACCTTGGCGCCAAGGTCTGTTTCGCTTCTGTTGCTCACCCAAGGAGCAACGGTCAAGCGGAGAGGGCCAATGCTGAAGTGCTGCGCGGACTCAAGACAAGAACTTTCGACAGCTGCGAGAAAAGCGGAAGAAATTGATAGAGGAGCTGCGCCGGCTCTTTGGTCAATCAGAACGACACCAAATCGAGCCACCGGACAGACACCCTTTGCTCTAGTCTATGGAGCAGAAGCAGTTCTCCCCACGGAACTCGTATACGGATCTCCTCGAGTGCTCGCTATGATGAGCTCGAGCAAGAGCAATCGCGCAAGATGATGCATTGCTCCTTGAGGAGGGACGCCTCAGTTGTCAGACGAGCTGCTCGATACCAGCAAGCCTTGCGCCGCTACCATAGCCGCAAGGTCAAAGCCGAGTCTCGAGGAAGGCGACCTTGTTCTTCGGCGTGTTCAGTCCGCCAAGAATTCCAACAAGTTGACGCTGAAGTGGGAAGGCCCTTATCGGTGAGACAAGTCACGAGGCCCGCGCCGTCCGCCTCGACCGAAGAAGGTTTACCAGTGAGCAACTCCTGGAACATAGAGCATCTTCGCAAGTTTCACCCATAAGGCGCGGTTGCCGTGATCCGCTCCGGCAACCACCTTTTGTACAAGCTTTGCCGCTGTTGCATGTAACCCTTTGTACAAAGCCGGGCGCAGACCCCGTGCACCAGTAAAGTTTCTGTGTTTTGCGCTAGTTGCCTTTCCCATGCTTTTCTTTGCTATTTGCGTGTGTTATTTGGCATCTCTTGTGCGACACAAATACCCGGTAAGCAACAGCTCGCCAAAAGGCCATACACTTGTTTCCCTCTTTTCTTTCCTTGCCTCTTAAGCAGAAGAAGCGTTCCTCGCGCACAAGTTTGCCGGGGGGAAAGGAAATGGAGGATGAACCAAGCGCTGTTCAAGAAAGGGAAGCTTGCCGGAGAACGCACAGATCACGAAAGCTAAGTTATTAGAATTTGAGCAGTTCAAAATTTTAAATTTTAAGTTGCCTTCCTTGAACAACCACACTTTGTATGGAAAACCTGTGCGCGGAGGAACCCACCTGTGGATAGCCGCACTTTATCTTGTTTTCGAGCACGCCAACGATTTAAGTGAGCTGCGACAAGTGTCGCGCCTTTGTTTCGCTTTTCGAGTCCGCCAGCAAGCTAAGTGCGATTGCGACTAGTCATGCAAGGTTGCTTGCCGATAAGACCTTGGCCAGCAGGCTGCTTCGAGTTCAAGATTCAGCGCCATGCAAGGGCCCTTTGCCGCAAGTTCCCTAGAAGCGAGGGATTGAAGCATACAAAGTTGAGGATCAGAGCAAGGGAGATAACACTGCATCTATTGATCAAAATAAAGATAATATCGTACAAGAAACAACTTGTCGCGATGACTAATGAGTTCATAACACCTTATGCAGCAACAAAAAGAGATAAAGATAAAGGAGGCCTAGTCCACGCGGTCGCCCTCCACCCTGGAGATCTTGTTCACTTTTGCAATGATGTGGGCGACCTGCTCCTTCAGAGCCTCCATGTTCGCGTCAGCCGGCAAGCTGCGAAGAACGTTGGTGAGGTTTATGCCGGGATTGCGGTATACGATCTTCGTCAGCACGCGCTCCATGGTTCCCGTGCACAGCCGGCAAGTCTCCTCGGCGAGCTGCGCGGGGATCTTCTTCTGCAAATTTGCAAGGGCCGGCGCGATCCCCCTGAAGAAGAGGCTGAGCTTGGCGCTATGAGGGAGATTTGGATCCGGGGAGTAGATGAGATGCTCCACTTGGCCCCAAAGAGCTCCTGGTCAATGTCGGACGCGCAAGACACCAAGTCCTCGGTCCATAACTCAACGGTACGGTGGAAGTGCTCGGCTGCTTTGTTGGCGCTGTCCACCAAAGCTCGCTCCTCGCGGAGCTCCTCCTTCAACTTGGTCTCCCGATCCTGGGCGGCGTCAAGCGAGTTCCTCAGCGCGGAGACTTGCAGCTCAAGATCCTCGACGGAGTCCCTGGCGGCCTTCAACTCGTCGCCCTTCTTGGAAAGACGCACCTGGAGTTCCGAGTTGATGTGGGCGTCCTTCTCGCGCTCCGTGTTGAGCGCGGCGACCTTCTCCACGCTCGCCTTCAGCGACTCCTCCAGCTGCGCGGCCTTGGCGGCAAGCTCCTCCTTGGCGGTCTCCGCGGCAGCCGCGGCGGCTTTCGCCTCCTTCAGTTCCCCGCCAAGGGCCTGCTCCCGAGCGGCAAGGTCTTCCTCGTGGGCGTCGAGGCTGACCTTCCGCTGGACGAGTTCTCCCTCTCGCCGGGACAGCTCCACCCCGGCGAGCCGCTGCTGCTCTTCGGCCTCGGCCTTCTCCAGCAACCACTCTTCATACTCTCCGGCGAGTCGCTTGCCCTCCGCCACTCGCGGAGAGCAGCTGGTTGGCGGCGCTGAGCTCCGCCAAGACGCTTCTCCATCTCATCGGCGGCCTTGGCGACGAGGGCCTCCCGAAGCGAAGCCACCGCCTAGCCCGGTAGAAGGGCCAGGAGCTGGTTAAGCAGCTTCTTCTTCGGGCCCGCTGCCCCCGCCGCCCCTCGACGATCTTCAAGCCATGGAGGCGAGGACCTCCCCATCAAAGGCCTCGCCCTCTGGAGCTCATCGCGACGAAGAGCCCCACGGCACTGGATGAAGACGCCGTTAGGGGCTTCAAGTAGTAGCCGGACTGCTCTTCTCCGCCGCCGAGGGTCGGCGACCGCGCAGAGACTTGATGCTCCCGCCGCCTCCGGGCTGGCGGTGCGGTCACCGCCCCTCCTCCCAGCCGCTAAGGCCCGCAGCCGGAGCGGTCTCGACACATTTGGCCCGGCGGCTCCGCCGTGTCTCGGCGACAGGGCGCCGCCCGCCGCCACCGTCCTCCTCCTCAATAATGACGACTTCCGTCTCCATCTGCTCGGGGGGAGGAGGATCTAGAAGAAGAAGAAAAGGCAAAAGAAGTTCAAGCAAATATCCAAAAAGAGACAACACCAAGAAGACAAAGTTGCAGAACCTACCTTGGCGGACGTCATCAGCGGCAGGCTCCTTCGCCGAGGAGCTCTGCCTTGGCGGAGTGGCCGCCCTCGCCGGACTGCTCGCTCTTGGCGGGGTACTCGCCCTTGGCGGAGTACCCGCCCTTGGCGGAGCGCTCTTCCTTGCCGGGGAGTTCGACCTTGGCGGGGGCGGCGGGCTGCGGCTCCTCGGGCGACCTCGGACGCCTCCCTGCCGCTGTGGCTCCACCTCTGCACAAGTCAAGACAAAAACATTAAGGCCTTAGTACAAGACCAAAATCTTCAAACACGCCCGGCGAGCGAGAGTGCAGAACCTAGACTTACGCTGGGGGCTGCGCTGGGGGCTGCTCCTCGGAACAGCTGGTCCGCAAGCTTGGCTCCGCACGCCCCGATCGGCCTTGGCCAAGGGCGAAGTCGTCCATGACTTGACCACGGGCACCTTGGCCCTCTTCGCCGCCCGCTCTGCCAAGGTCCTGAAATCAAAGCGAGAAACAAGATTAGCTTCAACAATAATCAAGGCGAAATTTGAGAAGATGAAGATTTCGGATACTTACTCCTGTCCCTCCTCGTCGTCTTCGCTCAAGGCGGAGAAGTCATACTCCACCTGGGGCGCGTCGGTGCGAGGAGCGGGAGGCGAAGACTCCCTCAGGCGCTTGGCGGTCCCCGGGGCTGGGGGCTGCGAAGACCCAGCCCCTGTGGCACCCGGGGCCCGAGAAGCGGGCGGAGCCGCCGCTCCGCTCCAAGAAGACTCCTGTCCACTTGCCGCCGACCTGCGGGCGCCTCGCCGTGGCTCGCTTGGCTGGCCGCTTCCTGCCGGATCGGTGCGCCGTGTCGCCTCGGCGCAGCTTGCTTCCCGGAAGCTTGCGCTACCCGCGAGCTGGTTGTTGCCGGGGCTCGCGCCATCGCCTCGCCGCCGCCTTGCGGAGGCGCTTCAGTGGAGAACGCCTAGGGCTTGCCCGGGGCGGGGAGGTCTCCGACGACGAGGAGAGGTCGTCGGCGTAGAGCTTCGTGGATCCGCTGGAGCCCTCGGCGGCTTCGGTGTCCTCCTCCTCCTCCTCCCCGGCTGACTCGCCGGGCCCAGCGCCCTGCGCTGCGGCCTCTTTCCTTCCGGCGCCTCCGCTCCCTCCGGCGCCTCCGCTACCTGCGACGCCTCTGCTCCCTCCGGCAGCGCCACCTCTTGCCGCGGCCTCGGCTGCGATTCCGGGGATCCCGGAGTACCTCGGAGAGGGGACCCCGGCGAGCGCGTCGGGAGGAAGTTGCAGCAGTCTGCATATCTCCGCCTCCTCCGCTTGGCAGGACACTTCCGCAGCCTCTGCCTCCTCGGGCGATAGTCGAACTCTCCCGCCATGCGCAGCGCCTCTTCAACCCGAGAAGCTATGTATGCAAGCTCTTGGTCGGTGGTGTCCCGTAGATGCTTTTGATGTCATCCTTGTTCTTCGCCACCTCCTCAAGGTTGTCGAAGAAGCCGAGGATGATCGATGGATCGGGCGGAATCCACGTCATGTCCACGCCGCGAATCACACTCGGGCATCATGGCGCAAAGACGATCCCGAGCTGTGCTGCAAGTGCAGAGGGGCACCACTCCCGGGAGTTCTCAACCACTCGATGGGCCGGGTCATATTTAAAGAGTTCTCGACCATCCCCTCAGCCCAGCCGTCGTGAAGTTGAAGTTCAGCCCGGGCGCAGCCTCATTATATCCCCCGCGCCCGACTCCCAGCCGGCCTTTTCCTGCCTTGGAGAGGGGCACGCGGCGGTGGAGGAAGTCTGCGCCTACCTCGCAATGATAGCTTTGCTGCTCGAAGACGAAGAATCCGGATGAGGGCGACGTTGAGCTTGACGTCGTCCGGATCCAGCTCGCTCCAGTCACTGCCGCGCACGATGGGAGTTGTGCGCGGCGCGGTGAAGTGCTGCGGCTCGTCTTCAACGATCCAGCACCAGTCCGCACGCCATTCTTCCCACTTGCTGCGGAGCTCCCCCGGCAAGTAAGACTCCTTCTTGTGCAGACAAAAAACCCAAGAAATTCCTCCGGAGAGGGGGTTGCCGGCCTCTGCTCTAGGAGTGAAGAAGTGCCTAAACAGCGCTACGTTTGGGTGTATTCCTATGAAGTTTTCGCACATGTGTGCGAAAACCGCCATTGTGAGGATGGCGTTGGGGGTGAAGTCAAGAAGGTGGAAGCCATATGTGTGCATGATGTCGCAGAAGAAATCGGAAAAGGGGGACAAAGGCCGCAATGGAAGAAGGCTGCGAAGAAATAGTACCCGCCGGTAGTCGCCCTGGTGGCGGCGGATGGGCTCGTCCGAGGATGCGCTTGGTCTTCTTGGCCCGAAACAGGTAATATTTGTTCCAGAGTTCCCGACGCCGAGCCACGGCGGGAAGACGACGCCCGCCTCGCGAAGAAGGCGAGCCTCGCCGCCGCTCGGATTTCTCCTTCTTGGTCTTCTCCGCTTCCCTTCCCGTCTTCGGGCCATAGCGAGGCGGCGGGGAAGGAGGACGAAGAGTCTGGGCGCCCGACGCAAGAGACGGCGGAGGAGATGTGGAGGCGGAGCGCAAAGGGGATCTCTCGAGGGGAAGAAGATGCAATGAAAGCGAAGAGAGGGAACCGCCTCTGCTTCCTCTGCTTTTATGGGGAAGTGGGGCGCCCCGCCTTCCCATTAAAGAACGTGGCACGCCCCATCTCACGACGCCGCAATCGACGTGTGCTGCTATGGAGGGGGGGATGCGCGGATGCGAAGTGGATTCGGCGCCAGGGCGCGTGTGCCTGCAGATCGCTTTTGGGCCTGCCCAACAGCGCCGGCACCGTGTGTGGCCCAGCCCGGGCTCTGTCGGTGTACTAAGGTAGGGGTACCTTAGTACCCCAACTTGTGCACGGCAGTTGCAGCTCCCGCGCAGGGTTTACCACGTGCTCGCCAAAACCTTCCCGCCCATATCAAACCATTCAAAAACGAAGTATACGAGGCAGAAGATCGAGACCCCGGCAAGCTCCACGTGCTCGCCGAAAACCTTCCTGCTCCATATCAAACCATTCAAAAACGAAGTATACGAGGCAGAAGATCGAGACCCGGCAAGCGGAGCTTGCCGGAAGGCCGCTCTGTGCTCAAGGTTACGCCACCACGCAAGGCCCCGGCGAGAGGAGCTCGCCGGGAAGACTAGAAGATTACATCATAGAAGACGCGCCTCGGCGCTACATGCGTCCCGGCGAGGGCCCGGGAAGCGGCAAGTTACAGAGCCCGGCAACCTCCCGGGCCCGGCAAGGTCAAGACCCCGGCAAGGTGCTTGCCGGGAGAGTTGCGCTGTGTGCCCGCGCTCCAGCTCATCTGCCCACGCGTCGCCCTGGGGCCTTTCCAGAGACGCGTGGCGGGTGGCTGTGCAGCCTGGGGGACACAGTGGCACTTCACGGTGGTGGATCCATCGCCGTGGCAGACGGAGACGCAAGGGCGGGAGCTTTTGGGGTCGACGGCGACGGGCATTAAATGCCCTTGTCCTCCACTGTCAAAGTAGGTAGAGACCACTGTTCATGCACTGCAGCTTCACTGTTCCCGCACTGTTCCAACTACCACCTCTTTTACATTTTTACCCCTTTCTCCTACGTTGACACCTGTCGGTGACCCCTTGCACTATAAAAGGAGGCCCATGCACAACGTGGAAGGGGTTCGGCTCGGTTCGAATCCTTTGCAACTCTCGCGCTCGGTGTAGCTGCTACTGTAGCTCTTCAAGCTCCCGAGCTCAATACAACCAAAGCAGCAGTAGGAGTTTTATCTCTCCGGAGAGCTCCGAAGCTGGGTAAAAAGCCGCCCGCGTGCTCGCCTCGATCTGCTCTCTGTGCTCCCTCCGCCCTCGTACCGCACAGACAAGGGGCCCCGGCCCCATAGGTGTTCGTGGCGGGCAGCTCTCCCCCGACAACAGGTATGACTATCTTGATTGTCGTAAAATCGTCACGGATGTACATGCATGACAAAAAACCGTGACCTAGTGTGACAAACATGTGTCATCACGGAAGTGTATTTTTTTTGTAGTGATGTGTGAATACATAGAAAAAACATATAGTCCCTAGTATGCCTCTACTTGACTAGCTCATTAATCAAAGATGGTTATGTTTCCTAACCATAGACATGTGTTTTCATTTGATGAATGTGATCACATCATTAGGAGAATGATGTGATGGACATGACCCATCCGTTAGCTTAGCATTATGATCAGAACAGTTTCTTTGCTACTGCTTTCTTCATGACTTATACAAGTTCCTCAGACTATGAGATTATGCAACTCCCGAACGCCGGAGGAACACTTTGTGTGCTACCAAATGTCACAACATAAATGGGTGATTATAAAGGTGCTCTACAGGTGTCTCCGAAGGTGTTTGTTGGGTTGGCATAGATCGAGATTAGGATTTGTCACTCTATGTTTCGGAGAGGTATCTCTAGGCCCTCTTGGTAATACTCATCACTATAAGCCTTGCAAGCATTTTAACTAATGAGTTAGTTGCGGGATGAAGTATTACGGAATGAGTAAAGAGACTTGCCGGTAACGATATTGAACTAGGTATTGAGATACCGACGATCGAACCTCGGGTAAGTAACATACCGATGACAAAGGGAACAACGTATGTTGTTATGCGGTTTGACCGATAAAGATCTTCGTATAATATGTAGGAACCAATATGAGCATCCAGGTTCCGCTATTGGTTATTGACCAGAAGTGAGTCTCGGTCATGTCTACATAGTTCTCGAACCCGTAGGGTCCGCACGCTTAACGTTCGATGACGATCGGTATTATGAGTTTATGTGTCTTGATGTACCGAAGGTTGTTCGGAGTCCCGGATGTAATCACGGACATAACAGGGAGTCTCGAAATGGTCGAGACATAAAGATTGATATATTAGAAGGCTATGTTTGGACACCGGAAAGGTTCCGAGTGGTTCGGGCATTTTTTTTCCAGAGTACCGGGAGGTTACCGGACCCCCCGGGAGTCAATGGGCCTTAATGGGCCATGGTGGAAGAGAGGAGGAGGCGTCCTAGGTGCCCCCCCAAGCCCAATCCGAATCGGTAGGGGGGCCGTCCCCCCTTTCCTTCTCTCCCTCTCCCTCTTCCTTCTTCTCCCACTCCAACTAGGGAAGGGGGGAAACCTACTCCTACTAGGAGTAGGGCTCCCCCCTTGGGCGTGCCATACAGAGGGCCGGACCTCCCCTCCTCCACTCCTTTATGTACGGGGGAGAAGGCACCCCATAGACACACTAGTTGATCAAGTTGATCTTTTAGCCATGTCCTCCATAGATTTCCACCTCGGTCATATCGTCGTAGTGCTTAGGCGAAGCCCTGCGCCGGTAACTTCATCATCACCATCACCACGATGTCGTGCTGACGAAACTCCCCCTCGACCTCAGCTGGATCTAGAGTTCATGGGACGTCACCAAGTTGAACGTGTGCAAATCGCGTGTAAGGGCACATTTATCCCTTAGGTGTTTTGGTGATTGATGACAATGCTTGTGCAGACTAATCGTGTGTCTTGAGTTTCTCAGACGCTTCATCACTAGGCATGAGACAATTAGGTGCCCCTCGAATACTATTGAAGATGGCGTTGTTCTACGTTTCTTTTTGGTGGATTTGAGTCGTAGGAGAGCTGTACTATTAAGAGGGGGTCCGCGTCGGAAAGGTTCGGGTGGAATCATCACGTACACGTTTCCTTCCTTGCCTCCACCTTTCCCTTGAACTTTGGAGCTTTCCTCCGTTATCCTCTTTGTGCTTGCTCTAACGGCTACTTCTGAACTTGCGGTAGTACTGCCCTATGGAGTGGTAGTACCGCAAGCACCTGCGGTAGTACCGCTGGGGTTCACGGTAGTACCGCTCCTCTGGAGCCTTAGTACTGTGGGCTCCTGTGCCTAGTGCTGCTCGATGACGGTAGTAGGGGCGGATGTAATTTTTTACATCCACGCCGACACGGTAGTACCGCACGTCCAGCGCGGTAGTACCGCGGGAGCCCACGATAGTACTGCTCCCCTAGAGTCATAGTACCGTGGCCCTCATACCTAGTACCGCTGCATCGCGGTAGTAGGAGCGGATGTAATTTTTACATCCGCGCCTCAATGGTAGTACCGCACCTCGTGCGTGGTAGTACCTCGCGCGGCCTGGCTCAGCTAGGTTACGGTAGTACCGCGTCAGATTTTTGCACTGTTTCGTTTTCAGCGGAAGTAGGCACGGATGTATTTTTATTCATCCGTGCTCTTCATAGGCTAGGACTTTCCTGCCTTGCGGTAATACCGCAAGGGGGAGCGGTAGTACCGCGCTAGCGGAAGTCCTGCTCTCAGTCAGGCAAGTCCTAGCCTCTGCTGCTGCCGCAGAAGTACCGTGATCCACCACGGTAGTATCGCGTGGCCTTGCGGTAGTACCACGCTCCTGGAGTGGTAGTACCGCATGTCGCAGGCTGAACATGTGGATAACGGTTGGATCTCTTCCATGACTATAAAAGGGGCGTCTCCTACCTCTAGTTGACTACCTCTTCCACCTCTAAGCTCCATTGTTGCTCCAAGCTCCATTTTCGCCCGATCTCTCTCCCTAGCCAATCAAACTTGTTGATTTGCTCGAGATTAGTTGAGAAGGCCTCGATCTACACTTCCACAAAGAGAGATTTGATTCCCCCCACTTATCCCTAGCGGATCTTGTTACTCTTGGGTGTTTGAGCACCCTAGACGGTTGAGGTCACCTCGAAGCCATACTCCATTGTGGTGAAGCTTCATGGTGTTGTTGGGAGTCTCCAATTGTTGTGGAGATTGCCCCAACCTTGTTTGTAAAGGTTCGGTCGCCGCCTTCAAGGGCACCAATAGTGGAATCACGGCATCTCGCATTGTGTGAGGGTGTGAGGAGAATACGGTGGCCCTAGTGGCTTCTTGGGGAGCATTGTGCCTCCACACCGCCTCCAACGGAGACGATTTCCTCAAAAGGAAGGAACTTCGGTAACACATCCTCGTCTCCACCGGCTCCACTCTTGGTTATCTCGCGCCTTTACTTTTGCAAGCTTACTTGTGTTGTTTCTCTTATTTGCTCGTGTGCTTGTTGTTGTCGCATCATATAGGTTGTTCACCTAGTTGCATATCTAGACAACCTACTTTGATGCAAAGTTTAATTTGGTAAAGAAAAGCTAAAAATTGTTAGTTGCCTATTCACCCCCCCCCCTCTAGTCGACTATATCGATCCTTTCAATTGGTATCAGAGCCTCGTCTCTTTATTAAGGACTTTGCCGTCCGAAGAGTATGGTTGACACCACAGACAGTGCGAAGGAGCACTCTGGTGTGAATCCTATCTCGTCTACGGCCGATGGGTGAACCTCGGTCTCTCATGAGGAATTTAATGTGGCTCTAGACACATTGAAAGACTCCATGATGACCAAGGTTGAGAGCATGTTTACTAAATTTCTTGAAGGACTTAAACTATCCACCTCGCCGATGAAAGTGGGTGATCCCACTAACAAGGTGACGGATGCTACCTCCGACAAGGGGGAAGCTAATAGTGAAAAGAGTCCTTCTACTAGTGGTAGAAATGGCACCGGCATCTTTGCCCATGTGGAACCTCCAATTTATGGAGGATCGATTCCCTCTACTCATTTAAATCATGTCGGTCCTTCTCCTAAGATTGTGAAAAATGAGGATTTTGATTCTTGGGTGTATCGCTTCAAGCGTCATTTAAATCATGTGAATACTAATCTTTGGAGAATCATTGAAGAAGGTTTCTATCCACATGACCGAAGCAACTTCACCCCGAGAGAAGTGGTGGATAATCAATTCAATGAGAGTGCTCTCTTCATCATTCAAGATGCAATCCTTCCCGAAGATCTCCCTCATCTTCGACCTCATGCCATGGCCAAAGATGCATGGCAATGCGTTGTGTCTCTCTATCGAGGAAGTGCTAGCATTCAACGCTCCAACTATGAAGTGGTACAAGATGAAGCCGATGAGTTTGCAATGAAAGAAGATGAAGAACCTCGTGAGCTCTTTTGAAGAGTGACCAAACTTGTTGTCTCACTCCGAGATCATGGGAGCAAGGACACGGATGACAATTGGATCAAGCACAAGTTCCTCAAGGCCATGATGCCCTACAACAAGGCCATGTCCTCCGTCATCCGTCAAAGACCGGACTTCCATTCCATGACCTCAAGTGAAGTGTTGGATGAGTTCGTTGCAATGAGCATCTTCGACAAGACCACCGACAATGCGGTGCTCCGTTCTCAAAGGGCAAAGAAGCCCAACCTTGCATTGAAGGCCAAGGTTAGTGTGGAAGAATAGGAAGAAGAGGAAGATGAGGAGAGCAACCCCGAAGACACCAAATATGATTATCATGAGCACATGGCTCTTGCTTCAAGACAATGTTGGAGCAAGAAGAATACAAGACCAAACTTCAACAAGAACAACTCAAGTGGCTTCAAGGGCAAGCAACGAGTTAGAACTTGCTTCAACTATGGCAATGTGAGCCATTTCTTTGCGGATTGTCCTTATGAGAAGCGGGAAGACAATGGTGGCAAGTTCATCCGAAAAGACAAAGCCAAGTCCTTCCCCAACAAGAACAACTTCACCAAGAAGACTCCTACTCGTGGGTTGGTGGTTCAAGAAGAATACCATGAGGATGACGATGATGATGAAAATGGAGAAGCAATGGACATGGCATCCGTTGCCATTGCTACTACTCCCCGGGTGTCTCTCTTTGATTCACCCAACGAGAACATCACCGCCAAGTGCCTCATGGCTAAAGCTTCCAACAAGGTAACCCCCAACATCAAAACCACCATCATTACTAATCCCTCCTTGGAGGATTTCATTGATGAACATGATGGGTCTAATGAGGAAGTGAATGAATTTGAGTCTTTTATGAGTAAGCTCAAGGGCAAATCCAAGTAGCACTTTGTTGCTCTCTTGGAACAACTTGGTGAGGCCAATGACATGATCGAGGCTCACGAAGAAACCATCTCTAAGATGGAAGGTCATAGTCGTGACTATGCCGATGAGATATTGGATCTCTCTAATTCTCTTGAGGAAGAGCGTGGGCATCGTTTGACTCTTGAGGAGTCATACAACGATGACCATGCTAAGTTAAAGAAAGATCTTGATCATGCTCTTGTCGTGTCTCGTGTGCTAACTTCCGAGAAGGCTAAACTTGGGGTTGATCATGCTAGACTCAAGGAGGAGTTTGAGGTACTTGACAAGACCCACAAGGTCTTGAAGGGTGATCATGCTAACCTCAAGGAGTCTCATGCTCAACTCCAAGTTAACCTAACCAAGGAAAAGGCCACCTTCCCCCATATGGTATTAATTGATAATGCATATGCTACTAACCCGTGTTGTGAGCATGTGCATCTTGTGGAGGAGAATGCCAAGTTGAAGGATCAACTTGAGAAAGGCCTTGTGACTTGCATTCAAGGTGAGAAGAACCTCAACAACCTTTTGAGCAATCGAAAGGAAGTTGTGGCCAAGAAGGGAATTGGGTTTGCACCCAAGTCCAAGAGTAAGAAGAAGAACGAGAAGACCAAACATCCTCCTCCTCTCAAGCAAACTTTTGTGAAAGAGGGAGAGGGTGCTCCTAAGGAGAAGAAGGAAAAGGTGAAGGGCGTTGATGTCAAAAAGGGCAAAACCATTTCCTCCAACAAAGCCGGCGACTTTAACCCGTCATATGTGTTGTGTCGTGCTAGTGATGGACATGTTTATGCTAAATTTGTTGGTTCTCCTTATGAGTACATTGAATGGTCTATTTGGGTTCCTAAGACTCTTGTTACTAACATCAAAGGACCCATACTGAATGGGTACCTAAAACCAAGCATTGATCTCTTGTAGGTGTTTGCTTCCGGTGGGGGATCATGGTTGCTCGATAGTGGAGCAACAAATCATATGATCGGGAGCAAGGACTTGGTGGTGGACGTGCAAAAGATTCCATCTATGCCCACCAATGTCGAGTGGGGTGATGCGTCACATTCTAAGGTATTGGGTCTTGGCAAGGTTGTCATCTCTCATGATCTAACGATCGAGAAAGTCATGCTTGTTGAGTCCCTTGCATACAATTTACTTTCTGTTCGTCAACTTGCACTCATGGGCTTTGCCACTTTCTTTGACATTTATACCGTGGCCCTCTTGTGGAGCAAGACTCTTAAAGTAGCCTTTGTTGGGCATGTCGAGAACGGTCTCTATGTGATAAAATTTTCAGAGCGACCCACTAAGACCGCGACATGCCTAATGGCTAAAGTTGACGTGGGATGGCTTTGGCATCGCCGTTTAGCCCACGTCAATATGAGATCTTTGCAAAGTCTTCTCAAGGGGGACCATGTCCGTGGACTAACAAATGTTAGTTTTGCCAAAGACCGTGCTTGCAGTGCTTGTATTGAAGGAAAGCTTCATGAGGAGGCTCACCCTCCCACGACCATCATCTACTCGAAGAGACCCTTGGAGCTCCTTCACATGGATCTCTTTGGGCCCCCATCATTTGATAGTCTTGGAGGTAGAAAGTATTGCTTGGTGATTGTGGATGATTATTCAAGATACACTTGGGTATACTTCTTCAAGAGGAAGAGTAAGACTCAACAAACCGTCATCGACTTTGCAAATGAAGCTCAACGTCAACATAATGCAAAGATCTTGACAATAAGAAGTGACAACAAAGACCGAGTTCAAGAACTACACCTTGATGAGTTTCTTAGTGATGAGGGATCAAGCATCAATATGCTGCACCATATACCCCTCAACAAAATGGTGTTGCGGAGAGGAAGAACCGGACGTTGATGGATGTGGCAAGGACCATGATGGCGGAGTTCAAGTCTCCATACAACTTTTGGGCCGAAGCCATCAACACCGCATGTCAGGCATCCAATCGGCTCTATCTCCGCAAAGGCTTGAACAAGACTCCTTATGAGATACTCACCGGCAACAAACCCAATCTCAAGTACTTTCAGGTGTTCGGGTGTAAGTGTTTCATTCTCAAGAAAGGTGTTCCTTTGTCTAAATTTGAGGCTAGAGCTTATGAGGGCATATTTGTTGGTTATGCTACAAACTCTCATGCTTACCGTGTTCTCAACAAGTCCACCGGACTCATTGAGGAGACGTGTAACGTGGAGTTTGACGAAAATAATGGCTCCCAAGTGGAGCAAAGTGGTACTTGTGATGATGTAGGTGATGAAATTCCTGCCCAAGCCATAAGAAGAATGGGTATTGGTCATATTCTACCATTAAGGAACCCCTTGTGGCCGAAGGAGAAGGACAATGCTCCACTCAAGTGGAGCATTCACCTCCTCAAGACCCACACGCTTCCGAAGAACAAAGTGAAGGCCCTCAACCTCATGAACAAGACCAAGGGCAAGATCAATCTCAAGATGGTGGTGAACCTCCAAATGATGCCCAAGGTCAAGTTCTCCCCCTCGAGCAAGTTCAAGATCATAAGCAAGCTCAAGATCAAGAACAAGCTCAAGACGGCGCTCAAGACAATCAAGTTAACCCTCCTCCTTCCACATGCGAGGAGGAATTAGAGCGTCGTGCCGCGAAGATTGCTTCCAAACTCACCACCAAAGGCCATCTCATGGAGAATGTGGTTGGAAGCCTAAGAAAGGGGGTAAGCACTCGTAGACAATTAGCAAACTATTGTGAACATCACGTGTTTGTCTCTTGTGTTGAACCCCAAATGATCTATGAGGCGCTCGAAGACTTGGATTGGCTCAATGCCATGCATGAAGAACTCAACAACTTCGAGTACAACAAGGTGTGGAGATTGGTGCCAAGGCCATCAGGGAACCACAACGTCATTGGAACCAAGTGGATTTTCAAGAACAAGCAAGATGCTCATGGGAACATCATTCGCAACAAGGCAAGATTGGTAGCACAAGGCTACTCCCAAGTCGAGGGTATCGACTACGGTGAAACCTTTGCTCCCGTTGGTCACCTTGAATCCATTTGTTTGTTGATTGCTTATGCTTCCCATCACAACTTTAAGTTGCAACAAATGGATGTGAAAAGTGCTTTTCTTAATGGTCCTATTAATGAGTTGGTCTATGTCTAGCAACCCCCCGGGTTCGAGGATCCCTACTTCCCGGATCATGTGTATCAACTCGATAAGGCACTCTATGGCCTTAAACAAGCCCCACGTGCGTGGTATGATCACCTTACCGAGTTGCTACAAGATCGTGGATTTGAGGTGGGGCAAATCGATCCCACTCTTTTGCCTAAGAAGGTCAATGGGGAGTTGTTTGTATGCCAACTATATGTTGATGATATTATCTTTGGTTCCCCTAACAAAGCTTTCAATGAGGAATTTGCCGCTCTCATGACCTCCAAGTTCAATATGTCTTCGATGGGAGAGTTGAAGTTCTTCCTTGGTTTTGATATCAAACAAAGAAGAGAAGGAACCTTCATCAACCAAGACAAATATACTCAAGACATGCTAAAAAGATTCAAGCTAAGTGATGTCAAGCCGGCTTCTACTCCAATGCCTACCAAGTGCCAACTTGACATTGATCCCAATGGTAAAGCGGTGGATCAAAAGGTATATCGCTCCATGATTGCCTCCTTGCTTTACCTTTGTGCATCTAGGCCAGATATCATGTTGAGTGTGGGAATGTGTGCACGGTTTCAAGCCGCACCGAAGGAAAGTCACTATGTGGCGGTCAAGCGAATCTTTCGATATTTGGCTCATACCGCAAACTTTGGCTTATGGTATCCAAGAGGGGCAAACTTCAAGCTTGAAGGATATATGGATTCCGATTGGGCGGGAGACAAAGTGGATAGGAAGTCCACCTCTGGAGGGTGCCAATTTCTTGGTTGCTCTTTGGTGAGTTGGTCTTCCAAGAAGCAAAGTTGTGTGTTTCTCTCGTCCACCGAAGCGGAATATGTGGCGGCCGGTAGTAGTTGTGCTCAACTCTTATGGATGAGGCAAACTTTAAAGGAGTACGGTGTCATTTGTGACAAAGTGCCTCTTTGGTGTGATAATGAAAGTGCCATCAAGATTTCTCTCAACCCGGTGCAACACTTCAAGACGAAGCATATTGAGATTCGGTATCACTTCATCCGGGATCACATTAGGCGAGGGGAGATCGAGCTCAAGTATGTCAACACTCATGATAAACTTGCAGATATTTTCACAAAGCCCTTGGATGAAGCAAGATTTCGCGAGTTAAGGCATGAGCTAAATATCATTGATTCGAGCAATGTGACTTGAACCCTTGCACCCCCCCCCACCACACTCAACTTGTTGTCTAGTTTAGGTGTAGGCATGGACATAGGGGGAGTGTTGTTCTCTCAATGAACTCTCCCTCCCCCCATTATGCATAAATAGATCAACTCTTTCACATTAGCCATTTTTGATGGTACTTGTGCTTCAAAGACGAGTTTTGGTCATGGGCCCAAGGATAATTCTTCGCGGTGCCATACCAACTAACTCAAACATAGGTGGCTCCGGCCACCGCCCTCTCCTTTTGAGAGGTTGTGTCGCATGGTGGTTTCTTGTTGTCTTTCTGCCTTTGGGTTGTGTGTGTTCTTGTGGTGTCCTTTGTGCTAAAAGTTTCCTTGCAAAGATCTTCTTCTTTTGTTGAAACCTGCTTTTTCTTGAGCTCATGGTACTACCGCAGCCAGCTATGGTACTACCGCGTGTGGGGAGCACGGTACTACCGCCCCCACGCGGCAGTAATTTTTTACTGCCGCCTGGGAGAGCGGTACTACCGCTTCGGTGCGGTACTTCCGCCCAAGCGGTACTACCGAGATGATATGCGGTACTACCGCGCCATCATAGACGCGTGGGGATAAGGACGGGCAGGGGGAGTTCTAACTCCCCCATACCCATTCGTCAGTTCCCCCACATCGTCTCTCTCTCTCTCTCTCCCACGCTCAAGAACGGGGCCGGCGTCCGTCGCCGGATCTCCGCCTCCGGCTGCCCTCCCGTGATTCCGCCCGGTGGGATCGTTCCCCACCATGTGCTCTTGCCATGGACCAAGGTCTTTCCCCAACTCCCTCTCGTTTTTGTTGTGTTCTTTGCCTCTAGGTTTTTGCGGGAGACTTGTGTGTTCTAGAGATTCTTAGGCTAAATCTATGCAAGAGTAGGATGAAGGAGAGTAGTATTGCGTAGGAATTATACTTGTCTTTTTGTCCTGTGCTAGATTTGATCACCGTAGCACCGCCGTGGGTTTGTGGTTCTTTTCAGATTCAAACTTTCGTTTGGATCTGACGCGGTGCGGTACTACCGCCCGTCTGGTGCGGTACTACCGCACTCGCTGCGGCACTAAAGTTTTACTACCGCTCCCACCACGGTACTATCGTGACCTTGCACGGTACTACCGCGACTTGGAGCGGTACTAAAAATTTAGTATCGCAGGCTCTGGCAGTACTACCGTGGATCACATCTATCTCATGGCAACTTTCACATATACTTTCTATGTGTTTCTTGTGCTTTGTCGTGGTCTTTGCATTGATCCTTTTTGCGTTTCGTGGGTGTTTTGCGTTTGTGTCTCAGGTGGTGGCTCTCGCTGTTCCAATCCCAATCGTGACATGGGCTCCAAGCGTCTCAAGAATCCAGTGAAGCACCGAGGGCTCCACGCCCCAAGCGCCATGTCAAGACATCCGCTAGCAAGCACAAGGAACCCACTAAGGGCATGGACGAGATACCCCAATCTGAGTACGTCCGTCTCAGGCAGCTCAACCCGTATGTGAACCCTCGTATATCACGAGAGGTTGTGAGCTATTTTGGAACAAGCAACAGACTCTCACTTATCTGGATGTCATCAAGAACAAGCAGAATACCTATGTGGATGTCAAATGGATAGAAATGCATCACCTGAGGAAGGACAAGCATCGTGAGTACTTTGGAGAAGCTCTGGACTTGGTGGAGTAGTTTGGTATTGAACATGTGATCTCTTTTCACCTTGACTATGACCCTGAGCTCATCTGTCAGTTCTTTGCCTCAGTATACTTTCACCTTGATGAGGAGCGGAGGATGACCTGGATGACCAATGGCCGTAAGTTGACTACTACTTGGAAGGAGTTCATGGATCTGCTCCATGTTCCTGATGACAGGCTCGCCACTCCCGTGGGTGTCCGCCCCCATGCTAATTCTGAGTCTGCTAACAAGGACAAGCTTCAGCCATACTATGTTGAGAAGGCGCTTGCAAATGGCAAGTCGGCATGGGTGCTCAACTCCTTTCTGGATATCATGTATCGCATCTTCCGCAACTCATTGTTTCCCCGCATTAGTGACAAGGATAAGGTTCATGCCTATATGGTGGATATGATGCTCCTGTGTGAGGAGGCTCGTGTGTCTCAGACTCAGCCACTTGATGTCTCACACATCATGTGGTGTGAGCTTCGGTTTGCGGTGTTCAACCGCAAGGTGCCTATCTATGGGCCATATTTGTTTCTGCTGACTTCGAAGACTTGGGAGAAGATGTTCCCTGGTGATGAGTTCCCTGCTCCAGACTGGATTCGATATGATCCCATATGTCTCCGTGTCAAGCCCAACTGGGCCAACACTACTACTCGTGCTGAGGCGTCTGCTGCGAGGGCTGCTGTTGATGAGGAGGATGCTGGCGCAGAGGATGTTGCTGAGGGCCGTGCTGCTAGATCTTCCCAGAGTTCCTCTATGCCCTCGCGGGCCAAGAAGCTGAAGGACAAGATGAAGACTCTTTTCTGCATGCAAGCCAAGGGGCAGTACAGGACTCACGTGGCATCTAAGGAGAGTCGCCGCCGGGGCAAGAAGATCTTGCAGCTGTATGGCGAGGAAGTGTCTGGCGGTTCTGAGGATCGCATCACTCTAGAGGGCGAGTGGATGGAGAAGTAAGGCTACAGGTGGACTGATTCTGAGGAGGACGTCGAGGAGACCATCCCTGCCGTCGAGGAGTCTGACGAGGAGCGTTGGGATGAGTTCCCTGCTTGAGCCACCCCTTGTGCGTAGGTGTCCTCTCTGCCTTTTTGGTGTCTCGATGCCAAAGGGGGAGAGAGTGTAGGATTTCTTGAGTCGTGTGTCGCTGTTCGTGTTCGTGTGTTTGCTGCTTTCTCGCTTGAACCTCGCTTCAGCTTGCTTTGGGTTGCTTTACTTCATATGGTGTAATACATATGCACTCTATCTATCTTAGCGAGCTTGTGATATATTGTGCTACCTTTGTGCTATGCTCTGCTTAGATGTTAGTTATCATGCCTTTGTCTCTAAAATATAGGGGGAGTGTTGATCCTGGTTTGTGTGCTATGCAGTCCAAAGCATCCATCTAGATTGCACACATCTAGGGGGAGTCCGTCTATATTCTAGAGAGGAGGGGTTTGCCTTTGCTAAATATTGTCTCATCTATGTGCAAATCCTGTATTGTCATCAATCCACCAAAAAGGGGGAGATTGTAAGGGCACATTTATCCCTTAGGTGTTTTGGTGATTAATGACAATGCTTTTGCGGACTAATCGTGTGCCTTGAGTTTCTCAGACGCTTCATCACTAGGCACGAGATGGTTCGGTGCCCCTCGAAGACTATTGAAGACGGCGTTGTTCTACGTTTCTTTTTGGTGAATTTGAGTCGTAGGAGAGCTATACTATTAAGAGGGGGTCCGCGTTGGAAAGGTTCGGGTGGAATCATCACGTACATGTTTCCTTCCTTGCCTCCACCTTTCCCTTGCACTTCGGAGCTTTCCTCCGTTATCCTCTTTGTGCTTGCTCTGACAGCTACTGCTGAACTTGCGGTAGTACTGCTCTATGGAGCGGCAGTACTGCAAGCACCTGCGGTAGTGCCGCTGGGGTTCACGGTAGTACCGCAAGCACCTGCGGTAGTACCGCTGGGGTTCACAGTAGTACCGCTCCTCTGGAGCCTTAGTACCGTGGCTCCCGTGCCTAGTGCTGCTCGATGCAGAGTAGGGGCGGATGTAATTTTTTACATCCGCGCCCACACGGTAGTAACGCACGTCCAGCGCGGTAGTACCGCGGGAGCCCACAGTAGTACTGCTCCCCTGGAGTCGTAGTACCGTGGCCCTCATACCTAATACCGCTGCGTCGCGGTAGTAGGAGCGGATGTAATTTTTTACATCCGCGCCTCAACGGTAGTACCGCGCCTCGTGCGCGATAGTACCGCGCGCGGCCTGGCTCAGCTAGGTTAGGGTAGTACCGCGTCTTAGCGGTAGTACCACGTCGGATTTTTGCACTGTTTCGTTTTCAGCGGAAGTAGGCACAGATGTATTTTTATTCATCCGCGCTCTTCGTAGGCTAGGACTTTCCTGCCTTGCGGTAGTACCGCAAGGGGGAGCGGTAGTACTGCGCTAGCAGAAGTAATGCTCTCAGTCAGGCAAGTACCAGCCTCTGCTGCTGCCGTGGAAGTACTGTGGTCCACCACGGTAGTACCGCGTGGCCTTGCGGTAGTACCGCGCTCCTGGAGCGGTAGTACCGCATGTCGCAGGCTGAACATGTGGATAACGGTTGGATCTCTTTCATGACTATAAAAGGGGCGTCTCCTACCTCTAGTTGACTACCTCTTCCACCTCTAAGCTCCATTGTTGCTCCAAGCTCCATTTTCGCCTGATCTCTCTCCCTAGCCAATCAAACTTGTTGATTTGCTCAAGATTAGTTGAGAAGGCCTCGATCTACACTTCCACCAAGAGAGATTTGATTCCCCCCACTTATCCCTAGCGAATCTTGTTACTCTTGGGTGTTTGAGCACCCTAGACGGTTGAGGTCACCTTGGAGCCATACTCCATTGTGGTGAAGCTTCATGGTGTTGTTGGGAGCCTCCAATTGTTGTGGAGATTGCCCCAACCTTGTTTGTAAAGGTTCGGTCGCCGCCTTCAAGGGCACCAATAGTGGAATCACGGCATCTCGCATTGTGTGAGGGCGTGTGGAGAATACGGTGGCCCTACTGGCTTCTTGGGGAGCATTGTGCCTCCACACCGCTCCAACAAAGATGTACTTCTGAAAGCACATTTGCTCCCTAGGTGGTTTTGGTAATTAATGACAACATACTTTGTGGTTGGACTAATGCTTTTATCAAGTATGTTTCAGGAAAGTCAATCACTCGCATGGCAAAAGGATCAAGAGGTGAACCCCTAGGATGCTAAGGAAAGGATTGGCAAAAGCTCAAGACTCTATTTTTGGTTTAGTGATCCAAGATCACATTGAGTCCATAGGAAAGCCAATACTATTAAAAGGGGATGAGGTTATGATGATGATCTGGTTGCTCAAAGTGCTTAGTGATTTATCTCTCAAACTATCAGCAATCTCTCATTCCAACATAAACTCATAAGTAATCTCGGTCCCACCGATTCCATAAACTCACCACACCGAGATGAACCACCTCACCATATAGCCAAACCCTAGTAATTTCGGATTTTCCGATTCCAAACTCGGTTATACGAAACTAGTGTTGCCAAGCTTCAGAACCTTCAGACTCAAATCGGTGTCACCGAGATGAGAAAGTCGGTCCCACCGAGATTGGCAAACCCTAGACTTTGGAAGAATCGGACTAACCGAGATTGTATTTTCGGTCCCACTGAAAATCCCAACGCTCACAAGATTTGAACTTTCGGTCTCACCGAGTTATCAACTTCGGTCCGACCGAGATTGGTCAAATGTGTGTAACGGTTGGATTTTGTGTGGAGGCTATAAATACCCTCCACCTCCTCTTCATTCGTGGAGAGAGCCATCGAAAGAACTACCACTCCTACCTTACATTTCGAGAAGAAAACTACCTACCCTTGTGTTGAGATCAAGTTGCTCCACTCCCACCATATGAAACTTGATTTCTAGCCTTCCCAAGTTGCTTTCCACTCAATCCTTTCTTCCACCACAGCCAAATCAGTGAGGAGAGTTGAGTGTTGGGGAGATTATCATTTGAAGCACAAGAGCAAGGAGTTCATCATCACCAACACCATCTATTACCTTTTGGAGGGTGGTGCCTCCTAGATTCGTTAGGTGTCGCTTGGGAGCCTCCGTCAAGATGTGGAGTTGAACCAAGAAGTTTGTAAGGGCAAGGAGATCGCCTACTTCGTGAAGATCTACCCCGAGTAAGGCTAGTCCTCCGTGGGCGTAAGCCATGATGGCATAGACAAGGTTGCTTCTTCGTGGACCCTTCGTGGGTGGAGCCCTCCGTGGACTCTCGCAGCCGTTACCCTCCGTGGGTTGAAGTCTCCATCAACGTGGATTGACGATAGCACCACCTATCGGACCACGAGAAAAATCTCCGTGTCTCCAAATTGCGTTTGCTCTTCACAATCTCTCCCTTACTACTTGTGCAATTTACTTTCCGCTGCCCATACTCTAGAATTGCATGTGTAGTATGTTGCTCGACTTGTATGCATGATACTTGACTTGGTCATCATTGTGAACTTGCTAAAAACTTGCCCTAATCAAAAGGCTAAACTTTTATCTTGTCAAGTAGTCTAATCACCCCCCCTCTAGACACTCTTGCCTTCAACGATCCTACAATTGGTATTAGAGCCTTGGTCTCCATTGCTTTGGTTTGCACACCATTGGAGGAAGATGGACGTGTCTACGTTTGGGAGTGTTAGCCATAGAGTGCCTATTCTTAATGGAGTGTCATATAACTCGTGGAGGATTGAAATGCTTGCTATCTTTAAGATGTACAACTTGCGCAAATATGTTGAAACCCCATATGTACCTCCATGTGACCCCTTGCATCCTACCATGGATGAAGAGCTTGATTTGCTTCGTAACCGTAGAACTGTCAATCTTATCATTAGAGGTTTGCCCGATAACTTGCTTGAGCTTGTCACAAACTTTGAGTGCGCCCATGCTATGTGGAAGTTCTTGGAAGAACTTTATCCGGACTACTCTTTGAGAGGTCTCGATGAAATTCTATACAAGACTATTGAATTTGATATGATGCGCCCCAAAGATCCCAACTTTGATAAATGCTTCTTTGAGCTTTGTGATCTTATGAAAAGAAGGGTGATCCGGTTTTATCAATGTTCAATTAGAAATGCTCTTGTATTGCATTCCGATGATTATTATCACATTGATAAAACTGATGCAAGTCATTGTCAAATTGACCTAGGTATTGATGATGAATTATCTATGGGTCAATATGATGATGAGCATGAGCATGATGACGACATTACTCGATTCGGACACCGAGCTAGACAAGATCATGAAGAGTCTCAATCTTATGGCAAATCTGAGAGACTACATATCCGGTGGAAAAGAGTGGATTCTTGATAGTGGATGTACCAATCACATGACCGGAGATGAAGACATGTTTCGAGAGCTTGCAAAGAACGATGGTCCACGCAAGTATGTGACTTTTGGAGACAACTCCAAGGGTAAAGTACTTGGCCTTGGTAAGGTGGCCATATCTCATGATAGCTCCATTAAAAATGTCATGCTTGTTGAATCACTTGGATACAATTTACTTTCCGTGTCTAGATTAGCTGACTTTGGATTCAATGTGCTTTCACCAAAGTAGATTGCCAAGTTTTTCGTCGTGACAATCATAACATGGTCTTTACCGGTATCCGTAGAGGTGACCTATACATTGTCGATTTCACTAAGAAAGCTCAACCTAGAACTTGCTTTATTGCTAAATCTGCTAAAGGTTGGCTTTGGCATAGAAGGCTTGGACATGTTGGTATGCGTAATCTAGATAAGCTAATCAAAGGTGATCACATTCTTGGTGTTAAAGATGTTTTCTTTGACAAAGATAGACTCTGTAGTGCATGTCAAGCAGGAAAACAAGTAGGTGGAAGTCATCCCGTGAAGAATATCATGACCACAAGGAGACCGCTTGAGCTTCTTCATATGGATCTCTTCGGTCCCAATGCTTACAAAAGCCTTGGTGGTAACTCCTTTGGTCTAGTTATTGTTGATGATTTTTCCAGATTTACGTGGGTATTTTTCCTTGATGACAAATCACAGGTTCAGAAAATCTTCAAAACCTTTGCTAGAAAGGCCCAAAATCAATTTGAGGTGAAGATCAAGAAAGTTCGGAGCGACAATGGAACGGAGTTCAAGAACGCCCATGTGGACTCCTTTCTCGATGAAGAAGGGATTCTACATGAGTTCTCGGCTACATACACACCTCAACAAAATGGAGTTGTTGAGAGGAAGAACCGAACGCTCATTGAGATGGCGAGAACGATGCTTGATGAATACAAGACACCGAAACACTTCTGGGGAGAAGCCGTCGAGACAGCTTGTCATGCTATCAACAGGCTTTATCTTCACAAGCTCCTCGGCAAGACTTCATACGAGCTCCTTACCGGTAACAAACCCCAAGTGGGATATTTTCGTGTCTTTGGTTCAAAATGCTATATCCTTGATAAGCATCGTCGGTCTAAATTTGCTCCTAAAACTCATGAAGGCTTTTTCCTCGGTTATGGATCAAACTCTCACACCTACCGTGTCTACAATAATTTCACCCGGAAGGTTGAAGAGACGGTAGATGTGAAGTTTGATGAATCTAATGGCTCGCAAGTAGAGCAAATGCCTATTGATGTAGGAGACAAGGATCCATCGGAAGCCATTCAAGATTTATCCATTGGAAAGATTCGTCCCATGGAAGTGAAGGAGAGTACCTCATCTACATATGTGGAGCCCCCTATCTCACGGAGAGATGAACCTCAAGGAAACATGGAGGCCTCCACAAGTGGAACTCACCAAGATGAGGAAGTGCGACAAGAAGATCCACCACAACCTCCTTCTCCACCACCTCAAGACAACACCAACAACAATGATGAAGAAGAAGATGAGGATGATGAGGAAGCTCAGCCTCGACCACGACAAAAGCTATCCCGAGTTCGAGCAAGAGTCAAGAAGGACCATCCCGTGGAACAAATGATGAATGACATCGACTCGGAGAATCACTCGCCTAAAACTCGCTTAGCTAACTTTTGTGAGCATTACTCATTTATTTCTAGTCTTGAACCTATGAAGGTAGAAGAAGCGCTTGAAGACCCGGATTGGGTGAACGCTATGCATGAAGAGCTACACAACTTCGAGAGGAACAACGCTTGGACTTTGGTAGAGAAGCCCAATGATGACCAAAACGTCATTGGAACCAAATGGGTGTTTCGAACAAGCAAGATGAAGATGGACAAGTCATCCGCAACAAGGCTCGCCTCAGTAGCACAAGGTTACACACAAGTCGAAGGTATGGACTATGGTGAGACCTATGCCCCGTTGCTAGACTTGAGTCCATTCGCATTCTTCTTGCTTATGCCAACCACCATGATATTACTCTCTATCAAATGGACATTAAAAGTGCTTTCCTAAATGGTGAAATTGAGGAGGAAGTATTTGTGAAACAACCTCCCGGATTTGTGAATCCTAAAAAGCCTAATCATGTTTACAAATTGCACAAAGCTCTTTATGGTCTTAAACAAGCTCCTAGAGCTTGGTACAAATGCTTGACTAGCTTCCTTCTTGAAAAAGAATTTGAGATTGGTAAAATAGACTCAACGCTATTCACGAAAAGGGTTGATGGTGAACTATTTGTGTGCCAAATATATGTTGATGATATTATCTTTGGTTCAACTAACCCTCATTTTAGTGAGAAGTTTGGAAAGCTTATGTCAGAGAAGTATGAGATGTCCATGATGAGTGAACTCAAGTTCTTCCTTGGGTTGCAAATCAAGCAATCTAAGGAGGGTACTTTTGTCTCACAAACAAAGTACACTAAGGATCTCTTCAAGAAGTTCAACATGCAAGAGAGCAAAGGTATGAGAACCCCATGCCTACTAGTGGACATAATGACTTGACTAAAGATGGAGAACCTGTTGATCAAAAGGTTTATCGATCCATGATTGGTTCTCTACTATATCTCTCTGCTTCTCGTCCTGACATAATGTTGAGTGTATGCATGTGTGCTCGATATCAAGCAGCCCCTAAAGAATGTCATCTTAAAGCTGTTAAAAGAATTGTGAGATATTTGATACACACACCCAACTTTGGCATTTGGTATCCTAAGAGGGCCTCTTTCGATCTTGTTGGCTATTCCGACTCGGACTATGCCGGAGACAAGATTGATGAAAGTCAACTTCGGTACATGTCAATTTCTCGGTCGATCCCTTGTATCTTGGTCATCCAAGAAACAAAATTCGATATCATTATCTATCGCCAAGCGTAATATATTGCTGCTGGTTCGTGTTGTGCTTTCGGTTGCTATGGATGACACAAACGCTTAAGGATTATGGGATACATGCGAGACATGTTCCTTTGCTTTGTGACAATGAGAGTGCGATTAAGATTGGACACAATCCGTGCAACACTCTCGCACGAAACACATTGAAGTTCGTCACCATTTTATTCGTGATCACATTGCTAAGGGTGACATTGATCTTAAGCATGTTCAGATCGACAAACAGCTTGCAGATATCTTCACAAAACCACTTCATGAGAAAGTGTTTTGTCGCTTAAGGAGTGAGTTGAACATCATTGATGCTTCAAACTTGGAGTGAAAACTCCATTGATGCATGCAAGGCATGAGCCAAATTGACTAATCCTTGATATTTCTCTTATGATGATGATCATATGTCTTGGACACATTTGCCCCCTTGTGTTGCATCAAACTCCTTGCAGGTACTTGGATGGTCTACATTCAACAAGATTATCACACACACTCAAATCATGAGTAATCTTGTCATTGACCAAGTATCTAGCCCTTTGGGATGTTGAGTTCAAGGAACAAAATTCCACATATCCTTTTTGACACCATATACTTCTAGTACTTCACTCATGTCATCTTGGATATTCTTGAGTATTTCCTTGCTTGCCTAACCCATGTAGGAAGATGAACTATACATTTGGAAATGGTGCTCCAACTTCACATTCTATGAGCATCTACATCAAGTTCACCTACATGAGAACAAGCAACAACAAGCCCAAGGTATGTTTTTCACATCTTGAAGAAGCTTTGCTCAAAGACATGAGAACAAGCAGCTTCAAAAGATGTGATCACATCAAATGCTTAATCAAAAAATGGCAACCCCATTTTGAGCTTAAACGATGAGTATGACCTATGATCAAATGTTCTCATTTGACTCCTAAGTCAATATACTCAAACATAGGTGACCTAGTCGCGACCCTGCCTAGATGAAGTACATATGTTTTTGAATTTCTCTGCTATTCTCATTGAGTTTTCTTACTTTAACAAAAAAACTTCATCTAGCAATCTTTTTCATTTCTGCTTTCTTCCGTTCTTGTGTATATCTTTTTGGCTCGATCAATTCCTCGAAAATCATTTACAAATTCATTGCAAATCTTTTGAAACATTCCTTGCAAAGTGAGCTGCAATATTTCGGATTTCCTTGAATTAAACTCAAGGCCACCGACTTAAAACTTTCGGTCGACCGAAAAAGATCTGCCCTAAGTCACCGACTTTCGGACTCACCGATCCATATCACTTGGTGTCACCGATTTACATTCACCAGATATCATCTTCTGCAGTTCCACTAAATGATTTATTCTGCATACTTAATTTGCTCGGCCAGATTCTTAAGGATCCCACTTCTTTCCTTCCATCTTTCCTGTCCTTCCTATTTACTGTCCTTTTCGGCACTTGATGTCAAAGGGGGAGAAGATTTAGGGGGAGCTTAGGGGGAGATTGGAGGATAAGGGGAGAAAAGAAAATTTAAAGGGAGAAGAAAAACAATCTTACCTTAAGGGGGAGAGGATCACATCAAAGCTTTGCCATATTTCACTGTAATAATACATTTGGCATTATTCTTTTGTTTTTTGCTTCTCTTGCTCTCACAATTGGTATCTTATGAAAAGCACAATTGGTATCTTATGCAAAGAAAAATTCTTTCAGAGCTCATTGAAAATCTTTCAGTCTTGGGAGACATGTTTGCTGATTCAAGCTAGTGCTCAACATGAGACACTCTTTATACATGTCTTCCCTGGCTTGGTACTCTTGATGTTCTTGCTATTGGTTGAAGAACTACTCTTGTGTTATCTAACCTTGTTTTCCCAAGTTTATTTCTTCAGGTACAATACCAAGGAACTCCAAGGTAAGTATATGCATCTTGCAGAATGTGCATGATGGTGACTTGCTTGTGAATACTTGTTTGCAAGAAATCACCATGCACATATGCATCATCACTCATTTATCCTCATCTGCTCGATGCATATAGCCAAGCTGCATGTAGCACATCTTGCTTTTCTCTCATGTGTGCTTGTGGTAGTCCAAAACCAAAATCTAAAATCTTGCACACTTGTAGGGGAGCCTGTACTACATGTTTGTCAAAGCTTTAATGATAATCCTGTCTTTCTTTCAAGAAGCTTTGATATCTTATTTTGTGTGTTGCCATCAATTACCAAAAGGGGAGATTGAAAGCACATTTGCTCCCTAGGTGGTTTTGGTAATTAATGACAACATACTTTGTGGTTGGACTAATGCTTTTATCAAGTATGTTTCAGAAAGTCAATCACTCGCATGGCAAAAGGATCAAGAGGTGAACCCCTAGGATGCTAAGGAAAGGATTGGCAAAAGCTCAAGACTCTATTTTTGGTTTAGTGATCCAAGATCACATTGAGTCCATAGGAAAGCCAATACTATTAAAAGGGATGAGGTTATGATGATGATCTGTTGCTCAAAGTGCTTAGTGATTTATCTCTCAAACTATCAGCAATCTCTCATTCCAACATAAACTCATAAGTAATCTCGGTCCCACCGATTCCATAAACTCAGTCACACCGAGATGAACCACCTCAGCCATATAGCCAAACCCTAGTAATTTCGGATTTTCCGATTCCAAACTCGGTTATACCGAAACTAGTGTTGCCAAGCTTCTGTAACCTTCTGTACTCAAATCGGTGTCACCGAGATGAGAAAGTCGGTCCCACCGAGATTGGCAAACCCTAGACTTTGGAAGAATCGGACTAACCGAGATTGTATTTTCGGTCCCACCGAAAATCCCAACGTTCACAAGATTTGAACTTTCGGTCTCACCGAGTTGTCAACTTCGGTCTGACCGAGATTGGTCAAATGTGTGTAACGGTTGGATTTTGTGTGGAGGCTATAAATACCCCTCCACCTCCTCTTCATTCGTGGAGAGAGCCATCGAAAGAACTACCACTCCTACCTTACATTTCGAGAAGAAAACTACCTACCCTTGTGTTGAGATCAAGTTGCTCCACTCCCACCATATGAAACTTGATTTCTAGCCTTCCCAAGTTGCTTTCCACTCAATCCTTTCTTCCACCACAGCCAAATCAGTGAGGAGAGTTGAGTGTTGGGGAGATTATCATTTGAAGCACAAGAGCAAGGAGTTCATCATCACCAACACCATCTATTACCTTTTGGAGGGTGGTGCCTCCTAGATTGGTTAGGTGTCGCTTGGGAGCCTCCGTCAAGATGTGGAGTTGAACCAAGAAGTTTGTAAGGGCAAGGAGATCGCCTACTTCGTGAAGATCTACCCCGAGTAAGGCTAGTCCTCCGTGGGCGTAAGCCATGATGGCATAGACAAGGTTGCTTCTTCGTGGACCCTTCGTGGGTGGAGCCCTCCGTGGACTCTCGCAGCCGTACCCTCCGTGGGTTGAAGTCTCCATCAACGTGGATTGACGATAGCACCACCTATCGGAACCACGAGAAAAATCTCCGTGTCTCCAAATTGCGTTTGCTCTTCACAATCTCTCCCTTACTACTTGTGCAATTTACTTTCCGCTGCCCATACTCTAGAATTGCATGTGTAGTATGTTGCTCGACTTGTATGCATGATACTTGACTTGGTCATCATTGTGAACTTGCTAAAAACTTGCCCTAATCAAAAGGCTAAACTTTTATCTTGTCGAGTAGTCTAATCACTCCCCCTCTAGACACTCTTGCCTTCAACGATCCTACAACTTCCCCTCAAAAGGAAGGAACTTCGGTAACACATCCTCGTCTCCATCGGCTCCACTCTTGGTTATCTCGCGCCTTTACTTTTGCAAGCTTACTTGTGTTGTTTCTCTTATTTGTTCGTGTGCTTGTTGTTGTCGCATCATATACGTTGTTCACCTAGTTGCATATCTAGACAACCTACTTTGATGCAAAGTTTAATTTGGTAAAGAAAAGCTAAAAATTGTTAGTTGCCTATTCACCCCCCCCCCCTAGTCAACTATATCGATCCTTTCATCGCGGACGTGCCGTACTTTCGTGCTGACGAAACTCTCCCTCGACATCAACCGCGTTGTCATAACGCTTCCGCTTTCGGTCTACGAGGGTACATAGACAACACTTTTCCCTCTCGTTGCTATGCATCACCTAGATAGATCATGCGTGATCGTAGGAATTTTTTTGAAATTACTTCGTTCCCCAACACCCAATAGTGTTATAAAATATGCACTCTCATCGGCGCTCGGGCGATGCGTTCTTGGTGCCAACTTCGAGGAGATCAGTGAGTGGATTGTGGGGCTTCGTAACCAAGGAGCATCACATTTGACGAGGTGTATGTGGGGCGGTTGGCAGGATCTTTCTTCATGTTCTTCCGTCGAGTTGTTGCTAGATGTGGATCATAGTATGCCCAAGGCATGAATGATCCTCCCTCGACCCCCACCGATCGCTGCATTTTTCAACATCTTGAGGCACGGAACTTTAATTCTTCCTACTTTTCAAGATACACATGACATGTTTGTATCATTATTGTATATGTATAAACATAGGGCCATGCTACGCGTCCGCCGACTGATCTTTTTAGGGTTGTGAGCCATCTGATTGTATGCCACGAGCCATCGTTCCTCTTTATTTGTGCAACAAGACGCTTGTTGCAAAATTCCGTTGCAACATAATCTTTGTTGTGAAAGCATCTCCGGTTTCTTCTCTGTATTTCTGCAACAAGACCATTGTCGCAAAAATTGTAGCAACATCTCCGGCCTCTTCTCTAGATAAGAACCAGCTGGACCCACCAGGACATGGGTCGCAAGCGTGAGAGGCGGATGGGCGATGAAAAATCAGTCGGTTGAAGCCAATTATTTCACATATGTCTTGCTACGCGTCCGCCGACTGATCTTTTTAAAAGATCGGCCGAGTTGTGAGTCATCTGATTGTATGCCACGAGCCATCGTTCCTCTTTATTTGTGAAGATGTTTGTTGCAAAATTTCGTTGCAACATAATCTTTGTTGTGAAAGCATCTCCGGTTTCTTTGTATTTTTGCAACAAGACCATTGTTGTAAAAATTGTAGCAACATCTTTGGCTTCTTCTCTAGATTCCAGCAACAAGATCCTTGTTGCAAAAATTGCAACAACATCTCCGGCCTCATCTCTGCATTCCTGCAACAAGCCCAATGTTGCAAAAAAAAAAAGAATCTTCTCTATATCCCTCCAACAAGACTCTTATTGCAAAAATTACAACATATCACCTCTTTTTTGTATTCCTGCAACAAGACCTTTGTTACAAGAATTCCGCCTGAAGCACTTGTAGTATCATATGTAGTGAATTTCATCCAAATCTTGTTGGTGAGCGACACACGCATGTAGCATCCAGGGCCTAGCCTACAATCCAGGAACCTTGAAGTAGGCATGTCATGGATCTGGCCACCAAGCTTCCCTATGTGACATGGGCGTCAACTCAGGCATGTCCCATGCGTGAGGCAGACGTCCACCGTCTTGCCAGGCATGTCCCAGATCTTGTGTGTGTGTGGTGGTGGTGTGTGTGTGTGTGGGGGAAGCAGACAGTGTGGACGAAAGGAGAAGAAAACGATTCCAGCAGGAAGCTCCAGGAACAAGGGGCGACCCACCGGGACACGCGTCGCAAGCATGAGGAGGCGGATGGGCGATGAAAAATCAGTCAGTTGAAGCTAATCATTTCACATAAACATATTCACTGCCATATTTTTCAGAAAAAGAAAAGATACAACCATTATCTCAAAAGAAAATACAATTTTAAGCAAAAATGTTAGTAACATCTAAAACATGATAGGTACTTAAGCGGAAGCCACATCTTTATTTATTCATATTTCATACAGTTGAACAAGAAAAGAAGGACTTGCTTGCCAATTGCTACCCTATTTGACACACAATACATACTGTTATTGTCAATCTATTTCCTTTAGCTATACATACATACATACACACTCCTACATACATAACATTGACAATAATAATGCGGACACTTCAAAGTACAGAAGAATGCTCGATCATCCGAAAAAACATAGCATCTTTCTTCCAGTTCAGGACAAATCAACCTGACAAAAGCCATCTCAGATACTCAGTTCCATCACTGTAAGCAGGCGGAGCATCAGGAGCAGCTACCCTCTTCCGCATAAAAGTATCGACTGAAATGGGCTTCCTCTTGCGGCCGCCTGGATGAGGTCGGAGTTGCTCATCAGCCTCCACAAAATCGCCCTGTCAAGATGTGAACATCGTGCGGATTATAAGTTCCTAGAACAGAGCATCATGTGGAGGTAAACTATGTGATATGGTGGTGGTGGTTGCCTTGTATTTACCTCAAAAATCTCGTGAACACTAGATTTCTCATGATTGTCCCTTACATGCTTGTACGAAAACTTCTGGCCGCACCCAGAGAATCCACATGTGAAAGGTCTACTCTGCTCATGAACTGCCTTAATATGCTTGTGCAAATTGGATTTCTGAAGTTCAAAGTTATTGAGAATGAAAACAGAGCAGTTTTGAAATTTACTGCAGAGAAAAAAAATCCATAAAAAGGCAACATGTGAGCTTGCAAATCACACCTTTGAAAATGAGCGCTTGCAATCCTTGAAGTTGCATTTAATCCTCTCAGTGACAAATGAACCTTCATGCATCCGCTGATGCCGCTTGAAGTTCTTCTTAAGCTGTTTAGTGTCACAGATATCACACTGAACATACTGATGACACGATTGGTTATGGGCCTTGAGGCATTCCACATTAGTAAAAGTCTTCATGCAGCCTGGTTCGCAGCAGATAACTTCAGTGTAATCCAAGTTGACTGCACCATAAGATTTGAATCATCAACTTTCAAGATTGTCATTGCTAAGCATATCTTATTACAGTAAGGAAAATAACTATGAAAATTTTATAGAAAGTCAGTTTCTCACCATGTGATTCCTCGTGTTTCTGTAGCTTGGAAGCATATTTGAACGCCTTCCCACAGTTAGCCTCTGGGCAGATGAACTCTTTCTTGCCTCCACACTGAGGGCCATCCTCGTGAAATTCCTCAACATGTCTCTGGATATTACCCTTGATACTGAACTTACGGTTGCATCCTTCCATAGGGCACATGAATAGTTTTCCTTGATGAGTAAGTAGATGGCGGTTCAAATGGTCCTTCCTGCTATAGCTGAAAGGGCAACCATCTACATGGCAGGCAAAGGGTCTCTGCAACAGTTTTGAAAAGGATAAAATCAGAATAGTACTCTCATATCCAAAGAAAAGTTCACTTGACATAATATAAGTTTATGCATACATTTATAAACATGCTCAACAGCATTAGCATAATTATTGTGCACATGCTTAAACGATTTGGACGCACTATCTAAAAAAAGAACTATTTGGGTGCAAGACCATCAAGTGGTAGTAACCTATGTTTTTAAGGCGGTAAGGCGAGGCGAGGCGCTGGGGGGCGCCCCACCGCCTAAGCGCTAAAGCGTAAGGCAAGGCGACGCCTTAGACGTATGCATATATAATATATGGCAGCCAATTAGGAGATTTAACAACTAGCATTAACTTAATAAATTGTACATACATATATCATAGATGGCAGTCAATTAGGAGACTTAACAACTACCATTAACATATAAACTGTTAAACCCCCAGAAAGGTGCTGCTTCAGCCTTTTCACTCCAGCATGGATTATCTTGCTACATAATGTACACTGGAGTAAATCTTTCCTCTCTAAATCTGGCCAAAACCAATACTTCCAAGCTGGATCGTCAGATCTAGCTCTTCTCCTAGGATTCATCAGAGCAGGGACACCTGACCAGTGGCTACTGCAGCAACACTGAGAGAAGGCCAATCAGTTGTCAAAGAAAAAGAGAGAACCAAAGCATTAGAGCAACCAGATCAAGCACGGGGAAGGAGAGAAGCGGTGGTGTTGCTGCTGGATGGAAGAAAGAGAAGAGACAAGAGCCAGAGGAGGGGGAGGAGCTGCAGCCGGACAGGAGCCAGGAGCCATACCTTGTTCTGGTGCTGATATGGTGGAAGAGGGTTGCGCCAGAGGAGGAGGGAGAAGCTGCAACTCGAGAGGGGGAAGGGGATGAGCTGCAGCCAGAGAGGAGGAAGCTGGCGCAGATCTGAGGAGGAAGCCGCCGCCAGAGGAAACAGGAGAGAGACCTCTCGCCTGGAGACTAGGATTTGCACGATTGGTTCGATTCTCTTTCTCTCTCTCTTTCCCCTTCTTGTAACAGTTCGCGCGTGGGCCAATATTTCCCGCGCTTGTGTTCCCGCGTGGGCCAGTTTTTCCAGCTGGAATCTGCTTCCCCTGCCTGACAAACCAGAGCGTCTGATTTGGGCCAAGGCGTGCAAGGCGGGGCTGAGGCGGACGATTCAGACGCCCTACAGCCCAAGGCGGACGCCTTACTCAACAAACTAAGGCGAGTACGACGCCTTGCCATCTGGGGGCGCCCTGACGCCAAAGCGTCGCCTAAGCGACGCCTCAGGGACGCCTTGAAAACATAGGTAGTAACACCGTGAATAGTACAACAGCATCAGTTATCCAAACATGACTAAGCAAAATTACATGTAATTCACTCTGCATGCTAAGACTGCACATTTTAGTATGTTGAGAATGCTAAGTAGTACACAAATAGTAGCTTTGGCACACATACTACATTGTACATACATACACATTAGTAGTTTGAGAACGCTAAGTAACACATAAATACACATCACATCCAATAAACAGAGCTTGGAACAAGAAGCAACGGCTAGGGTAAAAGCAGTTCCAAATGAACAAGCAAACCTGAGGAAGCGCGTGAATTGAGGCATTCTTGATGGAGCTTCTCAGGAGGGTCTCCCCTTCCTGATACTGGTCCATTCAAGGCCTTCTGGCATTTTGGAGTTCTGGGGATCCAATGCTTCACACATTCATATCTGAACATGTAGTCTGCCAAAATCAGCACAATTCAGAGAAATAAAGAATGGTACACCCACACACTAATAAAACAAATGATCCAAATAGTACTACCTCCGTCCCAAAATAAGTGACTCAACTTTGTACTAGCTTGTACTAACTTTGTACCAAAGCTAGTACAAAGTTGAGTCACTTATTTTGGGACGGAGGGAGTAGTAATAAATCTCAACATAATTCACTATCAAATGGGAATTGTTATTTTTCCTGCAAGGTATATTACTGCAGAACTAAACGGATAAGTGACTTGTGCCAAAGAACATAATTTTTATTATCTCAGGGATAATTTGTTTTAGACCTCAGGGAACACAATAACCATCATTCACATAAAAATATGCTCAATGAAACATATAGTATTATCTTATCATGTGCACATCCTACAACTACTTGCTAAACTATTGGATCATAGATGGAAGGCCATTAAGTGGCTATTGTACTTAAATACCGAGTATAATAACTCAAATGACGCAGCACCAACTATAACATACAAGCATATGACTGACAAGAAGGCACGATTTGTTGACAAAGTGGTGGATGCTAAGACACGAGCATACAGTAGCTTTGAAATAATACGGGTGCATCGCATGTAACGCTCAAGAATTAACAACAAGTAACTTAACAAAAGAAGGAATAACCTGAAGAAGGGCGTGAAAGAGGCATTCCTGAAGGAGCTTCCCAGGAGGGTCTCCCCATCCTGGTACTAGTCCATTCAGGGCCCTCTCGCATTTTGGAGTTCTTTGGGATCCAATGCTTCACACAATTAAATAGCCTGCAAAAAGTCAGCACAGTTCAGCAAATCGGAATACCATACAACAAGCACACTTACAAACAATCAATCGTCAACTCTTATATCATCTATACGGATTCCATCACTGTTAAGAACTGGGTTTCAAACACCACTTCTAAGCAGACGTCGGCGCTTATTTTGCTCTCGAGCACCGACTGAACAGCCAAATAGAATGCATCACTTGCACAGATGACACGGAAATCCCCCGAACACAAAACTAAAACTCAGGACTATTCAGATACCTCGGGCGAATGGCTCTGCATATGCTGCTTCAGATGCGCCGGCTTCTTAAACCTCGCGCCGCACTCCTTGCAATCATGGCCGATCTCCTTGCCCGGCGCACTGCCGCCGCCACCACCTACGTTGTACTCATCCAGACCATCCACTTCATCCTACAGCACACAGCGGCAACACTTCAGCTCACCCACAATTCACAGTTCCCGCAGAAATCAGTAGCGCGGGTGCTTTAACAAGAACAAATAACACACGTCCTAGGCCGGAGAGAAGCCAGTAGCGCCACCCCACCTTATGGTGTTCGAGAACGTGGTCTCGGATCAGCCGCTTCTTCGAACGCACGACGTCGCAGAACTCGCACTTGTACCGCCTGATGTCCCTCACAGGGGCGGCCGCCGCCGGCGGCGGCGAGGTCGAGGTCGAGGCCGAGGTCGCTCCGACGACGCCGCCAACGTCGGGATCTCCTTCTCCCATCTGGCCTGACCAGTCGCAGAGCTCGCATCAGGAAATTCACGAAGCAAGCGCGATTACAGCGAGAAATCGACCGAGATGGACAAAATCGGCGGCTCCAGCGGCACCAGTAGCCGGCGAATTACCTCGGATCGCGGAGGAACCCGTCGGATTTCGCAGAATCGCGACCGAGGGTTCGGGAGGCTCGCGGCGGCGCAGTGGAGGAAGAGGAACCCTCGAGCACACCACCCGAATGAGGAGGAGGAGGATGGAGAGCCAGCGACACGTGTCGAGGAATTAGTAGCAGAGCCTAACCGGGCCGAGACCGGGCTCACTTTCGGGTTCGCGTTGGGCTTCGTGCCGTGGGTCTTGGTTGGGCTTGTAGTGGGCCGGTAGCCCGTGGGGCAGCGACTCTCACGTGTGCTGCCGTTTCCTCGGCTCGCTCTCCCACCCGCTGTGGCTGAGGCGTGAGACCGTACGCTGGACTGCCGCTGCCCGCCCCACGGCCTCTCCCCGACCTCGTCGCCGGCGATGGCCGCCATGGTCAGCGCCGCAGCCCCCGCGCGGCTCGTTCCTCCGCGCCTCTCCGCCCCGTGGCTCCACGCGGTTCAGCTTCGTCCGGCGCCGGGGCGGCTCCTCACGGTGGTCGCCGCGTCGCGTCGGAGCCCCGGCGACGGCGGGAAGAAGGGGAGGAAGAAGCCGGGGAGGCGCGCCACGGAGGCCGATCGGGAGGACGGCCTATCCGTCGGCTCCGGTAAGCCGCCCACCCCCGCTCTGCTAGCTCCAAGCGTCCTCCGGGCACTGCGCTTAGCTTGGTTGGAACCTTTGAACCTCCATGAGCTTAATTAGAATTGCTCGAGAACTCAGCACTCAGAGCCTAAGGATATTTTTGTTAGCCTAGAGATTCTGTGATGGTTTCTCAACATGGGTTCCAGGTCAATTTTGATTGGACAGTGACCACCCAGAGCTATCCACTGAAGCACTGCTCATGTTTGTTGTGAGCTTAATTATGAGCTTCCTTTTGTGGACATATGTTGCAGAGATGGAGACGAAGAGTTCCACCCCGCGTGCAATGGTTGACGATGGAAGCGTGAAGCCTGCGCTGGAAGCCAGCGTGACCCCGAAAGACTCGGCCATCAGAAGAGTTGCACTGGTGGTGAGTCTTTACATGTGGATGTGTCGAAATTAGTTTTAGTGGTATAACAATATTTCACTGTTTGTGCTGAGGGGTGAGCTCGAAAATTTCTCTTGTTGCAGGTCATCGCTGCAGTATTATTTGGCATTAGCATCGCCTTGAAGGATGGGGTTGAGAAGGCATCGGAATATTTTGCAGGGTGTGTGCTATGCATCTCGACTAATAATCTTTAACATTGAGGCTGTTTTATCAACTGTTGGAGGTGTGGTTCCTTTCTGCATTAGAATTTTCAAGACCATATAGGGGCCCATTTGAGAATCGAATGCATCATTGCATACTAGCCTCACTGGATGCTTTAATGAATGCATGGCTATGTTTCAGTCATAACCGTGTAGGAAAGTGTTCTAATAAATAGGATGAGGGTTAGTAAAAGTAACAATCAGTGCACTGTGTAAGCTCACTCTTTGGGTTGTGCAAGTTAGTTTGCTACTTTGCTTAGTTCATTTGCATATCTTTACATGATTTCTTAGAAAAGCTCTCCTTCTTAATTTCTTCTATATTTGAGGTATAACAATGTGATCAGGTTCTGTTATGTAACAGCTATTTGTTGGAACAGAGTTTGTCGGTGGACAATCTCTTTGTTTTCATTCTGGTCTTCAAGTATTTTAAAGTGCCACTGGAGTACCAGGTACACTTAATAGCTAATGTGATAGGAAAAGTCCTAATATACATTGTGATTTTCTGCTCACTCATTCTGTGACATTGGAAACAAGAATCGGGTGCTGTCTTATGGTATTGCCGGAGCAGTGATCTTTCGTGCAGTGTTGATCATCCTAGGAGTAGCTACCATTCAGGTTGGTTGTCCTCCCATGTTTCCATTATTACTTTTATCCGATTGTAATAATGCTTATAAGTTCCTCATGTTCTGTAGAGTTTTGAAGCGGTGAACTTATTTTTTGCTGCGATCCTGCTATTCTCTTCCTACAAGGTAAAACTGTTCTCCCGCGTTAAAAAAAGGGGTCATGCTTTTCATATCTTATTTTTCTTCCGCATAAATAGTTACTTTGGCTGTTATTCATTGGCAACTTCCTTTATGAGAAGTTCTTGCTAGCACTTTTTTTTTTCATACGGTCCCAGAAAAGGATCGGGTTCCACTATCATAAGATAACGGAACAGAAAGCATAAACTTCACTGGGAATAAAAGGAATCAAATCCTTTTATAAGTGCTAATCTTTTTTTAAGTGCTAGCAAGAACTGCAATGGGGGAGGAGTGGAGGACTAAAAATTGAGGGCTTTGAAGGCTGATGCACGGTTGGATGCTGATGGTCTAAAAAACTATTTGATGCTGGTTATTTTGGCTGAAATATGAGCTGGACTGGGGTGCAGATATCCCCCATATAATATGTAATAAGTTTGCGTTCGTTTAAAACTTTGCTTTCCTAGATCAGCTGATTAGCCTTAGGAGGCGGCAGCTTTAGCTCGCTCTTTTACCTTTTGCACCAGGATGATTTTTTTTCCTTGGCAAAAGCACAGTCTGATCCCTGTCTTTTAACAATCTGTTCAAGCAATTTAGTTGCATGTACTATGTTACCACAAACTTATTCAGCATAGCCCTTCCATCATTTTTTTTGGCGGGTAACGTGAACCAAGTTCCTACATGAGTCCATAAGTTGTCACCGGTCCAATTCAATTTTTGGTTGCTTATTTGGAGTGGCACTTCCGTAAGTAGTATGATTTTTTTAGTAACTTCAGGTATATTAATATATCTAATACATGTGGATGCTAATGGCCATACTCATATGACAGCTATTTGCTGGAGACGATGAAGAATCTGATCTGACTGATAACTTCATTGTGAAAACCTGCCAAAAATTCATTCCTGTCACTGGTAAATAACTTCATTAAATGATTATCAGTTTTTCTGATCTTTTTGTTATTTAGGTTATCAGCGTCTTCCACTTTCCGTTCCAGATCATAGCCACGATGACCAGATCCTCACTGGAATTTTGAAATATTTCTTTGGAACTTAACTCCTTAAGTAGTCACTCGTTTGCATGGGTGATGAACTCACTCTTCTGTTTCTTTTATCAGATTATTATGATGGTGACCGGTTTTTGACAAATCAAGATGGTATATGGAAAGTAAGTGGTGTCCAATTTAAGCATGGCCAATTATCACAACAGCTATTGAATAAGCTTGCTACTAGATATGATTGCTAACTAGTTACACAATGTGATACGTCTATGTCCTGTAACATGGAAATTTTATCAATTCCACTAAATGTTTGGCTGGTTTACTAATTCTGCATGCACGGAAAGCTAACACCAGCAGTAACACTGTGTGTTTGAGTGAACCATCTCAAAGACATATTTCAACTTCGTAAAGCTATTTGTTTCTGAATATGTCATTTTTTGTTTGATTTCTGCAGGCCACCCCATTACTCTTGACTCTAGCAGTGATCGAGCTAAGTGATATTGCTTTTGCTGTAAGTTCGTTCTCAATATTTCTCGCGTGATGTTTCCCTTTCCATTTTAGGACCACGAGCATGGGGATTAACATCTTCAGTTTGTAGGTCGACTCAATACCAGCAATCTTTGGTGTGACAAGAGACCCACTTATAATATTGTCATCAAATATTTTTGCTATTTCTGGTAAACCTTCTTTCTGTCCCTATGAACAAACTGTGTGCTATGTTTTTTTTTATAGACAACTGGAGCATTTTTATGTTAAAATTCTCCATCATTAGTGATGGATTACGCTGCCGACTTTTGATTTGTATATGTTTCAAAACTTGTCTTCCTCGTAAAACTTCATTCTGTCATTCTTGCTTTCTATACACGGTTTTGAACTTATTTTTTCCATTGATTTTTCATTTGTAAATTTGTATAATGTGAAGTTAATAGCTCAATGTGTATTTTTTTTAAATCTCTGAAATCTGCTTCTGTTAATTCAGCCACACGTTGGGCTATTGCCTATTAGTAACACTAACCCTAGCTTCGTAGCAGTCCTCGATGTTCACGTTTGTCTTCTCTAATTACAAGAAACTGATATGTATGACCAAGTAATTTCATCATTTTTATGCTGTTGAGCAATTAGTAATCACATGTACTCCCTATATTGTAAAAAAAAAAACGTCTTATATTTTGAGACAGGGGGGGGGGGGGGTATTATACAATGAAAGATAAGTGATGCATGAAAAAGCACCTTGGATACCATAGGTGTTGATGCAGAATGTTCATACATAGCGCAAATTTGTGTATTCCTAATACACTTTGAAGTGTTAACATAATAACATGACGGAATTACCCTGTAGGCCTGAGGTCACTGTACGTACTCATTTCTGAGAGCATGTCTGAGTTGGAGTATCTGCAGGTAAATGTCCCTTGCTCTTCTAAAGTTTCTTGAAATATTTAGTGATTATTATTGAATACATAATATCCCTTGCCTTTTAAAGTTTCTTTAAATATTTACTTATTTTTAAACACATAAAGAATATCCAGTAGTTATGCATTTTTATCATTTATAGTTTTTGCACTTAACTTTTAACAAACCAACCATTCAAATTTTCACCGAGATCTGTCCAGGTAGTGATAACTGGCTGGTGATTGCCTTCTTGCTGCCATTTTCTTTAACCCCCATGCGCATGTATTGGTTCATGGATGGTCAAGGGTGTGAACATATCCATATTTTTAGGGGTGCAAGCGGCAACCTGCTTCGTCCCGTGAAACTCATCAATTAGTTTAAAATTTGCTCCACTTGCTTAAAATTAACACTACATATATACTATGGTATTGTCCGCTAGCCCACCCCGCTTGCATCCTTATGTATTTGTCTATTATCTATTTCGTGTCACTTATTGCTGTTGGCAATGTGCTCTCCAGCCTGCTGTTGGTATCGTTTTGGGCTTCATAGGGGCAAAGATGATCTTTGACTTTTGTGGTGAGCAATCATAGTTGTTATACTCATGGCATTCCACACTATGATCTGTCACCATTAACAGACCATGCTGATTATGCTGATTTGTGGCAGGTTATCATATACCAACTGAAGCTTCCCTTGCTGTTGTTACTACATGTCTTAGCGGTGGAGTAATATTGAGTCTTAGGAAAGCATCAAGTGAGGAACGTGACAAGTAGCCAACATGGTGCGGAGAAGGTAAAATCATTGAATTTAACATTGATGTATTCTTTCACAGATAGTCATACTTGTTATGTCCGGCCTGTCATATGGAAGGCCCATCGGGCAATCTTAGCCCACAAGTTATCTTAGGTTAAATTAAATGCAAGTTATCTAGGTTATAAATATAAGTTGTAAGACTCTTTTCAGATCAAGCAATAAAGATATTACAATCTTACATTGCCGCCTCCCGAAGGAGCCGGAACCCTAGCCGCGCCCAGCCCTAGCCGCCGCCGCCCTCCTGCTTCCTCGCGACGGCGCCAACACGCTGGAGCCGCCGCCCTCGCCCTAAACCCTTGCTGTCTTGCCCGTATAACCTACGGAGTAGGGCCGGTAGGAACCCTAGTCCTACCAATTTGGTATCCAGAGCCACCAGGCCGATCATGTCACTCCCTCCATCACCGCCGCCGCTGCCATCCACCTCCCCCTCGCTCTCGCTGCCGCCGGCCACGTCCACGCCGATGACGGCGATCACGTCCGGCACCACCACCACCACCGCGCCTGCGCCCATCACCACCACGGCGGATCCGCTTCGCCTCGCCGAGGAGATGTCGACCACTCTGCGGAGCTTGTCCAGCGGTCGAGGCATTACCTCTACCTCGCCGGAACCAGCCCCGCCACTGCTGCCGCCACCACCGTCTCACGGGCCGCCGCCGCGCTGGGGCGCGACCGCCTTCAGCGCCCTACGGGGGCGCCCACCCCGCCGCTGCTGCTATCAGCATTACTCGCCACGGACGGCCTTGGCGGCGTGGCGGCCTCATCGCGGCCACGGGGCCCGACCAGCCGATTTCCCCAGCGCCACCGCTGCCCCCACGACGCAGCGCCGGCAAAGAAGCTCCCAGCGCCGCCACCATCGACAGCCGCCACCACCCACGTCTAGGGCCACGGGTCGCCCTCGCACCAGCGCAGCTTCCACCGCCGCCATCGCCAATCCTCGCAGATATGGCCGCTCGCCTCCGAGCCCGGTATACTCCATGGCGCCGAACACCCGACGCCTTTCTGCGGTTTGATCACCCTCCACTCGGCGACCTCGCCCGGCGCTTCGACCGATGTACGCTGCGCCGATCGCGGCCGCCGCCACGGCGGGCTAACACCCTCGCTTCGCTAAATCGGACTTTGCCACCTACGAGGGCATGGAGACCCTCAATCGCTCAACCAAGTCGCGGCGATTCTTCGAGGGCGCGGACGCCGCCGGATCGCACTGCTCGCGCCCTATCATCTCCGAGGCGCGGCGCAGACTTGGTACTACGCCCTTGAGCAGGACGATGGCGGCATGCCACCATGGGAGCGCTTCCGGGACCTCCTTCTCCTCCGCTTCGGGCCTCCGATCCGCGGGAGCCGCATGGCGCCCTCACCGCTACCTTCACATCCACGGCGCAGACTACGCCGACCGCCAGTTCTCGGCGTGCACGCCACGGGCGTCTCCGCGACTCAGCGCGCCGAAGTTATTTGTGGGCGGTCTGCCGGACCATATTCGCGGGGCGCCGAGCTACGGATCCCGATCTCCGACGGCCATGTACTATGCTCGCGATTCGAAAGTCGCGCGGTGGCCATTCAACAGACTCACCGGTCGGCTGTGCGAGCTTCATGGCACCTTGCCGCGATCATGCACCTCTTGCCGCAACAGCGCGCGCCCGCTCACGGCCTCACCCCACCGAGATACTCGGCGTCGCCGCCAAGGGTTGTGCTTCAATCGCGACGAACCCTACAAGGCCGCCACGCCGCCATGACTCTTCCACCGGAGGTGGCAGACTACATTCGGAGGACGCCGTCGCCGCCGACCGCCGCCCAGATGTCGAGAAGGGTTTGATGTTTGTTGATTACCTCAAGGAGTTCAAGCAAGCGCTTCCCCACCTTACAGCTCGAGGACGAGCTGTTTGTGCAGGCGGGGAGAAGTGTTATGTCCGGCCTGTCATATGGAAGGCCCATCGGGCAATCTTAGCCCACAAGTTATCTTAGGTTAAATTCGTGCGCAAGTTATCTAGGTTATAAATATAAGTTGTAAGACTCTTTTCAGATCAAGCAATAAAGATATTACAATCTTCTGTTGCCCGGCTCCCGAAGGAGCCGGAACCCTAGCCGCGCCCAGCCCTAGCCGCCGCCGCCCTCCTGCTTCCTCGCGACGGCGCCAGCACGCCGGAGCCGCCGCCCTCGCCCTAAACCCTTGCTGTCTTGCCCGTATAACCTACGGAGTAGGGCCGGTAGGAACCCTAGAGAAAGTTGCCCTTTTCTCACTAAAGAATGTTTATGTGACTACGTTGAAGAACCTAGCTTGATAAAACATGTCCGGGCTTCTGCGGTTCAAAGGATTCTCAATGGAATTTTGGAGGATTCTAATCCTTGGGAATTTTTCCTGCGTGGGTTGTTTGATTCGTAAGGTTGTAAACCATAGAAATTTCTCCTAAGGATTCATTTGCACTAGATTTCATAGGAAATTTTCCATCCACTCCAACCTCTTTGAAAGAATCCTACGCTTTTCCTATGCACAATCAAACATCATTACAATCCTGTAGTATCATAGTGGCATGCCAGTCTATTCCTACGTTTTGGAAATCCTGCGAATCAAAGAGGCCCCTATATGCTTAACTGATCCTTGTTCGTAGTTCAAATACCCTTATTTTCCTTTTAGATCAAAACTAGAAAGAATCTGCAAATGTTAACCTTTAAAAGAACAGGAAGTGCCTCGAAGGATTTGGCTTCATAACGATTGTTAGGGCTTTGTGCATGCTTGGCATAAATTAGGCTGGTACATACTTAACTACTTTGAGTTGTCGATGTACTACCATTCTACATCTGGTATGATTTTGGAGCCAGTGACCTGATCCTTTTGCCAAGAATCCTATAATGTATAATATATGAGTAGCCTTGGATTTGTCTACACCCATCAATATTTTAGTTGAAGTGATTATTATTGAAAATTCTGGAGCTTACTTTAAGCAACCTTCTGGGTGCTGTAGGCAAGAACCAAACCATGTAGTATGCACAATATAACATATCCTTCTGATTTGCATCCAGTCTTTGCTTTTCGAATATGTTCAGATCAGACTCATTCTAGTTGTCGTTCCATCAAAATCTAGTAATTCATTTTTTTAATGATGGGACGGTCATGTCACGAGTTGTTGGAAAACTCGTTTTGGATCATAGTACGATACTTGTGTTGTTAGACATTACATATCCAACAAAGCAATTATGCCTATGCGCAGGGAACATGTTAGTATATCTCGGTTTCTTCAATGTGGAATTCTTGTTGCATGGCATGGCACTGAACACATACATATAAGCCGTTGCCTTTCTCTCAATGCAGCATGGTTCACTCACTATCCGCCAGCCCATGACTGAGTATAGAAAGAAGCAACAGTCTCCATTTGTTCAAAGTTTGCATAATGCAACAGCGCAAGTAACAGTCTGCATTTGTCTGTGAATTTGATAGCAATCAAGCTGATTGTGACCAAGATTGATGCTCAAGGCATGACATAGATGCCTGATTCCTGAATTGATAAGTTCCAAGTTCCAAATGCTATAAGTTTCTTCTGAAGCAGAAGGTTTTGGGGACAGGTGATGCTAAGTCGGCGACCGCCCATTGTGAGGCAGTTTTTGTCATGGATGTTAGCTGTTCAGAAGATTTAGCTTGTCCTAGGCATGATGATATGTACATCATACATGTAACTTAGCAATACTATGCCTGGTGCGGCCGTGTAAGTAGCAATTGATTCTTTGATTCTCCTGCCGAGCAAACCTCACTTGTAGAAACATGATGTCAAATGTAATTTGTTTCTGCATTTCCTCAATGTGCAGTCATTACATTCTGTACAATGTAACGTAATTTTGTTGCTTAGAAACCGCAACACGTAGATTCAGAATCACACACCATTCAGAATTACAATAGCATAATAGCACAACAACACAACATAAAGTCAAGCAATAAAACATTCACAGATAACATGATAATTTCACCGAGGGAAGTAGCAAATGAATATTGTTTATTGTTCAATCTGAGGTCTGAAACTGGAATGAGCAAATGACCTTATGTACGACTATGTGAATGACATGACATATCTACAATTTTTGTTGAACTAAACGGACCTTCTCGAAGACATGATGTATCTAAAATATACTCCCTCCGTTCACATTATAATAAGATGTTCTAACTCTTCTTTTTCTGATTTGAATGCATATAGACGCATTTTAGTTTGTTTGCTCACTCATTTCAGTCCGTACATGGTCCATATTCAAATAGCCAAAACATCTTATATTTGTGATCGGAGGGAGTATATAACTAAACGGTACTAACATTGAAATCCGGCAGGTAACTGATTCAGACCTTGTTGTGATTGGAGGGAGTATACACTCCTTGTAATACTTTTTGTTTAGAACCCTTTTTACCATTGTTGAGTTGTTAAAGCAGAACATTTAGCTTGTCCTAGACATGATGGTATCTACATCATGTGTAACTTAGCAATACTATGCCTGGTGTGTCCATGTATCTGTTCCTTGATTCTCATCAAACCTCACTTAGTACATTTCACTTAACACACTGATACTAAAGACACCTCCAGATTTACAAATAGCTGAACAACGGAACATCAAAATGCAGACATAAAAAAGTTCACATATAACATGATACTTTAATTCAGAAAGGGAAGTAGCAAACCAGAACACAACTTATTGTTCAATATGAAGTCTGAAACTGGAATGAGGAAATGACCTTATGTACGACTACGGGAATGACATGACATATCTACAATTTTTTGGAGAACTAAACCGACCTTTTCAAAGACACATAACGAATCTAAATTATATCTAAACGGTGCTAGTTTTGAAATCCTGCAGTTAACCGACTCAGACCTTCGTGCCATCAGCATCAGTAGCATAAACCTGACCATATTCGCCCTTGTCATCCTCATCCTCATCCTCATCCAGATAGTCGGCCCTCGCATTAAGGGCCAGCATCTGGCAAACAAGCCAGAACAGAGCAGCGTCAAGGGCCAGGAAAGCGGCACCTCCAAAGAGGCCGGTCTTTGCGGTGGGACACAGGGTATCCATGTCGTGGTGAACGTTACTGGTGCGATGGTGACCCTCCGTGATCGTTGCCCAGAGCAGCATTGCAAAAGCCAGAGCTGACACCAGCCTGATTTCATAAGAACAGTTAGTAGAATGAACAATGTGAAACTTGATTACCATAAGTAAATTAGTATTAAGTGCAGGAGACAGCAGTGTGCATAATGTAATGATTCAATTAGTCATACAGGGGAAATATAACAGCTTGCGGAATTAAACACTCAAGCCTCAACCATCAATGGCAGAATTAAACACTTAAACATTAAACCTCAATAAATCCCCTAGAAAAATAATCCATTTAACTGAAGAAATAGAATGTTGGCAATGTTCAGCATTTATATGTGAAGTGTACACCATCAATAGAAATAAGGGTCCATCAAACAACTGACAATGCATAGCCAAACTTTGTCAAATGACAGCTCAACAGGTGAACCAACATCAGAACATTAGTTAGGTACTATTGCATCTAGTCCATATGAAACTCTTGGCCACAGAGCCAAAGGGAACTTACTCAGCAATAACAAAGAACACAGACAAGCTGGTGCTCTGAAATAACGCTCCACGAGGAACCGACTTGCCCTTGTACGGGTAAAAGATGGCAACGTGCCCAATGAAAGCAGCTAAGACAAGTGCCACAATGGACAGGCTTCCCATTGCTATCGTTGGGTCACTCGGGAACTTGCAGATGACAACATCCTTTCCCTTGATAGGAGTTCCATAAGGAGGCTGCATTAATGGAGAAACGAAATTCACACTGAGTTAAATTGTTCAGAAGAGATCCATAACAAGTTACAGTCAGCTAAGAGGAAATATGCAGTTTGAGGTTTCCATAATTAGTTTGATTATTATGCTCCCCTATACACAGCTGGACTGTTTCGAGTGAATTAAATAAATTTGATTATGGTCCTGGCATGAGACCCGAAATTCGCAGACCAATAGTCTTATTTGCAAAGGAGGTGGGTTCCTGAACTGATGTGTGCTAGTATTTTTTACTGAAAAGCATATTCTGGAACATGTACTGAATCCAGCACTCTCCACAAGAAAGTGCATGCCTGATTCATCATATAACAGATATAAACAACACAAACCTTTTTGTTTTCTGCGACGACGCCGAGCAGAAACGCGAGGAGGCCAAACAAGGAGACGGTGAGGGCGATCCCCTTCGCCGAAGTCAAACCCATGGCTCCTGCATAACAATGCACATATACCATCGGGTAAGAGAGACAACATCAATATCAATGCAACATTAAGGAATGTGTCATCACGACGGCATAGCAACAGCAGTAAATAAATGCAACTAGGCCTGATAAATAAACTGGCGCCAAACAAATAAATAAACTAGCAGTAAATGCCTGATATTTTCAGATTCTAAATGAGGACGGGTATATAAGTTGTCGAGGGGAATCTGCGCATCCGAAATTACGGTGGGGGACAACGAAAATGGTAGTGCTAGCATCAATCTATCGAGACCCGTCGCCGTCGCACCGGCCGACCGATTCCGGGTCCCGCTCCCCGCCGCCAGCCTGAGAAGCGACGCCGATCGGCGAAACCCGCTTCCCAACCGGAGGAGGGAGAACCGATGGACGGATGGATGGACCGGTCCGTGTCCTACTACTCCCATCCCATCCCATCCCCACCGGGCAACCAACGCGAAGAGACTGGAGAGAGGATCGAGATCGGGCCGGATTACCGTGGGCGGAGGCGTCGGAAGGAGGTGGCCGGGCTCCGCCGCGCGTGAATCTCTCTTCTCTTCTCCCCCCGCGTCCGCCACTCCTGCAATTCACGGCGGTGGGACGATGGAGGAAGAAAGGTCTGTGGTCAACTCCACCCCAGAGGCCACGGACGGATATAGCAGTGTGCGGTGTGAGGCTGCTAGTGGGGTCGGGTGGGCCCGACGAGGCCGCTTCGGACGGCACACGGTTGGGCTTTTCCGGGGAGCACGGGGAGAGCAGAAGGGAGAATCTGTGTCTTTGTTACAGAAAGACCGAATCTTGTTTAACTGATGATGAATCTCGCCTGAAAGGCTGGAAATCATTCTAACTGCCATTTGGATCTCTAGGGAATCCGTTGTTTTGTACAGTATATATATATAGAGAGAGAGCGCACGCTGATTTACTAGAATCAGATGATTGTTCGGGATTGAAAAACACATGCAACCTTGTTGTCGCCGAAATGGATGTATCTAAACATATTTTAGTGCTGGATACATATGTTTGAGCGGCGAGTAATTTCGGACAAAGGGAATAATAAGTAGAAAATGCAAACTTTTTCTAGGGAATGCCGTTTTCTAGGGAATGCCATCATGTAGGACGCCAAATCTCGAGCATTTTAAATTTCCAATGAGTCCGACTCAACAACAATCAGGGAGCATAAACTCCCCTATGCAGCGGCTAGGGTTTAGACGCCAAATCGCCGTCGAGTTCTACTTGAGAGCGGATGCCCCGTGGCCAAAAATTTTATCAGGGCGCTGATAAATCCCCAAATGCAGGGAGTATGTACCTGGAATAACCACCAAAATTGGTGTATACAACATAACAAGAAAGAACAAAAACATAGGTCCGAGAAAGTAAGTATGCATTTGAATGAAATTTGCCATGTGAGAGTGGAGATAATGGCCAACAACTAGGATTGGAACTTGCAATGGCCTAATTATCATCAAATAGCTTCTATTTCCGGGCACTAGAACGAAACCCCTTCTTACCGCAAGCTTTTAATAATATGGCATTACGTGCGACTATCTCCACTATAGAAAGGAAAAAAAGAGAGGATCAAATTTTCTAGTAAATATTAGAAAAAAGGCTTTCTACATAGGGATCGTAAAAACAATGATTTTTCCCTATCAGTTGTAGGAAGGAAGGACACTTCACGAGAATCAAAAAATTCATCATGAAGTTGCCAAGCATGGCTTTAAAAACAATCCATTAGGTATTAAATGGAATTGTTAGGGGCCAGGCACATTTGAAATGGACATAATGAAACAAGACTTCCAATGAGGGGGAAACCACATGGCAATTTCAAGAAAAAAAAATAACTTGTCATGCCCGTCTTTATAAAATACAAGAAAATAAAAACTTGACATTGGTATTTATCAAGAAGGTACACATTTGCCATTTTTTGACTATGCACAATAGGGTAAACCCCGATAGCAATTTTTATTAATTAATTAAATAAAGCAGCACAAAAAGTCTAAAAGGCTTGAGCTGAGCCAGAGAAAGCAAGAAAAAAAAGTAAGGATACGCCTAAAAAGAAAAAGAAAACAAAACAAAAATACATCAATTGTGCAAACCAAGCATTGAACAACACATCAAATTCCCTCTTAATCCTATGTTTTAAGAGACTGAGCTCATAGAGATAAGTATCTCTTGGTGATCCATAAAGACCAAGATGCCAGGATGATGACTTCCATGGAAAATGTCACGTGCAATTTGCTTCACATCTGCAATTGCTTCAAGGACAAGCATGTTATGAGATCTAGTACGGCAAACATAATCCCAACACTGGTCAACAAAGGGGCATGTCCAAAACAGATGTTGTAGTGTCTCCTCTTGCATACAAGAAAGTGTGGCGCAATTATACGGACCCAGGTGAAAAGTTTTCCTTCAAAGCAAATTCCCGGTATTTAATCTATCATGCAGGAGCATCCAAAAGAAAACCTTATGTTTCGGCTGACAGGAGCAGTTCCAAATCCATTTAAATTGAGGAGGTACTACTTGCAAACCATAATCACTCTATATGCTTGGGCAACCAAAAACACCCCACTGCCCATATATGTGTTCTCCCTAAGCTCAGAATTTCAGAGTGAGTCACACAAGTCTTCCCTTTGAGTAAATTCACCAAAAACTTGAGTAGAAAGTGGTAAGTGAAAAAAATCTTCCAGATAATCATGCTGAAGCACCTTATGGACTGTGATCCATTGATCATTGGCAAAAGAAAATAGATGAGGGAAAATAACTTGAAAACACTCAGTATGCCAAGGGTCAGAACAAAAGAACACACTCTGTCCATTCCCCACATGACACCTGGCAATGGATTTAAAGTTATCAACCAGGCCCAAATTTGCCTTCCACCAAAAAGATCTTTCCACATGAGTTCCAGGGAGCCTTCCATTACTGTATAGGATTCCCAAATCCGTTATAGAATTTATGCAAATTCTTCATGAGCAAAGCTTTATTCCGTACAAACATGTCTAGCACACCTAAGCCCTCTGATCCTTTGGTCTACAAACCGTTTTCCAAGCCACCATAACAGGTCTATGGTCTTCTAGGTCAGGGCCTCTCCAAAGACAATGCCTCAGATATTTGATAACCTAATGTTTAATTGTCACATGAACATCAATGTAGCCCACGAAAAATATTGTGAATGAAGCAAGAACTGATTTTACCAGGAGCAGTCTTCCAGCCATAGCCATGAAAGAAGCAATGCCCACTAGTTGCTTGGCCACTCTATTCACCAGAGGGAGGCACTGCTCAACAGTAGGCTTGGTCAGTCCAAGGGGCAGCCCCAGGTAAGTAAGAGGAAAGTGCCTCTTCTGCAGTTTAGGATATTGATGAACAATTCCACTCTTTCTTCAGCAATATTAATAGGAATGAGATTTGACTTATTGTAGTTAACTTTGAGCCCAGTTGCAGAAGCAAAAGTATTCAAAAGAGCTTTAAGGCAAAAAAAGTTGTCTAGCATCATCCTTCATCAGAACCAAGGTGTCATCAGCATATTGCACGATAGGGAAATTAGGACATGGTTGTACAAGCAGAGCTGGAGTAATGAGCCCCTGAGTCATGGCCTTATTAAGGAATGATTGAAGCATGTCAGCAGCTAATTAATACAAACATAGAGGAGAAAGAGGGTCTCCCTGTCTCACACTACTTTGAAGGAAATATGCCCTAGAGGCAATAATAAAGTTATTATTTATTTCCTTATTTCATGATAAATGTTTATTATTCATGCTAGAATTGTATTAACCGAAAACTTAGTACATGTGTGAATACATAGACAAAACAAAATGTCCCTAGTATGCCTCTACTTGACTAGCTCATTTATCAAAGATGGTTATGTTTCCTAACCATAGTCATGTGTTGTCATTTGATGAACGGGATCACATCATTAGGAGAATCATGTGATGGACAAGACCCATTCGTTAGCTTAGCATTATGATCATTACAGTTTCATTACTACTGCTTTCTTTATGACTTATACATGTTCCTCAGACTATGAGATTATGCAACTCCCGAAGGAGGAACACCTTGTGTGCTATCAAACGTCACAACATAACTGGGTGATTATAAAGATGCTCTACAGGTGTCTCCGAAGGTGTTTGTTGGGTTGGCATAGATCGAGATTAGGATTTGTCACTCCGTGTATCAGAGAGGTATCTCCGGGCCCTCTCGAAAATGCACATCACTATAAGCCTTGCAAGCAATGGGACTAATGAGTTAGTTGCGGGAGGATGCATTACGGAACGAGTAAAGAGACTTGCCGGTATGTTGTTATGCGGTTTGACCGATAAAGATCTTCGTAGAATATGTGGGAGCAAATATGAGCATCTAGGTTCCGCTATTGGTTATTGACCGGAGATATGTCTTGGTCATGTCTACATAGTTCTCGAACCCGTAGGGTCCGCACGCTTAACGTTCGATGACGATTTGTATTATGAGTTATGTGATTTGATGACCGAAGTTTGTTCGTAGTCCCGGACGAGATCACGGACATGACAAGGAGTCTCGAAATGGTCGAGACGTAAAGATTGATATATTAGAAGGCTATATTCAGAAATCGGAAAGGTTCCGAGTGATTCAGGTATTTTTTTCGGAGTACTGGAGAGTTACGGGAATTCGCCGGGGGAAGTAGTGGGCCTTCATGGGCCATACGGGAAAGGAGAGAAGGGCCTCAAGGGGTTGCCGCCCCCTCCCCCCATGGGCTGGTCCGAATTGGACTAGGACGGGGCAGCGCCCCCCTCCTTCCTTCTCCCCTCTTCCTCCTTCTCTTCCTTCTCCTAGTTGGAATAGGAAAGGGGGGGGCAAATCCTACTTGGACCGGGAGTCCAAGTAGGACTTCCCCCTTTTGGCGCGCCCCCTCTAGGCCGGCCTCCTCTTCCTCCCTCCTTTATATACGTGGGCAGGGGGTACCCCAAAGGCACTCCAAGATTTGTCTTAGCCGTGTGTGGTGCCCCCTCCACAGTTACACACCTCAGTCATATCTCGTACTGCTTAGGCAAAGCCCTGCGCCGGTAACTTCATCATCACCGTCGCCACGCCGTCGTGCTGACGGAACTTTCCCTCGGCCTCAACTGGATCAAGAGTACGAGGGACGTCATCGAGCTGAACGTGTGCTGAACGCGGAGGTGCCGTACGTTCGGTACTTGATCGGTTGGATCGCAAAGCAGTTCGATTACATCAACCGCGTTATTGAAACGCTTCCGCTTTCGGTCTATGAGGGTACGTGGACACACTCTCCCCTCTCGTTGCTATGCATCACCTAGATAGATCTTGCGTGATCATAGGAAAATTTTGAAATTACCGCGTTCCCCAACAGTGGCATCAGAGCCAGGTCTATGCGTAGATGTTATATGCACGAGTAGAACACAAAGAGTTATGGGCGATAATAATCATACTGCTTACCAGCATGTCATACTTTGATTCGGCGGTATTGTCGGATGAAGCGACTCAGATCGACATTACGTGTAAGCTTACGCGAGACTGGTTCTACCGACGTGCTTTGCACATAGGTGGCTGGTGAGTGTCTGTTTCTCCAACTTTAGTTGAATCGAGTGTGGCTACGCCCGATCCTTGTTGAAGGTTAAAACAGTACACTTGACAAAAAATCGTTGTGGTTTTGATGCGTAGGTAAGAACGGTTCTTGCTAGAAGCCCGTAGCAGCCATGTAAAACTTGCAACAACAAAGTAGAGGACGTCTAACTTGTTTTTGCAGGGCATGTTGTGATGTGATATGGTCAAGACGTGATGAGATAAAATTTGTTGTATGAGATGGTCATGTTTTGTTAAAGTTATCGGCAACTGGCAAGAGCCTTATGGTTGTCTCTTTATTGCATAAGATGCAAGCGCCATATAATTGCTTTACTTTATCGCTATGCGATAGTAATAGTTGCAAAAGCAATAGTTGACGAGACGACCATGTGATGACACGTTGATAGAGATCAAGATGATGGAGATCATATGGTGTCATGCTGGTGACGATGGAGATCATGATAGTACTTTGGAGATGGAGATCATAAGCACAAGATGATGATGGCCATATCATGTCACATATTTTGATTGCATGTGATGTTTATCTTTTATACATCTTATTTTGCTTAGTACGGCGGTAGCATTATAAGATGATCCCTTACTAAATTTCAAGGTATAAGTGTTCTCCGTGAGTATGCACCGTTGCGACAGTTCCTCGTGCGGAGACACCACGTGATGATCGGGTGTGATAAGCTCTACATTCACATACAACGGGTGCAAGCCAGTTTTGCACACGCAGAATACTCGGATTAAACTTGACGAGCCTAGCATATGCAGATATGGCCTCGGAACACTGGAGACCGAAAGGTCAAGCGTGAATCATATAGTAGATATGATCAACATAGTGATGTTTACCATTGAAAACTACTCCATCTCACGTGATGATCGGACATGGTTTAGTTGATTTGGATCACGTGATCACTTAGATGATTAGAGGGATGTCTATCTAAGTGGGAGTTCTTAAGTAATATGATTAATTGAACTTTAATTTACAATGAACTTAGTCCTGACAGTATTTTGCAAATTATGTTGTAGATCAATAGCTCGCATTGTAGCTTCCCTATGTTTTTATATGTTCCTAGAGAAAACTAAGTTGAAAGATGATAGTAGCAATGATGCAGACTGAGTCCGTGATCTGAGGTTTATCCTCATTGCTGCACAGAAGAATTATGTCCTTGATGCACCGCTAGGTGAAAGACCTATTGCAGGAGTAGATGCAGACATTATGAATGTTTGGCTAGCTCAATATGATGACTACTTGATTGTTTAGTGCACCATGCTTTACGGCTTAGAACCGGGACTTCAAAAACATTTTTTTGAAACGTCACGGAGCATATGAGATGTTCCAAGAGCTGAAATTGGTATTTTAGACTCATGCCCGTGTCAAGAGGTATGAGACCTCTAACAAGTACTTTGCCTAAAAGATGAAGGAGAATTGCTCAACTAGTGAGCATGTGCTCAGAATGTCTGGGTACTACAATCACTTGAATCAAGCGGGAGTTAATCTTCCAGATGAGATAGTGATTGACAGAGTTCTCTAGTCACCATCACAAAGTTACTGGAACTTCGTGATGAACTATAGTATGCAAGGGATGACAAAAACAATTCCCGAGCTCTTCGTGATGCTGAAATCGAGGAAGGTAGAAATCAAGAAATAGCATCAAGTATTGATGATTTACAAGACCACTAGTTTCAAGAAAAGGGCAAAGGGAAAGAAACGAAACTTCAAGAAGAATGGCAAGCAAGTTGTCACTCCCGTGAAGAAGCCAAAAGCTGGACCAAAGCCTTAAATTGAGTGCTTCTACTAAAGGAAATGGTCACTGGAAGTGGAAATGCCCTGAATAATTGGTGGATAAGAAGGATGTCAAAAGTGAACAAGGGTATATTTGATATACAGGTTATTAATGTGTACCTTACTAGTGTTTATAGTAACCCCTGGGTATTTGATACTTGTTCGATTGCTAAGATTAGTAACTCGAAATAGGAATTACAGAATAAACAGAGACTAGTTGACGGTAAAGTGACGATGTGTGTTGGAAGTGGTTCCAAGATTAATATGATCATCACCGCACACTCCCTATACTTTCAAGATTAGTGTTGAACCTAAATAAATGTTATTTGGTGTTTGCATTGAGCATAAATATGATTAGATCATGTTTATTGCAATACGATTATTCATATAAAACAGAGAATAAATTGTTATTCTATTTACATGAATAAAACCTTCTATGGTCATACACCCAATGTTGATGGTTTATTGAATCTTGATCGTAGTGATACACTTAATATTGATGCCAAAAGATGCAAAGTTGATAATGATAGTGGAACATATTTGTAGCACTGCCGTTTGGGTCATATTGGTGTAAAGCGCATGAAGAAACTCCATAAAGATGGACTTTTGGAATCACTTGATTATGAATCATTTGATGCTTGCGAACCGTGCCTTATGGGCATGATGACTAAAACTCCGTTCTCCGGAACAATGGAACGAGCTAGTGACTTAAAAAAACAATACATACCGATGTATGCAGTCCAATGAGTGTTGATGCTCGTGGCGGTATCGTTATTTTCTGACCTTCGCAGATGATTTGAGCAGATATGGGTATATCTATTTAATGAAACACAAGTCTGAAACATTTGAAAAGTTCAGATAATTTCAGAGTGAAGTGGAGAATCATCATAACAAGAAAATAAAGTTTCTACGATCTGATCGTGGAGGAGAATATTTGAGCTACGAGTTTGGCCTTCATATAAAACAATGTGGAATAGTTTCACAGCTCACGCCACTTGGAACACCACAGCGTAATGGTGTGTTGGAACGTCGTAACCACACTTTATTGGATATGGTGCGATCTATGATGTCTCTTACCGATTTACCACTATCATTTTGGGGTTATGCACTAGAGATAGCTGCATTCACTTTAAATAGGGCACCATCATAATCCATTGAGACGACGCTTTATAGACTGTGGTTTGGCAAGAAACCAAAGTTGTCGCTTCTTAAAGTTTGGGGCTGCGATGCTTATGTGAAAAAGCTTCAACCTGATAAGCTCAAACCCAAATCGGAGAAGTGCGTCTTCATAGGATACCCAAAAGGAAACTGTTGGGTACACCTTCTATCACAGATCCGAAGGAAGATATTCGTTGCTAAAAATGGATCCTTTCTAGAGAAGGAGTTTCTCTTGAAAAAAGTGAGTGGGAGGAAAGTAGAACTTGATGAGGTAATTGTAGCTTCTCCCAAATTGGAAAGTAGTTCATCACAGAAATCGGTTCCAGCGATTCCTACACCAATTAGTGAGGAAGCTAACGATGATGATCATGCAACTTCAGATCAGGTTACTACAGAACCTCGTAGGTCTTCTAGAGTACGGTACGCACCAGAATGGTACGGTAATCCTATTCTGGAAGTCATGTTACTAGACCATGATGAACCTACAAACTATGAGGAAGCGATGATGAGCCCAGATTCCGCGAAATGGCTTGAGGCCATGAAATCTGAGATGGGATCCATGTATGAGAACAAAGTGTGGACTTTGGTGGACTTGCTCGATGATCGGCAAGCCATAGAAAATAAATGGATCTTCTGGAGGAAGATGGACGATGATAGTAGTGTTACTATCTACAAAGCTCAACTTGTTGTGAAAGGTTTTCGACAAGTTCAAGGAGTTGACTACGATGAGACTTTCTCACCCATAGCGATGCTTAAGTCTGTCCGAATCATGTTAGCAATTGGCGCATTTTATGATTATGAAATTTGGCAGATGGATGTCAAAACTGCATTCCTGAATAGATTTCTGGAAGAAGAGTTGTATATGATACAACCAGAAGGGTTTGTTGATCCAAAAGGTGCTAACAAAGTGTGCAAGCTCCAGCTAGTGATCCATTTATGGACTGGTGCAAGCCTCTCGGAGTTGGAATAAACACTTTGATAGTGTGATCAAAGCATATGGTTTTATACAGACTTTTGGAGAAGCTTGTATTTTCAAGAAAGTGAGTGGGAGCTCAATAGCATTTCTAATATTATATGTGGATGACATATTGTTGATTGGAAATGATAGAATTTCTGGATAGCATAAAGAGATACTTGAATAAGAGTTTTTCAATAAAAGACCTCGGTGAAGCTGCTTACATATTGGGCATCAAGATCTATAGAGATAGATCAAGATGCTTAATTGGACTTTCACAAAATAACATACCTTGATAAAGTTTTAAAGAAGTTCAAAAAGGATTAGTCAAATAAAGGGTTCTTGCCTGCGTTACAAGGTGTAAACTTGAATAAGACTCAAAGCCCGACCACGGCAGAAGATAGAAAGAGAATGAAAGTCATTCCCTATGCCACAGTCATAGGTTCTATAAAGTATGTTGTGCTGTGTACCAGACCTATTCTGTACCTTTCCATGAGTTTGGCAAGGGGGTACAATAGTGATCTAAGAGTAGATCACTGGACAGCGCTCAAAATTATCCTTAGTGAGGACTAAGGAAATGTTTCTAGGTGATGGGGGTGATAAAGAGTTCGTCGTAAAGAGTTAAGTCGATGCAAGCTTTTATACCGATCCAGATGACTCTAAGTCTCAATATGGATACATATTGAAAGTGGGAGCAACTAGCTAGAGTAGCTCTATGCAGAGCATTGTAGACGTAGAATATTTGCAAAATACATACGACTCTGAATGTGACAGACCCGTTGACTAAACTTCTCTCATAAGCAAAACATGATCACACCTTAGTACTCTTCGGGTGTTAATCACATTGTGATGTGAACTAGATTATTGACTCTAGTAAACCCTTTGGGTGTTAGTCGCATGGCGATGTGAACTAATCAAATAAATATCTGAACTATTGGTGTTAAACCACATGACGATGTGAACTAGATTATTGACTCTAGTGCAAGTGGGAGACTGAAGGAAATATGCCCTAGAGGAAATAATAAAGTTATTATTTATTTCCTTATTTCATGATAAATGTTTATTATTCATGCTAGAATTGTATTAACCGAAAACTTAGTACATGTGTGAATACATAGACAAAACAAAGTGTCCCTAGTATGCCTCTACTTGACTAGTTCGTTTATCAAAGATGGTTATGTTTCCTAACCATAGACATGTGTTGTCATTTGATGAACAAGATCACATCATTAGGAGAATGATGTGATGGACAAGACCCATTCATTAGCTTAGCATTATGATCATTGCGGTTTCATTGCTACTGCTTTCTTCATGACTTATACATGTTCCTCAAACTATGAGATTATGCAACTCCCGAATACCGGAGGACCTTGTGTGCTATCAAACGTCACAATGTAACTGGGTGATTATAAAGATGCTCTACATGTGTCTCCAAAGGTGTTTGTTGGGTTGGCATAGATCGAGATTAGGATTTGTCACTCCGTGTATCGGAGAGGTATCTCTGGGCCCTCTCGGTAATGCACATCACTATAAGCCTTACAAGCAATGTGACTAATGAGTTAGTTGCGGGATGATGCATTATTGAACGAGTAAAGAGACTTGCCGGTAACGAGATTGAACTAGGTATGATGATACTGATGATCGAATCTCGGGCAAGTAACACACCGATGACAAAGGGAACAACGTATGTTGTTATGCGGTTTGACCGATAAAGATGTTCGTAGAATATGTGGGAGCCAATATGAGCATCCAAGTTCCACTATTGTTTATTGACCGGAGATATGTCTCGGTCATATCTACATAGTTCTCGAACCCGTAGGGTCCACACGCTTAACGTACGATGACGATTTGTATTATGAGTTATGTGATTTGATGACTGAAGTTTTTTAGGAGTCCCAGATGAGATCACAGACGTGACGAGGAGTCTCGAAATGGTTGAGACGTAAAGATCTATATATTGGAAAGCTATATTCGGACATCGGAAAGGTTCCGAGTGATTCGGGTATTTTTCGGAGTACCGGAGAGTTACTGGAATTCACTGGGGGAAGTACTGGGCCTTAATGGGCCATACGCGGAAGGAGAGAAGGGCCTCAAGGGGTGGACGCGCCCCCCATGGGATGGTCCGAATTGGACTAGGAGGGGGCAGCGCCCCCCTCCTTCCTTCTCCCCTCTTCCTCCTTCCCTTCCTTCTCCTAGTTGGAATAGGAAGGGGGGGTGAATCCTACTTGGACCGGGAGTCCAAGTAGGACTCCCCCCTTTTGGCGCGCCCCCTCTAGGCCGGCCTCCTCTTCCTCCCTCCTTTATATACGTGGGCAGGGGGGTACCCCAAAGGCACTCCAAGATTTGTCTTAGCCGTGTGCGGTGCCCCCTCCACAGTTACACACCTCAGTCATATCGTCGTAGTGCTTAGGCGAAGCCCTGCGATGGTAACTTCATCATCACCGTTGCCACGCCGTCGTGCTGACGGAACTCTCGCTCGGCCTCAACTGGATCAAGAGTACGAGGGATGTCATCGAGCTGAACGTGTGCTGAACGCGGAGGTGTCGTACGTTCGGTACTTGATCGGTTGGATCGCGAAGAAGTTCGACTACATCAAGTGTTATTGAAACGCTTCCGCTTTTCTATGAGGGTACGTGGACACACTCCCCTCTCTTTGCTATGCATCACCTAGACAGATCTTGTGTGATCGTAGGAAAATTTTGAAATTACCGCTGAAAGGATCGATACGGTCGACTAGGGGGGGGGGGTGAATAGGAGACTACAAATTTTAATCTTTCTTGTATATTTTAAGGTTTAGCGGATAAAAGAGTTCTCTAGATATGCAACTAGGTGAATGCTACCTATATGACAAGTAAGCTCCAAGATAAATATGCTAGGCAACAAACTACTTAGCAAGCCAACAAGCATACAACAACAAGGAAAGGTGCGGGAAAGGATTAACCACAAGTGAGATGAGGACGCGGATTTTAACCCGAAGTTCACTCTTCCTTGGGGAAGAGCTAATCTCCGTTTGGAGCGGTGCCGGAGCCAAAGCTATGGAATGCCACCAAGGCTCACCGATTCTCCTTCGAGTCACCCCAACGGATGAGCCTCGAATCACTCGAGGTTGGTCTTGAAGGCGACCACCACACCTTTACAAACTTCTCCGAGCACACCACAAGCAAGGAAGCTTCCGGAGGAACCTCTAGCCGCCTAGGAGCCCAAGCTCCAAGAGTAACAAGTCAATGGGAAGAAATGTTGCGGGGAACGCGATTTGGTTTGGTCAAGATGTAGATCGGGTCTTGCTCTCCCAATCCCCAAAGTTTCAACAAGTTTGGGTGGAGGGATTGAGAGTATTGAGCAAAAGGAGGTGTAGCAATGGTGGAGCTCAACAAGACATTAGGGTTAAGGGTTGGAGGTGGAAGAAGGCCCTTTATATAGTGTGCAGGGGCTGGTGGGGATTTCTGCCCGTTGGACCCCGTGCGCACGGGCTAAGTCAGCCCCGTGCGCACGGGGTACTCAGAGACAATCACACCACCCCGTGTGCACGGGGGTCAAAAGACCCCGTGACCCCGTGCGCACGGGGTACCCAGAGAGTTACGCAGACTCCCGTGCGACGGGGTCAATCAGACTTCCGTGTGCACGGGTACCCAAGAACTTTCTGTTAACTTCTGAGTACCACAGCATACACACTAGGCCCTTATTAGATGCTCGGAGTGGGAAGGGTAAGAGAGTGAGGCTCGGCAATGGCATTCCCACACCCACATTTATCCACACGACCCTCTTGATAGTGCGGTCTTTCCTACGACTCGAAGCAAACCAAAACTAAACCTTCGAAGCGTCGAAAGACAACGCCTTTGTCCTTTTTGAAATGGGGGGGTCGCACATCTCCATCGCGGGCACTTAGAACCAATAACCTGAGATAAACTTTAGCAACCGATATTAGTTCAACGAACCACATTGTCATCACACCAAAATAAAGCATAAGTGCCACTTAGCACTTTCAATCTCCCCCTTTTTGGTGCATTGATGACAACGTGGTTAGAGCATGGCAAGGAGGATAAACAGATAGAAAGCCATGGAACAAATAATGATCATGATAGCTCCCCCTAAAAGTGTGCCCGAAAACAAGAATGCATCTAGAACACTCATAGGAGGTTCAACCAAGATCATTATAGAAACGTCATGAGTTTCAACAAAATAAACCTATAACGGTGCCTAGAACTCATGACACAGTGTGGGAGAGCAAATAATGTGAGACCCAATAAGCATAAGAGGATAATGGCAAGGTTCAATAATAAAGCTAGAGACTCACAACCACACAGACAGACGGTAAATAAGAGTATCTCAAGCCAACTAAAACCAACCAACAACGAGAAACACGAGGCTTGAGATCTCAACACACCCACGAACGCACACCACACACCACTTCTCCCCCTTTGTCATCAAGACAACAAAAAGGAGACAAATGGTGACACAAGACCCATTAGACAAGAGGAGGAGCACTCGAGGCATCATCATCATCATCAAAACGCCACCCGCCATTGGGAAAGACCGAGCAAAGGGCCTCACTGCCGACGCCCTCGAACCAGACCGACCTCCTCACCAGCAGCGGCCCTCGCTGCCTTCTGCTCACGCCGAACAAGCTTATCCTTGTTGATTTCCTTGATCTGACGACGCTGAATGGACTGACACATCTTGAACATGTTGCTCAAGGTCTTGAACAGTGACTTCTTCTCTCCCTTGGCAAAGATGGCCTCAGAACCAACAGACTTGGCGCGACCGCGAGGGATCCGTGCAGTAGAGGACATGCCTGGAGTGTAGGTAGCACGATCCTCAGGCCTAGGGTTGCGCCCCTTCTTGATAGGCACATAGGGAGCAGGAGCAGCAGGGGTCCAGTTGGAGTTGTGCTTGGGAACAGAAGTCTTGAAGCCGGCAATGTACTTTGCTGGACAGACGGTCTCAATCAATGCCTGTATGAAAGGAGCATAGATCAAGGACTTGTTCTCTTGAACACACTGACGCAGCTCGTAGTACATGAAGTCCAGAACATCCACTTTCTTCTTCTGATGAAGATACACAAAGACATCAAGCATGGAGCTCCGAATGTTATGGGAATCCCCAGCCTTTGGAGTGAGGGTATACCTCAGGATATGGCGCATGGTATCATAGAGGGGCAAGAGGTCTTTGATTGACCCAGTGACAAATGACTTCTCTTGTTTGTAAGCAAAGGCAATCTCATCTTTAGTGCGCTGCCCACTTTCCCGAACCACGCCAAACTCATCAAAAACGGTCTCTTCATCCATGAACGGGTAGAGAATGATCTCAGAGAACTTTGCCATAGGAGCTGAGCACTGATGCATTCCGGACATCCAGGTGAGGGTGCGAGCAGAATCATTGGAGAAGTATAGAGTGGCAAAGAACTGCATCACTGGATCTTCATTATAGGGGTGGTTGAAGGTGACAAACGGAATCGGACCCAGTCGTCCAAGAGCGGAGTACACACCGGGATACAGATGGTCATTGTCGCGCAAACTCTCAGTGTTGACTTGCTTGTGAGGGGCAAACTTCTTGGACTTGGTCATAAGAAGCTCATGATAGACCCTTTGCTGAAACTCATTCTTGAACCGGGGATCCACTCCCATACCAGTGGCAGCAACATACGGATGGCTCTGTCTCTCAGCCCAGATTTCTGGCTTGGTCCACTTGACAAGAGGAAAATTCCAGAGGTCACGCTCGCCCGGAATGGCTTGCTCCGGACTAGACCCCTCATCCTCTTCTTCATCTTCCTCACCACGATCATCTTCTTCTTATATCTCATCATCATTATTGGGATTGGCATAGTAAACATCATCTTGCGAGTCATAATCTTCCTCAGAATTGTCGGAAGCTTCTACAACGGGCCCCTTTGAGGCAGCACGTCGAACACGGCCCCGACTGCACCTGCACTCTGACCCGTGCCTTCGACGGTGACGACGAGCAATGGTGAAGTCCTCTGATCCTCTTTTTCCACGCTTGCGATGAAGCTCAGACCTCTTGTCAGCGGAGTCTGAAACACACACAAACACCCAACAACACAAAGCACGAACCACAAATGAGTACAAGTGCAAGATGAATGGCAAGGGGATAGACAAAAATCTAGGCTAAAAGTTCCTGGATAGCCCGTGCACACGGGGGTTTAGACCCCGTGGGCACGGGGGTCCCGTGCGCACGGTACAGGACCGTGGACACGGGGCCCCATGTGCACGGGGGTCAAACACTCCATGGACACGGGGTCTCCCAGCCGCAACCACTACCAGAATGAACTCCAGGAGTGGGTGAAGCAAAGAGACCAGAGGATCTAAGCACTAGAGTTCTATCTACCAACATTTGAGTTCAAACAAATCTAGGGAGCAAAGAAACCCTAAAGCTAGAGAAAAAGAAAGAAACCCAAGGAAGAAGACCAAGGAGGCAGGACCAACCGGAAGAGGACCGCATCTGGATGCCGATCCACCGAGGAAGAACCCCGACGAAGCCCGGAGGAGCTCCGGCGAGGGGAGGCGACGGCGGCGGCGCTGGAGGCTGTCTGGGGAGTGGAGGGGGCGAATGGGTGGAAAGGAGCCCGAGCCACCCCCATGCCCCACCTTCAGGACCAGAAACCGCAGACCCCGTGCGCACGGGCTAAGAGATACCCGTGCGCACGGGGATCCCGTGCACACGGTACAAAGCCCGTGGGCACGGGGGCCCCCGTGAGCACGGTACAGCCCCGTGCGCATGGGGTACTCAGGAACTTGACATGAGTGGACTTGTTTTAAAATACAGGGCTGAGTGTATACTCTTACCCCTACTTCACAAAGCACTCGGTCGATATTTCTGAATACGCCGCGAGGAAAGACCTATCGCTATGGAAAGGGAATATGTGGAGCACTTGTACCAAAAGAGAAGTAGGAAGAACAAAACAAAAAAAAAGAAAAGAAACAACACACCACACAGGCGAAACAAACACGGACACAACCCTCAAGCGAGGGCGGTGGCCAAGGCCACCATGTTTGAGTTTACTTGGTATGGCACCGCGAAGATATGAACCTTGGGCCCAAGACCAATACTCATCTTTGAAGCACAAGTACCACCTAAAGTGGCTAATGTGAAAGATTTAGTTTGATTTATGCACTTCCAGGATAAGATATCTCATGGGTTGAGCTAGCTCCCCCTAGACATGTGCCTACATCTAAGCAAGATAGTACATGAGTATGTGTGTATGAGCAAGAGTTTCATCTGAAGTTACTAATATCCACGATATTTAGCTCATGCCTTAACTCCCGGAATCTTGCTTCGTCAAGAGACTTGGTGAAAATGTCTGCAAGTTGATTCTCGGTGTTGACATGGAGTAACTCAATGTTTCCCTTGGCCACATGATCTCTAATGAAATGATGACGAATCTCAATATGCTTGGTCTTGCTATGTTGAACCGGATTCTCTGCGATCTTGATGGCACTCTCATTGTCACACCACAGAGGCACTTTGTCACATTTGACACCATAATCCATCAAAGTTTGCCTCATCCACAATAATTGTGCACAACAACTTCCGGCAGCAATATACTCGGCTTCGGCTGTGGAGAGAGATATACAATTTTGCTTCTTTTAAGACCAACTTACCAACGAGCTTCCTAAAAATTGACATGAACCAGAGGTGGACTTGCGATCAACCTTGTCTCCGGCCCAATCCGAATCCGAGTAACCCATTAACTCAAATGAAGATCCCTTGGGATACCAAAGGCCTAAGTTTGGGGTATGAACCAAATATCGAAGGATCATTTTCACTGCCGAATAGTGGCTCTCCTTAGGAGCAGATTGAAATCTTGCACACATACACACACTCAACATAATATCTGGCCTAGATGCACAAAGGTAAAGCAGGGAACCGATCATAGAGCGATATACCTTTTGATCCACTTCTTTACCATTTGGATCAAGATGAAGTTGACCATTTGTGGCCATGGGTGTCTTCTTTGGCTGGATATCTTGCATTTTGAATCTCTTGAGCATGTCTTGGATATAACGAGATTGATTGATGAAGGTTCCGCCTCTTAATTGCTTCACTTGAAAACCGAGAAAGAACTTCAACTCTCCCATCATGCTCATCGCAAATTCCTTAGTCATAAGATTCTCAAACTCAACGTTAATAGCATGGTTAGTTGACCTAAAGATAATATCATCAACATATATTTGGCAGACAAACAACTCTCATTTTACCCTCTTTGTAAAGAGAGTGGAATCTATTACTCCAATCTGGAACCCTTTCTCGCTTAGGAACGCCGTAAGGTGATCATACCAAGCACGAGGTGCTTGCTTGAGTCCATAAAGTGCCTTATGGAGTTCATAAACGTGAGAGGGATGATCGGGGTCTTCAAAACCGGGAGGTTGCTTGACATACACTAACTCCTTAAGAGGACCATTAAGAAAAGCGCTCTTAACATCCATTTGATATCTTATATTTACTAATTGGAGGCACCATTCAAGTCCTCTCATTAATCCACATCATCAAATTTAATTACACCGTTAGATTTTAGAATTTACGCTCAGGATAAAAGGAAAACTTGCGTAACATAATTGGTCCCTATCCCACAAAAAAGGCATCTGACACGTCAACATTAGTGTTATACAAACGTTAAAAAAATGGCTCCATCCATAAAAACTCCAACAAAAAAAAAGGCTTCCATCCATAAAAAACTTGAAAAAAAGGAAATAAATCTACGTCCAGAAAAAGGAGTCCTTTAAAAACTACATCACCACGTATAGAAAAAGAGTCCTTAACACGTTCAGTTTCCACACAAAAAAACATCCACGTCCAGGACACAAAACCACGTGCCTTCTCTCTTGAAAAACAAAATGACTTTAAACAACACCACTTACTTAGTTGGGATTAACCACGTACGTATTAAAAAAAGATTCCACGTTCAAGATTTAAAACAACACGTGTCTTCTTCCATGAAGAGAAACAAAAAAAATAGATCTAACCCACACGTAAAAAAATAGTCCTTTTAAGACCCACGTCCTATTCCCACACAAAAAATGCCCACGTCCATTCTCCTAAAAAAGTACCTATGTCCAAGACACAATAATCGTGTGGCTTCTTACTCAAAATGGAAAAAAGATTTTCAAGAACACGTACAAGATAGGATTGAGCCCACATGTATTAAAAAGAGAGTCCTTACGATTTAAAAAAAAAGACTCCTTATCGCCCATGCCCACATGTCAGAAAAGATACATCCACGCCCAATATAAAAATAACCAGGTGCCTTCTTCCATGGAAAACGAAAAAAATATACATACAAATAAGTGGTCATTGGCTCTCTCCCAATCCTGTTCCTCTGCAGCCTTTTAGTCTCACTTTTCCAACTACAACAATCCATGTTGTAAATTTCGAAAAATATATACATGTTGTAAATTAAGTGTATTCTACCTCATGCTTTGAATCTCCTTTTCAGGTTCAGGAATCCATCATGTATATGTAAGTACATGATCTTACCCCACGATGGTGATTTAGCACCTAAGATCATTTCGAGCAATCTTGAATGTATACCCATGTACATGATGTTATCCCATGATATGAACTTTGAAGTTGTTATATTTTCCTTTTTGCACAATTCAATCTATAATACATATGATTTACTTTTATATATGCTAGCTCTGAAAATAAACCTCTCATAATATATATATTATTTGCTACAGTACCATGTATGTTGGTAGAAAACAATGGACAATGTTGTCTATACAATATATTCTTAAATAAAAAAACCAGGTGCAACCCAATGTCCTTGAGGGACACCTTCCTTTTAAATGTTGTACACATGTAAAATCTAATCCATGAAGCCAAGGGTTTTAAGATCAAATTTTACCATAATTCAGTGGCAAAAAACGAAAATATATGTTTTTAGATAGAGAAAAGGAATATATATGTTATAGTTGGGGCTCTTGATCATATACCTTTTAAAACTTATATATCACGAATACATGATACATGCAACAACATTTATATTTATGACCATGTTGTCTACCAACATAATCATAACAATCAAATAATAAAATGTTCATATTACTGTCCTACATTTCTAATTGGTACCCACTTTTTCATATATAATATTATAAAAGTGCTAGCCTGTGCAGATGCACGGGTTAATGACTAGTAATTTGAAATCATGATGAGAGGCATAAGCAAGTAAGATGCGAATGGATTCGAGACGGGCAACGGGGGCAAACGTTTCACCAAAGTCCAAACCTTCAACTTGGGTGAAACCTTGTGCCACTAACCTTGCCTTGTTCCTTATTACTTGTCCATATTCATCTTGTTTGTTCTTGAAAATCCACTTTGTTCCAATGACATTATGAAATTCCTTGGGTCTTTCTACAAGGGTCCATACTTTGTTGCGTGTGAAGTTGTTGAGTTCTTCATGCATGGCATCTATCCAATCCGGATCGTCAAGTGCATCTTCCACCTTAAGGGGTTCAACATAAGATAAAACGAGTGATGTTCACAAAAGTTTGCCAAACGTCTACGAGTAGTTACCCCCTTTTTGATGCTTCCGTAGATGTTCCCGGTGAGGTGTTGAAGATGTTTCAGCTTGGCGGCCACTTTTTGCTCTTTGCGGTCAAGCTCTTCTTCACTTGGTTTTGGACTTGATGAGGAGGCTTGCCCTTGAGATTGCTTTAGCCTTGGAGGCACTCTTCTATTTGCAACCACAGGTTCTTGCTCTGTAGGAAGTGATGTCGATGAAGACACATGTGGTTGGGGTTGATCTTGATCCTGATCATGACTTTGAGCTTGATCTTGAGCCTCAACGATTGGTTCTTCATTATTCGGATGAGTTTGCTCTTGATCTTGCTCAGGAATATAAGGGTCTTGATCTTGTTCTTGGATAGGTTCATTATTTCCCGAAGCATCTTGGACAAGTGGCGTTGGTGATGACTTCCCTTGAGGAGAATCCTCAAGAGGGGCTCTTACTCCTTCTTCTTCTACTTGGACATGGGGTGTTTCTTGTGGGAGAATGCGGCCTATCCCCATTGTCCTTATAGCTTGTGAAGGAGCCTCATCACCTACAACACTAGGAACAATTTGCTCCATGCAGGAGCCGTTATCTTCATCAAACTCCACATTTACCGTTTCCTCAATGCATCCGGTGGATTTATTGAGAACTCGGTAAGCATGAGAGTTTGATGCATATCCAACAAATATGCCCTCATAAGTTCTAGACTCAAATTTAGCTAACCGGGATTTTTTGTTTAAAATGAAACACTTACAACCGAATACCCAAAAGTATTTGACGTTGGGCTTTCTCCCGATTAGGAGCTCATAAGGGGTCTTGTTCTTGATCTTGCGGAGATAAAGTCGGTTTGAAGCATGGCACGCGGTGTTGATGGCTTCTGCCCAAAGCTTGTATGGTGATTTGTACTCATCAAGCATGGTCCTAGCCATCTCAATAAGAGTCCAATTCTTCCTCTCCGCAACCCCATTCTGTTGGGGAGTATATGGTGACGCATATTGGTGCTTTATCCCCTCTTCACTCAAGAAATCATCCATTGTATAGTTTTTGAACTCGGTGCCATTGTCACTCCGGATTGCCTTCATCTCACAGTTATGTTGACGTTGAGCTTCTTTGGCAAAGTTGATGAAGGTTTCTTGAGTTTCATCTTTAGTCTTGAGAAAGAACACCCAAGTATATCTTGTGAAGTCATCAACAATGACAAGGCAATATCTCCTTCCTCCCAAACTATCATATGTGGGAGGCCCAGAAAGATCCAAATGGATAAGCTCGAGGGGCCTCAAGGTGGTGATGATAGTCTTCACCTTGTGAGCTTTTTCATGAAGCTTTCCGACAATGCAAGCACTACAAGGATGATCTTTGGCAAAAGACACATTGGTTAGTCCAAGAATGTGCTCCCCCTTTAAGAGAGCTTGTAAATTTCTCATGCCCACGTGGGCTAGTCTACGGTGCCATAGCCACCCCACGTTGGCCTTGGCCATTAGGCATGTTGCAAGATGAGTTTTCTTTTAGAAATCAACCACGTAAAGGTTGTCTTCAACATGCCCAACAAAGACCACTTTGAGATTGCTTCTCTTAAAGACGGTCACATGGAATTCACCAAAATGTGAATCATATCCGGCACAAGCCAATTGAATAGTTGAAAGTAAATTGTAGTGAAGGGATTGGACAAGCATGACATTTGAAAGAGATGAATCATTAGAGATTACCACCTTGCCCAAACCCAATACCTTGCCCTTGCTATTGTCACCGAAGGAGATGTTCGAAGAGGCCTTGAGTGAATCAACGAACTCCACGAGCATCTCCCTTTCTCCGGTCATATGATTTGTGCATCCACTGTCGATCACCCATTGAGTTCCACCGGAGACATAGTCCTACAATAATCAAGCTTTGGTTATAGGTACCCATTTTGCAATGGGTCCTGGAGAGTTAGCAACAAGGATCTTGGGAACCCAAATAGTCCAAGCATAATCATCATAGTTAGTTCCAACAAATTTTGCAAAGGTATGACCATCATCTCCTCTCATGAGTACGTATGATGGATTGTTCTTGCCGACAAAATTCTTGGGAATGGCCTTGTCCCTAATGACCTTTCCATTCCCAACACCCTTTAATTCCTTCTCCTTCTCCTTGTGCCCTTCATGCACAAACACTACCTTTTGGGGAAGGGAAGGAGTCGGACCGATTTTCTTGTTGGTCTTCTTCTTCTTTTTCTTACCACTCTTGGATGCAGGATTAAACCCAACTCCCTCCTTGGCAACACACTCCTTTTGGTTGCTCAAGAGGTCGTTTAGATTTTTCTCCCCTTGGATGCATGACACAAGCCCTTTCTCAATTTGAGCTTTCAACTTCTTATTTTCCTCTTGAAGGAAAGTGCAATCATGAGCAAAGTTAGCAGTACAAGCATCATCATTTAAATCAATATGAGGAGCGCAAGTGAGAGCCTTAATGGTTGTAGCTTTTAGTTGGGCATAAGACTCGGTGAGGGCAATGAGGTCACCTTTGACAACCTTGGAACTAATCACAAGGAACTCATGCTCCTCAACAAGTTTTGTATGGTCAACTAGAAGCTTTTCAACTCTAACGTTAAGAGCATCTTTATTCTCAAGAGCAAGTTGCAAAGCATTGTTGGTTTTAACAAAGTCAATTTGATGAGCAGATAAGGCTTCCTCAAGTGATGCTCTCATGACACTCTCTTCATTAAGTTCGTGCTCGAGGAGATCCACTCTCTCCTTTTCCTCTATAAGGAGGTTCTCAACGTTCTCAATAAAGTCGTCGCGTTCGGCAAGTGACTTAAGGAGATCGCCAAAACGAGCACGAGCTTCACCATGAAGATTTTTCATGAAAGCCATTAAGGATTCCTCATCATTATCCACACCCTCCTCACACTCATCCTCCACTATCTCACATGAGACATTGGGAGTGTACTTGTCGGGTTTCTTGGGTTCGGACTTTGTTTTTACCTCTTTGGCCATGAGGCACCGATGAGTGAATGGCTTGTCCTCGTTTGGAGAGTCGAAGAGGCCGGTGGTGGAGGAGGTAGTGGCATGCATGGCAAAGGCGGCCGTGCCCACTTGATCATCATCACCGTCATCTTCATCTCCAGACATGTATTCTTCATGAACAAGAGCCTTGTCATCCTTCCTCTTTGCAAACTTGGTGAACTTCTTCTTCTTAAGCACAAGTTTCTCGGACTTGTCTTCACGTCTCTCATATGGACAATCATGAACAAAGTGTCTTGGGCTATCACAATTGTAGCATTTCCTTCGTCCAAAAGATCTTCCTTGAAGATTTCTTCCTTTGTTTGCCATGGTCCCGAGTACTTTTTGACTAAGAGAGCCAAGTCTTCCGCAAAATCATTTGCCGGACACGAGGTGTCAATATCCTCCTCACCAATCTCTTCACTGACTTCTTCCTCCCTCGAGGGATGGCTCACAACTTTCTTGGCCTTCAAGGCAAGATTGGAGTTCTTGGTTGCTTGAGCTATTGCGAATGTTTTCTTGGACTTGGTTTCCAAAAGAACATGGGTAGAGAAGGTGGAAACAACTTGAGCCGAAGTCAGCTTGTGAGAGTCCGGACGTTGATGAACCATCATGACCATGGTATGTTCCGTGAGAACCATAGCATCTATGAACTTGTCCTTGATGAAGTCATCATTTGCCCAAGTGCACCCAAAGGTTCTCAAGTTGAGCACAAGAGACTTCAACCTTCGTAAACCTCTTCTGGGACTCACCTCATTCCTCACAAAGAGATTGACTTCTTGTTTGAGCAAGGCCAATCGAGATCTTCAATTGCTTCATCTCCTTCAAGAGCCTCCTCAAGGCAATCCCAAATTCCTTTGCGGTTTTGAGAAGAGCAATGGAATCACTATAGTCTTCATCCTGGCGTTGCGAAGCATGTTGTGTGCGGTAGCATTGAGTTGATCATCAACTGCTTCTCTTGGAGGGAGATTCATTGGGTCCTTGGGGTTGAATCCATTGACCACAATCCACCACAATTGAGTTGAAGCACTGCGCATGTGAGACTCCATATCTAGCTTCCACTTAGCAAAGGCATTATCTTTCAAAGGGGGCGGAGGCCCAACAGGATTAATGCGGGGATGCTGCAAGGGTTGAGGAGAGTAAAAGGGTTCCACGGCATTGTACTTGGGAACTTGAGTACGAGCCGGAGAAGCAAGAGGTTCCCTCAAGTCATCCGCATCATGAACTTCATTTGGATTAAACGAGTTTGATGCGGACGTAGATGGCTTTAAGCGGGCATCAATTTCCTCCTTGACCGAGGCCCAAACCTCTTTCATCATAGAGACTTTGAGGTCCGCAAACATTGAAAGAAGATCGGTCGCGGTCAAGGGAGCATTCGGGTTAGGAGGAGCGGCGGGAGCAACGACCGGAGCACCAAGTGGCTCGATCACGCGGGGGTTGGTTTGACCATCCTCCGCATACGGTAAGCCACCTCCCTCATTCCCTAGATCGACCATATCCTCTAAGGTTGTAAAACCTTATATTAGAGCACGAGGCTCTGATACCAATTGAAAGGATCGATACGGTCGACTAGGGGGGGGGGTGAATAGGAGACTACAAATTTTAATCTTTCTTGTAGATTTTAAGGCTTAGCGGATAAAAGAGTTCTCTAGATATGCAACTAGGTGAATGCTACCTATATGACAAGTAAGCTCCAAGATAAATATGCTAGGCAACAAACTACTTAGCAAGCCAACAAGCATACAACAACAAGGAAAGGTGCGGGAAAGGATTAACCACAAGTGAGACGAGGACGCGGATTTTAACCCGAAGTTCACTCTTCCTTGGGGAAGAGCTAATCTCCGTTTGGAGCGGTGCCGGAGCCAAAGCTTGCGGAACGCCACCGAAGGCTCACCGTATTCTCCTTCGAGTCACCCCCAACGGATGAGCCTCGAATCACTCGGGGTTGGTCTTGAAGGCGACCACCACACCTTTACAAACTTCTCCGGAGCACACCACAAGCAAGGAAGCTTCCGGAGGAACCTCTAGCCGCCTAGGAGCCCAAGCTCCAAGAGTAACAAGTCAATGGGAAGAAATGTTGCGGGGAACGCGATTTGGTTTGGTCAAGATGTAGATCGGGTCTTGCTCTCCCAATCCCCAAAGTTTCAACAAGTTTGGGTGGAGGGATTGAGAGTATTGAGCAAAAGGAGGTGTAGCAATGGTGGAGCTCAACAAGACATTAGGGTTAAGGGTTGGAGGTGGAAGAAGGCCCTTTATATAGTGTGCAGGGGCTGGTGGGGATTTCTGCCCGTTGGACCCCGTGCGCACGGGCTAAGTCAGCCCCGTGTGCATGGGGTACTCAGAGACAATCACACCACCCCGTGCGCACGGGGTACCTAGAGAGTTACGCAGTACCCCGTGCGCACGGGGGTCAAAAGACCCCGTGCGCACGGGGTACCCAGAGAGTTATCACGAAGACCCGTGCAAGACGGGGTCACTGCACCCAGTCGCACGGGTACCCAGTAACTTTCTGTTGCAACTTTCTGAGTACCACAACATACACACTAGGCCCTTATTAGATGCTCGGAGTGGGAAGGGTAAGAGAGTGAGGCTCGGTGAGGGAGTCCTGGACTAGGGGGTGTCTGGACAGCAGGACTATCATCGTCCGCCGGACTCCGAGACTACGAAGATACAAGATTGAAGACTCCGTCCCGTGTCCGGATGGGACTTTCCTTGGCGTGGAAGGCAAGCTTGGCGATACGGATATGTAGATCTCCTACCATTGTAACCGACTCTGTGTAACCCTAGCCTTCTCCGTGTCTATATAAACTGGAGGGCTTTAGTCCGTAGGACACAACATACATTACAACAATCATACCATAGGCTAGCTTTAGGGTTTAGCTCCTTGATCTCGTGGTAGATCCACTCTTGTACTACCCATATCATCAATATTAATCAAGCAGGGCGAGGATTTTACCTCCATCGAGAGGGCCCAACACAGGTAAAATATCGTGTCCCTTGTCTCCTGTTACCATCCGCCTAGACGCACAGTTCGGGACCCCCTACCCGAGATCCGCCGGTTTTGACACCGACATTGGTGCTTTCGTTGAGAGTTCCTCTGTGTCGTCACCGATAGGAAGGACGCCTCCACCCATCTTCAAAGACGGTATTTTCGCCAAAGGGGCCTTGGCCGCCGGCCAATCTATCCGGCTAGGCGGATTTCTCATGACCGCCTGTCCGGCCACTGCTTCGACAATGACTTCCCAAGTCGTCAAAAGTAATCTCCGCGCCAGCTCGGAATTCGCTAAGCGGCTGGATCCAATAGAGCTCTCGTCTGTCAACGAGCTCTTGGATCGCATCGCCGCCCTGGGAGTCGCTACTGACTACAATCGATTGGGCTTAAACCGATCCGAGAGATTAACTCTCCCCAGGTCACCCACCACGTCGCAGTGGTAGAGGAACAATGCGGCGAGTCTTCACCTATATTGAAAACTAGTCACGTCCGGATTCCTGAACCCTCCATGCCGGATTTCCGCGGAGGGACGGACTTCGATCGAGCATTGAACTCAAAATCATGCATCATTCCGGACTCGCTGGATCGTGTCCAGCAAACCAAGCTTCCGAACTCGGAAACTCCCCGGCCGTTAAGCCCCAAGATGGGTAGGGATCCGGATTTTATTCCACCCACCCGCCTGCATATATGCGATCTATCTCTAATACGGCAAGAGCCCGCTGAAACAAGACATCACTATCGGGCCGATTCCTCCCGGTTATGGACAGGATAAAGGACTGCCGAGAGGAAAACGCAATCTCAATCTTTTGCAATAATTGCACGGACAAGGGAATATTGAACGCCATCGGCCGTCGTAAAATTACACGCTTCACCAATCTGGCATCCATAGTACGAAAATACTGTGCGATGGAGAGTTTCCAGAAAACCGAAAATCAGTTTTGGGACAATCCGGCTCCGAATACAACCCTAGTCCGCAACAAAGGGTGCATCGTATTGAGGCACCAGATGTAAAAACCAAAAAGCAAAAACCCCTTAAAGGGCACGGAACCATACTGGAAGGATGGCTCAGCGGACCCTGTAAGCTTCATAGTATAGAGGGCGCCGTCCCAACACATAGCCTTCGAGCATGTTGGATACTACGGCAGGTGGCCAAAAGTGGCGAGGAGCTTCTAGCCCCGGAAAACCACTCCAACAATACCGGTACGGTATCAACAGTCTTCGAGACCTTCGCATCAAATAATATGCGAAAACGAATAATCCGCGGCCTCGCCAAGTCTACCAAGTAGCAACAAGAAATCCATGGAGCGACACAGCCATCACCTTCAACGCCAGCGATTTAACCTAAATTCGAACAGCTCGAGCACCACCTGCACCGGTGCTTAATCCCATAGTGGACGGCTTTACGACTTACAAAGGTCCCCATGGATGGCGGCAGCGACTAAACCTCATCTATGAGGAAACTCTTCAAAAATGGAAATAGATCGAGCCGATTGAGCGAAGCAAAGACAACCTTCAGAGGAATAATCCCTAGCCGGAAGCGATCTGCACCGGAAAAATCACACTCGATGTGTGTTCGCTCGATGGACAATTACAGATCCGAAGAAGTCACGCTCCAAGTGGCCCTGCTCAACAGCGGATATCACGCTATATTAGGACGAGAGGCATTCACAATTTTTCAAGCCGCACTTATTACGGGTACATGAAGCTCAAAATGCCTGGGCCCGGCAGAATAATCACTCTCGCTAGTGATCCGAACATAGCACTCCGCGCCGAAAACAAGACAGCCGCACTAGCCCTGGAGGCACTATCCGAAGCCCTAGCGGCAGAAGAACTCACCACGCTGCGCTCTATGGTGAACAGGGACGATGTGATACTCGATAAAAGATCCAAGTCCACCTCCTTCAAACTAGCAGATGAAATAATAAAATTCCAGGTCCATCCAACGAACCCAACAAAGACGGCCTCCATCGGGGCACAATTGAACCCCGTAGACGCCAGATCGCGCCAATTCCTTCGGGAAAATTGGGACATTTTCCCCTGGCATCCTTCGGATATGCCCTGAATCCCACGCAGGTTGGCAGAACACAGCCTAAACATCCTAAAAGGATTCAAGCCGGTCAAACAGGCCCTTCGACGATTTTCCGAACCCAAAAGACAGGCAATGGGAGAAGAGCTAGCCAAACTATTGGAAGCCGGATTCATCGAGAGATATCAAACATCCAGATTGGCTAGCAACTGTAATGGTACCAAAGAAGGACAAATCCGGCGCCTATGTGTCGATTTTAAAGACCTCAATAAGGCTTGCCTAAAGGATCCTTCCTCTCCCCAAGATCGACCAAATCATCGATGCTACCACAGGCACGATTCGTTGTGCTTCCTCGATGCATACTCCGCTACCATCAAATCAAGATGGCGGAAGCGAATCAAGCCGCAACGGCATTCATCACTCCATATGGACCATTCTCGCTTAACACGATGCCCTTCGGACTTAAAAACGCCGCAACATATCAGCGCATGATTCAAACATGTCCGCCACCCAGATCGGCAAAACAGTAGAGGCATACGTAGACGACATAGTCGTCAAAACCAAACACGTCGAAACTCTAGTAGACGACTTGAGGCTCACATTCGACAACCTCAGAGCATATGACATCAAGCTGAATCCGGAAAAATGCGTTTTCGGCGTGCCAGCCGGAAAGCTACTGGGCTTCATCATATCCGGTAGAGGAATTGAAGCAAACCCAGCCAAGATCCGAGCCCTGTCACAACTGGATATCCCAAAAAACCTCAAGCAAATACAAAAATTAACTGGATGCATGGCGGCTCTAAGCCGCTTTATCTCCCGTCTAGGAGAAAAGGCATTGCCCCTCTATCGCCTCCTTAGGCACACCGAACACTTCGAGTGGACGGATGCTGCCACTGCCGGACTCGAAGAAATAAAGGCCATATTGGCAACAACCGTCCGGCTGCGCCTAACTGGCGAACCAATATTGTTATACATCGCAGCAACGCATCAGGTTGTAAGCGCGGTACTGTCGTCGAACGAGAAATGAAGGGCATAAATTCCCTCTTCAAAACCAGGTATTATGTATCCACTGTGTTAACCCCCTGCAAGTCCCATTACCCACACTATCAGAAGATAGCGTATGCGGTGTTCATGGCATCCCGGAAGCTCCGACACTACTTTCAAGAGTGTTCGATAACAGTGGCCTCTGAAGTACCACTCAATGACATTATAAATAATGCGATGCAACGGGCAGGATTGCAAATGGGCCATTGAGCTCTTACCATTCGATATAACTTACAAACCTCGCGAGCTATAAAATCACAAGTTTTGGCTGACTTTGTCGCTGAATGGACCGGTTAACTCCCTAAAGAGTATGGCGCATACTCCAACTGGATTATGCATTTCGACGGCTCTAAAATGTTGGCCGGACTGGGGGCTGGCGTCATACTGACGTCCCTGACCGGGGATACAGTCCAATACGTACTTCAAATAATGTACACGGACTCCAACAACGCAGCCGAATACGAGGCCCTTTTACACGGTCTCCGGATAGCAATCTCCATGGGCATTCAACGCCTAGAGGTGCGCGGGGATTCAAACCTTGCAATATACCAAATAAATGGAGATTTCGACACCAAGGATCCAAAAATGGCAGCATATCGCAACGCTGTCTTAAAAATGTCAGCTCGGTTCGAAGGACTCGAATTCCATCACGTAGCCCGAGATAATAACCAAGCGCCGACGATCGCACGATCGGCGCAAAACGTGACGCTGTCCCTCCAAACATCTTCTGAGCGGCTCTTCAAGCCATCCGCATTATGGGAAGAGGAGCCCGAAATGACATACCGAAACAACCGCGCCGACCGGCGGTTCAGCCGATGACATAACGCCTTCAAAGACATGACATAATGGCGGTAATCGCCTGTGGATGTAACCTTTCTTAGCCTATTTGCTTCGACAGGAACTTCCCGAAGACCAAAATGAGGCCCGCTGCATAGTCCGGCGATCGAAAGCCTACAAGGTCCATGAGGGAGAACTTTATAAGAAAAGTACAACCGGAGTCCTTCAAAGGTGTATCTCCGAAGAGGAAGGGCGAAACCTCCTGGCTGAAATTCATGCCGGACTAGGCGGACACCACGCAGCAGCCCGGGCCCTTGTAGGAAAGGCATTCCGTACAGGATTTTATTGGCCGACGGCCCAGGCAGATGCCTAGGACTTAGTCCAGAGATGCGTCGGTTGTCAGCTCTTTGCTAATCAGAGCCATATGCCGCCCACCACCCTCAAAACTATACACATTACCCGCCGCTTATGTCCGGGGCTTGATATGGTTGGACCCCTTAAAGGGGGAACCCACAAGCAAAGGTACCTATTGGTCATGGTGGATAAATTCACCAAATGGATAGAGGCCAAACCGGTCAAAACGGCAGAGTCCGGACCAGTGATAGACTTTATATCCGGGGTAGTACACCGTTACGGAGTCCCCCACAGCATCATCACCGACAACGGCACGAACTTCACAGCCGATGAGGTCAAGTCATGGTGCAAAAATATGGGCATCAAGCTCGACTACGCTTCAGTCTATCACCCTCAAACCAACGGTCAAGTGGAACGAGCAAATGGTCTAATAATGAGCGGCGTTAAACCCAGACTAGTGCGGTCACTTACTAAATCTGACACACACTGGGTTGAGGAGCTCGACTCTGTACTCTGGGGGCTGCGGACAACGCCTAACTGTACTACCGGATTCACACCATTTTTTATGGTATACAACGCAGAGGCAGTCCCGCCTCGCAACATAATTCATGACTCACCTCGAAAAGCGCATGTACGAAGAAAGAGAAGCCGAGCTGGATCGGCAGGACAGCTTAGACACATTGAGGAAGAACGCGACGCCGCCAGGCTCGCTCCGCATTTTATCGCCAGCAGTCCAAGATATCAAAGCAGAGAAGTACGGGCCAAGACTTACAACGTTGGCGAACTAGTTCTACGCCTGCCGGACAAGAAAAAGGACAAGCTCAAGCCCAAATGGGAGGGCCCCTTCATTATCGATCAAGTCCTGACCGGCGGAGCGTACCGTCTACGAAATGCGTTGGATAACTGACTCGAGCCGAACCCATGGAACGCAGCCCGCCTCCGAAGATTCTATGCCTAGCGCCGGACTAAGAGTTCGTCCCCTTCCTCCATTCAAATTTTTACACTTCGGCTGTCTTTTGTTTCTCTTACTTCTCCTAACCTTTTTACTAAAAAGCCCCTAAGGGCCTATTTCCGCACTGTTCGCATACACCTGATGTGCCATCCGCACTCATTATACCTGGGGGCTTCTTTTCCAGAAGCTCAATTATAAGGGCTTCATGCCCAGCACAAGTGTCAAGCTTCCACATGTACCTTTTACTCACCATTATATGCATTGATATGACTTAAGTTTTGGCCAAGCTGGGTTGCTCGCTCTGTGCTTACCCGACGCTCCCGATTGTTCGCTAGGAGGTAAAGGAGCACCTCTGACGATTGTTACTGCCGGGTCACCGGATGTGTACCTCGACTGGGTGAAGCCGAAAGCTAGCGTTCTTAAGGGAATATTCGGTCGATGACTTGACAGATGATTTTTTATATTTATTTATCTGCCCGCAGATGTTTTCCTGCTCTTTTCGCAGTCCGGACATGCACTTTAGGGCATGCCTCCCAAGGAAAGGAACCCTTAACGGAACTATTCTCCCTGGAAGATGTTTCTTACTAACCATGTAATATAACATAACTAGCTGGGCACTTGTCTGATAAAGCACTAATGACCCCTATGCCTAGTCTCCATGCATACCCTGGTTGTTTCTTAACCAAGACGGTATTCGGACACACTCCGGACTCTAGGGTCCCGAGGTTGAAGCGAAAAGGTCGGCAAAGACAAACGATCTACAATCTGGCTAGAAGGCATTTCACATGTCATTTTAAAAATACATTGTCAAATTTACTGATTGTATTCCTCCTCAATCCCGTCTAACAAGTTGCATCCTATGTGGCAGCAATGTGGAAGAAACAATTGAACACATGATCTTTACTTGCCAATTCAGCTCAGCCTGTTGGGACACTTTGAATATTCACTGGACAGCTAATGGGGATCGACTCAACTGGATCAAGGAAGCGAAGTCCGCATGGAACAACCAAATGTTTATGGAAATTTTCTTATATGCTTCATGGAGTTTGTGGAAGGAAAGAAATAACAAGCACTTTAGAAGAATTGACCCTACGGTTGGGTCATGGGCAAGAAGATTCAAAGAGGACTTCTCTTTACTCATACATAGATCTAAAGAAAAGCACAAACAATTCATTCCCACTTTTATCCAATCCTTTTCGCCGTGATAGTTTAGTGATTGCTTAGGCTGCCTTCATATAACCTTATTTTTGTCATGGCTATGGATGTAAGGATATGACATTGTACTAAACTTTTGATACTTTAATTTAATATATACAAGAGGAGCCTCTCCCTGCTTTCTGTGTCAAAAAACTTACAGTCCGTTAGGAAAATTTAGCAGCCAACTCTACACGGCTGTATACTAAACTCACAGGATCTCCTTCCCATCGAACCCACCGTCCAACTCGCCATGTGGTTGGGATCCGCCTTCTTGTAATGCGTCTTCACCATGGCCCAAGCCTCCTCGGCACCTTGACGGCAAGCCAAAATCTTCCACAAACGGAAGCACCGCCGCACTCCTCAAGCTTCTCCGCAAGCTCCCCAAGGCCCTCGGGTAGGGAGAGGGCTGGCCATAAAGCCCGGACGACACCGCCATTGCTCTGTCAGACTGCTCGAAAGCAGTTGCAACAGCTCGGAAGTTGATCACCCGCTGATATGGGCATCTCCTCCAGCAGGCGACTGTGAGTATACCTACAAGACATATTATGTCAATTTATTTCCTCGCGGACTCTTCTTTTCAAAGGAGTCCGCCAAGCACTTACTATAAATGCCGCGACGAAGCCGCTGATTCTCCTTAACGGAGCTGACAGCCCGGCTCGAGCGCCTTTCAGCTCTTCTCCGAGCTTGGCGTTGGCATCCTGAGTTTGTTCCTCTCTTGCTGCACCTGCTCAAGACCCTCTCGCCGGCCTTCAGCTGGCGCAGCAATTCTTGCCTGTCCGGATCTTGTCCGGCGGCACCTGCAATGTCATTATTAGACTTGCACGCATGCCGCACAACGCTTATATTTATTAATAAAAATGTGTTACCAGGAGGGGTCTCTGCGTTTCCTCCTGCGGCAGCAAGTGCGGCCTCAAGTTGGGCCTTGCATTCTTGCAGCTCTTGAGACAGCTGGGCATTCTTCTCGGTAAGAGCCTACGTTTCAAATGATCCTTAAATCAGTTAACATAACTACTTTAAGTCTCGGGGGCTACTGGCATATATAACCATTAAATTCCCTTACCCGTATGTCTTTTACATACTGCTCCGTGGCTCGGGTAAAACCGTCTTGAGCAGCACGGAGGTGCGCGTCCCCTATGTTAAAGGCGTCCAATGCCTCAGGGGAGAAGCACGCTTCACGAAACACTGTCCGGCGGCGCCTGTGGTTCATGGTGCTCTCCACCTCAGACTTGGTGGCGGACAGTCTGTCGGCATCCTCCGGTGGAGGAGTATCCGGCCCGCGCCTTGCGCTTGCCTCCCCCTCCAGGCCAGGCGCTGGAGCCTGGCTGGTATAGGTCGGATCGGCAACCTCTACGCCCGCAGTCCGGCGGGCGCTTTTTCTCCTACAAAGATCATGAGCACTCAGACGCTTCCTAGGAACGTTGCTCTAAAAATTTAAATACGAGCTATACCTTTGCGGCGACGTTTCAGTCCGTGCCGCGCTCCTTTTCCGCCTGCTGGTCCGGACTGACCTTTGTTGGTCAGCCGCCGCGGGCTCGGCTTCCTGCCTTGAAGGCGCTTCCTGTAAAACACCATTGTTCGCGAAGGTCAGAAATGGGCAAGGAAGAGATAATGGTGTCTGGACCTCGGTCACAGTCACCTGGGAAGCCGGATACAGTCCGGGGTAGTCCGCCGTAATGGCAACTAAAGCGTTATCCACGCTGAGTTGGTGGAACACCCCGTCGATCAGCTCCACCTGAATATCCGGGTCCTCTTCGGAGGCCGGATCCAGGGATCTTTCTGGATCCTCGGGTTGCAGAGCGGGACTTACCATGTCCTCCACAACCGGCGAGATCCCGCGCCAAGACATAATGTAAGAAGTCTAAACTTCAAAGCATGGGTTGAGCCCTTAAAAGTGTTCGCTACCCAGCCTCTAGGGTTGTTCATAGAAAACCCATTCAAAGGGTTCGCTCAAGGAAGTCCTCCTTCTCCCCTTGTACAGGCCGGACAGATCTGCACTGATCCTCGGTCGAATCCGCCCTTCGCGCCATGACGGGTGGCATCGTCTTCCCGCTGAAATCCCACATGGGTGGCCTCAGATTGCAATGGTTGTACCCCGCATGATGCATGTCGCCATGACTCCAATCATGGTCAACCCGAATGGGCCAAGAATCTTATTCGCCCATCAAGTAATGGACGCCTTGTCTTCCTCCAATCGGGGCTCCGTGGGCGCCACCGAGGTGTTTCTTCAGAGGAGCAGCACTAAACTCCGGAGGCCAATCCAGATCGGGTCCGCAATGAGCGCCTTCTATGTAAAACCACTCAAGGCCAATCTTCGGACGCCTTCTTGGGAGTACCAGATGGGTATCCGGTCCCGGCAATGCGCCATATTTCGGCGCCGCCCACTTGATATATGGATCCCTCGTGAGAACGGGGTACGAGGCAGAACAACCTCTTCCACAATGCAAAATGGGGCTCGATGCCCAGAATAGCTCAGAAGAGCTACGTAGCCCGCGATATGCAGTGATGAGAGGCGGGCGAGGTGGTGGAGCTGGAGTCCGTAGAACTCCGAGGAGCCCGCGGAGAAACGGATGTGTTGGGAATCCGAGTCCCTTATCGATAGGGGACGGCATACCCGCTCCCTTTGTTGGGACTTGGGGTAGCCTCCGCTTGCTTCCCACCTTGGTAGGTGGCCAGCCCGCTCAAACCGGGACCATGAAGGCCGGAGGAGATATCCCCGCTTGGAGCTTCACTAGCTCGTTGTGTGGAACAGAGCAGCTCCTCCAATCCTGGCGGTGGGCTGGGGCGCGAGAAGAGGAGCCGCGTCGATGGTCCATGATGGAATGGATTTTTAGGTCAAGGGCGCTCCGATGAAGTATTCGCGGAAGGAAGATGGTGTGGTTTGGATCTGGATTTTTACCTCTTTTGTAGGCGGATGACTCGCACGACTAGGGGGTGAAACATAAAAGACACCCTGGCTTTTCGCATTCGTGCGACGCGTGGAAGAAAGCCATTATTGGGCGTAGAAGCCAAGAAACACAATATTTATGATGAAGCCGGACACTGTTCGGCAGGTACATGGAACTTGAAGGGAGAACCCGCCTTGCAACGCCGAAGACTATATACGCGCTAGACTTATCGTCATTGAAGACTGGTTCGGGGGCTACTGAGGGAGTCCTGGACTAGGGGGTGTCCGGACAGCCGGACTATCATTGTCCGCCGGACTCCCAGACTACGAAGACAAGATTGAAGACTCCGTCCCGTGTCCGGATGGGACTTTCCTTGGCGTGGAAGGCAAGCTTGGCGATACGGATATGTAGATCTCCTACCATTGTAACCGACTCTGTGTAACCCTAGCCTTCTCCGGTGTCTATATAAACCGGAGGGCTTTAGTCCGTAGGACACAACATACATTACAACAATCATACCATAGGCTAGCTTTAGGGTTTAGCCTCCTTTATCTCGTGGTAGATCCACTCTTGTACTACCCATATCATCAATATTAATCAAGCAGGACGTAGGGTTTTACCTCCATCGAGAGGGCCCGAACCTGGGTAAAATATCGTGTCCCTTGTCTCCCGTTACCATCCGCCTAGACGCATAGTTCGGGACCCCCTACCCGAGATCCGCCGGTTTTGACACCAACACTCGGCAATGGCATTCCCATTACCGACATTTATCCACAGACACCCTCTTGATAGTGCGGTCTTTTCTCGACTCAAGCAAACCAAAACTAAACCTTCAAGCGCCGAAAGACAACGCCTTTGTCCTTTTGAAATGGGGGGGTCACACATCTCCATCGCGGGCACTTAGAACCAATAACCTGAGATAAACTTTAGCAACCGATATTAGTTCAACTAACCACATTGTCATCACACCAAAATAAAGCATAAGTGCCACTTAGCACTTTCAACCACGTTCCCCAACATACTTCTGCAGTTAAACCTTTTCCCAGGCACCCCATTAAGCATCACAAAGGAAGAAACATAACTTAGCTATGCATGTATCCAGCCAATCCATTTCTGGCCAAAACCTTTTGCCCTTAGGATTTGTAAAATGGTCTTGTGCTCAATCGTGTCAAAGGCCTTCTCAAAATCGGACTTAAGAACCACCACTTCCTCCCCTGAGGTTTTACATTGATGAAGGTACTCGAAAGCCCGCCCAAGACAATCATGAATAGCCCTTTCTTTGAGGAAACCGGGGACAATAGATGATGAAGATGGAATTGCCATTACATAGTATATGCAATTGTTGAGGGGACACAAAACATTGTAGATGCAAATAATGGAAAAAAAATTAAAGCACCACCAACATAAAGTCAATCATATGTTGTCGCCGTCACTTTTCCATGATCCCAACAAATGCATGCATTGGGGTAGAAATCCTTATAAAAAGTAGACTAACTGTTGGAAATAAACATAGCCAAGCCTCTATTCCAGGGAGCTTTTTCGCTCCAAGATTCATCCACTTGGTGAAAATGATGTATGGTGAATTGTAGATGTGACACGTGCTATTATTTTGGGAGGCCGGGGGTAGAAATCGGCTGTGACTACAGGCTTTTCGTGAAAATTTTGTTAACGTGGTTTGTATTCCCATGTGTACACTTTGTGCCCTTAGCTATTTTCTGGGAGTGGATGACTACATGTATGGGCCGACATCTGGTGGGCTTCGCTGTCGCTGCGCCGTGATTGCTCCCTCGCTTGTGCATCTCGCCAAGGTCCACGTTGCGATCGATGCTTTCAACGGTGCCGCTCTGTTCGTTCGTCTAGAAACGATGCGGCTAGCTCTTTGGTGTTCCTTCTCGTTTTCTCCTCTTGTCTTTTCGTGAGTTATAAATAGGCTTTGCCTCTTGTGATCTCCTAGTGTTACGTGGGGCTCTGTTTCTTCTCTTCCATCTACGTTGATTTAATTACATGGTTCGTTCTTCTTCTACCTGTAATGGTCCGTGCCGTCCAGGCCAGCCTCTTCGGGTGCGTGGGGCTATGGTTGGTCGCCGTGCTGCTGCCGGAGCAGTCCCTGCCGTCCAGGTCGGCCTCCTGCTATACGTGGTGCTGTTATTGGGCGTCGTGGTGGCCGCGGTGTTGTGCTGGGCCGTTCTGCATTCATTGCGGATGTCGTCGCCGCCTTTGTTGCTGGGATCGATGCCCTCGGCCATCGAGGAGAACTGTTGCGACTATTGCGGTTTCTCTCATGGCGGTTTCCAAGATGGTGATCATGTCCTTGCACCGGCGTAGGCCGTAGCCCGAGAGGGACGACCGGAGAGACCCGGCCTTAGAGCGAACTACCACGAGCTCCTTTGAGTTTGCCCAATATTGTATGAGCACCTCGCCGGGAATCTGAGGTGGGTGCTTCCTCTTCCTCCCCAGATCGAGCGCTCCGCGGCAAGCATCACACCATGCTACGCGCTGAGGGGTGCCGTGCTGTTGCTGTCTGCGGCCTGGCTCACTGTGTGGTTTGGCCGTCACCATCCGGTAGTTACATGGAGGGGTGCGCGGGGGCCGAAGACGAGGCAGATGAACTGCTGCTGCTCACATTATCAGGCCGCATGGAGGTTCCCTTGCACGAAAATGAGCTGCTGCTGCTCTCTCCTTCTCGGATTGCCGGCCTCGCCCCAGGTGCACTCTCGCTTACTTACTAATCGGTATGTTCGTCGATTGCAGCTTCGACGTCACCAGCTACGTCGCCAGGTTTGATACCCGGACTGGTCTTGCAAGCACGAGCCGGGCGACGCCATGGCAGCCGCCGTGCTCGCTGCCGACGCGACGGTCGTGGGCAGTAGGTGATGGGTGAGATGGCCTTAAGCGAGAATGCGCATGCGATCCCGGTTGCATCTTTGTTGGCTGCTCCGGTGGTTCCGTCGTCGCCTTCGCCGTCGCCGCAAGACTCGCCCACCTCGCCCTCCGCATCGACATCGGCGGCAGCGCCAGGGTGTGCCTGCCCTGACTTCGAGGTGGCGGCCGCGACGGACATCCCCGACACGTTGTTCTACTGGTGCGTGCGCGACGTAGTCCTTTTTTCTCTCTTTGCCATGCAGAATAATGGTGGTAGCAGTAGCAGCCTGGTCTATTGTTAGCCGCAAACTTTTGTGGTAGCTGCTCTTTTAGCCCTTAGTTTGATGCTTTCCATTTCAGGGTCTGTACATTGGATGATCATTGGAGTAGTAGTTAACAACTAAGGAGAGTCTTTAACGGCCATACTTTAGTTAAGCTCGATGCTACTACTTCTGATTATTTTAACATAGCCCAAAGTTGGGCAGAACATGCATACACGGGTACACCAACATGTACAACTTTAAAACTAATTAATTTTATTGGATACACCAACATGTATAGTCCTTAAAAAATTCATTTCTTTGTTAAGGTATTCTTTTTGGACATCCTTTCTTAAGGTATTAGTATAACTCCTCTATTCACATACGTAAAGGATTTCCTTTTGTTTTGTGGAGATTTTCTGGGATTTACAAGCGAGTTCTATGGGCTTGCTATTTGTAATTCTTGGGTCACTGAGTGGTACGCCCTTGGGTGGACATGGCGATTCATCCTGGGATGTTTTTATCAAACTGGTGGTATGGTAAGGAGTCTTTAACGCTCCTTGGGTACACATGGAAGATTTAATGTTGAATTTTCAAGCTAATGTTGCCCTAGGGAAATACTACTAGGGAGTATGATTATTCAGATTTTGCTTTCATGGTATAGGAATTTATGCGGTCACTTAATCATGCAACTTTTACCAAAATCATATACCAAAGTGTTGTCACTTTGATGGAGGTGAGCATTTTAAAATTTCTTGGTTAGATTTGATATAAAATATGGTCTGAATTTTGGACTGCAGTACAATATGCTACTGATTGGGCAATCCTGAGAATATGCTAAGTAGCATGACCTTGAAGTCATCAATGAAGTCTCTCTTTTTGTGATGTGTGATTGTTAGGATTTCAGCAAGGTGCCAAACTACTAATATGCGTTTGTGTCTTTTGCAATTTTTGTTGATACACATTTATTTCTTTGTTTGTTACCAAGAAAATGCGTATATGGCAGACAAAATAACTGAGGTTCTAACTACACGTCAGTGGCACAGTACTGTTATACTTAGGAATGGAGGAGTACAATTTTTTATTATAGATTGAGTAATTATAATTCAATTTCCAATTGCTTGATATGCTTTCTTTGTTTGTTTTCAATAAAACTAATCATGTATCACATTTACACAACACACTCACATGGATTTGAGATGGGGTTTCATTTCATAAGAGCGGCACCTCTTAGTAACTGTTCAATTTTCTATAATAAATAGAAAGGTTTCATATTGAATCCGTCACTCTCAGACAGAGGGCATGTCTTATTGTGGTAATGGATACCTCTTAGTAACTGTTAAATTTTCCCTAGAAAATAGTAAGTGTTCTTATTTAATCAGTTCACTCTTGACAGAGAGCATGTCATATTTTGGTATGGCTGCCCATTCTCTCATGCATATCTTGGACCAGCATTGTGGTACAGAATAGACCATGTTCATTGAGTTTAAAATAGACAAGATTATAGGTAGTTGAGTGGATCAAACACCACCATCAATGATTATAACTGTGATGTACTTCCTCCGTAAAGAAATATAAGAGCGTTTAGATCACTACTTTAGTGAACTAAATGCTCTTATATTTCTTTACAGAGGGAGTACTTGAAGTGACCAAATATTCTCTTTCACAGCAAGAGAAGGCACACATCAAGAAATGCCAGTTCAACATGGCCAGCAAGCAGGTAATTAACCGTTCGACAAAATGAGTTTACAAGGCAGACTCAAACAAATGAGACAATTTCTTCCATGGTAATATTTTTTTGCTATACGTGTACATAAGCATACATGTACAGAAGATCCAATCATCACCTATACCGGCGCAAGCCACCCAGGCCATTGGTCACATGCAATAATTTGCAAAGGCTCTTTACCACTTCCTCACGGGCAGCAATCATGCAGTGAGCTCCACCAGAATGATGTGGACCAGAAGAAAACGCATTGTGTTTATTCTTAATAGAAATGTATCAACATGTGCTTCGTGTTCCCGATCGAATATGCACCACACATGGTAATAATAATGTATCTTTTTCAGTTTGCTTCTAAGCATGGTTTCCTTTTTATGATTGCAACCTTATCCATGTAGTTCTTTCACTTCAAATTGAAACTCACTGCATATAACAAAGACAATATGTGCAAACATCACATATCGATGGGGCGCGGCGTGCCGCCGCGCGGGCATTGCTAGTACAAGCACTGCTGGTTCAACACTTATTATCACATATGATTTTTTAGCAAAACCAATGCATCATCAACCATTATTAATCAAGGCATGTTCAGAATGATAGCAGAACATAACAAACAGAACCAAAATGGGATGAGTAAGAAGCATTTTTTACTTTGGTGGTAAATATGCACATTACATTTGTATAATGCCACCTATGACTGTAGTAAACATATCTAATTAAGATACTGATCGACAAAAAATAGAGAATCTATGATAATCCTTTATTCAAATAGAGTATCACACATGAGTTTTGCTTATTCAAGTGTTGCACTCTTGGAGATTTTAGTAGACAAGGAATAAAAACTGCACTTGGGATACTTCACGTTAGTAATGGGTTTATAAAGGGAGGTGGATTAGGAGCACTCGGCGACTCCCAGTATCAAAATCTCTGCCGACCGCCTGCTGTCTTGGGATTCTAGCCAGATATTCCATCTGAATTGGGTTCTGCGAATACGGCACGGTGCGTGTACTGCGAAACAGTGTCTACATGTTCGAGCTCACTTATGACATGTTCACGTGGCTTCGCAGGTACAGAACTTTAACTCCGCGGAAATTAAATGAGCGACCATCACCCACCCAACATTAGTCCTTCTTCCCAACAAGCATGCCATTGCCAGATCTGAGTAGCTTCCCGACTCTCCTTCTCTTCATATTCCACCCCCGATTTCATGATAAGATTCGTATTTCTGATAGTTAATAATATAGCTGTTCTACACCGTCTGGCTAAATCTTGATCCACCGATCTACTTTGGCAGAAAGAGGCTGCTAGATCAGCAGATCTGGGTGTACAACCTACACCGGCCATGGATTCCAGGTAAGATCTGGTTGATTTGACTTTCTTCCTGTTGATAAACTGGTTCTTGTCTGATGAACTACTTTGTAACTTTCACTTTCTTTCGGTTGTTAACTTGTTTGGTACTGGAAATCTTCAGCTCGATCGAGATTTTGACGGCCGAGAAGTGCGCAGCCGGCATAGCACAGATGGCAGTCACGCACAGATACTAGGGCACTATCCACCGTAGTAGAAGTGGACGAGTTGGATTCTTCGAATGCAAGCACAGAGCAGCATGTTTCAACAGTTCTTGATGGCGATCCATGCCCGAAAAACAGGACTCCAAGCTGTATTGATGTCGAAAGGGAAAACAGTGGTTGGGTTCGACGGTGAGATTTTTCTACATATCCTGCTATTTTTTCCTCCTTGCTGTACTAGAGAAAAATAGTGCGAGTAGAATGTAAGAGAAACCTGGATAATGTTATTGTTATTACAAGTTCACAACTTTATATGATAGTTTGAAGTTTCTCATGATGCTGACTAATGCTAATGTTTTTCGTCTGAAAAAAGCAGCCATAGGCATGGTGCAATGCCAGACGAGAGAGCTGCAAGCGCAGATAGGATAAGCGCACTTGAGCTTGCATTTAGAGGTTTTGCTGAGAGGAAAGGAGACACGGTTGTTGTGCCTTCAATGGGATTGACATTCGATTCTCTTGGAGAAGCTTACGACTACTACAATCTGTATTCGTGGGAGTGCGGCTTTGGAATAAGGTACGGGAAGAGTCGTACAAACGTCAAGGGAGCGAAAAGCATGCAAGAGTTACTATGCAACTGCGGGGTAAGGATAAAAGTCATATGGTGTTTATGATATTTTCCTTTAGATTAAACTTTTGTTAAATATATTTAGACTTGTTGTGTCACAGGGCAAACCAAAGAAAGTGAACTCCAGTTCGTCAAGAACGCAATGCCCAGCGATGATTAGATTGCTTAGAACAGAAGACGACGGGTGGTACATATGCGAATACAGAGTATCTCACAATCATGAGATGTTGCACACATGCGCACAGAACTGCACTTCCCTTCACACAGGCACATCGACAAATACACGAGAGAGCTGGTATCTCAGTTGCGTCAAAATAACGTCAATCTTAGCAAGGTTTATAGCATAATTGGAACATTTTTTGGTCGTATTGAGAATGTCCCTTTCACCAAGAGGTGCTTGCGGACGTTGTGTGCAAAATTGAGCAGAGACCAGGCAGACAAAGATGTTAAGAAAACAATGGACTATTTCGCAGAACTTAAGCAGTCAGACCCTGAATTCACTTACACTCTGCGTGTAGACAGTGAAAGCAGAGTTCGAACACTGATATGGACAAGTGGCAAGAGCAAATTGCAGTATCACTACTTCGGTGGCGTAGTTACATTTGACACTACCTACAGGACAAATCTTTACGACATGCCATTTGGACTTTTTGTTGGAGTGAATAACCACTTCCAGAGTGTGATATACGCTGGTGTGCTTATGCGTGACGAGAAGGTTGAGAGCTTCAGCTGGGTATTTTCTGAGTTTGTCAAGCTTATGGGAGGGAAAAAACCTATTACCATTCTAACTGGTAAGTACACATATACAAAATGCAGAAATTGTTTTCCAATGTTTTGTATTTCTGATTTGTCTAATTGGTCAACATTAACAGCTTTAAACTGTAGATCAAGCTAGAGCGATGGAACTGGCCATAGAGGAGGTTTATCCTGAAGCAACACACCGTTGGTGCAAGTGGCATGTCTTGAAGAAGGCAAAAGAGTCTCTAGGTACTTTGTACAACAAACGCAGCGAATTCAGAGATGAGTTTCACAAACTAATACAGGATATGCTTACGGTTGAAGAGTTTGAGAAACAATGGAAAGAGTTGATCGACAAACATTCACTGCAGAAGAATACATTCCTCATACATACTTATGAAAAGAGAGACATGTGGGCAAAACCATATTTTGCTGGGAAATTCTGTGCGCGGATGACTAGCACGCAGCATAGTGAGAGTGCCAATCACATGCTGAAGAACTATGTTCCTCCAGGATGCCCTATGAATTTGTTTGTGAAACAGTATAGCAAGCTGCAATTCGACAGAGACCAGGAAGAAGGGTTTCAAGAAAAGCGCACAAGACTGGTAAAATCCTGCATTTTTTAATAATTGTTTCTCAATTGTTAGTTCTGTCAAATAAATTATTAATCGAAGTCATCTATTCAAAAAATGCAGGGGGGAGTTGTTCTGAAGGCAAACATTCCATTGGAAAAGCACGCTAGCAAAATATACACCAGAACAATGTTCGAGATGTTTGGTTCGTACATGTACGCAGCAGGATCGTACACTATAGCAGAGATAACTCCAAAAAGATTGTACGCTGCTACTCATGTAAATGCTAAAAAAAGGAGCAAGTACTGTAAGACTGTTTTTGAAATAGCTATATCAGATGACGGGGAGATTTATAAGTGCCAGTGCGGACTTTTTGAGCACATGGGCATGGTTTGCTGCCACATAATCAAGGTGTGGAAATCATAAAAATGTAATATCAACTGCTTATGGGTTATGCTACAACTGATTCCAAGAAAATTTCCTCGTTTTGCAGGTCATGATGGTGTTGGGGAACGTAGTAATTTCAAAAAAAATTCTACGCACACGCAAGATCATGGTGATGATATAGCAACGAGAGGGGAGAGTGTTCGCCCACGCACTCGTGAGACCGTAAGCGGAAGCGCTAGCACAACGCGTTGATGTAGTCGACGCCTTCACGATCCGACCGATCCAAGCACCGAACGTCACGGAGCCTCCGAAGTTCAGCACACATTCAGCTCGATGACGCCCCTTGAACTCCGATCCAGCCGAGTGTCGAGGAGAGTTCCGTCAAGACGACGGCGTGGTGACGATCTTGATGTTCTATCGGCAGGGCTTCGCCTAAGCTTCACGACGATATGACCGAGGTGGAATATGGTGGAAGGGGCACCGCACACGGCTAAGGAACGATCCGTAGATCAACTTGTGTGTCCATGGGGTGCCCCTGCCCCGTGATATAAAGGAGGGAGGGAGGAGGAGGCCGCCCTAGGAGGGCGCGCCATGGGGAGTCCTACTCCCACCGGAGTAGGATTCCCCTTTCCTAGTCCAACTAGGAGTCCTTCCATGTATTAGGAGTAGGAGACAAGGAAGGGAAGAGAGAAGGAAGGAAGGAGGGGTGCGGCCTCTCCCTAGTCCAATTCGGACTAGGCCATGGGGCGCGCGCCTGCCCTAGGCAGCCCTCTCTCTTTCCCGCAGGCCCAATAAGGCCCAATACTTCTCCCCGGCGAATTCCGTAACTCTCCCAGATCGAAAAATACCGAATCATTCGAACCTTTCCAAACTCCGAATATAGTCGTCCAATATATCGATCTTTACGCCTCGACCATTTCGAGACTCTCGTCATGTCCCCGTTCTCATCCGGGACTCAACTCCTTCGGTACATCAAAACTCATAAACTCATAATATAACCGCCATCGAAACCTTAAGCGTGCGGATTCTACGGGTTCGAGAACTATGTAGATATGACCTAGAACTATTCTCGGTCAATAACCAATAGCGGACCTGGATGCCCATATTGGCTCCTACATATTCTACGAAGATCTTTACCGGTCAAAACGCATAACAACATACGTTGTTCCTTTGTCATCGGTATGTTACTTGCCCGAGATTCGATCGTCGGTATCCAATACCTAGTTCAATCTCGCCACCGCAAGTCTCTTTACTCGCTCTATAATGCATCATCCCGTAACCAACTCATTGGTCACATTGCTTGCAAGGCTTATAATGATGTGCATTACCGAGAGGGCCCAGAGATACCTCTCCGACAATCGGAGGACAAAACCTAATCTCAAATACGCCAACTCAACATGTACCTTCGGAGACACCTGTAGTACTCCTTTATAATCACCCATTACGCCAGTGACGCTTGGTAGTACCCAAAGTGTTCCTCCGTAAACGGAGTTGCATAATCTCATAGTTACAGGAACATGTATAAGTCATGAAGAAAGCAATAGCAACATACTAAACGATCAAGTGCTAAGCTAACGGAATGGGTCAAGTCAATCACATCATTCTCCTAATGATGTGATCTCGTTAATCAAATGACAACTCTTTTGTCCATGGCTAGGAAACATAACCATCTCGATAAACGAGCTAGTCAAGTAGAGGCATACTAGTGACACTATGTTTGTCTATGTATTCACACATGTATTATGTTTCCGGTTAATACAATTCTAGCATGAATAATAAACATTTATCATGAAATAAGGAAATAAATAATAACTTTATTATTGCCTCTAGGGCATATTTCCTTCAGTCTCCCACTTGCACTAGAGTCAATAATCTAGTTCACATCGTCATGTGATTTAACACAAATATTCATATCTGTATATGATTAACACCCATAATTCACATCATCATGTGACCAACACCCAAAGGGTTTACTAGAGTCAATAATCCACATCGCTATGTGATTAACACCCAAAGAGTACTAAGGTGTGATCATGTTTTGCTCGTGAGAGCAGCTTAGTCAACGGGTCTGTCACATTCAGATATGTATGTATTTTGCAAATATTTTATGTCCACAATGCTCTGCATGGAGCTACTCTAGCTAATTGCTCCCACTTTCAATATGTATCCAGGTTGAGACTTGGAGTCATCTGGATCAGTGTAAAAGTTTGCACTGATGTAACTTTTACAACAAACTCTTCTATTACCTCCATAATCGAGAAACATCTCCTTAGTTCTTACTAAGGATATTCTTGACCAATGTCCAGTGATCTACTCCTAGATCACTATTGTACTCCTTTGCCAAATTCAGAGCAAGGTATACAATAGGTCTGGTACATAGCATAGCATACTTTATAGAACCTATGACTGAGGCATAGGGAATGACTTTTCATTCTCTTTCTATTTTCTGCTGTGGTCGGGATTTGAGTCTTACTCAATTTCATACCTTTGCAACACAGCAAGAACTCTTTCTTTGACTGCTCCATTTTGAACTATTTCAAAATCTTGCCAAGGTATGTACTCATTGAAAATCTTATCAAGCGCCTTGATCTATCTCGATAGATCTTGATGCTCAATATGTAAGTAGCTTTTATCGAGGTCTTTTCTTTTAAAGAACTCCTTTAAAACACTCCTTTATGCTTTGCGAAAAATTCTACATCATTTCGATCAAAAATATGTCACTCACATATACTAATCAGAAAGGCTGTAGTGCTCCCACTCACTTTGTTGTAAATACAGGCTTCATCGTAAGTCCATATAAAACTATATGCTTTGATCAACTTATCAAAGCGTATATTCCAACTCCGAGATGCTTTCACCAGTCCATAGATGGATCGCTGGAGCTTGCACATTTTGTTAGCACCTTTAGGATTGACAAAACCTTCTGGTTGCATCATATACAACTCTTCTTTAATAAATCCATTAAGGAATGCAGTTTTGACATCCATTTTCCAGATTTCATAAAATGTGGTAATTGCTAACATGATTCAGACAGACTTAAGCATCGATACGAGTGAGAAAATCTCATCGTATTCAACACCTTGAACTTGTTGAAAACCTTTCGCAACAAGTCGAGCTTGGTAGATAGTAATACTACTATCAGTGTCCGTTTTCCTCTTGAAGATCCATTCATTTAACATGGCTTGCTGATCATCGAGCAAGTCAATCAAAGTCCATACTTTGTTCTCATACATGGATCATATCTCAGATTTTATGGCCTCGAGCCATTTCGCGGAATCTAGGCTCATCATCACTTCCTCATAGTTCGTAGGTTCATCATGGTCTAGTAACATGACTTCCGTAACATGATTACTACACCACTGCGCGGATCTTACTCGAAGACCTACGAGGTTCTGTAGTAACTTGATCTGAAGTTTCATGATCATCATCATTAGCTTCCTCACTAATTGGTGTAGGAATCACTGGAACTGATTTCAGTGATGAATTACTTTCCAATTCTAGAGAAGGTACAAATTACCTTATCAAGCTCTACTTTCCTCCCACTCACTTCTTTCGAGAGAAACTCCTTCTCTAGAAAGGATCCATTTTTAGCAACGAATATCTTGCCTTCGGATCTGTGATAGAAGGTGTACCCAACTATTTCCTTTGGGTATTCTATGAAGATGCACTTCTCCGATTTGGGTTCGAGCTTATCAGGATGAAACCTTTTCACATAAGCATCGCAACTCCAAATTTTTTTTTAGAAACGACAGCTTAGGTTTATTGCTAAACCATAGTTCATACGGTGTCGTCTCAACGGATTTAGATGGTGCCCTATTTAATGTGAATGCAGCTGTCTCTAATGCATAACCCCAAAACGATATTGGTAAATCAGTAAGAGACATCATAGATCGCACCATATCCAATAAAGTGCGGTTACGACGTTCGGACACACCATAATGTTGTGGTGTTCCAGGTGGCGTGAGTTGTGAAACTATTCCACATTGTTTTAATTGAAGACCAAACTCGTAACTCAAATATTCATCTCCATGATCAGATCGCAGAAACTTTATTTTCTTGTTACGATGATTTTCCACTTCACTCTGAAATTCTTTGAACCTTTCAACTATTTCAGACTTATGTTTCATCAAGTAGATATACCAATATCTGCTCAAATCATCTTGTGAAGGTCAGAAAATAACGATACCCGCCGCGAGCCACAACACTCATCGGATCGCATACATCAGTATGTATTATTTCCAATAAGTCAGTTGCTCGCTCCATTGTTCCGGAGAACGGAGTTTTAGTCATCTTGCCCAAAAGGCACGGTTCGCAAGCATCAAATGATTCATAACCAAGTGATTCCAAAAATCCATATTTATGGAGTTTCTTCATGTGCTTTACAATCGATATGACCTAAACGGCAAGGCCACAAATAAGTTGCACTATCATTATTAACTTTGCATTTTTGGCATCAATATTATGAATATGTGTATCACCACGATCGAGATCCAACAAACTATTTTCATTGGGTGTATAACCATCGAAGGTCTTATTCACATAAACAGAATAACAATTATTCTTTAACTTTAAATGAATAACCGTATTGCAATAAACATGATCAAATCATATTCATGCTCAACGCAAACGCCAAATAACATTTATTTAGGTTTAACAGTAATCCCGAAAGTATAGGGAGTGTGCGATGATGATCATATCAATCTTGAAACTACTTTCAACACTCATCGTCACTTCACCCTTTAACTAGTCTCTGTTTATTCTGTAACTCCTGTTTCGAGTTACTAATCTTAGCAACCGAACAAGTATCAAATACTCAAGGGCTACTATAAACACTAGTAAGGCACACATCAATAACCTGTATATCAAATATACCCTTGTTCACTTTACCATCCTTCTTACCCACCAAATATTTAGGGCATTTCCGCTTCCAGTGACCATTTTCTTTGCAGTGTAAGCACTCAGTTTCAGGCTTTGGTCCAGCTTTGGTCTTCTTCACGGGAGTGACAACTTGCTTGTCTTTCTACTTGAAGTTCCCTTTCTTTCCCTTTGCCCTTCCCTAGAACCCTGGTACCCCTCTCATTAGGAACCATGTGCAATTGGGGCCGGATTGAGACCCACAGTTTGTCCAGGGTAGAAACGCGCAGTTGACTGATCGATACGATGCATGCGCGGAGTGCATGAACCGACCCCTCTCACGAACGGAGTGCATTCGACTCCCCAATCTCCATGGCGACACTGCCATCCCGATCGGACCAGAACGTCCATCGGTGACTCGGTGGATGAGCACCTGCGCAGCCTATTGGGGTCGAAGCTCGATCCTTAGCCACTGCCATCTCACGGTCGGCAATGACCAGCGTTAAGTGTCGGACAATCCAGCGGCTGAGTGCGAAGTCTCATCGTGTCTCAAGAAGTGGCCATGGCCGGAGTACCGAGAGTCACGACACAGGGCCCTGAAGCATCGAGCTCCGAGACGTCCGCAGGCAGAGACTTGCATCGATCCTCGAGACCAGCCGGGCTGGAGAGCCTAATTCGCACTGAACGAGACTCCGAAGCAGCGAGGAAGCTGCGAAGTTCTCCGGCACGCATCGCGACTCGTATACGGCCACGAGTCGAATTACGCCGAACTCATAGGTAAGTCCATCACACGAGGTCGGAGAGACAGGGAGCACTGACGCAGGCATAGGCCGACACCAAAGACAATGACAGCGAACACATAGCCAGCCGCATGCCCGATCGCGGGGAAACCGCGAGAAAGGGACGCATACCGATGACGCGAACCCATTCGCCGGAGGCAGGGCAGCTGACAGCAAGACGTGCGAGAAATCCGCGCAAGCATCGCGAATGATCTGGAGCGGTCGGGATCACATCGGCGGCTTACGGGTGAACATCCACAGCAATTCGGAATGGTCCAAACAGAATCATCGTCGACTTTTAGCGGCACGAGCTGACAGCATTTCAGGGGATCCTGTCGAGCTACTAGTCCCGATGGATCGTCGTCGTGATGTGATTATGGGCATGAGCATTTGCCATCAGATGGAAGTCAGCAGGCAGCAACTGCATTCCTAGCAGATTCATGGGAAGATGTCCAGTCGTTCGGCTAGATTTCGAGGCCCGACACGCTTGGAGATCAAGTTTGCGAAGACCATGAAACCTGAGGTGATTCGAGGGATCCGACCATATTGGGAAGTGTACCTAGCGATATGCCCTCAAAGTTGCAGTGTAATAGAATCTGGTCAGCCAGCGTGACCTTGAGTGATGCTGGATTGTCAATAGATGAGGAGAAACGCCAACGAGTACGGCACGGTCAGGAATCACGAATGCGAATCGAGTGATCGAGGAACTCACAACACTGGAGCGAGGCCGCGATGGCGAAGCAATGAAAGTGCCATGAATGCCCAATTAGACACAAGAAGATAAGAGCGCAATATCGTATCCCGAAGAGCATGCGATGGAAGCCTGACAGCAGTCGAGGTCGACTGCAGCAGGACAAGCGCAAGCCGAAGAGACTGGAGGGCGAATCCGGAAAGCTCGGAGGTAGTCGTTGGAGGAACATAGATCACTGATGTGGTAAGCAGTGATGCCAAGAAACATGCTCGCAGGAAGCATGATTACACATCACACTCGCTCGCTCATCATTATACCGCGACTCAATGTGAGGCCCGGCAAAGCGTGGTAGTGACCATAATCTGTATGCGTAGAGATGGCATTGATGTCAGTGACATGGACATGAAGATGCATCGGAAGTCACACAGAAGACCAATTGAGCTTCAGATACCAATGCCATTGGTCAAGTCGAGGTACTTTGATGTTGAAGGCACTTTGAGTGATGAGAGACTATGTTTCGGAGGTCTGTGCGATCGAGCATTGAGCCACCATCGAGTCAGTAGTATCCTAAATGAAGCCAGTCCCGGAGTGTCTACTGATCGGAGGCTAGAGTGCTTAGAGTGGTAGTTCCGATGAGCGTCGACAGGTCGATTCAAATAAAAGTCCAGATATTTCAACGATGTACGATCTCAAGGGATGAGCCAGAGTCAGTTCGTAATCGGACCAATGCACGACCATGCAACCATCAAACGCACAGTCCTTGGATGGTCGATCAAGCAATACCTCGATGGCAGCACGCCCATTCGACATCGAGATAGGCAGTCCCTAGCCGGTCCCCGTGAGAAGCTTGGAAAGTATCGCGGATTAATCGGTATCACGATGTCTAATGACTCCGTCCAAGAAATATGCAGCGTGAATGGTCATCAATCGCCCGAAGGCATTTTCCTCTCCCAGATCTTGACTCGACGTTTCAGATGCAGTGCTTCTGGATGGCAGATGCCTATCATCGAGGATTACGCTTTGACCATGGATCCGAAGTTCATACCTTCGCTAAAATCGAGCCTGATCTGATGATTCCGAGCCGTTCTCGATCCATGACGTGGACTCATGACGAATGCGATTATTACCTGGTCGCAAGTTCAGCCATTTGCACTCAAGCACATTTCATCAAGGACTTGATGCTTATCCAGTGAATGATGTTCGCGAAGCATCCGAGGTTCGACGCTTAAGTTAAAGCGCACTTCTGCCAAGAAGACGCTCGCGAATGCACGACGCCCGTAATCGGCGCATTGAGATTCTCGAGGATAATTGCGCTTCGTCAAGCATGCGAGGCGTGAATTTCGAGGGCTCGATAACACTGCGTATAGCAGCTCTTCTTAAGGCTCCGGCCTAATGACTTGCGAATCGGGAAGCTTCAGGTCAGGATGCGACTGTAGGAAAGCCAGTTGGCTGTGTATGATCTGACAATTCCTGCTCCGATCCAATCTCATACTTGACAGCCACTTAGAGTTGAATTCGCATACTCGCGAAAGTAGGTCAAAGAGCGACCTTTTATAGTGACATGGATCGAATCGACTTGAAATGCCGAGTGCATATGACATTAAGGAGGCTTCATGTTCCAGTTGGACCATGAGCCAATGGCAACGTTCTTGAGTCAATGACAGCATCGAGATAGGGCTCTGAGGATGCGGTTTCTGCATTCCAATCTAGTTACAACCCTAAAATGGTGTCGCTCGAGGTGCTTAGATATGGTCAGGCCACTTGGTCCTAGTAGGGACATTATTCCTGGCCATAGGTGAGTTAGCCAATATTGAGGTAAAGATCACAAGTGCAAAAGTCAGGAGTCAGGGTTACATCAATTCACAAATAAGCCAGTGATTGGGAGATAGGATCCGAAGAAGCTTCCAGGTTCGTTTCAGCAAGTCACTAAATCCTGCTGCCTCCAACGCGGATAGGTCCAGGGGAGCCGCAGGCTAGTGATCCTACATCCGTACAAAGTTAGAATTCCTGAGGTGGACCTGCGGACAAGATCCATTTCAACGACTTCCTATGGTTAGCCAGCAAGTCGCCGATAAAATCACTAAGCAGGCGGAAGCCATATCCTCGATGATCACCAGGCTCTCGGACTTGTAACCTGCAAGAGGCAACGAGCGGATTTCACATGTGGTAGTGAGCAAGATGGCAAGTAGACTCGCAAAAGCAAGCGCTCAGAATGCGCGCTTGGACGATGGGGTCCCTGTCTCAGTCGAGCGGTACCACGACGCTCATCATGAAGCTTACCACAGTGGTCTGGCTTCGTCAGCGTCAGATGCCAGTCTGAATAGCGAGGTGTCGGCTAAGAATCGGTATGTCGGCTTTTCTCGACGTCAAATTCGCAAGCGGACGATAATGGCATGGATCCGCTAAATGCTCAGCATGCACCATGTCATGCTCAACGGCTAAGGTAATCCTCAGAGGGTAAGCCTCAGTCGAGCCTTGATGCGGCTGCTCGGCCAGACTAATCTCGGGGAAGACTCCACCGCTTGGACGGCCCTAGCTCAGCTCTTGCTGGTCATGGAGCAGCAGGAAAGTCTCTTCCAACGCCTCAATTGAAAACAGGTACGATCGGGCTACGAGCCAGCTGCCAAGATCTTCGCGACTAAGAAGAGATTCGAGAGCTCAGCCTTCAAGAAGGGACTAGTCTCCAGTGCAAGTAAGCCTCTGGAGGACCTTCATCAAGGCTCCACAATCGGGCTTGCTTGAGCCAGTCGTACAATCAAGGTCCGCGATGCTACGCTCCGTACATGTAAACCTCTGAAGGAATCACCAAGCTTGATATTACGACTCATAAGTTCATAAATCATTTCTATGGATGTCAGATATTTGCCGTCTGCCATAATCCAATTTCGCATTACAATTCCCTACTCCGGGCTAGCAGACGCTGTCCCTGGGCTTAAGCAATCGTTACCTAATGGAAACCACCGTGTAACCAGCTCCGAGGGTGAATCCATTAGCACTGACTCAATCAAGGTGTAGAGCACGACTTGCCACCTGGGGCTTAAGCGAATCCGTATCGCCTAAGTGTAAAATCCTAGTGGCAACCCTGCTTACTCGGCCTAGCGCAGCCACCTAATTAGGCTACCAGCAGCTCCCCCTTCATCGGGCTGGCACCACTGACCTAGGCAAGCATGCGATGCGACTTGCAGAGGCGCGAGTGAGCATCTGCACTCACCGCGGTACCAAAGACGGCGCTCGGACTACGCCAAGTACGTGCTAACTAACAAGGGACAGGCAGCTGCAACCTTCGAGTCCTAAGATGTCGTTTCGCCAAGAGCGGCAGAACAGTCGGAGACTCCTCACGAATCGGAAACAACCTCTTCGCTGGGCACTTTGGCAAGCCGCAAGGATAAGTCCCAGGTAAACTCCTGGCACTGAGAAGTCAAATTGAATCCTCGAGTAGGCAATCCTCGGTATGAGCCTCAGCTGACAAGCAAACTCCCTAGGATAGCAGCACCGGTCGCTGGCTAAGCTGAGCAATTTGTAGGTCACTACTCAGTGAGCCCTACGGCTTAGCAGGCCTGCCCATATAAGAACAGAGACCTCCGATGAGGGAAACATCCGGTAAGACTCAACCATCGTTGTGGCTCAAGGTCGCTAAGGATTTCTTCCAAAGCATTCTAAGTCCACAATCAACCAAAATCATCAAGGTCCGATCGATTCATAGCGCCAAGTTAGAAATTCACTATAGAACTAAGGTTAAGGAAATTTCAAACTAGGAAGTTCTCGATTAGGAGATCAGGTGACTCGTCGTCGATGATCCTGCGTAGCAGATTCGCATGAAGCCATTGTGGCTGGAGTCTCTTGGGCCTTCACTGCTTGCGTGAGACTTGCAGCATCGCGCGACTTCCGACCACGCCGAGGCTCTTCCTGACTCGTGCGTTGGTCCGAGCACACGCGAATTCGATTGAGCAAGTGCGGAGGAGAGATCAGCACAGGACTAAGCCTCACCTGGAGATCAGGAATTCACTCCGACATTCAGGTCACTTCAATGCTGAATGATCCTTCAGACGTTCCAAAGATATCGGTTCAAGAATGGTCAATGTAAAGTACTCAGTGGAAAATTGTGAAAATACTTCAGAACATTTTTCAACACGGAGCTTCTCATTCTTCCACCATGTGACTCTGTGGTGCGCTTGTGCAACTCAATCGGTGCGAATGGCAGCACTTATTGGGTTGCGTAGAGCTCGTTGGCAGCTGTCTTTGCTGGCCTTTCGACTTACTGGCGATGACATAAGGCATTCCTAGCTGTTCCTTGCATACATTCTCTCATCACGCATTGCAACCCAGCTGGCAAGTCACTCGACTAATGGCTCCCCACGGTTTCTCAAGCAACGGTAAATTTCACGATATGAGTGAAACATTTCCATGAAGAAAACATATTCAAATACGTGATGCAGCTGCGTAGCTATCTTGCAGCTCGCCAAAGCTCAATTGGTAATCGAGCACCGGGGCTTCACTCAGTCTCCCCCAGTTCAAGGATCGCCATCCCTACAGTCTGGGGATCAATGCATGCCGTTGGACAACCGAATTGCCTAGGAACATGCAGTATCGTGCGCTAAACGGTTAAAACCAGGGACTAGGTGTACAGATTTGAACATACTCCCAGTACGTTTTCACAGAGTTTATAGCTTGCGGAGTCGCATGTGCTCTCTACCAAGTTTCATACTTCAACGGAGTCGTGAAGCATTGTTGACAGATAATTGGCGCTGAGTCGCAACCTTCAAGATGTTGGTTGGCCGTTGAGACTGACGTTCCAGCTACTGGTGCGCTGTGACGCTGCAGCTCGAGGGCCGTTGAGACTGTCGGCAGCCGCTCTATCCAGATGGCTCTGTACATCTCGCCAGTATAGCTTGTGGATGCTTCATCCTCTCGAGTAAGTCTCTCACTTAAAATGAATGGTCGATTAAGCGTTGGCCTTAGGATCACGTTGCGTGGCCCCTACGGTTCCATTCCAGTCTTGCGATCTAACTCCTACCGACGTTTCAATCAGCAACGTTAACAGAAGACCTTTCGATTGAACTCATTCGACGAATACCTCATACGTTCTACGAGCGCGTAACGCTTTCAGGGGTTTAAACCCTCATTAGCAGTCGTGGGTTGGAGAACTACTTCCGTCGGTCTGCGTGGGACCCTGCCACGTACTCCTCGCCTCTATCCGAGCATGACATCGATCTCCGCCTTCGTCGATTCCCCACTCTGTCCTCTCTAATCCGGACCTCGAGTTCCCTCCTGGTGTCAGCTCGATCACGCCTTAACCGACGGCTCGTAATTGCATCACTCGGAACCGAGGCACCAATTCAGACATCACAATTCGTGCATCATGGAGGAGTAGTTTAGCCGATCGATGTCTGAGAATCCACCGGATCCGACATTCGACCTTGTTGTCACCGCCAATCATCTTTCCACTTGTCTGCCCGATCACTGGGATGGTCTGATCTGTCGCTCAGAAGAACCACTGCAGTGGTCAAAAGGCTCCCCGCCGACGAAACCATGCAGGTCTCAATGCACCTCCAACAACTGATTTCACGGCCTGAATGTGGACACGCTGGTCCATACTCGAGCTCATGGACGAGGAAACTGGACTGATCACACATACCTCGGAAGGCAACTATGGACAATCACATGACTACGTTGATGCCTGTTGCCCTGGACCATAGGCGATCTACATCTCGGTCAGCCCGAGTCCCATTCGAATTTTATTATGTTTTTGCATAATGGTTCAGTCAAAGAATATTTGCATTCCTTAAACCCTTTGTGTGTAGAAAAAAAGAAATGCAATTCTATTTAGCGGTCGGATGCATTGGGAAAGAAAATGTTGGTGTGCTTTGACCACGGATGTGCTGGGTCATGCGGGGCCAGGCTTTTGGAGCCGGACGGCACGCGCGGTGCATGTTGACAGTTGTGTATGCTGCAAACGGGTCCTATCTACAGGGGTGCAGCGACCCCTCGGGTGCAACGCGACCCGCTCGTGGCGCGGATGGCACGTACGCGGCTGGTGCGGTTGCACGGCGAATATTGTGTGGCAGACGTGACCACATGCGTGTGATCTAGGCGTACTTGGCTAAAGTACCTGGCAGCGTTTGCATGCAATAGTAAAAAGGAATAAAAGAATAAGCAGCTGCCGTGTTACAATGCTCGTGGTAGCAACGTAGGATGTACTATTGGTGTGCTATAGCTTCTGCTTGCCTACAACACCGATCGATTAAGAGCTGCTCTGTCCCGCAGTCTCGAAGTGACATTTCTGCAGTGAGAAAAATTTGCACAAGCAATTGATTGCATTTGTACTACATTACCAGTAGAATGGAGAAGGGCAGCTAGGAGAGACTTGAACACGGGATCCCGGCAGAGGAGGTGGAGCATTTATCTCCAGCAAGAACCGGAGCGCCGGGGGGCGAGAGCTACTCATCCGGTGCCTTCGTTTCGCCCAGTTGAAGGTAATTTTTATTATAAATCTTGATTAAAAATCTGCCCCTCTCTTATTTTCTACCATTGATTTCTCTTGGTCTGTTTCCTTCCAAAATCCATTAGGGATACAATGCTAAACTTTCTTAGAGGCAGCCATGGATGCATTGGAGCAGAAGATGAACAGTATAGGAAGGTTTCAAGCGACCGTCCGCCGTGGTTTAGCCGCAAGTTTAAAGCTGATCTTGTTGGAGAGCATCAGGAAGCTGTTAGTATAGATGGGTGCGTAGTTAGGACCACTTTCGCGCCTGACGAAGTTGCGTCTGCGTTGGAAAGTTGGGGGGAAGAACAGAAACAAGTTCTTCGTGGCATTGGCCTTGGTGGGTTGCTGAACCTTGGGAAAACTGGGAAAAACTTTGTCTCCTTCACTCATTCTCTGCTTGAAAGAATCGATCCGAGCGACAGTAGTATGCGGCTTTCAGGCGGTGTGAGGTCAATATTGTGTGAGATGGAGATTTGTTCTTATATGGATATAAGGAAAGGAGCGCGGTCTTACTCTTGATAGGAAATGTGGACGGCCAAGTGGTGAGCAGTGCACAAAGGCTAGGCTGCTACTGGGCATGGAGCCGGTGGCAACAGAGCTTACTGTGCGAGATCTTGTCAAGAAACTGCAAGAACCCGTTGACTCGCCAATGAGTGTAGAGCAGAGGATAAAAACAGAGTTGGGCGCTGCTATGCTTTCTGTTGCTTCAATTTTTGGACCGCGGGATGGTAGGAACCAGGTGCCAGTTGATGCTTATCATCTTGTTGATGATCCATCAAAGATATCTCTTTGGAACTATGGTAAATATGCTCTTGATGAAATAATAGGAGGTGCCCTTAGCCTGTCAGATGCTAAAAGGAACGGATCAAAGACTATCTGGCTGTATGGTTGCCCAACCATCCTGCAGGTAGGATGATAAATGAACCTAATTGAATTTGATGCATGCTTAATGGCCATGGGACCGCAGCTCACTAATAAGTTGTTCTTGCAGATACACTACTTCAGCTCGGTGGATACAGGTTTTTTAACCGTAGATACTTCCCAAGTAGCTCACGTTAATGTATTCTCCTCATCGGTTGTGAGAGCTTTGATAGAGGAAGATATAGTGCTGGATGCTGGGGAGTTGAAGTATGGAGGACTGAAGGTAAGCTTAATATTTAGGTTTCTATGAAATAATTTTCCAATATCTATTGATTTCATAACTTATGTAAGTAATGCCGTATGTATGCAGCCCAAAGAATCTAAATCTGCCGTACCATCATTTGCCGGGTGTATTCATTATGAGGTGTGGTTTTAAAAAGATATAAGAAAAATGTGTTTGTTATATTTGTTATATGAAACTGTGAATTTGATACTATGGAATGTGTGTTGGCATGCTCTTATGTATGTCAAAGATCTATTGAGGACTTCAATGGAGAAGGCAGATGCAGTTAGTCATGAGTTCAATCAGGTTATGTCCAAGGTTGATTCAAATGATGTTGATACAATAAGGAGTCTGATAGAACAGCATGAAATGGCACAATGTATCTCTAGGCTAGAAGATTGGAAAACTCAGGACAGCATAATTGGAAAAGCCGTACAAGGTAATTAGAAAGTTGGTTCCAAATCAGTTAAGAGTAAGTGTTTTATTATAAACCGGCTAATAAGTTTGCATGATTCATAAATTAGGCAAATGTGGATGGATGCCAAAATTGCAAACACGATTACTACAAGGTAAGATATAAATTTGGTACGAGTAGTTAGCTTTTTGTAAACATGTTCTGACAATTACAATATGTGTGAAGGTGTGGTGCTTGGTAGCAAAACAACTGATGTGGTAAATCAGTACACGGAAGGTGGGCCAAGTGTTACAACAGGTGAGGCACATTCAAGCTTTGGCAATTTTGGTAAAGCTAAGGTTTCCTTATATGGTCACCTAGATGAGCTTGAGTTGGTAGGCTCATAGATGATTTGACTCATAGTGAACTTTACAGGGTCCAGGAGTGTTGTTCAGGACCATGATATAGAAAGAGTAGCAGAGGTCCTTGCTGGAATGAAAGCAGGTCTGTTTTTAAGATCAGTTTATGTTGTGCAAGTTCTGCTGGTTGTGCATGCATATTTATATACACTTGTACTAACTTGCAGGCTTACTTGGGACCGGCTGGAGCGGCTGCAGTAATAGGCAGGGTACAGGGGAGGGTACAGAGGCAGTAAATCCAGCCAAGGATTCAATGGTGGCACAACAAGAAAGATCAATTTTCAGGAATGAAGGTATGCATGGTAAATCGTGAAAGTACCTGTACTTTTGTATAACAACAATTTATATTGAATTGTTGTGCTAAATTTAATTTTATTGCACCAAACAAATTGCAGTCTTTGGTGGTGAGATGATTAACGGTGGAGTTAGACATGCTGCACGTTATGATACAGCGCAAACAGGTTATTCCTGAAACATCACATTTTGATAGCTCATATATATAAGATGTAAAATGCATGAATAAGTACTGGATTTAGTTTGTAGTTAAAATTATTTACTTATTTAAAAAATACATTCATTTATTATGTACATTATGATACAAATGTCGCACGAAAATATCTGCGATGTATGTAAATGCAAATTTACTTGTCCAAAACAATGCTGACATGTTTCAAACAATGCTCTAGTGTTGAAAGTCTATGCGAGGAGGCCGGCGAAAAAAAGAGATAATTTTTTGGTTGGTGAAAGACACAACAAACGCTGTACCATTGTGTCTGAAACTGTTAAGACCGACGAATTGAACATGGTACTTGCGTTTGAGGCCGTCGAGAATAAGAGTTTGGGTGGGTTAACAAATAATTAAAGAAATAGGATATATATTTTCTGTTTGATAGAATTGTTATGCTAATTTAAGTTGTGCATTTTTTTGTAAAACTGTTAGTTAAAGCAGATATTCAAATATATGCCTGGGGGAATCAATAGAGCTGGTCAGCAGGTTCACCCTATAGGTGGATTCATGTTAGATGGTGATCCAAAGACTGGCAAGAAGAAGTCCATGTCTCAAATAAATAAGCTTATTGAAGGTTTGATGAAACATATTTGATATAGGTTGAATAAAATTTCAGCTATGTTTGTTCGTAATACTATGTGAATGTGTTTCTAGTATGTAAGCAACAAAGGCTGGCTGGAAAGGATGATGTGATATTAAGTTCAAAGGCAGATGGCGAGCGCGGGATAGGAGGATCGGTGGCGTATATACTTAGAACTAATGATGTTCTGATGTCCGCTCACGATGCGCTGAGGAAAACAACAGGGATAGAACGAAATAGGTAATAAAGACAACGTTGATACGATGGTCGAATGCAAGACAATTATGAATTATTTGACAACGGTGAATGTTATATTCGTAGGTGTTGGATTGATCACCCATTCCCAAAGCAACTGAGGGTATCTGGATCTGAAATTTATGGAATGATGAAACCAGGAGCGAAAGTGAGTACAAGACAATTTGAACTTTTTAGAAAGCTGGTCTATTCAGAGGATAAAAAACTTTATTCCCCTGGTTCGTTGTTAAGGCTGCGTAGAGTGATGGATTCATGTACCTAGGGTAGGGTCATAGGCCTGACCTAAACGTCCTACCCAAGGGCACTCTTAGAAGAGATTACCTCCCAGTCGACCAACGAGGAATCCACTCGACTGGTTCGAAGGACTCGACCATGGAAGACTCACTCGACCATGAAGATACACTCGACCACCAGAAGGTCAGAAGGCACTCCGCAACGGCCTGTAATTGAATAGACTTAATGTTAGTTAAGGCACTTTATGAGGGGCGTTACCAGTAACGCCCCAGGCTTAATGTACTTTAACCTCTCCATTATGTGGGCTGGCTGGGGTCTTGGCACACTCTATATAAGCCACCCCCCTCCACAGGCAGAGGGGTTCACACTCTTGTAACACCAATACACATAATCCACTCGACCGCCTCAGGGCTCCGAGACGTAGGGCTTTTACTTCCTCCGAGAAGGGCCTGAACTCGTACATCGCTTGTGTTCACAACCTCTCCATAGCTAGGACCTTGCCTCTTCATACCTACCCCCCACTCTACTGTCAGACTTAGAACCACAACAGTTGGCGCCCACCGTGGGGCGGGTGTTCTAGCGATTTGTGGAGGAGTTGCAGTACTTCCGAGTACTTTCGTCATGATGACTGCTGGAGTTTTGGTTGAGGGACGCGAGATCCGTCTCGGTGCTCTCACCTTTGTCGCCGACGACTCCGCATGGCTCCAGGAGGCTCCACTCGACATCGAGGCGCTCCCCGTTCGCGGGGCGACGCACTTTCGCGCATGTGTCCGCGGCGTTCTGCTGCGGCAACCGTCGACCCCGTATCGGTCGACTCCTTTATCGGTCGCCCACCCGGTCTCCCACCAGCGCAAGCGCCTGGTCGGTCGAGACTCGGTGGTGGGTGAAGCACGCGATGGCTCGCCAGACAGCCATCGCCTGTGTCGCGCAATTGAGCCCGACGAGTCCCTCTACGGCTGCTCGATCTGTCGACCGCTCGTGAGAGATCGCATCCGAATGCGATAGCAGTGATCCAGCGGCGGAAATCCTCATGGTCGACGGCCCCATGATACTCCGGCCGCCCATGGTGGCGGAGCAGCCGGAGGAGGTGACCCCGCGCAAGAGCACGAAGAGTACCAGCTCGAGACACTCGACTCTCTGCAGAGAGAAGAGCTTCGCCGCAGGAACATGGATGCCTTGCATACTCCCATCGCCGGAGAAACCCCTGAGGCTCGCGCCTTGGAGGAGGCACGTTTGGCCAATGTCGCCGAACGCTCGCTTGGAGAACCTTCAGCGAGCACTCGACGAATGCGCGCGGCAACGAAGTTCTGGCCGGTCGACGTCGACTCTTCCCGCCGACTCAGGTATACCGCACGCCAATTCAGAATTTAGCAGCTGCAACCTGTATAGCAGAGTCCATCCAGCCTTCTTAGTCGGAGGCTGGGAGAGGCTTGATGCAGATCAGAGATTTACTCCGAGCAGCAGGAGACCAGAACTCAGCCGTGTCACAGTCGCGCAACAGAATTCACAGTCGATCCGTCATCGCGAATCTGCCGATCCGCTCATATCCCCCGATCGCCTCCAAGGGCGAGAGGGCGCGACAACCGCGAGATCAGATGGAGACCGACATGACCGGGATGACAGCGCCGAGTGCCCATTTCCCCGAGGAAGGGTCTTACGCCTCGGCGGCAGGATGACAGACGCCGATTCAAGACGGGCGAAGAGTTCCAACGACCCTGTGGAACCAGAGCTTCGACGCGATCCATTATTGTGCAAGGCTTGGTCGACCGAACAGAGCCCATCGAGGCGGACCGAGAGGATGCACCCACGAGCAATCGAGTGCATGTTTCTGGTCCGGAGTGTTTTAGCAGGCTATCGAGCCGCAGATGATCCCCCAATTTCAGGTTGGCAACAGGAGTCAGCAAATTCACTGGGGAGTCCAAGCCCGAGACCTGGCTTGAAGATTACCGAGTGGCTGTTCAGATTGGTGGTGGGAATGATGAGGTGGCCATGAAGCATTTGCCCCTCATGTTGGAAGGTTCTGCCAGGGCATGGCTGAATCGCCACCTCCTAGCAAGATATACACTTGGGAAGATTTGTCCCGAGTGTTCGCTTAACTTTGAAGGAACCTGCAAGCGACCGGCTGGCTTGACAGAGCTGCAAGTCTGTGTGCAGAAGACCAATGAAACTCTCCGAGAGTACATTCAGAGGTGGATCACTCTGCACCATACTGTGGAGAATGTGTCGGACCATCGAGCGCTTTATGCCTTCAAAGATGGCGTCAAGAATAGAGAATTGAGTCTGAAGTTCGGCCGAACCGGCGACATGACCTTGAGTCGGATGATGGAGATTGCTACCAAGTACGCCAACAGCGAGGAAGAAGACCGACTCCGAAGCAGCAAGTACAAGCCAAGTCAGTCGGAGAAGGGAAATTCCAGTCGGAAATAGAAGCGGAAAGTCGAGCCAGCAGCTCCTGGAGAGGCCCTGGCCGTCACTCAGGGGAAGTTCAAGGGGAAGCCGAAAGGATCCTGGAATCCCAAGAAAGTAAAGGATAAAGAAGGAAACGACGTGATGGATATGCCATGCCATATTCACACAAAGAAAGATGAAGAGGGCAACATCATTTACCCAAAGCACACCACTCGCCAGTGTCGGCTCCTGATCTAGCAGTTTCAGGGAAAACAGTCTAAGGACAAGGAGAAGGAGCCAGACAAGGCCGGAGACAAAGAGGACAGTGAGGAAGAATATCCACATGTCAACTCCACTCTGATGATCTTTGCGGATGTGGAAAGCAAAAGTCGACTGAAAGTCATTAACCGTGAGGTGAACATGGTTGCCCCAGTAAAGCCAAGTTACGTGAAGTGGTCTCAAACACCCATCACATTCGACCAATCTGATCATCCGACTCATATTGCCACCCCTGGGCGGCAAGCGTTGGTGGTCGACCCAATTGTCGAAGGCACTCGACTGACGAAAGTGCTGATGGATGGTGGTAGTGGACTGAACTTGTTATATGCAGATACATTGAAAGGGATGGGCATTCCGATGTCCCGATTGAGCACCAGCAACATGAGTTTCCACGGAGTCATACCAGGGAAGAAGGCCAATTCACTCGGCCAAATAGCTCTGGACGTGGTTTTTGGTGATTCCAAGCACTTTCGCAAGGAAAAGTTGACCTTTGAGGTTGTGGATTTTCAGAGTGCATACCACGCCATTTTGGGGAGGCCAGCCTACGCACGATTCATGGCTCGACCATGTTACGTGTACCTCAAACTGAAAATGCCAGGCCCCAAGGGAGTGATCACTGTCACCGGTGATCGGAAAAAGGCAGAAGAGTGCTTTCAGAAGGGCTCGAAGATTGCCGACTCCCAAGTGACAGCGGTCGAATTCGAAGAATACAAGCAAAACGCAGATCCGAGTGATTTGTTACGATCCAAGAAGCCAGCCACAGAGTCTGCATTTCAGTCGTCTGGTGAGACGAAGCCAGTTCATATTCACCCGACTGACCCCAATGCAGCCCCGACCCACATCTCCACGACACTCGACCCGAAATAGGAAGAAGCGCTCATCCAGTTCCTCCGTGAGAACTGGGACATTTTCGCATGGAAGCCAGGTGACATGCCGTGTTCAGGGATGGCTGAGCATCGCCTCCGAGTCGACAAGTCAAGCAAAACCAGTTAAAGAGCATCTTGGCGGTCCGCCGTCGGAAGAGAAAAGCTATTGGTGAAGAAGTGGCTCATTGTTGGCGGCAGGATTTATCCGAGAGATATACCACTCGAGTGGCTCGCTAATGTCGCCATGGTTCCCAAGAAGGACAACTCGCTCCGCATGTGCATTGACTTTAAGCACATCAATCGGGCCTGCCGAAGGATCATTTTCTCTCCCCGCATAGATCAAATTGTTGACTCGACCGCGGGATGTGAGAGATTGTCTTTTCTAGATGCATATTCGGGTATCATCGATCCGTCTGTATGGACCCGATGAAATAAAACAGCTTTCATCACTCCATTCGGTGCTTCGCTATATCACCATGCCATTCGGTCTCAAGAATGCCGGAGCCACATTTATGCGAATGATTCGAAGTGCCTTCTCACTCAAATCACCGGAATGTGGAAGCGATATGGATGATATCGTCGTTAAGTCGCGAAAAGGTTCCGACCTGCTTGCTGACCTCGCCAAACATTTGCCAACCTCGGAAGGTACGATATCAAGCTCAATCCGTCAAAGTGCACATTCGGAGTTCCCGTGGAAAATTACTCGGTTTTCGCTTCGAACGAGGATCGACGCTAATCTAGAGAAGATCGGCACTATTCTCCGAATGAAACGCCTACTGCGAAAGTGCACGACGCCCGAAGCTTCTTGGATGCTTGGCGCATTAAGTCGATTCATCTCGACTCGGTGAAAAGGCATTGCCTCTTCTTGGATGATGAAGAAGGCGCACAAGTTCGAGTGGACTCGAAGTCGATGCAGCGTTTGCCGAGCTGAAAGCTCTGCTATCCACCCAGCCGGTGCTTGCTGCTCTGATCAGCAAAGAGCCTCTGTTGCTCTATATTGCAGCCACTGGACAAGTCGTCAGTACCATGCTTACGGTCGAGCGGGAAGAGGAAGGAAAGGCCTTCAAAGTTCAGCGCCCGGTGTATTATTTGTCCGAAGTCTTGACTCCATCCAAGCAGAGATATCCTCATTATCAGAAGCTTGTGTATGGCATATACATGACCACGAAGAAGGTTGCTCATTATTTCTCTGATCATTCTATCACAGTCGTCAGCGACGCCCTCTATCAGAGATTCTGCACAACAGAGACGCAACCGGTCGAGTGGCGAAATGGGCGATTGAACTTCTTCCCCTTGATATCAAATTTGAGGCAAAGAAAGCCATTAAGTCCCAGGCTATAGCGGATTTCCTCGCCGAGTGGATTGAACAACAGCAGCCGACTGAAGTTCACTCGGAGCATTGGACCATGTTCTTCGATGGCTCTAAGATGCTGAATGGTTCTGGTGCTGGGGTGGTTCTGGTTTCCCCCAGAGGAGATAAGCTTAGGTATGTGCTCCAGATTCACTTTGATTCCTCCAACAATGAGGCAGAGTACGAGGCCCTCTTATATGGATTGCGCATGGCCATCTCACTCGGCGTCCGTCGCCTGATGGTCTATGGCGACTCAGATTTAGTGGTCAACTAGGTGATGAAGGAGTGGGACGTGAGAAGCCCAGCCATGACTGGATACTGCAATGCAGTGAGGAAGCTGGAAAAGAAGTTCGAGGGGTTGGAGCTCCATCACATCCCCCGACTGAAAAATCAAGGAGCAGATGATCTGGCGAAGATAGGTTCCGAAAGAGAAGCCATTCCGAGTGGTGTGTTTTTGGAGCATATACACACTCCGTCAGTTAAAGAAGATCCCTTCACAAAGGAAGCTCCACAGCCCAAGAGTGCCACAGACCCGACGGAGGTTGAGGTCCCAGCAGTGGTCGACTTGGTCATGGAGGTTTTAGTGATCACTCCCGACTGGACAATTCCGTACATCACATATATTCTGAGAAAAGAACTCCTAGAGGATGAGGAAGAGGCTCGGCAGATCGTCCGTCGATCCAAAGCCTTTACCGTTATCAAAGGACAGCTGTATAGAGAAAGTCCGACTGGAGTTGGTCAGAAATGCATAACGCCAGAAGAACGTCGAGTCATACTCAATGACATCCAGTCGGGGACCTGTGGTCACCATGTGTCCTCTCGGACCATTGTAGCCAAAGCATACCGAGCTGGATTTTACTGGCCAAGGGCGAATGAGATGGCGAAAGAAATAGTGGACAAGTGCGAAGGATGTCAGTTTTATTCCAATATGTCACACAAGCCCGCGTCGGCTCTGAAGACCATTCCACTCGTCTGGCCTTTCGCAGTATAGGGGTTAGACATGGTCGGTCCCTTGCGAACAGGTCAGAGCGGTTTCACGCATGTGCTGGCAGCAGTCGACAAGTTTACCAAGTGGATTGAAGCTAAACCAATCAAGAGTCTGGATGCTGGTACTGCTGTTTCCTTCATCAGAGAGCTGACGTTCAGATATGGGGTCCCGCACAGCATTATCACGGATAATGGGTCGAATTTTGACTCGGAAGAATTCAAGGATTTCTGCAACACTCAAGGCACGCGAGTCGACTATGCTTCAGTCGCCCATCCACAGTCGAATGGTCAGGCAGAACGAGCCAACGGGTTAATCCTCAAGGGTTTAAAGCCCCGACTGATGCGAGACCTCAAGCATGCGGCTGGAGCATGGTTCGACGAACTCCCTTCAGTGCTTTGGGGTTTGCGGACCACGCCTAATCGGTCGACCGGAAGAACTCCATTCTTCTTGGTCTATGGAGCAGAAGCAGTCCTGCCGAGTGATCTTCTTCACAACGCTCCCCGAATTGAACTTTACAACGGCGAAGCTGAGCAAGCGCCAGATGCAATCGACCTCTTAGAGGAGGAAAGGGAGATGGCTCTGATCCGCTCGACCATCTACCAGCAAGACTTGCGTCGACTTTACGCCAGAAATGTGAGAGGTCGAGCCTTCCAGGAAGGGGATCTAGTTCTCCGAGTGGATCAGCAGAAACAGCATAAACTCGCTCCTTCTTGGGAAGGACCCTTCATCGTCACCAAGGTTCTCCACAACGGGGCATATCGTCTCTACAACGTCGAACACAATATCGAAGAGCCCCGGGCTTGGAATGCGGATCTGCTCCGCCCGTTTTACACTTAAAGTTTTTCACTCGGATAAGTTGTAATAAAATACTTACGTAGTTCATGGATCTCAAATAATAGTGTCATAATTCCTCCATAATTTTTGTCACCGCTTTATTTTTGTCCGCTAAAATTTCCCCAGTGGGTGGCTTAGCCGCGAATCCGTTTCGCCTAAGTTTGTACAAATCCTACTGAGTGGTAAGCCAGACTTCCACTCGGGGGCTTAGCCGCGAATCCGTTTCGCCTAAGTAACTAAAAATCCTACCGAGTGGTAAGCCGGACTTCCACTCGGGGGCTTAGCTGCAGCCCAGCGCTCGCCTAAGTAACTACAAATCCTACCGAGTGGTAAGCCAGACTTCCACTCGGGGGCTTAGCCGTGAATCCGTTTCGCCTAAGTAATTAAAAATCCTACCGAGTGGTAAGCCAGACTTCCACTCGGGGGCTTAGCTGCAGCCCAGCGCTCGCCTAAGTAACTAAAAATCCTACCGAGCGGTAAGCCAGACTTCCACTCGGAGGCTTAGCTGCAGCCCAGCGCTCGCCTAAGTAACTAAAAATCCTACCGAGCGGTAAGCCAGACTTCCACTCGGAGGCTTAGCTGCAGTCCAAGTACTCGCCTAAGTGCAACGTACGCTTGCAAGGAGGACGAGGCGCAGGTCGACTGCGACCCTCTCCTCCGAGCTACACCATAAGTACAACGTACGCTCGCAAGGAGGACGAGGCGCAGGTCGACTGCGACCCTCTCCTCCGAGCTACACCATAAGTATGATGTGCGCTCGCAAGGAAGACGAGGTGCAGGTCGATCATGCCCTCTCCTCCGAAGCCGCCACAAATACAACGGAAATCCTACCGAGCGAAGAGCAAACCTCTTACTCGGGGCTTAGCTGCAGCCAGTGCTCGCCTAAGGTATAAGAAATCCTACCGAGTGAAGAGCAAACCTCTCACTGGGGCTTAGCTGCAGCCCAGTGCTCGCCTAAGGTATAAGAAATCCTACCGAGTGAAGAGCAAACCTCTCACTGGGGCTTAGCTGCAGCCCAGTGCTCGCCTAAGGTATAAGAAATCCTCTTGAGTGAAGAGCAAACCTCTCACTGGGGGCTTAGCTGCAGCCAGTGCTCGCCTAAGGTATAAGAAATCCTACCGAGTGAAGAGCAAACCTCTCACTCGGGGCTTAGCTGCAGCCAGTGCTCACTTTGAGGTATAAGAAATCCTACCGAGTGAAGAGCAAACCTCTCACTGGGGCTTAGCTGCAGCCCAGTGCTCGCCTAAGGAATAAGTCGACTGCAGTAGGCATCTTGCTGTGAACCTGCAAAGGGCAATTCAAGCCAAAAGCAATCATATCCAAACATCCAATCCAAGTTTAGGTCGATACCTAAAGGAACCGAGAGTGCTCAGGCACTAAGCCTGTTAAGGTTTTATCGGTTACAATTCCACTCGGCATACCGAGGCAAATTTAAAGTGTCAGACTTAAAGGAAGTTTTTTACCCCTCCTGTGGAGGACTGGAAGGAGCAACGAACTCGTCGAGGTCGATCCCATCCGTGATCCGTGTAGCAGCAGCGATGAAAGTTTCCATGAAGGACCTGAAGTCATGTTTCTTGGTGTTGGCCACTCGGAGAGCCGCCAGCTTATCCTCTCGTGCATCCTTGCAGTGGACTCGCGCCAGGCACAGGGCGACATCTGCACCACACCGAGCCGAGGACTTCTTCCACTCCTGCACTCGGTCAGGGACGGCGTTCAGTCGAGCCATCAGCGACTCGAGGTCATTTTGGAGTGTCGCCCCGGGCCAGAGCGTCGAGTGGATGCGAGACGTAGCAACCTTCAGCCTTGCGAGGTAATCCACGACAGCGGCAACAAGGGACTCCAGTCGGAAGACATTCATGGCAACTTCATCATTCACCGGAGAATTGACAGGGTCAAGGTTCAGCTCCAACTGGCTGGTTTCTTCTTCAAAGTTGCGACAGAATTCTGCAAAGACAAAACCCCGGGTCAAGACGATGGTCGAATGGGAACATCACAGTTGGAAGAATTGGTCGAGTGTAAAAGAATACCTTCGAGCATAAGGAACAATTTTTTAGCAAGACCACCGTGAAGCCTTCCAGTCATTCTTCTTCCCACCAACTGGTTGATCTTCTCGGTCGAGTGGTCTTGTCGACTTTCAATCGGTCAACATCCTTGGTGGCAATGGCCAGAGCAGCCTTCAGATTGGTGTTGTCCTGTTCGAGCTTGGTGACTGAGGCTAACTTTTCGTCGGCAAGCTTGATCTTCTCAGACAGCTCAAGCTCCTTCTTTCTCTGGTCCTCCTTCACCTTGCTCAAATTACAGCAAAGTCAGATTTGAAACAGATGAGAGGAGAAAGGAGTGGTCAAGTCTCACCGAACATACCTTTGGTCTCCTCCTTCGCCTTCGTCAGATTCTCCTACACCAGCTTCAAGTCCAACTCGAGCTGAATATGCTTCTGCTCCAGTTCAGTATAGCGCGCCGCAAGATCACAGGATTTCTACGAAGAATCAATCGACAAAATGTCAAAAGATGATTCACTTCCGAGTGAATAAGAGAAAAATCATATGTTTCTAAGACCACAGTTGAATGCAAGCATTCGACCGTAGTCTCGGGGACTACATCCAGTGGGTGCACTCAGCGTGCCCCCACTAGTCCTATTCAAGACAGAGTCGACCAGTCGACCAAAAAAAAAGAGAAAGCTTCTTGATGTAATCAATCGCCGTGATCGACCACCACGCCTCGGGATTACACCTGGGTGCACTCAGCGTGCCCCCACTGGTTTCAGAAACCCATTCGTTCTAGTCGAATGACGATCAATTTTTACTTATAAAGCCTAAAGCCGACTGCCAGCAGTCGACCTTAGCCTTGGGGACTACACCCAGCGGGTGCACTCAGCGTGCCCCCGCTAACACGGAGTTTTTATCAACACACCTAGTGGGTGACTGCTATGGATTTCAGAAAGAAAAGAAGTTTTGATAGCATATCCTAACAGTACAGCGGTGGTCGATCGACCAACATTGCTTTGAAGAGCGGAGCTGGCATCATAAGCTGCTTGGCTTGCATCCCGGACGATCTTCACCTGCTCCATCATGATTCCTGCTTGGCGTATCGCCTCCTTAGCAGCACTAGCTTGGTCCTCCGGGACGTGGTGCGTGGTGAAGACCGAAGGTTGCCCAGCACTCGACGAAGTGGGTTGAGAACTCGTCAATGGCACCGCAAAGGACATGGTATGTCGAGTGGTGATCTCCCCCTCCGTTGCAACAGTCTCGGGCGCCGTCACATCTTGGGATGCTTTGCCAGTGGACGCCTTCCTGCTCCTCCTATGCCTCAATGGTTCTTCATCCTCATCATCATCATCAGGAAGGGTGATAATGTCATTGGTTGGAGCTTCAAAAGAATCAAAGTTAGAAACGTGAGTCACCGACTAAGAACGGAATTAAGGATATAGTACCAGGATTTGAAGTTGCGCGTCCTCCATCTCATGGTCCTCGGCCTTGCCCGAGGTTTCGTAAGTCGCAGATCAAGTTCCAAAGAATCACCGATTAATTCAAGTATCAACCGAGATAAAGCTTGTACAAAACAGGAAGACTCAAGTAATATGTTTACCCTGATATGGTGGGGATGAACACCTTCATTTTTGGCAGAGGTTTGGTTGGCTTCGACGGAGCTACCTTCGACTGCTTCGGCGCCTTCTCAGTCGGCACGGGAGAAGCGGTCCGAGGGCGTTTGGTCGACTGCGAGGCAGTCGCAACTCCCTTACCACGTTCAGTCGAAGGGTCATGAACAAGTTTTGACCGCCTTTCCGAGCGCGGTGGTGCAACCTCCTCCTCCTCCTCCTCTACTTCATCCTCATCATCGTCGTCGTCATCGTCATCCTCAGCAGCGTTTGAATCCCACTCTTCCTGGCTCTCACCCCCGCTAGCTTCTCCCTCCTTAGTTGGAGCCTGAGCTCCGTTGGGCATTGAGTACAGCTCGGTAAGGGCCTGGAAAACGCCAAGATAGAACTCAATCGACCAAATTACAGGACATACCGAAACACATTCAACAGGCATACAATGGAAGACAGAGTAAATGTACCTTATCTGGAACGCTGTGATGGTCGAGTGGAGAAATCCTCCGGGATCCACGAGGATTGTCCTTGTTTCCAGTGATCGCGACCATCCACCTTTCCACTATGGCGCTGCCGATCGCTTCCGGATGGACTCGAGTCTCGTCTTCGATTCATGATACAACCACATGCAAGGCTCCGAACTGAAGAGGCTGGATTCGCCTCGAAGAAAACCTCCGAAGGTCCATGCCGACCACGCCGTCCCGAACCAACTGTACCACGCGGTCCATCAATATCTTCACATCAGCTCTCTCCTCCGAACCACCTTCGTGGAGGAGGGTTTGTTCACTCGACTCATGGTGAATGGAGGAGTCCACTCGTCGACCCGTCGGCTCATTCTCGCAATAAACCAGGTCGATCGCCACCCCTCGACCGACTCGGGAAAAGACATAGCTGGGAAGGTGCTCTTATTCCTCACTTGGATTCCTAGGCCCCGCACATCTGGACCACTTGGGTTTCTCATCTCTGGACTCGCCTTCTTCACGACCAGGAACGACATGTGAAGATGTGCTTGAACAATCCCAGTCGGTCGACAGCCCAGGAAGTTTTCACACATGGAGACAAATGCAACAAGATACGCGATAGAATTTGGAGTAAAATGGTGGAGCTGGGCTCCAAAGAAGTTCAAAAAGCCACGAAAGAAAACACTCGGCGGCAGGGAAAATCCTCGATCAACATGAGTGGCCAGGAGCACACACTCACCCTCCTCCGGCTGAGGCTGCCACTCTTTGCCAGGAAGCCTTGCGGCGCCATGGGGAATCAGCCCGTCGTCGGCCATGTCGAGGAGATCCTTCTCCCTGATGGTCGACTGGATCCAATCTCCCTGGACCCAGCCCTTCGGCAAGCGGGATCTCGACGAAGACCCATCGCGGTGGTGGATCTCCCTTCGCCTTCTCGGCCGACGCTTTCTCCGCCGCCGACGCTTTCTTCACGCGCTCCAGCGCCGCCGTCTTCTCCTTGCCCATGGCCGCCGGCGAAGTGTGCGAGAGAGAGAGTTGCGGGGGCGACAGCAGTTGCGTTGGGCGGAGGCAAAGAGAGCAGAGAAGGAAGAACGAGGTACTGTGCAGAAGCCCTCACAAATCGCATTTATAACGTCCCTTCCGAGTGGATGACAGGTGGACCCGGACAATCCAATCATATCCCGAAACAGTTGCATTGACACGATCGTGGTGAAAAAGCGCGCGAGATCGAGGCGCCCATGTCCTGTCCTGCTCGAGCGCCATGTCCGTTCCGCCAAGGCTTCCCCAAATTTCAGATCCGCGAAATTCGCGAGCGGCAGATCGGTCTGTCAAGCGAGATTTCCTGCGATCCGTCCGCCGAACGGCGAAGTATAAAAGATCACTCGACAAAAGAACAAGAATGGATCGAGTCGATCAAGAAAAGTTGCTCGTTATCAACAAAGAAAATCTTGATCGAAGAAGACGATAACCAGCATGCCAAAGTTCAATCGAACAGCATCAACTCCTTCCTCACTCAAGCCTCAATCCATTCGGGGCTAATGATGGATTCATGTACCTAGGGTAGGGTCATAGGCCTGACCTAAACGCCCTACCAAGGGCACTCTTAGAAGAGATTACCTCCCGATCGACCAACGAGGAATCCACTCGACCGGTTCAAGGACTCGACCATGGAAGACTCACTCGACCATGAAGATACACTCGACCACCGAAGGTCGAAGGCACTCCATAACGGCCTGTAATTGAATAGACTTAATGTTAGTTAAGACACTTTATGAGGGGCGTTACCAGTAACGCCCCAGGCTTAATGTACTTTAACCTCTCCATTATGTGGGCTGGCTGGGGTCTTGGCACACTCTATATAAGCCACCCCCCTCCACAGGCAGAGGGGTTCACACTCTTGTAACACCAATACACATAATCCACTCGACCGCCTCAGGGCTCCGAGACGTAGGGCTTTTACTTCCTCCGAGAAGGGCCTGAACTCGTACATCGCTTGTGTTCACAACCTCTCCATAGCTAGGACCTTGCCTCTCCATACCTACCCCCCACTCTACTGTCAGACTTAGAACCACGACATAGAGTTCTTCATCTGAGCTTTGCGGTGAGGCAAATTTATATATAACGATGTTTTGAAGTTAAAGTTCGGCTTATGGACATATCTAATCAGTTGGTAGCTAAATTTTCGCAGGGCAAAGTGCTGGCAGGTGAACCTTTCATAAATGATGAAGATATAAGGGCTAGCTTGCTGGGTATTAATGGGAAATTTGATTTGAGGACTTGCAGGATGGTGAGTGTGCTAGAAAACAAATAGTATAATGTGATTTTTTAAATTATTGTTACTTGTCATATTTATATGTGAAACGCGTAGGTAATGGCTCCACACTCAACTGAAGAAGGATGCTACACTCTGTATGTACTCAATATGTCCAGCAAGGTTTGCCATGTGTTTGATCCTTCACACGCATGGCAATTAGAGAAAACTTTGGAAAAACGGCATTTCAACCAATATATAATGTTGGTGAGGGGCATGTCGTCGTTGATAAATTCAGTATACCCTGGATTTCATCTTGATTCAAGTAAATGGAAAATGAAATGTCATGGTGGGTCGACTGAAGACCGTGTGAAGAGCTAAACCTTGTAACTAATATCATTTACATGATTTTTGTCATCATGTTAAACTGCATTACCTAAAACTAAGAAATTGATGGTAGGGGGATAGTGCATTTGTTGTTCTGCAAATCATGTTGAGCTTTAATGGTGAAGAAATAAGGGGAATTTTCCGATCGGTAAGGCAGAAATATTACTTATAAATTTTTTTGTAACTTCGATAAGTTTTTTTCCTTATGCAATCTTTTGATGGTCATTGTTGTTTGCACTGCAGAACTATGTTGCACTGTTCAAGCTTCATGTGCTGCAATGGCTAGGCCGTATGGAGGGCAACAGATCATGCTTCCCAAGGACGATCATGCCCTGAAAAAAGGTTGAGCTATAACTGGGAGAACAATTCATGCTGATGATTTTGTTAATCCCATGGTAGTACTTATTCTAAGAGACAACTAGTAATGGTTTGTGTGTTGTTATGTGGGTTGGTGGTACTAAGTACTTCTGTTTGTGGCTATTAAGAACTTGGGATGTAACGCGTACTGTTAAGTTTGTTTAGATCTAAGCAAACGACTTTGAAGGGATGATGAGTTTGATTGTTTTGCTAAATATAGCTTGGAATTGTTTGTGTTTGATTTATCTTATGGTTTGGGCTAAAGAAAAATTCGTTGTGTTGGAATCACATATATAGGCCAACCATGCGTAGGAAACTAGATGTAAATATGAACGGTCATGGATTGAAGATAGGAATGAGGTTTTTTTGGGAGAAAGTGTTAAAAACGTGTCTAGGAGTCAATGGCTCCTAGATCAGCAAGCGGCTCTCAAGTATAATTATGTAATTCGACGATGTTTAAAATGTAATGTGTACTGACATTTTTTTTATATGTATGCCAACGGGTCAGAGGGGATGATGAGGTTGTGTGTTTTGCTAATTTTAGCTTGGAAGTGTTTGCGTATCATTTATCTTATGGTTTGGACTCAAATAATAATCTGTTTGTTGGAATCATAATTTGTGAATATTTAGGCCAACCATGAGTAGAAAACTAGTTAAAAATATCAACGCACCTGGATTTAACATATCAATGATGTTGTTTTGGTATGAATGGTTAAAAAAGTGTCTAGATGGCAATGGCTCATAGATCAACAAGCGGTTATCAAGTATGATTATGTAATTTGGCGATGTTAGTAAACAAACTGTTTTAGGGAGTGCTGGCATTAAGGCGATATGTAATTATGGATGGACGTCGAATGGAATTAAGTATATAATTAGTAAAAAGTTGTTGTTTTGTATGGAAAAAATTGTATGAATAGCTGCGTAAGGGCGAAGGGGAAGCATTTGATAAGTGCATGAGGAGATGCCATGGAATTGCATTGTTTGCGACATGATTAAAATGTGAATTATATAAACTACTTGATAGGACATGATTAAAACTACCTAGGAATAATTAAGTATTGCGAAATGATAGACTAAAGCATCTAAAATTTTCAAATATGGACGATATGGATGTAAAAAGGATCAATTTAATGTAAAATAAGACGGTAGTGCCGAATATAGGTAAATATTACATTCCCAAACCATAATTTCTTGAAAGGTATCTGTGAAAAGCAGAAGGTTAATATTACAGTCCGACTTCATAACAGAGCACGGGGTAGAAAATGATTGTAAATTTGTCTAGCCGACAATGGCTTGAAGCTCGACAAGCGGATCTCCGGAGTTATCAGGAAGTTTGGCAATGTCTGCGACCCAGTTAATTTTTTGCATCCTGACATTGACCTGATATTTATGTGAAAAACAATTAGTGTTGTGTATTGATAATACCATATATATGTGAAGAAACATTGTAAGAGTTGCCATCAACTAAACTAATTGTATTGAATTCCCCACAGTAGAACAAACTTACGTATTTAAAACATCATGTTGAAGACATATTACATAGAAAAAGGGAAAATACCATGATTATTTAAAACATCTCAGGTGAACAATGGTGCAAAAAAAATTGAATACAGTTTAGCCGCAAAAAAAAAAGTAATACAGTTTTAAAAAGTGGTAAGTACTATATGAACAACGCATACGTTTGTAACAAGATATAAACAATTAATAGTAAATATGGTATAACTTGTATACTAAGAGTGATAAAAGTATATGTTGTATTACCTTGTTAAGAATTTCAGACACGCCAACGCCGTTGAATGAACGGGCCATTTGAATCATAGCCGTGCCAGATTCATCCCTGTGTAAAAAACATAACAATCGAAATAATTACATGTAGTTCATTTGGAGGATGTTGTACGAGGAAAAGATAGCATGGATTATTAGTACACACTTGGTGAAAACATCGGATGCAAGTATATCATATACTTTCTTCCAATTCAAGCAGTCGACGTGCCACGTATCGAAGAATTTGAATAAACATGAGTAAAGGCCGACATGCAGTTTGTCTGCGATGCAATCATGGGTGATCTTTAAAGAACTATATTGGGATGAGTCGGCACAAGGGTTTAAGATGTGAATAAGTTTCCTCTCCATGTCCCATGCGTAAGCACACCAGCCGCTCTGAAGCGTTGCTGTCATGATGAACTGCGTATATGTGACCGTAATTGTTAATAATAAATCTAAATTGGTTTTTAAAAGAAATAAATGAAGAAAAAGATTACCATTTTACAATTCGATAAATGCCTTGATCCACGTTGAGATAGGAATTGGTTCTGGATCGAACGTACTTCCCATGGATTCTCACCAGATAGAATACATGTCTGCAGTAAATATAAGATGTAAAATACAAAAGAAAATTTTGGAAAATGAATTGTTATGCGTACTCACCGATAGGTCGGGTTCAAAGAACATACACCAATAATCATCAGAAGGATATAGAAAAATGCTATCATTTATAGCGAGAGTCCTGACGATTAAAGAGCATACTTCATGGTCTAGTGGTGTATCACCAACTAACTGCTCTCTAATGGAAGAGCCACTGATTGAAATGAATCTTGAATAATCATGTTTGACCCAAGTCCTGGAATCGTACTTGTCTTTGTTAGAGTTGTATAGTAAGACTTGTAAATAAGGTTAAACAAGTATATCATATACCTCGTAGCAAAATCTTGAGGCAGTTTGTTCATGAATTCTTCAAGAGATGCAAGGCGGTCAATAGTAAGTTTAGGCTGATTAGCGCGTGATGTCCAGTGGTCAGTAGCATACTTTATATGACGTGCTGCTGATTTGGTAGGGAGCTGTTGAGATATTTGGGCAAAAGTTACGGCTCCATCTGGTATGTTTTGGTCATCAATTGACATCAAAACAGCACAAGCAATTGTGTCGGCCCATGTCTTTGCTAGTTGTAGTGTAGACGGCTTGTTTGTAGGTGTGGCAGATGATGTAGGTGTGGATTGATTAGCTGGTGATTGAAGGACGAATCATTTGCATGAGACATATAAGTGTTGATTGATACAGTATAGGAATAATAAAAAAATAAAGGTAAGCAATAATAAATCAAAAACACCTTGAAGATAGTTCGTTCTGGGTCTTTTCTTGGACTGCGTGGTTGGTACGATATGTTTGTTAGTGCGGTTGAACAAAGGAGCCCTGCTTGTGGATGATGATGTTTCACCTAATCAATGAATAAAAATAAGTGTTAGGATTGCACTCTTTGGGCGATTGGTGTGGCCTAAACAATGTACTAAAGGAATGTAGAATTAACCTTCTGAATCGGACATCTCCAATTTACGACCACTTAGGTGTAAATTTGAAGGTGTTGTTGTAATCGGTGGTGAATTCTGCATTATACACGGCAGAGACCTGATACTGCAGCATATACAACTGGATGAAAGAATTGCCATTAGTTTGTCGAGAAACGATGTGTTCTCCTGTAAAATTGAACTGCGCAGTGATGCTGCTTCTCGTGTTACAATGGCATTATTGCGCCTTAGTAGTATACCAATATCTGATGACACCTGTAGTTTGAAAATTGTTATAGCAATGGGCAATTGGAATCATAACAAACAAGGTGGTTAAAATTTAAGATGATGCACTAACCAAATGAGGATAGTTTGACTTCATATAGTTGGCAAAATCATGGACGGTGGTATGTCCAGTAGTTGGTGTTCTTGGAGATTGCGGTGTTTTCAGATTTATTGACGGAGATGGAGGTATGATAGGACGGTATGATTGATTGCGTTGTGGAATTGTCCGGGATTTGTTTTCAGCGGCTATGTAAAATGTACTCCTTGTATAACAATTATCGTGGGGTGATCTTATCTGTAAAATGTACGTAAAAAATATATATAGTTGCATGGATTATTAAAATGTATAAAACATAGGGATATAATGTGTATTGAACTAGAATGTTAGTATCACATTGATGTAATATGTAGATGAAAATGGGATATAAAATGTTAAATAATGTTAATGAAGACTAGTGTCTTGTAAGAGCAAGTGTGTGTTAAATTGTATATGCATTAGCATGGTTATACAATAATGCCCTTGAGTTTTATAGTGAATGTAAATCATTGAGCAAATTGTTAGAACTTATGTTTTTAGTTTAATAAAAAAGTATAAATTATAGTCAGACAATATAAAAAAAGTAATGATATATAATAAAAAAATGATATTTTGGGTTGAAAAAAGTTGCAATAATTAATCGTACGCTGGGAATAATAAGATGAAAAAAATTAGATATGTATATTATTGCATTTTATAATAAAATAAAAGGCTTATTAAAATATAAGTAGGATTGGTGTTTGAGTTAACTATATTGTAATATGACAAATAATGATGAGGATGTATATTTAGCAATTCGTACGTTAATTTTCGTTTGAAAGAAGCCATTTCTTGTTGTGGTGAAATTTATATATATGAAGGGTTAATATAAAAAAATTAGAACGTTCGTGACATGATGTCCATTTTGTAATATATATGTAAAAACAGAAAAATTGTATAGAATAATATATTAATTTAATTTACATGAATAAGAATTTATAAATAGTAATATGAAACATTAGCATGGGTGTAGTTGAGATTGTATTGTTGCAAAAGTGGAAAGTAAAGGAACATTTGTAGTCTCGGAGAACAGGAGTAGTCCCATGTCAACTTGTCGGTGCTTGTGGTAGCCAGTATCATGCGTCGTAATTTGGTATCATCAAAACATGCAATTCTGGGATATGTGTCATGAGGGATGTTGTTTATTCCTAGGTTAAGGTTGTCCAATACAAAAACTTGCACAATTTAAAGAATATATCTTAATGGAGTGCGTGCAATTGATATAATAAGGGAAGTAATAATTTTAAATGTGGTTTTAATGATGGTACCTGAAGGAATACGTGACATCCTTGAAGATGAGTCTTGACCTTGTTATTGCGCATGTCAGTTTGAACTAGCTGTGATGCGGAAATCAGGTCTGACAGTATGTAGTTGCACTAATCAAAGTCGGCTATCCCGTCGGTGTTGGCTATGGCTCCCTAGTAGTCAATTATTGACGTGCCGTGCTTGTTAGACGGAGCAAGAAGGTGACCGATTACGAAAATAACGAAAGCCATCTTGAAACAATCTTTTTCTAAATTGCTAGATCCATGCTCGGACAAGGGGCGAGTGAGGTTTGATTCAGCAGATTTGAGAACCTGATTTCCTTTCTCTGGCATTCCTAGGACAGATCGTAGGAACTGGACAGTTGTTTCTGAATATTGGCCATCGGGACCAAGAATGTTTTTGGGACCACATGGCACACCGGAAACTTTATGAACATCTCCGGGCCAGAAACGCAGGCTTTTATGATCGTTTAGGATTACAGACATGGATGGTCCGTCAACACGGCTCATGCACCACTTGCTAAAACGTAGATTTAGACGTGCCAGGGGTGGGAGCTTTAGTATGCCTCCCCAACCAATTTCAGTAACAAGAAATCTTTTGTACTCATCGAAAGACAAAACAAGAGAGAACACTTTTGTTACCGACTATGTTGGGGCAAGTCCTCCTGGGTGCGAATCGGAGCTGTCATCTATTAGGTCAGCTGCATCCAGTACCTCTTCGAGCAAGCGTGAAGAACTAGGACGTGAATATGACATGCTGGAACATGAAAAGAGTCTGAAAAGTTTGGAGATAGCTTTTTTGGTTGAAAACTGATATGACAAAACATGTACGCTAGTTTGAGACATACCTCGGCTGAATGGTCAATATATGAGATCTTGTGTTAGAACCAGCAGTTAGAGTTCATCGAGAAGCCTATGCCATGGCTGCCCTGATTTTGTGTCTGCTTGCAATGGAATGGGCTTGACCGTGTATGTCCGGGGGGTGGTGTTTATAATGGGAGCACGCAAAGCGTGTGGGGGCACCGGCCCGGCGGTATTGATGGCTAGACAGTAGTAATTAAGACGGTGGTAGCAGCCTTTGGCTCAGGAAGACGTTGACCAGCGGACAAGATGAACAGAGGTGTTGGGAGTTGATTAATTTGTGGAGGGGTG